>CM076973.1:47005343-47547843 GCA_039105355.1 Benthosema pterotum
GAACACATGTGAAAGGCTTACTAAGTTCTCTGCTGGCCACTGGCCGGTATTGCAGTTCTTTTATTGGGTAATGGTGAAATCAACTCGCGACCGCAGCTGACGGCCGTGGCCGGTGGTTACGCTCGAGGCAGCAGGTGTTTTATTGGTTGCGGCAGGTATCCTATCCGTTGCGGACACGGACAGTATCCTAGTGTATAACCCATTGTGTCCTGTCTAGATTTCTAGTTTCTGAATTGCAAAAATAGCAGAGATACAAGCTCATAGCGCGCCACTCGGTGGCGCGCTATGAGCTTGTAGATCTGCTATTTTTCAATAGTTAAAACATAATGCTTAGAACACCAAAACGCGTTAAGTACACTAAGGGTAAAGAGGGGGTGCCGTGACTTTTGTATTTTTTTCCAATTTTGTACATGTTTAAGAGCACAACGATTTCGCTGTCTCTTTATACATTTATGCTCTTCTCTTACACATTTCACCGGAAACTGAGTCTGTGTTTGTTTGTTTTTTGTTTATTTTCTTTTGGATAAAACGGCAAAACACAGTCACAAGTCAGATATGTCTTAACCCTCAACCCCATCAGCTTTTGATAGGAAACACATTCAGAACAGGGTTCATGGAGTCGGTTGTGTGACAAACATGCGAGCCATGATACAGTATATATCAAATTTATGGTTGGTTTTAACACATCGACCGCGAGTGCGTTTGTCGTTTTCTGCTTTTCTATTTTGAAGTGCCAGATTTACTAAACAGGATGTCGATGACGTTGTGATGTTAATGTTGCCTTGACTAACCTATCCTTGCGCGATCTGAGCCAAAAGTTCCATGTCAAAAGTCAGGAAGTGACGTCTAGCCCTAGTTGATTTACCCGTGCGCCAACGACATTCAGGGGCAGATTCTCAGGAGAGGCTTTGGAATGCATTGGATTGAATGGGTGCGAGTGGGACAAAAAAAAAAGTTGTCGCTGCAATTCTGTTCCAAATGAAAGTCAGCAACGGGATCTTTATCAGACGATGCGCTCAGACTAATAGTTGGATTAAAGAATGAAATCTACATTTCGTCGTTTTCTGCGCCTTCGTTGTTACCGGCGAACGGGACTGCGCACGACAACCGCGACTTCGGCGGAGTTAATGACATTGTTACACAGCTGGAACATGTGGCACTGGAAGCACGTGCGCGCACGCACACACGCACACACACACACACACACACACACACACACACACACACACACACACACACACACACACACACCGAGAGAGAGAGAGATACAGAGATACCGACAGGAGGACAGGGGCGGATTGGCCATCTGGAGTACAGGGAGTTTTTTTCCAGTGGCCTGCGCCACCTAGTGGCCTGGACAAGATCCAAAATGCACTAGTGGCACTTCCAAAATGCACTAGAATGCTCACCTGGAACATACAGATCAAAAATGACCATTAATCGTCTACATTCTCTAGTTGTGTAGACTAAGTTGGGCTAATACACATGATGAATATTTTAACTCTTGAGGGTGTAAAAATGAAACCAAATGAAACCAAATCCATTTGGTTTCATTTTTACGCTCTCAAAGAGTTACATCTGTTTAAACAGCAAATCTGTTTAAAAGGCAAAATTGCCCCGGTGGAAAAATATGTGCCAATCCGCCCCTGCAGGAGGATGTGATGTTGTGATTGGTCCCAGTATGGGGTCAGGTGACAGGTCAGGTGACAGGTTGTGTCTGGGTGTCTCATACAGGCATGCGTCCTCTGCACTACGCTGCCTGGCAGGGCAAGACCGAGCCAATGAAGATGCTGCTGAAGGCCGGCTCCTCCGTCAACGGCCAATCGGACGAGGGACAGATCCCCCTGCACCTGTCAGCACAGCATGGACACTACGACGGGGTGGGTCTGTCTGTCTGTCTGTCTGTCTGTCTGTCTGTCTGTCTGTCTGTCTGTCTGTCTGTCTGTCTGTCTGTCTGTCTGTCTGTCTGTCCGAATAAATTTGTGCTGTTGTCATTAGCCAATCATTTATGCCAGTGGTTTTCAAACCTTTTTCAGACCAGGGGTGACTGTTTTTTTCAGAATTTGAGCCACGGACCACCATTTGAGAACATTTTAGCCCCACAGACCCCAAAACTAAAGATTTATTTTGCCTTTAACAGGCAAACATATACAGACCAAAATGAGCATTAATCTTCTAGTTGTGTAGACTTGGGGCTAATTAAGATGATGAATATTTTAACTTTTGAAAGTGTGAGGATGAAACCAAATGGAGCCGCAAGGGTCCATTTGGTTTCATTTTTACATTCTCAAGAGTTACATTTGGTTGGGGCTGGGGACCACCTGGAACCTCTCAAGGACCACTGGTGATTACCGTTAATGCGGTAATCGCTTCAAGGTGCAGCCATGACAGCAGTGGTATGATCTATAATATGTAAGGGATAACACCCAACGAACCGGTGATTTGTTTCCTAATAACCTCCTAACGACCAAATAACCTCCTAATGACCGAGGTGCAGCCGAGGGCAGCTAGTTAGGAAACAAATCACCGGTTCGAAGGGTGTTATCCCGCTTATTACATGGTTTACGTCAGAGGTTTTCAACCAGTGGTCCTTGAGAGGGTTCCAGGTGGTCCCCAGGCTAAATGACGGAGAGTTAGTTAACCAGATGTAACTCTTTAGAGCATAAACATGAAACCAAATGGACCCGCAACATAAACATGAAACTCTCTCGAGAGTTATAATATCCATCACCTGAATGGCAACAGCATGTAAACAACCAAATACGTAGCTAACCAAATGGACCCGCTAACGGCGTGCTGGAACTAAATGCGGAAGCGCACCGCGGATTGATATGAACACAGCTGTTTGCACTTTGGGGACCTTGATTATGCAGCGGTCTGATATAGAGTGGAGCTGTGAATTATAATTAATTATTTTAATATGTTACCGCTCACATGACCAGAACGCTGGCTTCTGATTGGAGCATTCACTCAAGCCATGTAATAATCAGTTATATTCCGTATTCAGTTTTCAGTCAACCTTTCCTATATCCGGTGTATCACATCGATGGTCGTTACAAATCACTGGCACTAAAACACCTCACCATCTGGTCACGTTTGTGATGAAAATTAAACCATACAATGCAAAAATGTTTATGTCATCAATAAGCTGTCTTTCACCCTGTTAAGGAATAGCGGACACAATACCCCCATTGTGTGTGAATGTGTGAAATACCCCAATGTGTGCCACAAAGAATGCTGTTTATTATCTGACTGTTCAAGTACTCATGGAAATACATATCTGTGCTGTGTGTGTGTATGTGTATGTGTGTGTGTGCGTGCGCGCGCGTGTGTGTGTGTGTGTGTGTGTGTGTGTGTGTGTGTGTGTGTGTGTGTGTGTGTGTGTGTGTGTGTGTGTGAGACAGTCAGAGATGTTGTTACAGCACCAGTCTAATCCGTGCATATCCGACTCAAACGGGAAAACACCGCTGGATCTGGCCTGTGAATTTGGACGTGTGGCGGTGAGGACACACACACACACACACACACACACACACACACACACACACACACACACACACACACACACACACACACACACACACACCACACACACACACACACACACACACACACACACACACACACACACACACACACACACACACACACACACACACAGCTCTGTCCTGTCACATACTGTCAGGTGTTGTCCGAGCCTCTTACCGACACGTGAAGCCTATAGGTAATCAATAAGCATAATGCAAGAAATCTCATAGATCCTTCAGGGCAATCTGAGCTCAATAGTAAAGCGACGTGCATGTGTGTGTGTGTGACTGTGTGTGGGTGTGTGTGTGTGTGTGTGTGTGTGTGTGTGTGTGTGTGTGTGTGTGTGTGTTGTGTGTGTGTGTGACTGTGTGTGGGTGTGTGTGTGCATAACAACGCACAGTGTGTAACAGAATGGGTGGTGTAATTCAGTTGGGCTACTAGATCAGATCAATAGGTAGAGTGACATATGGATAATGTCCACTGAAGCCTCCTGATCAATAATATACTGTACTCAGGAAGTTACTCAGCATCACATGGACACACTGATCTCATTGATTCTACTTAGAGATCAGTCTAATATGTTATACTAATTAAAAGGGGAACTCCACCCATTTTCAACATTCTAATATGTCATTAGTATACCCTAGAGGTGTTGGGTGGACATGATAAAAAAAAAGTTCCCCCATTATGTGAGACCCCCCTAGTACCAAAATTAGTGAAAAACTCCTGGCAGAAAATCTGGTGCTTTTTTGCTTGTGAGTTGGGGGGAAATTGGTTGATAGGCGCCAGAGATAAAACCCTTGTTTTTCACAAGTTTTCCTCCTATGATAGAGTCCTCCTTCCTTTCTAGAAAGGACCATTGGTAAGATCTGGTAAGATATTTGGTAAGATATTTGAAACCAAACGGACCCGAAAGGTCCGTTTGGTTTCAAATTTTAACTCTCAAGAGTTAAATCATATTTAACCATCTGAATTACCTAATTTTCAAGAATCTACACATTTAGAAAATGTAGAAGGACTGCTATTTTGACCAACATTTTGTCAGTTATTAACATCAAACGCCGGTCCTCCGTGGCTAAAATGCAGAGTAAACAGTGGGCCCTGGTATGAAAATGGTTGAAAACACACTGCTGTAGCGCATTCTAGTGCATTTTGGAAGTGCCACTAGTGCATTTTGGATTTTGGCAGTTGGCAACACTGGTGCCAAGGCTATTGTTTCCAGTAGGAAAGCTGCCCAACGCAGCATGGTTTTGTGCTCTGTTGTTGTGCTGTCGTGAATGGCCACAGTGGGGTATTTTTCAACACTACAACAAGCGATTACAACTGTTTTAAAGTGGATTTTTCATGACAAACAACTCTGCGGTCGCTGTATAGTGGCTGTTCAAAGGTAGCTTTAAACCTAGCAGGGAGTCGAGAAACACAGTGCATTTATTCAACAGTGTAGAGAGATAAACAAACTGACTGAACTGAACCGATAGGATGGTTCTGTGTATATGCGTGGGGACCGCTTTATTTGTATTATCTTGTTGTTATGTGATCTTTTTATTGTGGGTGTTTAAAGGAGCAATTCAGTGATTTGGGTGATTCGGAAAGACCCTTTTCCCCCGTGGTGACAAGATGTGCACATGCACACACTCTACTATGGGGGGGAGGGGTGCAACAGGCCAACAGCACATACGACTGGAGGAAGGACCCTCGGATTGGACGGATTCCCAGTGCATTCTGGGAAAATGGGCCAAGAACATGAACGCGAGGCGCGCGTGTGTGCGTCCGTAGAGCGCTGGACGGGGGCGGGGCCTATTCCGCGTTCATGTTTCTGGTCCACTGCTCCTCAAACTGCACTCTCAACTTTGGCCACTATGTCCATTTCGCCTCAAGGTTTCCTCAGGGTGTGCTGTCTATTGTATAACACTAGAATTTTGCGGCCCTTTGGGCCGCAAAACCGCAAGCCCCATCCAGCTTGCACAGATGGGAAGAAGGCAAATACTGTATGGGTGGTGGGCATTTAATTGACTATTGTATTCCATTGTACTATACAGGAGCCCAGGGCCCACTATTTCTTCCGAATTCGATCCACGGACCACCAAGTGATGTCATTTTAGCCCCACAGAAAATAGGTGTCCGCATCGGGCGCCTGATCGCAAAGATGTGATGTATTTCTAGAACAGATGATTTGCGCGATGATTAGGTGCGCGATTGGGTGCGCGATGTGCGACTTAGAACCGTGCTGAGCAAATTTGCACTGATATGTATAGCAGACTGGGCGGAACTTAATGGCTCCGGTTCAGCCTCTATGCTCGACGCTCTTAACTGTACTTTGGGCTTGTAATAAGGATGTCATTGCTTTTCTCCCAAAGCCCAAACTCAAACTAGGGTTTTACTTCCTGGACTACAATTCCCACAACTGCTCCTCCTCGTAGCCCAGGAAGTAGTCTTACTATTAGTATTAGTAGTATAGTAAATATCTAAAACCACATATTGCACACATAAATACCCTCAGCTTTAACGAAAAGGTTTTTAGCAAAAAAACAGTGACGTGTCCCTTGTTAAGGAGACATCCACAGAGCTTTGTTTACAACCGGCCAAACTTTTTGTTTTTGGGTCAGAAAGGATATACAGCCGGAGGAATGGCCGACTTACTGTATATCGGAGAAAAGTTGAGAACGGACGGACGATGTAAGGTTGTACATTAAGTGGGACACAAGAGGCAGTGAGGAGAAAGAAAAGATAGACACAGACAGAGTTAGAGTATGCGGCCTGCACTAAAATTTCAATTGTTTCTTCTCAACTGTCTTGTGCAATGAAACCCAGGCAGAAATGTCTACGGGTGAGTGAGCGAGTGAGTGTGTCACACTTCATACATCGACACGTCCAAATATGGGGTAGCAAGCAGGAGGCGAGCAGGTTTGGCTCAGTGTTGCCAACTGCCAAAATTCAGAAATGCACTAGTGGCACTTCCAAACTGCACTAGAATGCGCTAGATACTTGACTGGAAGGGTATATGACCATTAAATGTCCACTAATCTTCTACATTCTCTAGTTGTGTAGACATGGGCTAATTCACATGATTTAACGCTCATTTTTATGCTCTCAAAGAGTTACATCGGGTTAACCAACTATCCATCATTTACCCTGGGGACCACTGGTTGAAAACCACTGTCATAAGATGAAAAATGGTGAAAAATGAGGGTTTTATCTATGGCGCCTGTCAATCAATTCCCCTCCAACTCACCAGCAAAAAAGCACTAGATTTTCCGCCAAGAGTTTTTCCGCTAGGCAGGTCTGGAAAAGAGCTAAATATAGTGACAAATGCGCCAAGTTGGCAACACTGGTTGTTCTTCCTTCACACAGTGTCCTACTGGCATGCTGTCTGCTGGTGTCCTGTCATGTTAACATTGTTTAGTGTCACCTGTCTGCTGGCAACAGATGGAAATCTAATCCGAAAAGTGTTGTGCTACTTTGATATGTCGGACCGATGGACAGACAGACAACGATTCCTGGGTGTTGTTTGTTGTGTCCTATTATATCAGGGGGTTTCAACCATTTTGATACCAGGGCCCACTATTTATTCAGCATTTGCGCCACGGTCGGTTGGACCACCATTTGATGACATTTTAGCCCCACAGACCCTAAAACTAAAGATTTCTTCTTTTTTGTCCACAATACCAGGCTGGATTTCAGAAACAAAACAGGAAAACATACAGATTAAAATGACCATTAATCTCCTATAGTTGTGTAGACTTGGGCTAATTCAGATGAATATTTTAGTGTATATTTAGTGAATATTTTAGTGTATATTTTAGCGTAAAAATGAAACCAAATGGAGCCTTGCGGGTCCATTTGGTTCCATGTTTACACTCAAGAGTTACATCTGGTTAACCAACTTTTCATCTGGCTCACCAACTTAGCTGGGGACCACCTGGAACAATCTCAAGGACCACTGTCTGTCCAATATGTATGCATTATTAATACAATATTGTGTGTGTGTGTGTGTGTGTGTGTGTGTGTGTGTGTGTGTGTGTGTGTGTGTGTGTGCGCGCGTGCGCGTGCGTGCGTGCGTGCGTGTAGGTGGTGCAGCTGCTCCTCAGCAGTAACATGTGTGCCGCCATGCTGGAGCCCAAGCCGTCCGATCCAAACGGAATCTCACCTCTACACCTGGCTGCCAAGAATGGACACATCGACGTCATACGGTCTGTCTGTCTGCCTCTCTGTCTGTCCATATGTGTGTCAATATAAAAACAAAATAAAACAATTAGGGGTGGGACTTTAACTGAGTAATTGAGATTAATTAATTACAGAAAAATAACGCAATTTAAAAAAATAACTCATTTTAATCTTACATAGATTTTGCACCACAGAACCTTTTTCACTGGATGAATTTCAGGGGTACCGGTCATAGCGGTGCACGCAATGGAAGAAGAAGCCAATCAGGGTAACCAATAAGGGCTGCCATTGGTCAGAACTCCCACTGTTTTATCCTCCCATTGGTCTGAAATTATTAACGCTAGCTCTAACCCTCACCCTCAACATAACATGTTACAGTATGGACACAGTTTAGATTTAGAAAAACTCACTTACACACTACCAACCTGTTTTAATTGACACAAAACATGCTTCTCGGGTCAAATATTAGTATGTGATTGAAATTAATTAATTACAAAGCTTCAAATTAATTAGCTCAATCTATGGTTTTGATCGAATGCGCACAATCGTTTCTGACCACAACACACCTCTAGTTTGGAACATTACCACTTCTAGAGCAGGGGTTTTCAACAGGTGGTCCGGGGACCACCAGTGGTCCCTGAGAGGATTCTCTGAGGTGGTCCCCAGCTAAATGGAAAGTTGGTTAACCAGATGTAACTCTATGAGAGCGTAAAAATGAAACCAAATTGGACCCTTGCAGGGCAGTTTGGTTTCATGTTTTCCGGGTTAACCAACTGTCCATCATTTAGCCTGCGGACCACCTCGTACCCTCTCAAGGACCACTGGTGGTCCCCGGACCACCGTTTTAAAAACCCTGATTTAGAAGACATTTCTACATTCTGGTATCTGATCTAAATGAGTGTTTTTAAGCTCTGAAAGCGTTGCCATATCGTACTCTACTGTAAGGTTGTGTCTCTACTGTTATGTGAGCTATACTGTGAGGCTGAAAGGGGTTAATTAATGCTGTGCTCAAGGACACCTTGATGGTATCTGACCTGCAGAGGAAGAGAAGGAGTGCTTCAGTTCCTGTCCGATAGCATGCTGTCTGTCTGTCTGTCTGTCTGTCTGTCTGTCTGTCTGTCAAGCCTGTCTTTCTTTGCCTGGCTCAGCCCTGAATCAGCACCTTAAATACTACCTTATTTTTTCCCTGTGATTCAAGGACTGGCTTCCCTGCCATTGGGGCTGTTTGTGCCGTTTGGAAATCCAATCCCAGCACCTGATTGGCCAACAGCCTGTTGTCTGCTTTCCCAATATTCCAATGGGTTCGTGCGAACCAATCAACGTTAAATGATAATTCAGACTGAGGTCAGGCTATGTCTTTCTGGCATTGTAAAACTAGTCCCAGCCAGGGCCGGGTGTAATATTTCCCATTTGGGAAGGGCAGGAGAAAATGGTATATGGGGCGACTTCTGGGGGGCGCTGATGAAGCCGCACCCATACCATTTTTGGTTACAGGACTTTTATTAGTCAAGTAAAGTAATAACATCAGTTGTTGTCGAAGTTGCAACAGACACACAGCATGCATAAAGCTAAAGGTCTGACTCAGAGAGTTTTCTGTTTCCAATGATGGAATGTCGTTGGTTTAGTGATGCCACAATTGCAGTTAGTTAGTAGCAGTAATAGTGTTTCAAATCATTTTAAATATAAGCACTTTAATTTGTTTTGGGTTGTTTTGCAGGCATCATGTTTGGTGGGGCATTCACTGGGGCATCCCTCCATGCCCATGCCTAGTCCACAGCAGTTCAATGTACCGAGGAACTATACAAGTCCTACAGGAGTTTGACTGTACACCTGTACTTTACAGTACAGTACTTTACTTGCACTTGCCCGTTCTGCTCGCGCAAGATGATAACAGCCTACTGCAAATTGCAGCCTGGACGGTACCTTATAAACATCTGAGGTCTAAATTGATTCTGCATAATAACAGCCCAGGCTACTACCTATTTGGTAATCTATGGTATGTAGTCCTACAGCAGTTCAATGTGCAACTGGACTACAAGTCCCAGCTCACAATGTATGTAGTCTTACAGCAATACAACTTCGCTAGTAGTTGTACATCGTGCATTGTAGTTCACAACTGTACAGCTGCTCACTGTGTGTGTGTGTGTGTGTGTGTGTGTGTGTGTGTGTGTGTGTGTGTGTGTGTGTGTGTGTGTGTGTGTGTTGTGTGTGTGTGTGTGTGCGTGCGTGCGTGCGTGCGTGCGTGTGCGTGCGTGCGTGTGTGTGTACAGGTTATTGATCCAGGCTGGTATAGACATAAACAGACAGTCGGAGTCTGGGACAGCGCTGCACCAGGCTGCCCTCTGTGGGAAGACGGAGGTAGTGCGCCTACTGCTGGACGTAAGTTCAAAATACTGATTTTATCAATGGTCAAACATTGTAAATGTAAAAAAAAAAAAAAAAAAACACACACGTGATGTGAGCCAGACCTCAGCCAAAACCAACATGGAGTGTCCATTGGAGCCTTCTCTAAACTCCTCGCCAAAGGCTATTGAACAATCAAAATAGTTTATCAAACTGTTGCTATGAGACAAAGGGCTCCATTTTCGCTACATGCTAAACCCCTTATCCCAAATCCCTTATCATTTTTTTTTTTTTACTATTTTGAAAAACTTTTCGGAAGAGTTCAAATCTAATGCTAATCTATTGACACATTGTGAGCATGTAGACTGGTCATTTAAACTATTGAAAAATGTTCTTTTTTAATAGTTTAAAAAGGCAAAGAAGTTAAGGTTAAGGGATATAGCGGTGACGAAAATGGAGCCCAAAGTGTCAATGTTATTTTTTCCCCAGGCATTACATGAAAAATACTGTTGGACATTTCAACCTTAGTTGAAAAAACAAAACAAAGAAGTCCTTGGTTGTTGAAGTTGATTTGAGTTTGATACCATCTCTCTCTCTCTCTGTATGCTCTCTAAGATGCCATTGTATTTCTATTTTTTTGAAATGCTCTTTTGCATTCTAGCCGACACTATAACACACACCTTGTTGACTAGATTTAGTAGACAATTTGAAGCTCTTGCTACTGAAATGGTTGATTATTTATAAGTGGAGGAATCCTGTCATTTATTTAACATGCATCTCAGTGGGGTGAGAGGGACAGCTTGCCACCCACACTATACACCTGGGTCTGGCAGAGTGGGATGTTCGTTGTCCCCTCAGACCAGAGGTGCCCACACTTTTTTGACTTGAGAGCTACTTTCAAAATGACCGGCTCAACAAGATCTACACATAAAAAAAAGAAGAAAAAAAAAAAATCATTTCAAGGCCCCCAAGAAAGTTTGACTTTGAAATAGTGGTGATGGTGTTATTGTTATAGTGTACCCATTAAGGACGGGAATCCATATTTGGATCCTGTACAGTATGTACAGTATTCAAATATTCAATTTGTTTTCATGCATATATATAAATATTTAAAGTTTTTCAAAAACCTTAGGTCAGGCCTAAATGGGTTAAGAATAATGCACTTATAATGAAAAATGGAGGGGGAGAATTGGAAGGTTTTCTTGTATATGCTACTACTAACGTTTAAATACTGGGGTGTTTAGTTGTTAGTTTGTGATGTTGAGTTTAGTCTCTTGCACCCAAAGCTAATAATGTTCATGTTTTTGTCTACAATTGGGAAAGAGAACTGAAAAGAGAACTGGTCAAAATAACAATTATTCTCCATTTTCTAATTGTGTGGACTCTTGAAATTACGGAATTCAGATGTTTAAATATAATTTAACTTGAGAGTGTAAAATGAAACCAAATGCTCTCAAGAGTTACAGGTCTATACATTTTAGGGGACTGTCATGTGATCTACCTGCACGGCCTGTGTGATCTACTGGTAGATCACCATCTACCTTTTGGGCACCCCTGGTTTAGACCATGTGATTTGTAAATCTGATTCTGTTCACTGCCCTTAAAAAGCTATTGGTGCCGACTATGCTGTACTACTACTATTATTATTATTTTTATTAAGTACAACGTATTATTATTATTATTATATTGCTGTGTTTCAGAGTGGCATCAGTGCGGGGGTGAGGAACACTCTGTGTCAGACAGCGCTGGACATCGTGAACCAGTTCACCACCACACAGGCCAGCAGAGAGATCAAACAGCTGCTGAGAGGTGTGTACAACACACACACACACACACACACACACACACACACACACACACACACACACACACACACACACACACACACACACACACGCACACACACACACACGGTCGGAAAGGAGCAATGAAGGTGTGCTCTGCCACACTGAAATCAAGAAGTCAGCGGGATTGCACCACATGCGTAGATATTACAGAGGATATTGAAGGATAGGCGTTGACACTAGGACATAATGCACATTGATATCAGTGAATGAGGCCTTTGCATCTACATGCTTTCCCGTCTGATTAAAAACGCTGATGTCTTAAAGAGGGGGTGCCGTGATTTTTGTATTTTTTCCAATTTTGTACATGTTTAAGAGGTGACAGTATGTAAATAGACCCCTTAGTGTGTTTTTTTATGTGCAATGATGTCTTCCCTTTGTATTTAGGGTTTCTTCCTGGGGGCTGAACCTTTCCAGTCAAACATGCCAAAAAAAAAAAATCAATATAGTGACATCACATGCTCAGCCCCTCCCCTAACTCCTCCCCCTTTATCATCCAACTAAAGCTGTGGGCGTGGCTTCAGTACAGGTGGATCTCCACCCATCACCACCCACCAGGCAAACCAGGCATACTTAATGAACTGGTAGGGTGGAATCATAAAAATGACAGTTTAACAAACACTGTACACTTTTTGGGGAAAAAAAATCTTATTTTTCATATAACATTATTACCTGATGATCATGTTTTAGGGTAGAAAAAAAATCATGGCACTGGCACTCCAACTTTAAGGCGTTGTGAGCAAAGAATGTGTTATATGTGAATGTGTGACAAAACATAAAAATGCAAAAGGTAGTTTGTTTAGGAACTATCACAATGTTCACACTGTTGTACCGCCTTCGCGGTGTTGCTGTAGGTCTGGCTCCTATAGCAGGAACAATGTAAAGATCACAGAACTAGGTTAACGTGGAAAAGTTTCAGGCTAAACAGAAGGTTCTGTTTATCTTCGTTCAAGGCAACACAAAGCCGTATAAGTTTGATTCATGTGGGTCACAGCAAAGCCTCTCATCTGTCCCCGAAGGAGTCGATTGTGTTGAGAAAGAAAGAGTGACTGAACTGGGTCAAATCTTCTACACTTTTTACAGTAGTGCTTTTTCTACCCGTATCAGGGGAGATTTTCAACTAAAACCCTGTACCTATACAGCTGAGCAGGACTGCTCACAGTGCTCAGCCCCTTGCATGACGTTGCCCATGGCCAGGGGAGGATCTAGGCATAGGCATGGGGGGGCAATCCCCCCCTAAACGCCCAGTTTGCCCCACCAAACATGATGGCATGCAAAAAAAAAAAAAAACAAGATATGTCAGTGCTTATTTTTAAAAGTATTTGAAACACTACTGAAAATGGTATGGGGGCGGCTTCATTGCCCGTGTCGCTTCGTGCCATGGGCGATGTAGCTGCCCCCATACCATTTTCTTCTGCCCCCCCCCCCCCCCCCAATTAGGAAATGTTACATCCGCCCCTGCCCGCGGCCCAGAAATGATTCTCCATTTGTTTCTCTAATATACTTTAAAAAAAAAATGATTTAAAAATGTTTGCAACCACAGATGAAGCCAAAGGGTTGCGATAAATCATGACAACAGAATGATTTGTAAGAAGTAAACAAAAAAAAGTCTATGAGGAATATAAATGGGGAAATTACTTCTGGCGAAGTCATGAAAGGGGTGGGACACATTCACATCGTGAATCGACTCAAATGACGGTGTGACTTTCAATTAAGCAAAATATTTATATATTATTTTTTTCATGGAACAGCAATCTTCTTTCAATATCAAAATGAAATACATTCTCATAAAATAAAATGTATTACAACAAAATGTTTTTTTTTCAATGGCATCAAATAAAGTGGCCTCACTCACCAGGAATGTTGTTGTAGACAGCAGCTACCCCAGGCAGCACCAGTCACACACAGCTAAAAATGAAAAGTGTGGAAAGTATTTTTTACTTTTAATGACTCTTTTAAGAGCTGAACGTTAACATAAGGTGCAAAACTGGAATAAAAACAACACGGTCATCTACATTGATGAAAGAAAATACTTCTGTTCTGTTAGAATAGTTCTGTTCTGTTAGAGTACAAACTATCACAAGTAATCAGTACTCACATAAGTAATCCGTGCTCACAACCAGCCACACAGAAAGCATTGGGATGACATGTACATTATTGGCTTAGTTTAGCTGCTAACCCTCAGTCTAACCATAATGGCTGATTATCATAGCTACAGGCCTAGTTTACAAAGTGTGTAGAAAGCACTATACTCAACAACAAGATTTACCAGGAACCACTCTTATCCCTGTGGCATATCTGAATTTATGGGCAAGATGTGTGTGCTGTAGTTTCTGGCTTTTAAGCTTATTTTACTGTTGTAATGAGTTATGTGTTTGGGCTCTGTGGCTCAGTGTCTATCATGGGAGCTCTTCAGTGCAGCTTCAGTGTGTGGGGAGCAGAGAAGGGGCGGGGCAAGACAGTTGAGGGGTGTCATCTGATTGAGTGAACTTCACCTGTCAATCTTCATGTCCTGTGCTGGCTATTGGCTACTACTCAGCTCAGCAGTAAAACATGGAGATATCACACAGGTAGATAGGTTGACTTGCTCTACTCCTCCATAGAATAGTAGTAAGTTTATTTTAGTTACAGAGGGCAAGTATAATGTTAAGACATAATTTGTCTTATTATCCATTGATCCTTTTAAAACTAGTTGCGCACATACCTAAAATAGCTTTTATTTGCGCCGGCCTGGTTGAAAACAATGTATTTCCAACTCCAGTTTGTCCCTATTCAGGCTGCAGCATGTGAGCACTCTTCTAGAACCACTGACCAAGAAACATAGTGTTTTCCAGAAAACTGCCAGGACTTCAGTCCTAAAAAATGGGTTATAAGAAGTCAAAAAAGACATAAAAAGCGATACATAGCCTACACCAGGGGTGCCCACACTTTTTGACTTGGGAGCTACTTTCAAACTGAGCGGCTCAACAAGATCTGCACATCAAAAATGTGATTATTCCATTAGTGAAAATCCATTTCAAGGCCCCCTAGAAAGTTAGAGCTTTGAAATAGTGTTTGTTGGTGTTAATGGTGTTACTTACTGTTATAGTGTTTAGGAATAATGCGCTTAAAATGAAAAATACAAGGAGAGAATTGGAAGGTTTTCTTGTATATATTAGTACTAGTGTTGGTCTATATTACTTAGGAAAGTAACTTCTTTACTTTACTCGTTACCCCTTAGACAAAGTAATATCATTACTTTACTTATTACTGGATTTGAAGAGTAATATATTACATATTACGTTATTACTTTCCCAAGTTCTCAACACCGCTTTTGAAAAATTAGAGAAGTACAACATAATCCGTTTATTTATAAAATAAAGCAGCAATGCGATTTGTAGTGTACATAACTGCGCAGGATGCAGCGTGTGGACTGGATCTACAATCTACTGCACATCTCTGTTGTTACTGTACCTGTCAATAGCTTGTACATCTGTTCTATTTTTGCATGCAACAACAAGCTCATTTTAAAAAAGTAACTTGGCGTTACTTGCAAAGTAATGCGTTACTTATTACCCATTTTTGCAGAGTAATCTCGTTACTTTACTTTTTGGAGCAAAAGTAATAATATTACAGTAATATGTAATCTAAAATTAGTTACTGCCCAACACTGATTAGTACTGACGTTTGACAGTACTAACAGTGTTTGGGGTTTGAGTTGCCAGTTTGTGATGTTGAATTTGCACCCAAAACTGGGCACCCCTGGCCTATACAGAATAAAACAACAGGAGCCACTGGGTTTGTGTATCTTTCTGCATTATAACCTGCAGGGCACGTAGATATTTGTGCTGATTCGGCAGACACTGTGTTGTTACATATTAGTGGGATGGGTACTGTATGTCTTTGTTTAATCTTTTTTTTCTTATTCACCCAGTGATATTATTAAGCGTATTAAAGTTTTATATTCACACAGTCAGCGATTATTTGACCATCTGTCCTCCTTGCTGCGTGCCTGCATGTGTGTGTGTTTGTGTGTGTGTGTGTGGGTGGATGTGTCCGCGTGTCACAGATGCGTCGGCTGCAATGCAGGTCCGAGCGCTGAAGGATTACTGCAACAACTACGACTTGACCAGCCTGAACGTGAAGACTGGAGATGTTATAACTGTAGGTATACCATACCATACAGTGTTGCCAACTTGGCGCATTTGTCGCTATATTTAGCTTTTTTTCCAGACCCCCCTAGCGCCAAAATTAGTGAAAAACTGGTTGACAGGCGCCAGAGATAAAACCCTTGTTTTTCACCATTTTTCCTCCTATGATAGAGTCCTCCTTCCTTCCTAGAAAGGACCATTGGTAACCAAATGGACCCTTTTAGATCTGTAACTCTTGAGAGCGTAAAATGAAACCAAACGGACCCTTTCGGGTCTCTGTAACTCTTGAGAGCGTAAAATGAAACCAAACGGACCCTTTCGGGTCTCAAGAGTTAAATCATATTTAACCATCTGAATGACCTAATTTTCAAGAATCTACACATTTAGAAAACGTAGAAGAATTGCAATTTTGACCAACATTTTGTCAGTTATTTCTCCTGAATTAGGCTGAGAGACTAAACTCAGCACCAAACGGTGGTCCTCCTCCGTGGCTAAAATGCAGAATAAACAGTGGACCCTGGTATGAGAATGGTTGAAAACCCACAGCTCTAGCGCATTCTAGTGCATTTTGGAAGTGCCACTATACTAGTGCATTTTGGATTTTGGCGGTTGGCAACACTGATACCATAGAGTAGCTTACATTATCCAGAGCCTTCTAGTGGGAGAGTTAGGATATTTGTGTACCCGGAAGCAAAGCCCGGAAGCAGACTATACAGAGCCTCTTTGAGTCGTATCTGAGCATAACGGGCATAATAAGTCTATGATAACGCTCACTACTGCTGCAGTCTCGCGAGACGTATGCCGTATCGCGAGACTTTGCTGGTCCCTATTGAATCCCATTCATTTCATCGACTTCCAGTTTGAGAGTGGACTCACAGGGCTCCTCCATGCGCCTCCAGCAGCGCGAGCGACCTGGCGCATAGGAGTGAACGGGAATATCCTAACTCTCCCACTAGAAGGCTCTGACATTACCCATCTTTATGTGTACAATATGTGGTGTTCGATATTTTCCAATTTAGATTGCAAGCATTGAGCCCAGTGTCTCTGATGTTTTGCAACAGGTCCTGGAGCAGCATCCTGACGGCCGATGGAAGGGCTGTATCCATGACAACCGGACAGGAAACGACCGCGTGGGCTACTTCCCTTCCAACATGGTGGAGGTCATCAAGAGAGCAGGTGGTGACCGCCGCACTGTGTGTGTGTGTGTGTGTGTGTGTGTGTGTGTGTGTGTGTGTGTGTGTGTGTGTGTGTGTGTGTGTGTGTGTGTGTGTGTGCGTGTGCGTGTGCGTGTGCATGCAGCAGTATAGTCACTAAGATACTCTTCAGAAGACATCATTAGTCTCTTTGGGCAGTCTCTGCCCCCCTGTCATCGTCATAGACCAGGGGTTTTCAACCTTTTTCATACCAGGGCCCACCATTTATTCAGAATTTGAGCAACGGAGGACCACCATTTGATGACATTATAGCCCCACAGGACCCCAAAACTAAAGATTTATTTTTGCTTTTGTCCACAATTCCAGGCTGGTATTTGGGAAACAAAACAGGCAAAACATACAGATCAAAATGACCATTAATCTTCTAGTTGTGTGGACTCATGGGCTAATTAAGATGATTAATATTTTAACCCTTGAGAGTGTAAAAATGAAACCAAATGTTACATCTGGTTAACCAACTTAGCTGGGGACCACCTGGAACCCTTCCAAGGACCACTGGTGGTCCCTGGACCACTGGTTGGAAACCCCTGTCATAGACCAACCTCTCTCTCTCTCTCTCTCTCTCTCTCTCTCTCTCTCTCTCTCTCTCTCTCTCTCTCTCTCTCTCTCTCTCTCTCTCTCTGTCTATGATGCTGGTGTTGTGTAATTCCGTGTACAGTGCCTTGCGTAGTAATACTATATTAGCAATGTGTGGATATTAAGACCCCTTCTTAGCATGACGTTTTTTCCCCCCTGCAATGTCCTGCCCCATATTTGCATATACTGGGCCCTGGTTGGTTATATCCTGGTTCCAGACAATGACTATGTAATAAGGACAGGAAGCCAAGACACCTATGGGGGAGTCCACATTGGTTCATGGGAGGAAACAGACATGCACAGTACATTCCAGGAATTTTGACGCTTGCAAACCATGCATGCCATTGGTCTCTTGGATGGTTTGCCAAGCGTTAAACTTCCTGGTCTGTACTGAGCATGTCTGTTTCCTCCCATGAACCAATGTGGACTCCCCCATAGGTGTCTTGGCTTCTTGTCCTTATTAGATAGTCATTGGTTCCAGACAAATCTGGTTTGTCCACAATAGGCGTTTCAGTAAGTCCCCCAAGCTGCTCCAATTAAGCATAACATGTGATAGACAAACTTCGCCACCAATAGTTTTCCTATATGATTGAACATTGTTTTAAAAAAAGTAAATGTCACACACATTTTTCCACTGCATACGGCAGGCCTTGTTGAAGGATTTGGAAGAGATGGTTTGAAGGTCTGGTTCCAAAAACAAACCAGAATTTAACATGCAATGTCCATGATCTTATATTTAAATGAAGGAGCTCGGCTGGCAATTTGGAAACTTGGAGGGTGCGGCTAGGTCTATTGAGAGGGGCCAGACTTGTATCTGCCTCATGGGGCCAAGATGCGTTGGGGGCCAATATTGAGAGAGGGGCAATATTGAAAGGGGCCAGACTGTATCTGCCTCATGGGGCGATATGCACTGAGAGGGGGGCCAGACTTGCATCTGCCTTATGGGGCCGATATGCATTGAGAGGGGGCAGACTTGTACAGGTATCTGCCCCCATGGGCTGATATGCATTGAGGGGGCAGACTTATATGTAATGACATGGGCCAGACTGTAATACTTTATCTGCCTCATGGGGTGATATGTATTGAGAGGGGCCAGAGTGTAATACTGTATCTGCCTCATGGGGTGATAATGTATTGAGAGGGGCCAGACTGTCTGGGGCAATATGGATTGCAAAGGCAGTTGAAGACTGGCTATGCAAGCCTAGTGTTGTCCGTGCTCGCCATCCGTTGTCATTTTACACAATATGCAGGTGACGCCCACCTTTTATTGCCTTGACTATGTCATTGTATACACATGGACCTACACCCTCCCCCCTTTGACATCATCAGTACATCTGCCGAATATGAATGAGATGAGGACTGGGCGGCTCTTCGCGATGCGCCAGCAAATTTTGCTTAGTCAGTGTCTTTGGAATAACATTCGTCTGAGTCATGTTTTAGTCACTTGGAATGTGTTATTTTGTTAGTTTTAGTCCAGTTTTAGTGGACTACGTTTATAGTTGATTTAGTCTTTTACCTTGACTGGATGTCTTCTCCACAACAGTTCCTACATAATATTTTAGTTTAGTTCTTATCAGTTATAACAATGATTCTTCTGAAATGAACAGTGCCGTGCAGAATAGTGGCCTCGTGGTTAGAGTGTCCGCCCTGGAACTTGGCACTCAGCATCAAAGGGATGGATTGGGGGGTCAAAATCAGCTAATGATTCCCGAGCACGGCAAGCCGCAGCTCATTGGAGCTCACCGCTGACTTTGACTTTGACTAGAATGTTGCTGATAATTCACCAACATGTTATGCCTCCAGGGGTAGGCTATGCGTCCCACAAATCTGAATGTTTGACATTTTGGGAGTGACGGATCTCTGATGTTCGCTGGACCTTCAGGCAAAGAAAAACTATATTTCTTTGCCTGAAGGTCCCCCCCCAGAAACACACACATACACACTTCAAAAGAAAGCGTTGCATGAGCCTTTGGGTCATCCAAGTGCACTCCTATCAACCATATGGATCGTTGCTGTCTGCAGAAAGCCTTTTATCTTCCTTTTGCGACCTTCACTTTGCTTTCTCCATAGAGTGATAAGAATTATTAATATGCTACATTTATATAAATACATTCCAGTATGGATGTATTTAGCATGCAAGCCTTACTTATTCCTTTCTAGTCAGTGGTTTTCAGCCCTAAATTTTCATATCAAGGTCCAATATTTTTCCATATTTTTGTTAGTTAGCTATTGGATGACATCCAAGCCTCTCAACCCCCTTGAGGACCACTGGTTGAAAACCACTGCTATATATGATCAATATATTCAACTTTATTTCTAGGTTGATTGTGTGCATTTATGCACACAAATACATGCATACATAAATCTGTGTACACTGTATGCATTCACTTTTATTTACCTTACATATGTTTAAAGGGAAACTTAACCTTTATGCAAAAAACCCCAAAACAAAATGATTCTTTATGTGTGTTTTAGATTTGTAGCAGTGAGTCCAATGTCTCTGATGTCATCAACACTGGACTAAATGTCTCAGTGAGACAGCTCTCCCCCTTTCCACAACAACAAGCAGTGGCACCAAAGCACCATGGGAATTGTAGTCCACGAACCAAGTGACACATGGGGCTCACTGCTCAAATGTAAAATATTCAAAACCACATATTACGCACAAGAAAGTGTTCTAAATCTTCTAAATGTCATTAACATATTAACATACAGTATTTCATATTATTTTGCAAAAAAGGTTGAATCATCCCTTTAAAATTTATTTCCTGACATAGCAATATTATATATATGTCATTTATAATTTCCTTCCACTGATGAGTTTTTTTTTTATTATTTCATTTATTTTTTGCCGGTGTTGATTTCCGCCACCTCCTCCTCCCACAACCTGGCATCCCTCCAGGCCACGCCCTCCACCTCCAGCAGGGCCACACCCTCCTGCTCCGCAAGCCCCGCCCCTCCTGCCCCTCCGTCGCCGCGGCGATGAACGGCCTCCTCTCCTACTTCCCGCCCTCCCAGGTCCTCCCCCTGCGCTTGGCCCCGCCTCTCCGCACCCCCTCCAATAACGTCCCTCGCTTCTCCTCCTTCGGTTACGCCCCCCTGCCCCTCCCCCCCGCCCCCTTCCTCCCCCCCGCCCACCCACAGGGCCCCTCCCCCTCCCCCGCCCCCCCGCCTCTCCTCCAGACCCCCGCCGCTGTGCCCCCTCCCCCCTCCTCCGCTCCCCCTCCCCTCTCCTCTCGCCGGGAGCAGCCCAGCCACGCAGGTACATAAGGTGTATACTAGCCTAGTGTGGCTTTAATAACCTATAAGAGTTAAGACTATCCACCATAGTAGCAGGAATACCGTAGTGTGGCTTTAACTTAAAGGGTCATTTCTCCGTGTTGTGCAAAAACTATGTATGTAGCTGACATTTGGAAGATTTAGAACACATTCCTGGTGGTCCTTATGTGTGTAATGTATAGTCTTAGATATTTTAGGCACTTTTACACTTTTTCGAGTGAATATGCTTTAAAACACTATACTTGGCTATTATAACTCAAATGTAAAGATACAAAACACCTTCAATATCTCATTTCTTTCATAAATAGAGAATCTTTCACTCCATAAGAACTTCTCCTGTCGCATGTCCTTATGGAATATATATGGAATGCACATTGCTAAATATTTAAAATAATTGCTTTGGTGCTCATATTAATTTTAGAAAGTATTACATTGTTTTTGTTAGAATACACAATTCAGGGCTGGATCACACATGCAGTCATTGCAGTCCCTATTGTATATAGTGAGTGACATGTTACTGTAATAATAATAATCATAATAATTAAGGTTTTTCTTTGTTTTGGTTACAGAGGGCAAGTATAATGTTTTAAGGCATAATTATTTTGTTAGCCAAGGATCCTTTTGATGCTTTTACATATTACACTACTTCCTGGACTACAATTCCCACAATTCTCTGTTGGATAAGGGGTGGGCTGTCATAAGCTGCACACGCACGCACTGCATACAAAAGATGCAGCGTCTTGATGTTACGGGTCCATTTGGTAAGAGGGGGCTCCAGGGAAAATCTTGCCTAGGGCTCCAAGTTGCTTAGAAACGCCACTGAAGTGAGACTAGTGCCCGGCGGACTCTTTTGAAATACTAAAATATCAACAAACACGTATACCTCCAGGAAAGTGTTTATTGTCTCCGACAACATCAAGAAAATAAGATCTGGTTGCAAAGGGGATGAAGTGGCCCTTTAAGATTCCATCCTGCATAGGCCTATAGCAGAAATACCATAGTGTGGCTTTATCTTAAGACTTTAGAGTCTATCTGTAATTACATGAAGGTAATTCTGGATAGAACTGGGGTTAATTTTGTAACCCCAGTGTGCCTGTAAAATCCCTTAGTTTAAATTTAACTCACATGCCATGCAGCGTTCACATTGGCAACAACAAAGACAGGCCGTGCTGTACCAGTCATTTCAAAGGACGCCTGTGATTTGAAGATACAACAAACTATTATGTATCTTTAGCTCTTTTGCATGTTTGCCAGTGTGAACACACATTTAGATTTAAGCTTTTGTAGCTCATTGTTTTTGCTTTTTGTCCATTACCCCTCCTCCACCTCTGTACACACATTTCCTTGAATTGAGAGGAAAAGTTATTGTTGCTTCTGTTTTTTGGAAAAACCAGTAGGAATTTGCAAGACAAAATGGAACATTTTATGTGTCTAGGAGATAGGGGAAGCAATAAAATATGAAATGAACCTGCCCCACCCTGTCACTTTTTTTTTTAATGTTTGTCTTAAGAAGTCACTATATTTCTTTCTGAGACACACAGACACACTTATTGATGTCAATGAGCATGCTGCGCAACACTTCAACACCAACGTCAATGTGTGTCAATAAGTGGAGAAACGCCACTGATCAGTGTTGTAGTGGGACCCTTAGAAGTGGGGGGACGCCTCTTAAAGGGGAATTCCACCCATTTTCATTTTTTTTCTGAGTGTACAAATGTGAACAAAATGGACCCTAGCGGGTCCATTTCATTCCATTTGTACACTCTCAGAAAAAAGGAAACTCATTAACATGGTGAATTATGTATTTCACCATGCTAATGATTTTTTCAGACCTCGATTTCTAGCAAAGACCGAATGGGGGGGAACTTTTTTACCATGCCCACACAACATCTCTAAGGTATATTAATGACATAGTAAAATATTGAAAATGAGTGGAATTCCCCTTTAAGACACGTGCTTGCATTTGCATGCGCATTTGCGTGCACCTGCGCAACACACACAGACACGCTATTAAAACAAGTATAGCATATTGAGAAAGATTGTTTACAATGCCTAATTGTATCCATAAAAGTAAATGACAAGACAAAAACATAGGCCTACTTTTGCCCCAAAAATATTTTAGATGTGAGAAGTGGAGGGACGCCGTCCCCCCGTGTCCCCCCTCCACTACACCTCTGCTTCAACACCAACTTGTGCTTCAACACCAATGTTGGTGCTTCAACACCAATGTGTGTCAATAAGTGGAGAAACGCCACTGATACTGGCTCATCTTGGAAATTCTTTTTCATTATTGCGCGCATGCTCGCTTTGTGCACCTGGCCGCATCAGTTGACTAGACCTGAATTGTGGACAGCATTTTTCTTATTTTTTTTTGTAATTATGCGTTCCACACACCCCTGTTCCCCATCTGACAAGCTCTTTGAAGTGTACACATGTATTTGGACCCTTAACCTGTCCATTTATACAATCACACAACACCTTGATAATAACACTACCGTAGGGCATTAAAAAGGCTTTGCAATGAGCATTAGGATATAATATGTGAAGATAAAGACATGGATGCACACGCTAATGAAACAATCAATATGACAGATGATTGTCCAGAGAGATCGTATTAAACTAGGAACGACAGCCGCCGTGCACGACAGCATTATTATCACTGATGCTCAACAGATGGCTGTTATGCTTTTCTGACCAACGTGTCCAAGAATGTGTGTGCGTGCGTGTGTGCGCGCCCGTGTGTGTGTACTTTGTGTGCATCACAATTAATGAGATCCCTCGCTTCGCAGATGGTAAAGGATTTGTGCTTTTTGTATGTGCGCATGTGGCCGCGTGTCTGTGTGCATGCACAGTATATATCCATGTGAATGTGTGGGACTGTGCATGTTTGCACAGTTGTGCATTTGTTAAGGTTTTGGTAAAAAGTACGTTTTCGATTGATGCCCAAAACACATTGGGCATCAATCTACCTTGATTCCTGTGACATGATACACAATGTCCTTGATTTTTGTCATAGATGCCACCTTTTCTACATTTCACCCTGAGGTCCCCCTCCCTAAATGCAGTTTGCATTGGCGCAGGTTGTCTTTATTCTAATGCAGGTATTTTAGTAGCTCCAAACTTTTTTTTTCACACATCACATCAAACCACACACTACAAGATAATTTGACCACTATATGATTTTTAAAAATGACACGCCTGCGATAAGAGTTTCAACCGGAGTGATTGGAGAGGAGAGTCAATGCAAACTGCATTGGAGGGAGGGGGACCTCATGGTGAAATGTAGAAAATGGAACATCTGTGACAAAAATCAAGGACATTATGTATCATGTCACAGGAATCAAGGTAGATTAATGCCCAAAGTGTTTTGATGTGTAATTCTCCTTTAATGTCCACAGAGTATTTATTATTTGTACTTCATATGTGTAATAGTGTCAGTGTCATAGATTAATGCGTGTAATTGTGTAATATGTGTAATAAGTGCACGCAATAGGCTAATATGTTTAGTAGTGTAATAAGGTAATATTGCGAACACATGCAGCCAGGCAGAAATGTCTGCACGTGTGTCTGTGCATATGTGTGTCTGTGTGAGCATAATATATTTGGGGATGATGCCCAAATATGGATCTCATGCAGGAAAAAAAAAAACTAATAATAGTAATAGTGTAATATGTGTAATAAGTAACAGGCTAATAAGTTAATACTGTAGTGTTATTGGGCAATATAGGCAGTATAAGGTCATATAAATAAAATATCTTCTGGCATATTTCGTGTTTACATAGTCATGGAGCAAAAATAGTCAGCAGGTCTTCAGATATTAGTCAGAATGTATACTGTGGACAGACTGTTCTGGAGAAACTCTAGCAGTAAATGAATTCAAATTGGCCCACCCATCTAGTAGCAACTTAAGTGTTCACTGGACAGATGGGTGGACCTCTTAACATTTTCAAGTGGGCCCTGAATCCATTAAAAGATTGTGATCCACAAGTGCAAACCCTCTTGAGGTACTATGATGTCTCTTCATGCTGCTTGTTGTTGACAAAATTATCGTGTGTATTTCATGACCATAAGTTTTTCGTCTAACGTAAAGTAGCCTAGTTAGGGTTGTGTTTGAGTTCATTCCAATAACTTTTGATGCATGTGTGTGTGTGTGTATGTGTGTATGTGTGTGTGTGTGTGTGCGTGCGTGCGTGCGTGCGTGTGTGTGTTCCACAGGTTCCAGGCCCTCAGAACCCAGTCCTCAGGGTTCTCCTACTATGGCTCCTCAGAGCAGCACAATGGAGGACATCTGGGTGCTACGCAAACCTCTGGCAGGTAGGAGAGGAGAGGAGGAAGGCAGCATGCAGGGGCGTTTTCGCCATAACCTTCTAGTGGGAGAGTTAGGATATTAAAGGGTCAGAAACCAGAGTGGAGCATGTGACTATACAGAGCCTCTCCGAGTCCTTACTGCAATTGGGAATACATTGTTTTCAATGAGAACGGCACAAATAAGAGCTATTTTAGGTACGTATGCAGAACGACAACTGTTTTAAAGCATTGTTCAGTCACGGCTACGGTCTCTGTAATGTTTATGTTGTACTACTATTAAAGAACAAGGGTCTTAAAGTCATTAAAGCTGGATTAAATATCTGAGTCCAACGCAATTTCTGCATACTCCTACTGCTACATTGCACTCAGAGCAGCCTTGCAGGCAGTCTCGCGAGACGCCCCTGTATCGCGAGACTGTCAGTTGCTAACAGTATGTGTGAATGGGGTGCTGTTGGCTCTATGCTCCTCCAGCAGCGCGAGCGACCTGGCGCCATTTTACTGTGCCTGTCATAGGTATAACGTCACAGAAGATTTTTCCCTGGAGCCCCCCTTACCAAATGGACCCGTAAGGGTCCATGGTAAGGGGGAAAATCTTGCCTAGGGCCCCAATTGCTTAAAAACGCCACTGGCAGCATGAATCATGAAATACCTGGAAGAGTCATTTCTGTTATGAGAGCTTTGCGTTGTGGTAGGAGAAAACAAAAACACGTGGTTATTTCTCAGAAACCACAAACCTCTGGAAGACATTTCTAGGAAACCGCGAGTCGAAAACATTTCCTGATTAACGGAAACAGACCAGACTACAGTTTGGTTCCATTTCTAAACAGTGTCTGTGTGTGTTGGAGCGACGACAGGCGGCTTGTATGCTGAAGTACACACACACACGCACACGCACAAACACACACACACACACACACACACACACACACACACACACACACACACACACACACACACACACACACACACACACACACACACACACATAGCGCCTTTATCCGAAGCACTTGCATAATGTGTAAAATGGGTGAACAGGGATATGCACACATAGACATAATCATAGATAATCACATAGACACACAATCGCACACACAATGGCACAGCTTTTGGCTGAACCAATGCCAAACCGAAAGTGAAAGTGTGAGTGTCAACACACTGTTGACATGGTGGGGAGACAATATATAGCACAAACTTACATTTTTTTGAGCGATGGAAATACTGAACTCTAAACTCATTAACATGGTGAAACACATCTTGATGACACTTGATGATGTCATCAACATGTATTTCACCATGCTAATATCTAAGGTATATTAATTGCACACTTGCCATTGCACGCGCATTTGCGGCACCTGCGCAACACACACACAGACACGCTATTAAAACAAGGAGAGCATATTGAGAAAGATTGTTTACAATGCCTAATTGTATCCATAAAAGTACAAGACAAGACAAAAAAAAACATTGGCATACTTTTGCCCCAAAAATATCTTAGATGTGATAAGTGGAGGGACGCCGCCCCCCCTGTGTCCCCCCACCACTACACCCCTGATATCATACAAACCAGGGGTTTTCAACATGTAGTCCGGGGACCACCAGTGGTCCCTGAGAGGGTTCCAGGTGGTCCCCGGCTAAGTTGGTTAACTAGATGTAACTCTTGAGAACGTAAAAATGAAACCAAATGGACCCTTGCGGGTCCATTTGGTTTCATTTTAAACTCTCAAGAGTTAAAATATGAATTAGCCATTTTGGAATGTTTGTTTTTAGATTTGGGGTCTGTGGGGCTAAAATGTCCTCAAATGGTGGTCCGTGGCTCAAATCCTGAATAAATGGTGGTCCCTGGGATGAAAAAGGTTGAAAACCCCTGATATAAACCACTACCACCATCCATAAAGCTCAGTGTCCTGTATCATCCCATCCCAGGCGGGGACCGCAGCGGCAGCGTGGGCAGCATCTCCAGCGTGCGCTCGGCGGGCAGCGCGGCGGCTGCCCACCACGGCTCCACGGGCAGCATCCAGGGCCTGGGGAACACGCACGTCCTCAACACGCCCCTGACCACGCCCCTCACCAGCCCCCACACCCCCACCACGCCGGGACTCAACACGCACGGCCTCAACGCCCCGGGTCTGCACGCCCAGGCCGAGGGAGTCAAGGTGCAGTCACCACTGTGTGTGTGTGTGTGTGTGTGTGTGTGTGTGTGTGTGTGTGTGTGTGTGTGTGTGTGTGTGTGTGTGTGTGTGTGTGTGTGTGTGTGTGTGTGTGTGTGTGCCACGAGCGAGCCAGGGGCGGATCTAGGCATGGGCCTAAATGCCCAGTCTGCACCACCAAACACGATGGCATGGCAAAACAAACAACCCAAGATATTTCAAATTAAAGTGCTTATATTCTTCTAACTAACTACAGTTGTGGCGTCACTAAGCCAACAGCACTTCATCATTGAAAACAGAAAACTGACCTTTATGCATGCTGCGCGTCTGTTGCAACTTCGACAACAACTGATGTTATTATTGATGCTTACACTTGCCTAATACAAGTCCCGTAACCAAAAATGGTATGGGTGCGGCTTCATCGCCCGTGGCCTGTTAGTGAACAAACCCCACCCCAAAGGGCTTAAAGAAGAGCTCATTCTGGCCTCCGAGGGGCCTATAGCAGGATTTCAATGGAAAAAAAACACACCACTCTATAGTTGTGACTGAGGCCCAAAAATGAATAAAAAGGTCTAGTCAAATATGAGAAGATTACGCTAACCTAAACTTTACAAAGAGCATGCAGTGTCATTTTCACATGTTGGATCTGTCTGATATCCTCAACCTGATGAATATAAAGCAGGGATGTCAAACTCATATACACTGCTGGCCAAAATAGGGCATTAACCAAACACGTTTTTTGCTAGTCGAATCGAATACTTTGGTAGTCGAATAATTGTCGATTAGTCTAATGTGATATATATATATTTGTTTTTTAGCTAATAAAATGTGTGATTCTGGCCTTCCCATTGAAAAAATACATGCTTATTACACTACTGTAACTCAGTTACATTATGACATGAAACATGAGCAATCAACCTACAATTACTGCCAACACCGCAGCACAGATCCACAATGCCTGCTGCAGAAAATTGAAAAAATATATATCAAAAATTATTATTACCGAATAACGAATAGTGAAATAATAGTCGAATAGTGTTTTGCTAGTCGAATAATCGACTAGTCGAATATTTAGTTAATGCCCTAGGCGAAAATAGAAAAAAAGACAATAGAAACATTCAAGGGCCAGAGCCGCCGGGACCGTGTAATTTCAACACAAAAATGTCCCTTAATAGCAAGAAAAATGCAAAGATGAAATCACATGCATTGAAATATAATTTCACAGGCTAAAGATATTTCATTCACAGGCCTATTTTTTTATTTGTGCGGTGTGTGTGTGTGCGCGCATGTGCGTGTGTGCGCGCGTGTGTGCGCGTGTTTGTGTGTGTGTGTGTGTTGCGTGTATGTTTGCGTATTTCGCTCATAGTGAAACTGGAACCTAATCTGTCAGACGTCATTGGATTTACAGTTGTTTGAACAGGGCCTACAACATGTGTTTCCTGTTCGCTGCTGCCATGAATTATTGTTGTCATGAATTTTTTGATTTGTTTGGAGACTCAGGAAAGAAGTAAAGACTCAAGAGTTCAGCAGGTCCTTGCTTGCTGATAAAATAACAAGTCCTGGAAAAGATTGTGACATAAAAAATCTTTATGATGTCACAGCCTGCAAATCCATATATACAGTATACTGTATGTGTTATGGGATTGTTGTTATTGGTTTGTTGTACTCCAGGCTACAGAAAATGCACCAAAATGTTCAAAGTTCAGGTTGTTTGGGTGTATTTGAAACAAATAAAGAAAGAAACATGGAAGTAAACCTGGCTTTAGAGTCAGCCCCGTCCTCTCCCCAGTGTTTTTCCAGACGCAGAATTGACAGTCCCTTTTCATTATGTCCACACAACCATCTCTATGAGACAGTAGACAGTAGATTCTAGTTTCTGAGACTAAATTCTAGTTTCTGACGCTACATTCTAATTTCTGACATTATATTCTAGTTTTCCTGAAGAAAAAAAAAATAAAAATCTGCGTTCCTGTGTCAGTGATGCTCAACATATTTCATACCAAGGACCAGCAGAATTATCTATATTTGGCTGCGGACCCTCCATCTGAAAACATGTTCTAGGGATCACCCCAGAAGCAAAGATTTGAGTTTAAAATGTTTGATTCTGAAATAATATATTCAATGATTTGTGCCACATTTTCATGATTTTTTTCAAAAATAGCAGAGATACAAGCTCATGGCGCGCCACTCGGTGGCGCGCCATGAGCTTGTAGATCTGCTATTTTTCAATAGGTAAAGCATGATGCTTAGAACACCAAAATGTACAGAAAGGGTTAAAGGCTATAAGGCAACTTTAGTGTGTACAACTCTGTGTTTGTAAACAGATTTGAATCTGACTCCACATCACCCTCCACTGTATTGGCTCATTATTAAACTGCTGGAGACACTGCTGCGTTGTGATTGGCTGATGAGCTAGCTTAGTGGTTGTCATGAGCCTGACTGAAAGGATTTGTTGACAACAATAAAGTTCCGCAACGTCTGCAGGTCAAAGCAACTGTCTTAGTAAAATGTTGAAAATGGGTGGAATTCTCCTTTAAAGGTAGGGGAAGTGATTTGAAATTAATGGTGTAGTACCAGCCTGGTGCACTAGGGGTCCCCAAAAGTAGCTACACTATGTGAACCTGCTGCTCTCTCCTGATTGGAGGAGAATTGTGGTGACCTGGGGAACTTTTATTAGCTCCTCTGCTAACGTGGGGGAGGGGGAAACTCCATATGTGGTTTCCACACCTTATAATAGAGCATTTTAACAGAAAAAAAATATTTTTTGGGTGATATCTGACAAAAGTGAAATCACTTCCCCTACCTTTAACTTTGAATTCACAGCAGACATTTGGGGTCCCAGAGGTGGAAAACATACATTAAAGGGGAATTCCACCCATTTTCAACATTTTTTTCTATGTCATCAAGATGTTTCACTATGTCAGTGGCTTTCTTCAGACCTTCATTTCTCGGGAACACAGAATGGGGGAACTTTTTTTTATCATGTCCACCCAGCACCTCTAGGGTATACTAATGACATTAGAATGTTGAAAATGGGTGGACTTCCCCTTTAAGTCTAATACATGTGAGTCTAATGCATGTGAAACTCGGGGGGACCGGTCTTTGAAATTATGTCTCTGTGTGTGTGTGTGTGTGTGTGTGTGTGTGTGTGTGTGTGTGTGTGTGTGTGTGTGTGTGTGTGTGTGTGTGTGTGTGTGTGTGTGTGTGTGTGTGTGTGTGCATATAGCTACTGGCTACGGTGCTGTCTCAGTCAGTGAAAGCAAAGGAACACCTACTGGAACAGGCAGCAAGTAAGAACACACACAAACACACGCACACGCACACGCACACGCACACGCACACACACACACACACACACACACACACACACACACACACACACACACACACACACACACACACACAGACACACACACACACACACACACACACACACACACAGCTGTCCCATGTGTTATTCATGATGTCATGATGACCACTCTATACAAAGTAAACCTCTCATGGTCTCTCTCTCTCTCAGGCTCCTCAGGCAGTCCGGCCGTGGTCCACGAGCAGCGGTCGTTTGAGCGGAAGGCCGAAGAGGATGATGGGAGAGTGAGTTCCACTTTGAGCTTATATTATGGACCCCTGTCCACTCTGCAATATATGCTACCCTGCCAGGCGCAGTGTTGCCAACTGCCAAAATCCAAAATGCACTAGTGGCACTTCCAAAATGCACTAGAATGTGCGAGAGCAGCGGGTTTTCAACCATTTTCATACCATGGCTCACTGTTTATTCTGCATTTTAGCCACAGAGGATGACCGTTTGATGTTGAGATTAGTCTCTCAGCCTAATTTAAGAGAAATAACTGACAAAATGTTGGTCAAAATAGCAATTCCTCTACATTTTCTAAATGTGTAGGTTCTTGAAAATTAGGTAATTCAGATGTTTAAATATGATTTAACTCTTGAGAGCGTAAAATGAAACCAAGCGGACCTAAAAGGGTCCGTTTGATTACATTTTACGATCTCAAGAGTTACAGATCTATAAGGGTCCATTTGGTTACCAATGGTCCTTTCTAGGAACGAGGGAGAACTCTATCATAGGTGAAAAAAAAACGAGGGTTTTTATCTATGGCGCCTGTCAACCAATTTCGCCCCAACTCACCAGCAAAAAACCACTAGATTTTCCGACAGGAGTTTTTCAGTAATGTTGGCATGCACTGGTGTACTCTGTGATCATTCATTTATACCTGGTGTATTGGGGGCATTTGGTGCTCCTTGTTCGTTTATTCACACCGGTGTTCATGCACTGGTTCACGCACTGAGCAACCCTACGCTGGAGACAGGGTTGGCCGGTGTGGAAGTATGATTGCGTCACAGCTGTGTTTCGAATGAAAAGCAATACAACTGTTGTGAGCTAGGAAGCCAGGCTAGCTAAGCAATGTACTGTGGTCCCCCAACTTTTCCATGTCTGTCAAGGACCTGCACATTTATCAAATTAATGCATGCGAACCCCCATTTGGAAATACTTTCCAGGGGGACCCACATAACAGAGGATTTATATGGCTCTGGCAGTGATTCTCACCATTTTAGAGGAAGGTGTGTTGTCGGTTTTAACTCGGTGATGTCAAGTCACCGCCCACTGCCCCAAAACAACTCAACACAGTCGCAGTGTGCGTTTCCGAATGTACCCTAGAGATCGACGGTAGTTAGTTAGTAGCAGTAGTAGTGTTTCAAATCATTTCAATTACAAGCACTTTAATTTGAAATATCTTGGTTTAGCATGCCATCATATTTGGTGGGGCAGTCTGGGCATTTAGGGGAGCATTGTCCCCCCATGCACATGCCTAGATCCGCCCCTGGACAGCAGCATCCTACTGCCCAGCCATACCACAGCCCCCACCCACCCCCACCCCCACCCCGGTGCTAAATATGTAGGAGCCTCCATGCCGCGGGGGGCCGTGCACTAGTGCTGAGGCACTTTGGGTAAAAGCATGGGAATAAACGATGCACATATAATCATATATGCGCAGCATCCTCCATCCATCGTAATGGCACAGCTTATTATTAATTATTGACATTGACGTACATTTTCAGACATGACAAGGCACTCAACGTTGGAAATATGCAAGCACCTTGGCTCTTATAGTGACATCACACACTCGTGCCGAGTGCCTTAAAGTGGAAGTGACATGATTGTCATGGGATTATTGTTATTATTATGGAAGATTGTTTTTCTGAGATTGACTGGCCTATAGTGTTTAACCTGTCTTCAGTATGCACCTTGTGTTTATGGCTATATTCCAGAAGTAGTGTAGTATATGCTCAACTAGAATAGATTATCTGAGGCGGAGCTCTGTGTTCTAGAATCAGCTGCTGTAGTATTTCATTTTTAGATTCAAGTTGCTGTAGTATTTCATTTCTACAACATAGAACCAGCTGCTGTAGTATTTAATTTCCATTGTCAGCTCTTCTAGTTTGAAAAGAAATTTCAGCAAATATTTCTAGAAATTACTTTCTAGAAATATTTGCTGAAATTTCTTTTCAAACGCTTTTCATTACAATCATTTCTTGAATCAGCTGCTGGAGAATTTTATTTAAGGAATCAACTGTTTTTATTTCATTTGCTAGAATCAACTGCTCTAGTATTTCATTTCGCCTCAAGGTTTGTGCCTCAGGTGTACTGTGGTAGTTTAGCGTGTTCTCGGCACATTCTCACACTTTTAACGGGGTGGCAGCTTGGGACAGAGGTGCCCCCAGGCACCCTGTGTCATTTATTTGTTTGTGTATTTGTTTTTGTTTGTTAGTTTGTTTTATGGAGGGGCTGTGTCACATGCTGACGTGGGAACTCATGATTTAAAGATTCTGTATTTCCACACAGGTGTGCACAGATAAACACAAAGTGGTACTGACCGTTTGCCATCTATAGAGTAAAGTGCCCCTTTGAAAGTTATTTATTTGTTTGTTGTACTTTGTTTGTTGGCTTGTTCATCATATTTTGTTTTGTACAGTGTACAACTGTACATACAGAACATGGCACATGGTGATATCGACTAATGCTGGATGAAGCGCGTCCAATAGATTATTTATGCCTATGAAAATCAATGAATCCTGCACTATGAAGTCAGCCGGAGAATAAAGGTGGCCTTTATTCACTTGAGCACCTGCCCCATTAAAGGGAAATCCCACCCATTTTCAAAATTTTCCTGGAGGGTACAAGTGTGAACAAAATGGACCCTAGAGGGACCATTTGGTTCCATTTGTACCCTCTCAGGAAAAAGGGGTCTGAAAGAAAAATCATTAACATGGTGAAATACATATTGATGATGTCATCAGATGTATTTCACCATGTTAATATTTTTTTCAGACCTCCATTTTTAGGAAATACAGAATTGGGGTCCACAGACAACATCTCTAAGATATATTGATGACATTAAAATGTTGAAAATGGGTGGAGTTCCCCTTTGAATGTCTGTGTGATCACGCCACTGTGAGCCCTTTAAGCTTCAGTTATTTTTGTCTCTTAGTCAATGAGCCATGCAGAGCTCCAAAATCGAAATGTTAATCACGAGTCGATTCATGTTTTCTATTCTTTTTTTTACTTTTTTCTTTTTTGCAGATTTCCTGATATAATGCTTAATTAGCATATTTAACATTTGCATTTTAAACATTAGTCTTTGTGAGAGTCATCAACTGTGGAACAGTTTTAATATTTAATTTAATATTTAATATTTTTCTGTTGTTAAGCACCTTGGGACTGATTGTCTGTGAAAGGTGCTCTATAAATAAACTTTACTTGCTTACTTTAATATACTGTAGGTGGTTTCACACACTCAGTAACTGAATTAAAGCATGTTGTTTTTTAACGTTCCGATTTTGTTGCTCTGACAAAAGAACGAAGAAGAACAGAACCGGTTCCTCATTAGAAAAGGGATACAGTTTGTGTGTTGGCATCTCTGGTCCATAGTTCTACAGTTTCTATGATTCTGCGTTGCATCAGAGCTATGGATAAATGGATCAAATCATTTGTTCCCTACAGTAGCTCAACCGATTATTCACTAAGAAGGCTTTGTGTGTGTGTGTGTGTGTGTGTGTGTGTGTGTGTGTGTGTGTGTGTGAGTGTGTATGTGTGTGTGTGTGTGCGTGCGTGCGTGTGTGTGTGTGTGTGTGTTCTATATATAGAAGCAGGCAGTGGTGGCGTGGCTGGGGGGGTTTCAGCTCCACTTCTACACCACCCACTTCATCACGGCGGGCTACGACCTGGACACCGTGAGCCGCATGACCCCCGAGGTAAGTCTGCAGTGCAACCCCCCCTGACCCCTGACCCCCCACCCCCCGCTGTCCTGTCTGTCTGTGAAAGGCTCTGGATGATGTCGTCAGTAGGGCAGGAAACTTATTTGCATTTCGAAGTGTTTCCATTCAACATTCTCTAAACAAGAGCCGTTTTTGCACAAAAATAGGGCTTATGGAAACGTTGCTAGTGTTATGGTATGTCTTGTGTGTTGAAGGACCTGACAGCCATCGGAGTGATGAAACCTGGACACAGAAAGAAGCTGATGACAGAGATCGGAGCCATGCCCACCACCGACTGGCTGCCTGACCACAAGCCTGTAAGAGACACTACACAGAACCATGCACACATTTACAGCTCAATTAAAGCATATTTTAAAGTTGACTGACTCTGTCAACTCGGATAAAAAAGATCTTAGTTAACCTGTGTGCGTGTGCCTCTGTGTGTGCGTGCGTGCGTGCGTGTGTGTGTGTGTGTGTGTAGGCTAACCTCTCAGAGTGGCTGTCTCAGCTGGGTCTCAGTCAGTACTATCAGGTTCTGGTGCAGAACGGATACGAAAATGTGGACTTTGTGTCCGACATCAGTCTGGAGGACCTGCAGGAGATCGGCATCAGCAAGCTGGGTGAGACACACACACACACACACACACACACACACACACACACACACACACACACACACACACACACACACACACACACACACACACACACACACACACACACACACACACACACACACACACAGCTAATCTATAGATTATACCAGTGGTTTTCAACCTTTTTCATTCCAGGGCCCACCATTTATTTGGCATTTGAGCCACCATAGACCACCATTTGATGACGTTTTAGCCCCACAGGCCACAATACCAGGCTGGATTTGGGAAACAAAACAGGCAAAACATACAGATGTTGAATATTTTAAGCGTAAAAATGAAACCAAATCGACAACTTGCGGGTGCATTTGGTTTCATTTTTACGCTTTCAAGAGTTACATCCGGTTAACCAACTTAGCTGGGGACCACCTGGGACCCTCTCAAGGACCACTGGTTGAAAACTCCTGGATTATACATTAGATAATACTGCAAGTTACGTTCAGAAGCGTTACTTTTGTTATATTAATCATTTGCTCCAACACACATCCCCTGTGACGGTTTGTTTTGTATTATTCCACTCCATTTTCTCCCATTTAAAACAATAATTTCAGCGTGTTGTTTCTCCATTACATCCATCGACTGTGTCCAGCCATGACGCACAGCATATGTAGCACAGACTGCCATGTATAGCTATACTTTTATGGAATATTTTACATTGGGTAGAATATACCCATGTTCAGCGATTTTCAATCCTTTTCATATCAAGGTACATTATTTATGACATTTTGCCTCTCAGATGCCGCAATGTAAAATATTTTGTTGTCCTTGGATATGATCTTTGTCCACATTCCACAATGATCAAAACAACCACGAATTCTTATGAATTCTCTAAGTGAGCTGAGTAGATGTCTTGTAAATTATGAGTAATGCAAAACAATAATTTTACTTTTGGAGCCTAAAATTAAAACAGATGGATGCTGCATATACCTGTACAGGGTCTGTTTGGTTTCATTTCACGCTACCAAGAGTTAAAGATCTATTACTCTGCCAAAACAGTATTATTACTAGTTACCTTGTAAAAAGAACACATTACTGTCTATTACATATACACATACTTAGTTTTTGTTTTATTACTTGTTGGCTTGGAATCATTTCATTTAAAAGGTTGAGTGATTGCTGCTTTATTTTATAGCATTTCTGCGTGGTTGGCGACTTACTTTACAAGAAATAATTAATGTAATAAAGTTAATGGATGGCTCTTCAAAGAAAGACTTTGAGGGCATTTGAAGGCAGTTGGCAGAGCAGACGCACAATGGCACAATTCTATTTGGCGCATTTCCTTATGATGCTGATCTCATGCAAGCAAGCACATGCCTCTCGATTATACTTTTGTATTTATTCTGTAGAATTCCTTCACCTCATACTTCCCCTGTAACTGACAATATTGACACACGTCCGACAAACAGTGCGCACAAGTTTAGTGCACTGTTCCATGCTGTCACAAGTGAAGAGCATGCTGTCACCCAAACGCAGGACAAAGGCAGAGTATAGTGGAATTTCCAGGAGGTTTATTCACCAAAATCCATACATGGGGAGACTACAAGTCAAAGTACGAGATGCAAAACACTAGTGACATAGAGCCATGAGCTGACAAAGAACTGAAAAACCAGGGGGAGTATAAATACACAGGGACACAGGTGAACTAAACTGAAAATCAACACAAGGATTGGCTGAGACACTAACAAGACAAGGTGGAGACACTATAGGCAATCAGTACTGGGGAGTCAACACAGGTAACATGAGCAACACAGGAAGGGCTAACAAACTGCAAAGTACACTCCACACAAAACATGACATGTCACAGAGCACTAAACTACATCTTCACGTTGCTACATTTGTGTGTATGAGCATTAAAGAGATATTTAACTTTCAGAAAAAAAAATCTTTGTCATTTTATCAATACTTAGGCTCGCCCCAGACAGTTCATTTGTTACTCCATTCAGTATTTAGATATTTGAGATTCATCTTAGGTACCCTGCCCCCGTCCTATGCACACCCATTCTAATTATTACATTCAATGATTAGCTTTCCCATTACAGTTGTTTTGGACTCTTGGAGTCAAGTTGAGTGCATAACAGTTTGTATTAGTATTACCTAAATAGCAACCTTTATAAATGAGGTGGTTTGTATCATGAGCGTCCAGTGTCTATCCATTTGTAAACCAACACCACTACCTAGTGGTAGTTTGTGTGAAGTACAGAATAGGGTTATAAAATGATTTTAAATCTGTGTAGCACCCAGCCATGAGCCAGCCTGCCAATCGGACTCACATTAGATTTGAGAGCGTAAACATGGCTTTAACATTTTCTGGATATCTCACTCTCTTTCTCTCTCTCTCTCACACACACACACACACACACACACACACACACACACACACACACACACACACACACACACACACACACACACACACACACACACACACACACACACACACACACACACACACACACACACCCCTCTGTTACGGTAGCATAAACACTGAACCCAAATGCAGTTTGACGACCAGAAGGATCACGTTCAAAAACTATTATTTATTTATACATCCACAGAAAGGCAATGCTGTAAAAACCTCTGACACCAAGTAGTCAAAATACAATTTGTAGAAAATGACCAGATGCACCAAACAAGGTCCAAGAACAAACAGTCCTCTCGAGTAGAGTACTGCAACAACAATGAATGGAACTGACTAGGAGAGTCCAGATTTAAGGGGAGCACGGTGATTGCAAAGAGTTCACAGGTGCGGAGGCATAGGCGGATTATGAAATGAAGGGCCCCTGGGCCGCCACCAGCCAAAGGGCCCCCCTACACCGGAGGATTTTTCTGCCCGGTGTGGCGGCATGATGGTTTATGACTATTGAGGCTACTAGTGAACCCATTGTTAATGGACTATTATTCACTTTTGCCCTTTTTTTTGGGTGGGCCCTGAGCTTGAGCCTCTTTGCAATCACACGGACACTCAAGCTCATGGGCCCCCCTAGCTCAGGGGCCCCTGGGCCTGGGCCCAACGTGCCCGTTGGATAATCCTTCCCTGTGCGGAGGGGTTGTGATATTGTTGGGCTAAAGACTAGAGTGAGTGGGAAAGTGTGAATGGAGGAATGGGGGTGTGGCTAATAGGGATGGGCAAAAAAATCAACATGCTAATATATCGCAATTCTTCAATGCCATGATATCAATATCGAATTTATGTAGGGTCTAATTTGTTCATTATTTGTTCATGTCAGAAATACTGACTGATGTTTTCAGGCTGCATTGATGTGTATGATTGAACATGTTATTTATATTAAAATGTTCTAGTTGATTGTTCAGAATTCCGCCGATTTAAGATTTTACTGTACTGTATTTTACTTGATGATGACAAGTCAAGTTGTGTTGGACCTGACGGGTCCATTTGGTTTAATTTCGGCGAAGCATCCCTTTAAACTCTCCGTCTCTCTGCAGGCCACCAGAAGAAGTTAATGCTGGGCGTGAGCCGACTGAAGGAGCTCCAGCGAGGGGGCGGAGTCCTGGCAGGCTCCGCCTCCCCTCCTCCCTCCAGCCCCGCCCCCGCCCCCACCCCCACGGAGGGCCTCAGGAAACACCCTCAACGGGAGAGCACAGCGTCCCCGCCCCCTCCCAGCCCGCTGGCTAAACCACGCCCCCAACAACAGCCCCCCACGCCCGCCGCCAAACCCGCCCCCGGCCCCGCCCCCACCGCTGCCCCCGGGGCGTCTCCCAAGGCACGGCCACGCCCCTCAGCCCCCGCACAACAGACGACGTCGTCCTCCGATTCGCCGGTGACGCTGCTGCGGTTGCCGGGCAACGGGGAGGAGGAGACAGCGGCAGACTCCTCCTCCTCCTCCTCCCACCTGGAGACTACAGACCCCGACGCCCAAAGGTTGGTTGTTCTTGTGGCTTTTAGTGTTTACTTTTGTTTGGTTTCATGCTTTCATCCGTTTTGTTGTTGTTCAGATTACGTAGATGAAAATGGGGTGGAATGTTTTTTCTACACCATACCCTTCAGGTATTATTGTTATGTGAGGAGGGAGATTTTTTTTGACAGTACTGTACATTATTTGTGCAGTATTTGTTAAACTGTAATTTATACTGTTTATACTATATGTGGGCTCCCCCACCAGTTCATTAAGTATGCCTGGTTTGCCTGTTGGGTGGTGATCCTCATGCACTGTAGGAATAGACCTTTTAGTAAGCCCCTCCCCAAACTGATATGGTCCAATCGCAGCTAGGCATAACATGTGATAGACAACCCTCTCCACCAATAGCTTTCCTATATGATAAAACGAAATAAATGTCACATACACATTTTTCCACTGCATAGAGGACATGCCTTGTTGATGGATTTGGAAGAGATGTTGAAGGTCTGGTCCCAAAAAATGATCCAGTATTTAATGTGTAATGTCCATGATATTTACACTTGAAAGTGTCCTAACCTTGGGTGGACACTGGGGAAAGGGCGGGGCTTACTGAAAGGTGTATTATACCTCAACAGCAACACCTCATCGAAATGTCAAAACTTGGACACAAATTGCATTGTATTCGCATGTGTGTGGAGGGTCACGTTCCACCTGACATTGTACATTCTACAAAACATTCGCTCTTACAGATCCAACGACGTCACCACCGTCAACCGCAGCCAGTCGTCCGTGACGCTGCGGCCGCGGCGGAAAGGCCGGCCGCCCACGCCGCCCAAGCGGGGCAGCTCGACGGCCGGCGGCGGGGGCAGCGGGGAGGGGGAGGCCGGGCTGCTGGGCCCGCCCGCCTACCGGGAGCGCAGGGCCAGCGACTGCGGCGGCATGGCGGCTTCGCTGAGGAGGAGGAGGGAGCAGGGCCAGCAGCAGCAGCAGCAGCAGCAGCAGAGGGCCTCAGAGCTCATGGTGGGGATGGAGGGAGGCGGCAGCGGCAGTGAGTCAGGCAGCGTGCGCAGCCTGGCGGCCATGTTGGAAACCACCATCGGGGGCGGGGCCAAAACGCTGCCCAGGAACCTGGGAGGAGGGAGCAGCTACCTGCAGGTTGGCAGTATGTGTGTGCCCTGTAACTGAAAATGGTATGGGTGCGGCTTCATCGCCCGTGGCGCGAAGCGACACGGGCGATGAAGCCGCCCCCATACCATTTTCAGTTACAGGACTTTTGTTAGATGAACCGCCCCCATACCATTTTCAGTTACAGGACTTTTATTAGATGAACCGCCCCCATACCATTTTCAGTTACAGGACTTTTATTAGATGAAGCCGCACCCATACCATTTTCGGTTACAGGACTTTTATTTAGGCGAGTAAAGCATCAATAATAACATCAGTTGTTGTTGAAGTTGCAACAGACACGCAGCATGCATAAAGCTAAAGGTCTGACTCAGAGAGTTTTCTGTTTTCAATGATGAGATGCTGTTGGTTTAGTGGTGACACAGCTGTAGTTAGTTAGTAGCAGTAGTAGTGTTTCAAAGTAAAAGTATTATCATAATATGTAATATATTATTCTTTGATTCTAGTAATAAGTAAAGTCATATTATTACCTTTTCTAAGGGGTCATAAGTAAAGTAAAGATATTAGTCTCCTAAGTAATATTGCCCAAGACTTTGTATGTGTGTGTATGTGTGTGTCTGTGCGTGCGTGTGTGGGTCAATACCGGCCATGGGTTTGGCTTGTTGCTAATGTAAACTAATCATTATCACCTGAATGCTAAGACCGCCCCTCACTTCACACCGGTGTGATTTTTCTTTTTGTCTTCCAGGTGAGTCCTGCTGCGCTACGTCGCCAGACGGGTTCAGGTGGTCTGGGGTCCGACGAAGATGATGTCATCAGCCGGAGACGGACCATCAGTGGACCGCCGGAGGGCTTCCCCGAAAGCCTCCAGATGCCTGCTTCAGCGTCGCTACGGCAACCGCCCTGCGCAGGTAGGATCCATTTGGTTTCATTTGTACACTCACAATTAGCTCTTCGCTAAGTCCCACCCCAGCCCGTTCTTGGCCAATACCATGTTAGCAACGGTTGCTAAGCAAGGAGAATGGACAAGCTTCACCGTTTACCAACTTCCAACTTCTGGAGTAGCCTAGTAGCAGTTCATCAATCTCAGAAAGAACACGACAAAAAGGTTTACAATATGGATTTGAAAAATATATCCACGCCACAGCAAAGACAATGAGATCCAAATGGACGCTAATGGATGCGAATGCAAAACAGTCTCCTCACGTCTTGTCCATTCATGTGAATAAAGACAACCATATAACAGAACAACGATGTTCTTGCATTACAGGGTAAGTCAATATACTGCCCTTGTCCAATTCTAAGGTATCGTTCATTCATAACATCCTCTATTTATCACTATATAAGACACAGACTGAGTAGACACAGACTGAGTAGAAAAAAAAATAGTGGTATTTCATCATGTACATTAGTGATGACCTATTATATGAAGATACATTGAAATGTGGTGAAGTGATCCTTTAACACATGCCCCCCCCTCCACCAGGGCAACCATCCCAGCCCCGCCCAGAGCCCCGCCCCCGCTCCACCGTAACCACCACCACCGCGGCGGCAACGCCAGCGCCGGAGATCGTTGACGGCACGGCCACGCTGCGGAGGAAGCCACGCCCCTCGGCCTCCACCAGAGACGACAACAACCAATCCCAACCCACCGCCGTAACCACGGCGACCATCACCACCGTCAGCACCATGACCACCGGCACCGACACCATCCGCAGGAGGAGACCCTGCGCCGCACCGCCGTCCTCCGACCAATCGGCTTCCGTCGTCGTGCAGAGCAACGGCCAGTCGCGGCCGCAGAACGCCGCCCCGGTTACCACCGCACCGTCCGCAAACAGCCAACCAGGTTAGAGTGTTTTTGGTATTTTACGTTTTAGTTTGCTTTCAAATTGAGTTTGTTTTAAAGTGGCTCCACCATGATTCTGACGTTTTTTTAGTTTTTATTTACACCCCATTGTATATTTACTAGGGTTGTTGAATGATTAAAAATTTAAATCAAATTAATCACAGCTTCAAAATTAATTTACTCATGATTAATCACCATTCGAACTATGTCCAAAATATGTCTGTTTTCCTTGACAGAATTTGAACATTTAAAAAAGAAAAAGAATCTGGGGAAAAAAAAACCATCTGTTTATTTCTTATATATTTATCAAAATAGGTGATCTAGAAGCCCCCAAAGCTTGTAGATCTCTCAAGCTATACTCTATGGCTCTGGTTACAGAGAGACACACAGCTATATGTTTCCATAAAACCGTGCTCTGCCCATTTTTTTCAATGAGGGAATGCTCAGTGGGTTGAGTCATTGTGCACAAATTAAAATTTTAATCTGATTAAGACCATTTTCAAAAATTTGGGTCTGAAAGAAAAAATCATTATCATGGTGAAATACATCTTGATGATGTCATCAGATGTATTTCACCATGTTAATGATTTTTTCAGACCTCCATTTTTAGGAAATACAGAATTGGGGGAACTTTTTTTTATCATGTCCACACAACATCTCTAAGGTATATTAATGACATTTTAAAATGTTGAAAATGGGTGGCGTTCCTCTTTAACTGGTTGTTTTCAACAGCTTTAATATTTAGACCCCAAAAGTTGTTGTTTTAACCCATAGTAGGCGGGAACCCCTAGTGGTAGTTTTACCCTAGTTGACGGAACACCAATATGCGTTCTGTACAGTATGTACAGTATCAAAAAATGTCAAAATTTGGTGATGTTACACAATAATTTGAAGTTTTCCGTACACTTAGGTTAGTATTTCAGAGACATTTTTAGAATCGGGATAGTCTACAATGTTTTAAATTGATTAATTAAAATAATGTTGTCCAATCCAGAGTCCAGAACACCTGGCGGTGACAGCGGGGGCCTGAAAACGCCCACGGACCCCCCGCAGCAGAACGGAGGAGGAGGAGGAGGAGGGGGCGTGGTCCTGAGGCGGAGACCGCTGTCAGAGGCTCCTCCCCCCGAGCGGACGGACGAGGAGAGCTGTGAGTGGATGGAAGCCAGGAGGAGTCTGAGGCCCGCCCCCACCTCCCCTAAGCCAACCGCCAGGGGCGACGGCCCCACCCCCATGAGGAGGGTCCCCATACCGGGTCCTGAGACCACCGATGCCCCCGCACCCAGTCCCCCCGGTGAGAGACACACAAACGGTTACACGGTTAGGTTAGGGCAGGGGTCGGCAACCTTTAATATATAAAGAGCCAATTTTGACCAAAACATTAATACAACTTCTGCCTGGAGCCTCACATATATTTGAGACTACGTTGCTATATTAGCCTATCAAAATTATTAAATACAAATACAGGTTATTGAGCAGTCATGCTCAATAACAAGAAACGGTGAGGTTACGCACAGAACACAACTTGCAATTGATTTCAATGGAAACAGTGAGGTTATGCACAACTTGCAAGTCGTCTAATGGGATGATCTAAAGTTAATGTGGTCGCACAGTATATACGTCAGGGTCCCATCCCTTGATATTTTCAATACACATATATATTTGCTGTTTTTTTGTGTAGAATGACCCAAACAGCATCTTGCAACACTAGTTCATACTCCTTTGAAAAAAGAACCATGGTGAATTCTGCAGGTACAGGAACATACTGTGACAGGAATACCAACATTTTGCCTTAACTCATTTAGGAAGGCTTGAGGACCCCCGCACGGGGCAGCATGCATCCATGTCACACGGGTGTGATTTTTTTTTTTTTTTGCCAACAGCTGATTTGGTCAGGCCTTAGCCAGGCTAGTGGATACCATACCGTTCATAACAATGGTTGGGACATGGTGCCATCTAGTGGCTAAAAGCAAAGGTGCGATTATAAGACTACTAATGCTCTAATAATACCCTTGTTTCTTTGTCCTTTTTTTTTCTCTCCTTGTCTCCCTTCAGCAGAACAGAAACGTGCTCCTCCCCCTATCTCCCCGAAGCCCCGCGGACCCCCCACGGCCCCCAAACCCTCCTCCGCCTCTTCCCCCAAACCTGCCTCCACCACCACCTCCTCCCTGCTCCCAGCAACCCCTGCTGCCTCCTCTTCCTCCACCTCCTCAACACCTGACATGGTCTCCTCCGCCTCGCCCTCCTCACTGTGCCTCACTGTGTCGCTTCCTCCACCTGCCTCCTCCTCGGCCGCCACCTCGCCCCAGAGCCCCTCCACCCCCTCCCCGCACCCCGTCAAGCCCCCGCGCGCCTCCATCGCCGGCCTCTCTGTCGACCTGCAGGCCCTGCCGGGGGAGGAGGGGGAGGAGGAGGACGGTGGCGACCAGGAGGAGGAGGAGGAGAGGAGGAAGAGGAGGGGGGAGCGAGGAGAGAGGACCAAGGAGGAGGAAGAGAAGCGGAGACTGGAGGAGACCAGCGCCTCGCTGAGCGCCGCTGTGAGCGCCGCCGAGGAGAAGCACAACAAGTGAGAACGCAACCACACCAGGGCCAGGGTTATTATAGTTATGGATATTTTCATTTTAGTTTAGTTTTAGTTAGTTTTTACTCTTTCTTTCTTAACATAGTTAGTTTTTAATTAGTTTTCAGGACGCATTTGCTAGTTTTTATTTATTTAGTTTTTGTTTTTGTAAAAAGTTTCAGTTTTTTTTTAATCCGTACTTTTTTATCCTTTGTTTGGTATTGTGTGATACCGTATGGTGCTAAAACTGCCATAAAAAAGTTTATAAAAAGTTTATAAACTTAGTTTAGTTAGTTAGTTAGTTAGTTAGTTAGTTAGTTTGTTTTGTGAACCCACAATGCAGTTATAGTTATAGTTTTTTATTTGTAGTTTTTATTTAGTTTCAGTTAAAAAGAAAAAAAAGATAACCAAGATATTTCAAATTAAAGTGCTTATAATTAAAATGATTTGAAACACTACTACTGCTACTAACTAACTACAGCTGTGTCACCACTAAATCAACAGCATTTCATCATTGAAAATAGAAAACTCTCTGAGTCAGACCTTTAGCTTTATGCATGATGTTGTTATTGATGCCTTACTTGCCTAATTTAAGTCCTGTAACCAAAAATGGTATGGTGCGAATTCATCGCCCGTGGAGCAAGGCGACACGGGCGATGAAGATGCACCCATACCATTTTCTCTTGCCCCCCCAATTGTGTTACATCCGCCCCTGGTTGCTAATGCTAATGGCAGTGCTATAGCACTCAATTGAAAATGCAAACTTTGCTCGTAGCTCATGAGCGTCAGCTACAACACATACTGACCAGCCATATACCCGCCATATTGAGTTACATGAAAAACAGGGAATTGCAAGGTGACCCTTTGGACTGAAAACGGCATGAGACTAAATCAAAATATAACAATAATAATAAAAAACACTGTCCCAGATGACAACAGAAAATCTACTTAATGTTAAAATTTATTTTTTTATTTTGCATGCAACTGAGCTCAGAAAACAACAACAAAAACAAAAAGTCATGTTGTGTGTGTCCCCCACACAGCTCTCTGCCCGGCGACCAGAGTGCCTCCATCCTGGACGACATCGGCAACATGTTTGACGACCTCGCCGACCAATTGGACGCCATGCTGGACTGATGCCCCGCCTATTAGCCCCCCCAACCCCACCTCCCCCTGTATCCTCCTCCTCCTCCTCCTGTAGTGCTAACGGACGAAAACACCAGCGTTAGCATTATTAGCATTCCCATGATGATGATGATAATAATAATAATTATGGCTATGTGGTAGCTAGCGCTAAGCAGATGTGACGTGCGTGGGAGAGAGAGAGAGCGCCCCCTAGCTGCAAGAGAGAGAGAGAGAGAGAGAGCGCCCTCTGGTGACGGCATTGAAGACTGCAGCTCTATAAGCTTTATTATTGGAGGGGGCAGGCGCCAACCGACCGAGGCCCCTCCCACCCCAGCCTCATGCAGCCAATCACAGCTGGGACCTCGTTGGATGCATGGGCCACGCGTTTGTCCCTTCTTCCACCCAAAGACTCTCGACGAGAACGGCTGAGAATTAAGAATTAACGCTAAAGACGACAAAGACGGCATTCGCGAGCGAAAAGAAGCAAGTGCGCGCTTGACTGACTGACTGCCGGACCCAGTGTGGAACTAATATAGAGATACGAATAGTTCCAACTTCCTGTCAAAAGAAAAGGAGAAAAAAAAAGCACATGGTCAGACAGGCTAACTTCCTGTTAGCCGTCTTGGCTCCACATCCGTGCCGACGGATGTCTTCTTTCTTCTGTCTTCATTTCCTGGTCTGAGCGAATGAGTGAGTGATTGTGCAGTGAGTGAGTGGAGGATTGTGGGTAAACTATGTGTGTTGTCAGTTTGGCTGTCTGTGGTTGTTGTTGACATTGTTGTTGCTGTTGTTGTTCTGCTGTTGGTTGTCGGTTGTTGTCATCGTGTGTGCGTGCGTGTGTGTGTGCGTGCGTGCGTGTGTGTGTGTGTGTAGCCCCCACTGATCCTCATTGCCTCTCCGATTGTTGCAGCATACAATTTATTGTTGGTAGTTCATTTTCCAACGCACACACACACACACACACACATACACACAGATTAAACCTACTGTGCGATACATTTGTTTATTTCAGGGGTTTTCAACAGGTGGTCCGGGGACCACCAGTCCAGTGGTCCCTGAGAGGGTTCCAGGTGGTCCACAGCTAAGTTGGTTAACCAGATGTAACTCTTGAGAGCGTAAAAATGAAACCAAATGGACCCTTGCGGGTCCATTTGGTTTTATTTTTACGCTCTCAAGAGTTAAAATATTCATCATCTAAATTAGCCCCAAGTCTACACAACTAGAAGATGGACAAAAGCAAAAAGAAATCTTTAGTTTTGGGGTTTGTGGGGCTAAAATGTCCTCAAACGGGAGGTCCGTGGCTCAAATGCTGAATAAATTGTAGACCCCGGTATCAAAAAGGTTGAAAACCCCTGGTTTATTTGACTGCATACTGTACATTTCAATGATTTCTAGTAGTATGCAATATACTTTTCAACTATATAGGGACACAACCTATATGGAAATTCGTGGCCGGATAAGGATATTGAAAATTACAATAATAGACCTTGCGGTAAGCCCCGCCCCTCTCCCCAGTGTCCAACCCAACACTTTCCAGCCGGTGCTCATTCATTCCATCGTAAATATAATGGACATTACACATTAAATACTGGTTCATTTTTGGAACCTTGAAAGACCTTGAAAATCTCCTCCAAATCCGTCAACAAGGCATGTGGAAAAACAATTATTTATTTTCATGTAGGAAAGCTATTGGTGGAGATGTTTGTCTATCACATGTCATGCTTATTGTGATTGGAATCCACTTCAGTTTGGGGAGGGGCTTGTGGGAAGGTCTATTTAGCCCACACTGACAACGTTTTCTTTTTTTACTTTTCCCCTTTGTGCCAGAGAAACAAATACATGTTCAACACACAAAATTAACGTTTAAAATATAAAGCTTGGTAGGCGAAAACCATCCTAGCCAACGCAAAACATAGGCTTATCGAGAACAGATAAATGTTTGTTACTGCCATCGGTTAACATGAGTTTTATTTGCGGATAATGACGCTGACTGATTGGTGCCATCCTAGTACATTAAAATACTGTACAGCGTAAAGGAAGATAATTTAGAACCAAATGGACCCTTATATATGGGCCTGATAGAAATGCCATCAAATGGTGCTTGTTCTGTGAGCTAGAAATGCACATCAAACGGGTGGGTCCTTGCAATTTAAATGTTGACAATCACTGTTAGAGTTCTCTTATGGGGGTCCTTGGCATATGTTTGATCAACATATTGCCTGCTATCACCAACATCAATACAGCATGGAACCCTTGGACAAGATCTTATCGTACGATATAGCAATATATTATTCTTCAGTGTTGGTGGTCCGTGGTTCAAATGCAGACTAAATATATGATGGCCCTTGTGTTAAAAGGGTTGAGATTGAAGAAAATCTGCTTTATAGTATTATTACACTATTGTGACTGGTCAATCTTCTTGAACTGTGTCAGCCTCCGTAGTTTCCTGCCCAGTTTTTTTTTTTTTTTTTTTGTAAAAATTGTCAAAATTGTTAACAGATTATTTTTGAATATTATGTGCTGTAAGATTGTACAGTAGATCGGGCTAAAGTTCAAATAAGAGATGTAAAATGTATATTGGTTTAAAGTGGCTGAACAGACTTTGGCCTAGATTTTCGTCACCGCTAAACCCCTTATTCCCTAACTTCTTTGCATTTTTAAACTATTTAAAAAAACATTTTTCAATAGTTCAAATGGCCAGTCTATGTACATGCTCACGATGTGTCATAGATTGGCACATTGAACTATTCCCAAAAGTTTTTAAAAAATAATAAAAAAGCGATAGGGGGGTTGGGGATAAGGGGTTTAGCATGTAACGAAAATGGAGCTCTTTGTCCCCCCAGAACCAACCCCATTATTGATTGATTGATTGATTGATTGATTGATTGATTGATTGATTGATTACTTTATTATTAGACCATCCTGGCTCAAAAGGTAAACACAAATAAAGTCCTGGGGACTTGTGTGCGTTGAGGAGCAGAGCATTAAAGAAGACTTTATTTTAAACACGTGAATATGTCATTGACAGAATCAGAGATCGTGAGCGGAGCGGAGCGCGAGCGGAGCGGGGAGTGGAGCGGGTGGATTTTTAAGTGAGCGCTGAGCGCGTTTTCAAATGGGTCGGAGCGCGCTCTGGAGTGGGAATTATCCTCCGCTCCAGCCCGCTCCAAGCCGTTCAGTCCAGACAACGGCACACGTGTTCAGTAGCACAGCATAAACGTGTGGTTGTGGTTCAGATGGCGACTATAGGCCTACAGTGCCAGCAACACGATCAAGACATTTAAAATCCTCTCCGAGGTGCGGGAGGAAGGAGGAGATGATGATCATGATGGAAATTGGAAAAAAGAAAAAGTAAGCTGACTGTCTTGCTGTCTATCTTGCCTTAGATGCGTCACCTCGCTATTTATTTTGAAGCACTGCACATCATAACGGCAATTTGAGCGCAGCGACCCCCCCAATGATGTCCAATTCCCCCACAGTGTAACATCATCAATAACCTATTATCCCGTATGGCATTTTGTAAACGAAATAGCGCGGCATAAGATTATTCGCCGCACCTGTCTGGGTTAATATAGACAGTAGTGTAACTGCACATTTAACTCCTGTCTTAAATGTTTATGCTGTGAGGGGGGCAAATGGATGTAATCGACACATTTGGAATGTCGACGAATCGCGGCCCAGTGTCAAAATGTTGTCGATTTTTTTATTTTATTTTTTAGCCCGCGGCGCCCACGGGACCAAACGCAAAATGTTGCCATACGGCTCACAACGCAGCCGTGTGCATGTGTTCTGAGAGAATCAATGTCAACTTAGGCTACTGTCACTGTGTAGCCTACCTTTTGCAGTGTTTTATCAAAGATATAATCCATAACGCGGAGGGAAAGAATGTCCGAGGTCGCCTTCGTTCTTGCTTTCCTTTTTTCTTTTTTTCGGCGCATTTACAGAGCCGGATAAAAGGCTGCGCGCAGGGGGGGAATGCCCCCCTAAACGCCCTAAATGTAACTCTGTTCTCATATAAGGTTTTCGCCTGCCCCCCCAGAATTGTGAAACCTTATATCCGGGTCTGACAAAAGCCGGCGAAGAGAGAGAGAGAGAAAAGAAAATCTTCCGAGTTTGAGCGCACGCCCGGCTTCAAAGACTAAAGCTTTGGAGGTCGCGATTTGACAAGAAAGCAGTGACATGTTCACAACGTCGGTGGTGAACTTTAGGTGTTTGTGATGTGCCGTGGTTCCAAAAAATAAGCAAATAAGCAATCATAGCCGTTTGTTTGAGACAGACTGTGGGGGAAGGAGGAGGAGTATAGGAGGACGCAGCACAGACGCGCACAGCACAGACATTGATAGTAGCCTAATGCCCTAAAGCAGCCCAATACCCGACAAAGAAAAAGCAGCAGCCTTTTTTTTTCCAGCCGTCAAATTTTGCTCCTGAGCGGGCCGGGCTGAGCGGAGCGCGGAGCGCCGAGCGGCCCAAATGAATAAGAGCGCGGAGCGGAGCGAGAGCGGTCTGGGAGGGGGTCCACGGGAGCGGATTGCGAGCGGGACCAAATACGTCGAGAGCGATGAGCGGAATTCTCGGCCGCTCCGCTCCGCTCACGAACTCTGGCCAGAATACAAAATAGCTATATTTATGTTGGTTCGGTTTGTCAGAAACGTGTAAAAATGTGTAAAACACTCGGCACTCCATTGCTCATGCCTGCCCTGCTAACCCCGCCCCCACCCCACAGGCCCCGCCCCCTCCACCCAGTGATGACGTTGCGCCCCCTGTAGTCCATAAAGTGGAACAGCCAACCAAGTGTTCAACCCCAAATAAATGATGATAATAATAATTAGACTTGTATTTTTATGCTTTGGAAATGATATAATATAATATATGAGAGACAAATGGTTCTATGTGAATAATAATAATTATTATGATACTAATGATATTAATGAATTATAAATGATTCTATAGGTTTTTTTTTTTTCGACGTGCTGTGAAGGAATTTGTGCCATGGTTGGATTCGAGGTTGTGATCATTCATGTACAGGCTCTGTGATCCGCAATAAATGTGTTATTAACGACCACCGTGGCTCCTGCAGGTGTGTGTGTGTGTGTGTGTGTGTGTGTGTGTGTGTGTGTGTGTGTGTGTGTGTGTGTGTCATTTGGTCCTGGCCGTAGGTACTGGGTATCTTTATTTGTAGTTGTTACCTCCACACCGAAGAGCTCTGGTGTTATTTTGTGCAAAAACTAGTGGAACTAAAGCAGACTTGTATAGTTCAATTCATTGAGGGTTTTTGGTAGGAGAAATAACACCTGGACCACTTTGGTGGGGATATAACAACAACACATGAAGGTAAAAAAAGCCTTGTAGTCCATTTTATCTGAATCAATTAGTTAGACATTATAATTTAACATGTACTGACTGGTATATGTCACTCAGGACCCGTATGCAGAGAGAGAAGTTGAGACCCAAGAATAGCGGCACATTAAGACTTTACTTTAAAAACGCTACAGTTCAATAACAGCAACTTAGAAAACACATCTTGCAGGGTGGAAACAGGGAAACAGCTATAGCGACTCGTGGCATGCAACATGAGATGGCACAGCAATGTCCAGACATTAGTCACTAAAATGGACGGTGGCTCAGCGTGACCTGCGGAAATACATTTTGTGGACTTCACACAACTTCCACCATAAAGCATTACACGTTCAATTCATCAAAACATTAAGGCACGTACAAATATACACTTTCTATCTACATCACCAAAAACAGGAAATCATAGAGGTACTGTAACAGAATAGAGAGTGGGGTGCATTACTCCTGACACGTAAATACTTCTGACCAGTGGTAAACAGCTGTGTGTGTGCGTGAAAAACTATACTTAATCTGGGTTGAATGCACACACACACCCAGGCAAAGCACAGCGAACATGGGTTCAGGAAATGTATCCAAAGGTATCTCTGTGATTAATTTTAAATCAGTGGCAACATTGAAGGAGGCTGCCCCTGTACATGGACTTTTATTCAATGGATTTGCCGCCAAAAAGTAACACCGATTCTAAATAAGTGAACTATTCATTAATTCTCATTACAAAACCTGACTGTCAGCCTGTATGTAGGACACGGCTGATTGGCTCAGAGACAAACAGGCAAGGCCAGGACAGGTACAGGCGATTGGCCCAGTGTCGACCCTTTGCTCGCAGCTCATTGGATGTTGCAGGCTCCGGCCGGCAGGTAGTCCTGCACGTACGCAGCCACGGACCTGGACAGGTACGTCATGGTTCCAAAACGACCACTGGGGGCGCTGTCGTACAGCAGGCGGCACAGACCGGTGGACGGGTCCTTGTCCAGAAGATTCTCCGACAGCCCTAGTTCCTTCTACAAGAGGAGAGGAGAGGAGAGGAGAGGAGAGGAGAGGAGAGGAGAGGAGAGGAGAGGAGAGGAGAGGAGAGGAGAATATTCACAGGAGCGCATAAACTGCAAGCCATGGATGACCATAACAGGTCTGTAGCTCCCACACTCTCAGTTTTCCAGCAAATATAAACATTTGAGAACCAGTAATGAGGGCCTTACCGACGAGGAGCAATAAACCATGCCTCTAATTCATTTTCAAATGAATATAACGCATAATGATCACAGGTACCGTTAACAGAACTAGACACCACAATGCTATAATCCACAAATCCTGATCATCTCATAATTAGCCACTCAGAACTAGCCGGGTAGGTGGGAGTAATTTGAACGCTTACATCTGAACAGGGACATGGAGTAAGGCTAGCAGGAAGAGTGGGGACAGAGTACTGACTGCTTATAAAGACACCTGATTGAATGTGGGTGTGAGTGATTTGCTGACAGCCAATGAGACTGAGGGGAGTTGACTTGGAGAGAGACTGCTGATTTAAAGAAACAGAATGAATTACTTATAATAAAAAACATTCTGCCCTCCGTGCCTCCATGAACTATCACTTGCGCTGGATTTATTTACGTTTATCACTCTCTGTCTGTAATGCCCTTTAATCTAGTTGAATCTACACCACACGGTGCGGTACCTGGTCGTGGTAGAACAGGTCGCTGGCAGCCTGGACCACCTTGTCCACGTGGATGACTGTGGAGACCATCTGCAGGTCCACCTGCAGCAGGAAGCTCAGCACCAGCATGGCCTCCACCAGCAGCTGCCTGTACTCAGGCTGCGGCACGCAGTTCAGCACCGAGTCCACCGCCACCGCAAACTTGATCTCATTGGCCGTCATCTGGCGGGAGGAGGAGTGAGACAGGGGGGTGGGGGGGTTAGAAATTCGGGGGTAGAAATTCTCAACTTGTTTCATTTCAAGGAAGAAGATCAGAAGAAGAAGGACAACAACAATAACAACAATATAAAAAACAAGGGGGAAGTGAAATCAATGAAAAACATTGACATGGTATTTAGTTACAGCAGTAAGAAAGCACGCCGCCTACACCGGTAACAACTACTTCTTCTGGGGTCCAGAAGACAGACAGACAGACAGACAGACAGACCTCTCTCGTAGTTGATGATGATAGGACACTACCCTCTATGGACAGTCCATGGCACTGAAAGACAGACAGAATTATAGTTAAATACATTTACCGTCAGGCGTCAGTGAATAACAAATGAACTGCATATATCCATACTATAATTAAGGAAATGTCTGTCTGAATGTCTGTCTGAAACAGGCATAAGTCCGTCCTGACTGCACCAATCGCTCTGAGATTTCACACAGGTGTTGACCATAATGTTATGAAATTATCAAATTAACACATCATTGATTAATAATGAATTTATTTGTGCATTAAAATTTCCCCATTCACTTAACATTGGCAATTCCCTTTTCGGCCACAGGGGGCAATGCAAATAGCAAAACCAACACACACGCGCGCACACACGTGTGTGTGTGTGTGTGTGTGTGTGTGTGTGTGTGTGTGTGTGTGTGTGTGTGTGTGTGTGTGTGTGTGTGTGTGTGTGTGCCCGTGGCTTCGCGCCACGGGCAATGAAGCCGCACCCATACTATTTGCAGTTACAGGACTTTTATTAGGCAAGTAAGCATCAATAATAACATCAGTTGTTGTTGATGGTTGATGGTCTGACTCAGAGAGTTTTCTGTTTTGAATGATGAAATAGTGTTGATGGTTTAGTGGTGCCACAATTGTAGTTAGTTGTGTAGTAGTGTTTCAAATCATTTTAGATGTAAGCACTTGAAATATCTTGGGTTGTTTGCATGGCATCATGTTTGTTAATTGGGGCAGTCAGGGCAATTAGGGGGGCATTACCCCCCCATGCCCATGCCTAGATAAGCCCCTGTTTTCTGGTGAAAAGCAATTCCCTTCTTGTAAAAAAAAAAATGCCTTATATTTGTATGAAAATAATAACTACAAATTAAAGACAAAAAGTAAAAGTACCAGCAGTGGTCCAGTGGTTGTAAACCTCTGGTCCAGACCTACCTTCTGCAGGATGCTCCAGACCTTCTGATAGAAGCCTACAGGCACTTTGTTCAGAGCTCCGTCCAGACCTACCTTCTGCAGGATGCTCCAGACCTTCTGATAGAAGCCTACAGGCACTTTGTTCAGAGCTCCGTCCAGACCTACCTTCTGCAGGATGCTCCAGACCTTCTGATAGAAGCCTACAGGCACTTTGTTCAGAGCTCCGTCCAGACCTACCTTCTGCAGGATGCTCCAGACCTTCTGGTAGAAGCCTACAGGCACTTTGTTCAGAGCTCCGTCCAGACCTACCTTCTGCAGGATGCTCCAGACCTTCTGATAGAAGCCTACAGGCACTTTGTTCAGAGCTCCGTCCAGACCTACCTTCTGCAGGATGCTCCAGACCTTCTGATAGAAGCCTACAGGCACTTTGTTCAGAGCTCCGTCCAGGCGCCTCCTGCGCAGCCACTGTCCCTGCCGTCCGTCCCTGACCACCGGGACAGCCTTGGCACCCTGGAAGCCCTCGATGGGCGGAAGTCTGTAGCGCTGTGTGTGAGGGGGACAATGAGCCATGATGTACAGGTATGCACACTCACATGCACACATCTAAGTATAAATGTGTACGGGCAAGCAGACGTGCAGACAGAATTGCACCCAGGTGCAAGCAGAAAACACACACAGGCAGGCACACAGACAGGCTGAAACTCAGACAGGCAAAAACAAACAGGCAGACAGACAGGCAGTTTGTTTGTTTTTTTTTTGTTTTTTTTTTTTTTTTTTTTTTTTAGCATTTAGCATTTTTTTAGCATTTGTACACTCTCAGAAAAATTGTTGAAAATGAGAAGGCATAAAGGTGAAAAAAAAATGCAAAAAAAAAAGAAAAATCCCCTCCCAATTCCTGCTACGTGATCACAGGAGTGACTTGACACTAGGTTGAGATGGCAACTGGCTAGCAGAAGTTGTAGGAGGGGCCTACATAAGCAACTGCGACAACCGCAAGTCTGCATAATGTGTCACTATAGGATGCATTGTGAGCCTGCAGATCTGTTCATGTTCATTTTAACTCACCCCTGTCTCCACATTGATGATATCCAGAGAGTGGACAGACAGGCTCTGGAGGAAAAGGACACAAACGCATGCACACATTGTATGCATTAATATGCACCTATTATCTGGAGACAGTGTAGTGTGGATGTAAGAAAACGAATGGAAATGACATTAGTTCAATAAAAATGAATGTTGTTTCCCAGTGTGTAAATGTTAATATTTACCAGTCGAATCTGGCTGCTGTGGCGTTTGTCTATGGTTTTGTCTTGTGTCACTTCCACGACAGAGGTCCCTGCTGGGGTTCGAACTGAAACACACACAATGTACACAGTGATAGAATCTGGTGCTTTGGTGGTCCTCATGTCTCCCAAGGCCGTTTTCCTTTTAGAGCCATCTAAAGTTTTTTTTTTTTTTTTTTTTTTTTTTTTTTTTTCTAAAATCGTTTTCAATCATATTAAAAAGTAGGAACTTTGATCTTACTACTAAAAACGATTTTAACTAAAAAACGAAAAACAACAAAAAAAAAACCTTTAGATGACTCTAAGGAAAACGGCCTTGGGAGACATGAGGACCAAAGCACCAGATTCTATCACATTATGTGAACAGTGTTGCCTACTTGGCGCATTTGTCACTGTCCACGGCGTAATCGTCTTTATATGAATTATTTTCGAAAAAAGTCTATGAGAAAAATGAATTGGGAATCCGTTTCTGGAACAGGGGCGACGTCACGAGGGGGCGGGACCGTGTAGCTCTGTACTAATACTTTGTCTCCCACCGGTGTGGGGAGACAGCAACGTGACGACGACGGTCTCACCGCTCTTCTGCACGCCAAACTCTTTCCCACTCAGGATGTGATAGAGGAGATTCTTCAGCTCTGAAGGACTCATGTTCATCAGAGACTCTGTGGCTTCCTCACCTGCACAGAGACAACACAAACACATTGTCTGATTCCAGGGTGTCTTCAGCGTCCGCATTTTTGATTGATTGATTAATTGGTTAATTCAGTGGTTTTCAACCTTTTTCATCTCAGGGCCCACCATTTATTCACGATTTGAGCCCACCATTTGAGGATATTTTAGCCCCACAGACCCCAAAACTAAAGATTTATTTTGTTTTTGTCCACAATTCCAGGCTGGATTTGGGAAACAAATCAAGCAAAATATACATTTCAAAATGGATAATTCACATGATGAATAATTATTTTAACTCTTGAGGGCGTAAGAATGAAACCAAATGGACCCGCAAGGGTCCATTTGGTTTCATTTTTACGTTCTCAAGAGTTACATCTGGTTAACCAACTAATCTTACTTTGCCCCAGTTATAGAATGTGAACGTGGCAAAAAGGTTAGGTAAGAGGAAGATTCATTTAGGATGTAGGGTATTTAGCCTGCAGTGGACACGCGTTTTTTTTTTTTTTTCCTTCTTTTTTCCAGTGCAAAGAAAAGGCTGTTTATCTCATCTGTCAAGATACGGTGGCGGGATTCAAAGAATAAAATCTCTGCCGGCATTATGAATCCCGCCACAAAGAATAGTATGATAGCTTGCAAGGCCAAATGTGAGCAGACAAACTTTCAAAGGTAAAACGTGGGCTGTTAGCTCAGCAGGCAGCTCAAGCAAAACCATACATGTATACATTCAGGGCACACTTTTCTGCTTTGTAGCAGAGCAAAGTTACGCGGCCCTTAGTGTGTGTGTGTGTGTGTGTGTGTGTGTGTGTGTGTGTGTGTGTGTGTGTGTGTGTGTGTCTGTGTGTTTGTGTGTGTGTGTGTGTGTATTCATGCTCACCAGAGCAGTGCAGGCTCATAGACAGCTCTGTGGCCATGACCTGAATGATCAGTCCAGTCCTTAGTCTGAACATCTCAGTGAACAATGATGGCTGACTGCGAATCACCATGGCTAGGAACACCATGATCTCCTGATACGCACACACACACACACACACACACACACACACACACACACACACACACACACACACACACACACACACACACACACACACACACACACAAATGCAAACACGCACAATAATAACATTAATGCCATGGATGTGACATTTATCAAGACTGTTGGTCTTTCTGGATTCCAAAGTATATTTTTACACCCCCGTAAAAATGTTCAGTTCCCATCCTCCCACTGTAGTTAATTTTTTGGTACTACAGGGCGACTTTTATGTCGTAGATTTAATTTTAAATTCACGGTGGTAATTTCAATTGTTGTATGCTGCAGTTGTTGTCAACCTTTTCATAACAAAAAGCTCCATTATTTATCCTCCACCCAAAACGTAGAATATGTTTTGTTGTCGTTGGATACGATTTTGTCCATATTTGCACCCTGCATGGGTATTGATACTTGCACAATTAGTGATGAAAGGGAAATGGTGATATCATTAATAATTAATAGTACATTCTTGTACTGTAGCACCCTCCAGGGGCAGCCCAGCGCTGTCACAGAGAGATTGTACTGTATAATATTTTCTACTGTCAAGTTCCAAACAGTGTAATTTTGCCCGCGATGCAGTGAAAAAAAATCACTATAAAGGATGTGAATAGAGGTTGCTTTTCACAAAAGAATGCACTATTTTGAGAAAACAGGGGGGGAATTGTTGTTTTGATGGATTCCAATGGAGTGTAGAAAGATGTTGTGTCGCACCAGGAGGACAATAACAACAGCGCTTATGTACATAACTAATAGATGCAACTGTAAACGGCTCTGGGATCTGCCAGGTATGCGCTAGTGGCATTGTTGACGCTCTGTGTGTTAGCAATAATTGAACTCTCAAGAACGTAAAATGAAACCATGTGTGCGCACTCGTGCGTGCGTGCGTGCATGTGCGTGTGTGTGTGTGTGTGTGTGCGTACCTGTGTGAGCACAGCAATGGTCAGGTTGTTATCACTGGCAGACTCTATCAGCTGGGCCAGCTTGTCTGGAGGCATGGGTCTGGAAAACAGTTCAATATCTCTAAAAGCAGAGTCTGGATACATGTAACACTTCTCAAATCCAAATAACTAAGGCCCGCCCCTCCCCCACCAAGACACTCCCACTTGGACACTTTGCTGGTTCGGAATTTGAGTCACAGACCACCATTTGATGACATTTTAGCCCCACAGACCCCCAAAACTAAAAATTTCTTTTGCTTTTGTCCACAATTCCAGGCTGGATTTCGGAGAAAACAAAACAGCCAAACATACAGATCAAAATGACCATTAATCTTCTACATTCTCTAGTTGTGTAGACTTGTTGAATATTTTGATCTTCTCAAGGACCACTGGTGGTCCCCGGACCCCACTGAAGTTGGAGGAAGAATGACTCACGCAGAGATGGTTTTCTCTCTGGGTTCAGGAGGAAGACCCACTGTAATGTGTTTCTGATGGGCCAGCAGGTCAGAACACGCCTGTAAAAACAACATACAGTCAGATGGTGAGACAACTAGTATGTGTAGACCAGGGGTGTCTAAAAGGTAGATGGTGATCTACCAGTAGATCACACAGGCCATGCAGGTAGATGATCACATGACAGTCCCCCCAGCACTTGGACCCTTACTGTATAGATCTGTATAACTCTTGAGAGCGGTAAAATGAAACCAAATGGACCCGTAAGCGTCCATTTGGTTTCATTTTACCGCCCTCAAGAGTTAAATTCTATTTAAATATCTGCATTATGTAATTTTCAAGAGTCCACACAATTAGAAAATGGAGAATAAATGTTATTTTGACCAACGTTTTGCCAGTTCCTAATTGTGGACTAATTTTTTTTTGGATGCAAGAGACTAAACTCAACATCACGAACTGTCAACTCAAACCTCAAATAATGTTTTCAAACATCAGTAGTAGCATATACAGGAAAACCTTCAAATTCTCCCCTCTATTTTTCATGATTTGAGTGCATTATTCTTAAACACTATAACAGTAAGTAACACCGCTATTTCAAAGCTCAAACTTTCTAGGCGGCCGTGAAATGGATTCTCAATGGAACAATCACATTTTTGATGTGTAGATCTTGTTGAGCCAGTCAAAAAAGTGTGGGCAGCCCTGGTGTAGACGAACTCCTTCTGTATGACTGGACCAGAGCCTTCTAGTAGGAGAGTTACGATATTGAGGGGTCAGAAAGCAGAGCAGAGCACCGTGCACGAGACTACAGAGATTCGTCTATGAGTGCAGTCCCAGTCCTAACTGTCATTGGGAGTACATTGTTTTCAACGAAAACGGCGCAATAAGAGCTATTTTAGGTACGTATGCAAAAAGACAACAACTGTTTTAAAGTATTGTTCAGTCACGGCTAGAGTCTCTGTAATGATTATGTTGTAGTATTATTAAAGAACAACTAAAATAAAGTCATTAAAGCTGGATTAAATAACTGATTAAATAACTTTCTGCATACTCCTACCCCCCGCTGTTATCGCGAGAATCTTAACTTTTCAGTGAATTCTCGCGATATCGCTTGCTTTGAAACCAGTTTCAATCAGCACTAACACTTTCAAGACGTCAATATAATTATATACTATTCAATTAATTAATTAATTAATCATGTGACAAAGTATTCGAAATCAACCTCCGGAAGGCATTCTTTAATTTGCCTGCATCGATAGTTTGTTTACGAGGTCACCGCCAACAATACATGTTGTTTTCGTGCCTTCTTTGCTGGTCCCTGATTAAATCCATAGAGTCCCATTCATATTCATCGACTTCCGGTTTTCCGAGTGCACTCAAACGGCTTTTACATCAGCGCTGCTGCTCCTCCAGCACCGCCATTGCCCTGACGCACAGGAGTGAACGGGAATATCGCAACTCTCCCCTAGAAGGCTCTGGACTGGACCAGCTCTCACCTCGTCCAGCTCCTCCACCTTCATCCTGAGCATCCCGGAGATCATCCTGATCAGACCCCAGTGACACAGCCTCCCCGCCTGGGCGTACAGGTCAGCCAGCAGCCTGCGCACCGTCCAGCCATGGCCCCCGTGGAGCCTGGTGTCCCAGTCCACACCCCTGGAGGTCGAGAGAGAGAGAGAGCGGGAGAGGTGAAGGAAAGGGAATCATTTTGTGTCTCAATGTGACACAATGTGAATGAGTATTAACTGGAGATGTCATGAGTATTATCTCCTGGAGATGTCATGAGTATTATCTCCTGGAGGTGGCATGAGTATTATCTCCTTAATGCACTTCACTACTGGGCAGACAAATATACCCACACTCTTGTCACATTGGCTTGTTATAGCGCCTTTTGCAAAGCACACTTTTGGAAACAAATACCTCAAATAATACATAAGAACAAATGGCACTCTTTTCACGTTGGCCTTTTGTGCCACCAGGAGACCACAGTCTGACCTGGTGGAGACCTGTGTGCCCAGGAGGGCATTTTTTCTAGTTACAACTACTTTAAAGGTTTTCCATCACAACCTCAATTTAACAAAATGCGCCCGCGCGCGCGCGCGCGTGTGTGTGTGTGTGTGTGTGTGTGTGTGTATGTATGTGTGTGTGTGTGTGTGTGTGTGTGTGTGTGTGTGTGTGTGTGTGTGTGTGTGTGTGTGTGTGTGTGTGTGTGTGTGTGTGTGTGTACTTACTTGTCCTTGTAGAAGATGTAGAGGATGTCAGCCTGGTCCTGCAGGTTCCTGGTCTTCTTCAGGATGCTGACCAGAGCCTGGTAGTCTATCTGACCGTTCATGTCTCTGGGCAGCAGCATGGGGGCTTCAGGGTCCCCCGCAGTCTGACACAGGACAGGACACATGCAGGGATCTGTCAAAATGCACTAGTGGCATTTCCAAAATGCACTAGAATACACTAGAGCAGTGGTTTTCAACCATTTTCATACCAGGGCCCACTATTCATTCTGCATTAGCACTGAAAACCAATTGATAGGGTTTTCACTAATTTGGGCGCTAGGGGCACCTGGAAAAAAGCTAAATATAGTGTCAAATGTGCCAAGTTGGCAACACTGACTGTTTACTGAGAGGTATGTCTGGAAGTCCCAGCTCTAAGTGTTTAGGCTTAAGGGGGAGTGATGGTTGTTTTGTGTGCCTGCCAGTATGGCAGAAGCACACAGGTTGAGATTCGTCAACTTAATCCATAATCATCTATCTATCCGAAATTTTGACCGCTATGGCCGGCCGCACGGTTTGCACAATCCCCGCAATATATACATCAAAACGTGCGGCTCGGCCGGGAAAGATGTGCTTGTGCTTTTCTTTCCGATACGCGTTACCGTGCCAACGTAATTCGCAATAAACGACGCAAAAAATCCCCATTCGAAATGAATGGGGGCACACCGAAAAAATCAGAAAAAGAAGCGCTTATTTGGAGCCACATTACTCTGGCACACTGTGGCGTAGAAACACGATTTTAACTTTAAACAGCAGACGCGGCTGTCGACTTCGTCACGGTTCAGACGGTATTCGAATATGTTGCACGGTTTGTCCGCTATCGCAGTTCAAAGTGTGCATGGTTCGAGAATTTTGCGGAGCCTAGAGGCTCGCACGCCCAGTGAGAGAGTGAAAACAGAGTGGGAGATGCAGTGTCTCGAGGTTCCTGTCATGACCGAACAAATCGTCCTCACGGCCACAATATTAGCTTTACACGCTTGGTTTTCGGACATTTTGTAGACAAACTTCTCGCCTTTCACCCAATGTGACCACCAAAGCCCAGTCAGGTACAGAACCGGTGCTACGGGCCTCAGAGCGAGATGACGTAACCTCCCGTCTCCATATTAATTACATTGTAATGTGCTGCATTTTGGCGTTTGACGTTTCTTTTGAAACGCAAATTCTTAAATCGCTCTCACGACCACGTCTTTTATCGTACCAATACCACGATCGCACACAACATAGCCTGCGAAGTCGTAACGCCCACATCGAAAAAAGTAAACGCTTACGAGTTTTAATTTTCGCGTGAGAGGCCTTCGTTCCAAGAGAGTGCTACCCATTGACTCCCTGTCTGTACTGACGCACTGAACACAGGTGTAACAGATTAGGCCCTAATTAGATGGCTGCCACTAGCCACACACACGCGGAGACACGCACACACATGCTCTCCTCTCCAGTCTATGTTTTGCTGCATAGTGTACTTGCTCATGGAGTTCTCCATGGGGTTAGACATACCCAAATATGGAGTGTGTGACGCACACACACACACACACGCACGCACACACGCACGCACACACGCACGCACACACACGCACGCACGCACGCACGCACGCACACACGCACGCACGCACGCACGCACACACGCACGCACGCATACACACACACACGCGCGTGCGTGTGCGCACGCATACGCATGCACACACACAGTCCGGGTCCTCTCTGAGGTCACCTGATGGGCCACGACTGGTTATTCATGCATGCAGCAACACACGCACACACACATACACACACACACGCAAGCACACATGCACACTCACGCACACACACATTGGCAAGTCAGTTGGCAAAACATCCTCTCTCTCCTGTATCATCTATTTCCTGCCATAACTCCTCAATGCTATGTCTCTATAACTCCTTAATGCTATGTCATAGAGACATATGGGCGGCATCATTGGACTCGGGTAATGAGTCCCTGGCGTTGATTGGTGTAACTTAGCCCCGCCCCCTATTCTGATTGGTCGATACTATTTCCTGCCATAACTCCTCAATGCTATGTCATAGAGACATATGGGTGGCATCATTGGACTCGGGTAATGAGTCCCTGGCGTTGATTGGTGTAACTTAGCCCCGCCCCCTATTCTGATTGGTCGATACTATTTCCTGCCATAACTCCTCAATGCTATGTCATAGAGACATATGGGTGGCATCATTGGACTCGGTAATGAGTCCCTGACGTTGATTGGTGTAACTTAGCCCCGCCCCCTATTCTGATTGGTCGATACTATTTAGGGTTTGCTACTACGTTAGCATAGCATGTTAGCATGCCAACTCCCGCGAAAGTTTACACACACTTGGCGAGTGGCAGGCACACAGTAAAATTTCTTAGGAATTTTGGTTCTTGTTTTGGTTGTTTTTTTTTCACCACCTGCAACTACAGTAAGCTATAGACTTAGATTCCAGTTAGGTCAGTTTAACTTTAGGAATACTCTTTTCATTTCATTTCCCTAGCAGCATTTTTAGGATTCGGAAAGGTGCCCATAGGAGATATAGAGGAAAAATGGTAGGGGCATCCATATCAAAGGGGGGCTTCAGCCCCCATGCCCTTTTATCCTGCCACAAATGCAGCATTTAATATATGGTAAAAGGTTTCATGACATTATTTTTCATGATATTTTTCTGCCTTTCTGCCTTCCTTGTATCAAGTGAGATAGACAGGAGCCAGGTAGAGATTAAAGTGGAGAGTGTCATGATCTAAGTCTGTTACATGCTTTTATTATGTAGTGTTGTCTTAGTGTTTCCTGTTTTCCCTAGTTATGGTTTCCTGTCTTGTCTAACCTCCCTGTGATTGCTTGTGTTCTCCTCTTGTGTCTCGTTCAGCTCTCAGCCTATCATGTACTGTTGGTAGTCATTTGGGTGCCCTAAGCACAAATGCTTTCTGGTGCCCCCCCCCCCCCCCCCCCCCTCCCCCCCCCCCCCCCCCCCCCCCCCCCACTCCCCCCCACTCCCAACAAAAAAGACAAAAATGTTGTATTTCTCACAGGGCCACCGTTTCACATAAGCAGTGATGGGCCATTAGCCATCCTGTTGTTTTCAGAACGATCCAACACCTCCAGTCTCCAGAACCAGTTAAACAGGTTTTGACTCATTTGATAACAAAAGGCTGAATTAATGAAGTCTAACACCTTGGAACAACCTTCCTAATGCCATTGTAATGTATAGTTCCCCGAATCCCCCACCACTACTCATTGTTTCTCAGTTGCAAGGGCGATTTTTTTCATGGGTTGACACCAACACTTGCCTGCTTGCCCAGGGAAAGTAAAAAAAAAAATGGTCGGGCAAGTGAAGACTGCTACCTGGTTGCCCGATCGGGCAAGTGTGCAACTTAGTGCACTATAACACAACACAAGATAAATTTGTCTTGAAGGCAGTCATTGCACTCTGCCTCTGTGTCTTTCCCTGCTTTCTAGCTATAGGCCTACACAATTCCAGGCTGGGTTTGGGAAACAAAACAGGCAAATTAACATACAGATCAAAATGACCTAATCTTCATTCTCTAGTTGTGTAGACCTGGGCTAATTAAGATGATGAATTTTAACTCTTGAGAGTGTAAAATGAAACCAAATGGACCCGCAAGGGTCCATTTGGTTTCATTTTTACGTTCCGATGGCAAGTGCCTCCGAGACCTTAGTGTCAACCCCTGTTTTTCCTTCCCTGAATTCCTGGCCCAAGCTATAGCCTGGACCAGCAAATTAACCACAGCCCCTGTGAAATCCTACTGAAATTTTCATGTAGGCTGCACCCTTGCAGCCTACACAGAGAGGTGGGGGCGTGTGTAGGGTGAGGTGGTGGTGGGGGGCATCCCTGACCAGTTATACTTAGGGCCTCCAAAACCTAGTAGTGGCGCTGCGGCCCTGAATAAGCCCGCAGCCTGGCTGAGTATTTTAGTTCGTATTTTCAAACAATTACAGTTCGGTCAATTCTCGATCATTTCTTACCATTCAACATGTTATGTTGAAAAAACATGTTCCATGTTTTTTGCTGTATGTGGCGAGCATTTATCCCAAGTCTGCAAAACGTTATTAAACTAAACATTAGTAAATTGCAAAAAAAAAAGTCGGGAAATTCGCGGCAAAACAGACATCTTTTTGACCATTCATATCTCCTTCAATTCTGGACCATTTTGTACATTTCAAAATGCAGCGTGACGGGCAAAAATCATTCTCTCAGATGCTGTATAGGATATGCAGGTAGGTCTTCTCTCCGAAGCGGAATCAAGACAAATGTAACCATCGGGATTTCAGTGGAAACGTGAAAGCAGCAGCATTGTCACAAGTTAATTAATGTATTTAATTATATCATATGCCTTACCTAAACACAAGCAAGTGACCGACAGCAGGCAGCTGTCTAGAGCTGTTTATAGGACAATCCATAAATAAGGAGATGAATTGAACTGGCGGTTCTGTGGACATCTCCAATGCTGCGCAGTGCGCACAGTCTGTGCCCGCACGTGGCTTTGAAATCCCCTTATCTATTTCCCAAATCTATTTGACGAAATTAGCTTAAGGGACTGCGTGACAAACAGGGGGGCACCATGTCTCTGGAGAGGGGCACAAAGCAGATTCAACAGTTTTCTCGGGAAAATGCATATTTATAGATTTTTATTTTTATTTTTAATTGTGCCCTGCCGGTCACGTGGGGCCCAACGCACTGCGCGTTATGCGCGTTGCCCTCTTGTGTCTCCTACAGCTCTCAGCCTATCATGTAGTGTTGGTAGTTATGTTTCACCTGTGTGTAGTTAGTCTGTGTCTACTTAAACCCTCAGTTCCTTGTGTTCCCTGCCAGACTGCAAAAAACCTCTGAACTAAGTACCCCATGGACAGATTATTTTGCTTGTTTCTAGTACTATTACAAAAATACTCTGTCTGTGGGGTAAGTGAATTGTACTTGGTAAGAATTCTTGTAATGAAAAATATGTTCTAAAAATAAGGTTGATAATCTCATACAATTTGCTCTTGGTTAGTATATCCTTCTTAAAACAAGCGGAATCATACTTAAAGTCTAGATTTAAGATTACAAGACTTGCTTAGTTCAGAGGTTTTTTTGCAATGTGCCAGATTATTTTAGGTTTTAGGACCTCAGTTACACCACAAAACACACAACAGAAAAAAGAGAAACAAACAAACAAAACAACTGTGAATGAATATCCAAAGAATTGAATTGCACCTTGCCCTGATCGTCCAGCAGGTGGAGTCTGGGCTGAGGGGAACGGAACAGCTTTGTGGGCAGATACATCTTGATGTCTGAGGAGCACACGTATGCACACACGCACATACACACCCACACACGCAAAACATGATACAGCAAGGTTAGATTTCTGGGGCTTGAATGCCAGACACGGCTGTGGATGTTAGTGACCAGGGGCGGATCTAGGCATGGGCATGGGCATTGCCCCCCCCATCAGGTGCGGATCTAGGCATAGGCGTGGGGGGGGGGGGGGCAATGCCCCCCTAAATGCCCAGTCTGCCCCACCAAACATGATGGCATGCAAAACAACCCAAGATATTTCAGTGCTTATATTTAAAAGTATTTGAAACACTACTGAAAATGGTATGGGTGCAGCTTCATCGCCCCTTACCATTTTCTTCTGCCCCCCCCCAATTGGGAAATGTTACATCTGCCCTGCCCCCCATGATCATGAATAGATCCGCCCTGGTGTGTGTGTGTGTGTGTGTGTGTGTGTGTGTGTGTGTGCGTGTGTGTGTGTGTGTGCGTGTGTGTGTGCGTGTGGTACTGACCGTGGATGTCTAGCTCGCGGGCCTTGTGCACCAGGGACACCATCTCTCGGGTGCGGTTGGCGGTGGCTCTGAAGCGGTTCAGACCTCCCTTGATGCTGCTGATGGTCACCTTAGTGGTGTTGGTGGTCAGCAGGCTGTCCAGGTACTGGGCCAGGTCGTCCACCTCTGTGGCCATGAGGGAGAGCACCATAGATAGATAGCGTATATTTTTAATTGCGAAAGTTCTAGCTATATTTGTAGGAAGTAAGTCTAAGAAACGTCAAATATACTATATAGATATAATTTATTTATATTTATATTTCTAAAATATAAGTGCCCCACACACACACACACACACACACACACACACACACACACACACACACACACACACACACACACACACACACACACACACACACTGACCACAGTCCATGAAAGAGAGGTGAGCGCAGGAGGAAGTGGTTAGGAACTCCTCCATCATCCCTGTCTGTATTCTGGAAGACACACAATCTTATCATGATTAATGTAAGTATTAAAAGTAGGGTAAGTGATTTGAAATTCATTGTGTAGTACCAGCCTGGTGCACTAGGGGCACCCAAGAGTAGCTACACTATGTGAACCTGCTGCTCCATCCTGATTGGAAGAGAATTCACCCTCCACCTGGGGAACTTTTATTAGCTCCTCTGCTAACATGGGGGAGGGGGAAACTCCATATATGGTCTGCACACCTTATAATAGAGCATTTTAACAGAGTTTTTTTTGGGGGGGGTGATACCTACAAAAGTGAAATCACTTCCCCTACCTTTAATAACATTCATTTCAATATTAATTAGGGCTGGAACTTAATCCAAATTATTCGCGTACCAATATTTGACCTGAAAAGCTTTCAATTAAAACAGAAATTATGCAAGTCAATGAGTATACGTTTTTTTCAAAAAATAAAAAATAAAAAATAATTTCCATCATCCATGGAGCCAAACAAAGCAGTTGGATTGGCTCCTCCTCCTGCTGCGCGCACCGGTACGATCGGAACTCCTGAAAACGGAAGAGAACTGACCTGGTTCCACCAAAGTATCCTTCCTTCAGTTTCCTCAGCATAGACAGAACAGCAGGATCCAAATCCTTGTGGTCGTCAGCTGCAACAATGACCAGGAAAAAAGGGAAATGGGCAAATTGCTTACTGTATGTACGTGCTTTCATCCAAGGTGACACTTAACATAGATTATTGTGCATTATATCCACCCATTCACACTCCAATGGTGGAGAAAACATTCAATGAGCACCAACAACCTGCTCATCAGTTATTAGGGGTTCAAAGCAGTGTTGTAGTGGGACTTTTAGAAGTGGGGGTACGCCTCTTAAAGGGGAATTCCACCCATTTTCAATTTTTTTTCTGAGAGTGTACAAATGTGAACCAAATGGACCTATAGCGGGTCCATTTGGTTCACATTTATACACTCTCCGAAAAAGGGAAACTCATTAACATGGTGAAACACATCTGGATGATGACATCAAGATGTATTTCACCATGCTAATGATTTTTTTTGGACCTCCATTTCTAGGAAACACAGAATGGGGGAACTTTTTTTATTCCCCTTTAACACACATGCATGCACACTTTGCATTTGCGTGCACCTGCACAACACACACAGACACGCTATTAAAACAAGTATAGCATATTGAGAAATATTGTGTATAATGCCTAATTTATATTCATAAAAGTTAATGACAAGACAAAAAACATGGGCCTACTTTTGCCCTAAAAATATTTTAGATATCCAATACACCCCTGGTTCAGAGTACTGGTCATGCACTGTAGGAAGGTGACATACTGAGCATGCTCTGTGACACTAGGAAGGTGACGTACTGAGCATGCTCTGTGACACTAGGAAGGTGACGTACTGAGCATGCTCTGTGACACTAGGAAGGTGACGTACTGAGCATGCTCTGTGACATTAGGAAGGTGACGTACTGAGCATGCTCTGTGACACTAGGAAGGTGACGTACTGAGCATGCTCTGTGACATTAGGAAGGTGACGTACTGAGCATGCTCTGTGACACTAGGAAGGTGACGTTCTGAGCATGCTCTGTGACATTAGGAAGGTGACGTACTGAGCATGCTCTGTGACATTAGGAAGGTGACATACTGAGCATGCTCTGTGACATTAGGTAGGTGACGTACTGAGCATGCTCTGTGACATTAGGAAGGCGACGTACTGAGCATGCTCTGTGACATTAGGAAGGTGATGTACTGAGCATGCTCTGTGACATTAGGAAGGTGACGTACTGAGCATGCTCTGTGACACTAGGAAGGTGACGTACTGAGCATGCTCTGTGACACTAGGAAGGTGACGTACTGAGCATGCTCTGTGACATTAGGAAAGTGACGGTGGGCCGGCCAGTCCGGCGCCAACGGGCAGCCAGGTAGGCCATCTCCGTCTTGAACATCTCCACGATCATGTGGTTGTCCAGAGCCAGGTAGAAATGCTGCTGGTCAGTGAACTGTCGGACGGGCAGAGGTTGATTTGGTAAATAATATAGAGTAGAATCAAATGACTTGTGTGTAAAATATTCCAATGATCTACATACATACATAGCATACATAGATACATAGATACATACATACATACATACATACATACATACATAGTATTACATACATACATATACAGTATAGTCAGTATATAAAAATATTCTCCTGTTACATTATGTTGCATGATAACTAGTTTCACGTATGACACTATATATATATCATTTTTGTTATTGCTTGATAACTAGTTTTACGTATGACACAATATATATCGTTTTTGTGGCACTGAAACCGGTGGCACAATTTCAGTGCCACGGGGATTTTATCAGTGTGTTTGTTGACTGACTGCTAATATAATATTAAAGTTACTGTTTGATATTTATTTGTCTAATAAAATATTCAATCAATCAATCATTGTAATTGTGTGATAACATATAGGTGAAGGTGTGTATATAGGGTGGTGGTCACCTGGGGGGTAAAGGTGAAGATGGTATCTCTGATCAGGTAGAACTTGGAGGTTCCCAGAACTCCAATCTGCCGGTAGGGCCGACCCGTTAGGCCCAGACGCTGGTTACGGCCTGCGGGATTATAAAAACAAATTAAACAAATATTAGGCCCCTATAGGCCAAAATCATTTCACGTTAGGCCAGGCTATAGGGGCGCTCTTATCATCATACATGAAATTCATTTTATTTTACGATCTCAAGAGTTACAGATCTGTAAGGGTCCATTTGGTTACCAATAGTTCTTTCTAGGAAGGAAGGAGGACTCTATCAAAGGAGGAAAAATGGTGAAAAACGAGGGTTTTATCTCTGGCGCCTCTCAAGCAATTTCGCCCCAACTCACCAGCAAAAAAAAACACCAGATTTTCCGCCAGGAGTTTTTCCACTAATTTTGGCGCTAGGGGGGGTCTGGAAAAAAAAGCGAAATATAGCGGCAAATGCGCCAAGTTGGCAACACTGCTGGTCTGTATTCTCACCCAGTCTGGCGTAGATGTGACTGAGGACTCTGGCAGGCTGCACTCTGATTGGCTGAACCTCCTCCATGGTTTGCGATGGGATGTCGTGATCAGACAGCATCTGTTTGATCTCCTCTGTCTCTGCAATGATGGCCACTGCCAGGGACACAGGGACACACGCACACGCACACGCACGCGCACGCGCACGCACACACACACACACACACACACACACACACACACTTATTTCATTCTATACCTGCCCATATATATATACAATAAAATGTTAATTCCACTAGATGGAGATCACCTTGAATGACTGGAGCAGATTGGGGAATGGTGGACAGTCTCCTGTTGAGAGGGTCGATCTCTCCTGGAGCCAAGAAGCCCTAGTGCAGGGACACACACATTTTAATATGTCATTAATATACCTTAGAGATGTTGTGTGGACATGATAAAAAAAGTTCCCCCAATTCTGTATTTCCTAAAAATGGAGGTCTGAAAAAAAAAAAATCATTAACATGGTGAAATACATATTGATGACATCATCAAGGTGTATTTCACCATGTTAATGATTTTTCTTTCAGAGGGTACAAATGGACCCGCTAGCCTAGGGTCCATTTGGTTCACATTTGTATCCTCTCAGGATTTTTTTGAAAATGGGTGGAATTCCCCTTTGAAGTAAGCAAAAACAAAAAGAACACATTAAATACAACAAATCCTACTATGTACATAACCTGTACACTATAGAGAGCAGAATGGAGTTGGTTTGTATGGGAAAGGGGGCAGGGTAGCTAAAATGAACATCAAATATCTAAATACTGAATCAAGTTAAAAACTGTCTGGGGTTTTCGCATAAGGCTGAATAAAATGTTTTTTCCTTTAAGTGAAATATCCCTTTAAGTACAGTACAATAACATGAATATTACATGCACACAGCCTCTGTTATACAGGACCTCACTGTTCCTGGTTTAGGCCTGGTTATTGATGCCACTCCTATCCTAAACCTTGCAAAAATCCAACATTACGTGACGTTTTTTTAGACGGGTGCTGGAAATGCAAGCCGAGCCTAAGCTTCACTTCCCATCCACCATCCTCCTTGGGAGGGGTAACTTAGTTGATAGTGATTTCTCGGACAAAATGTGTTATTTTTCTGATTATATTTGATATATTCCAAAAAGTAATCATATGTAACAGGATTAGCTCAACTACATAATAATAAAATGATATAAAATATTTTGTGATTCAATTGATTTAATTATTAATTATTAATTTAATTATTGTATAATTATTGTATACTAGTCCTATACCCGTTGTGTAATATGATTTGGAAATTATGTATAGATGACAGATGAGATGATTGGGAGGAAATTGTTGATGTTGAAAGGTTGTGTTGAACTTGGGCAGTAAATGAATGTGATAGACCTTACCCGATCTGAATGGAATTGCATTAAACCCTGAAGGTTATTCCAACCAATATGAAAACCTGAGGGAAACCCAGTTTGACATGCACCATATAAAGTAAACATGCATCGATTGGCATGACACTGGACAGTCATGTTTCAGGGCTTCATACTGTATAAAGTAGGCTATGCTCAGTGACACGGCCTGGCGTGCGTGTACAATGTGCAGTGTTTATCTCTGGCTTGAGGAAACGCATGGCTATAGCAACATATGATGTTGTGAGCGTATCGGTGTTAATTGGTGCACACACACACACGCGCGCGCGCGCGCGCACGCGCGCGCATACGGAGCGAACACAGTCTTTCTGAGGTTCTGTCTTTGTTGGTGTTCGAGTGAGAAGTTGAAACGTGCAAATAAGTTTGGAGAAGGTGCCGTGCCGCCGCGCCGCGCATACTGAATATCCAGGCGTTGCAGATTTCAGCGGTAGTAGAAATAAGTCGTAGGTGACCGTAGTAGCGTGTATCATCGTGGCGTGGCCGTGTGTGATCAGCTGTCTGGCAGCCGAGTTATACGACAAACTGTGACCACAAATAAATGTGTGTGCGTGTCACGTGATCTGTGCGGTGATGAGCTTTTAATGAAAATCTATTAAATTATAATGATTGGTATAATGTTTGGTGTGCGCTGGAGACGGGGTTGTCCGGTGTGGAAGGTTGATTGCGGCACAGCTGTGTCTCGAGCGCTCCCGTTTAAAGAAAAGCAATACAACTGATTTGAGTTAGGGAGCTAGGTTATGGCTAACGGCACTGTACTGTGGTCCCCTAACTTTTCTGTGTAAAAGTTTGGAGAGAAGTGGATGCCGTGGCCGTGTGGCAGGCGGAACAGCGAGGACAGAGAACGCAAAGTGAGTTGATCCCGTGTTGCACGACAAACTGTGACCACAAATAAATGTGTGTCCGTGTGACGTGATCTGCGCGGTGATGAGCTTTTAATGCAAATCTATTAAATTAAAATGATTGGTATAATGTTAGGTGTTTGTAAGTAGCGCACATTGGTGCTGGATGACAGGGCTGTGCTACGCGAGGTTCATCGAGGCTGTCCGTGTGCCGTGGCATGTGTGGGTGATCCTCATTGCACAGTGCATTTGCGCAGGTAACAGACAGACACACATTCCTAGAATTATATAGAGAGATAAATCGAAGGTGGTTGTTGTTACAACGTACATTCGGGCAGTTATTTACTTGACATTTTAGTGATATTCAGACATTTTGTATTAATAAGTGACTGTTTTCTTAGTACGTTGTAAATGACTATGGCATTTGAAAAGACATGATCATAATGAACATAAAAACCTTTTTTTTTTTTTTTTTACTTTTAATGCAAACACATGCTAGATATACCCCATGGACATGAAAAGTCCCGCAATTTGATATTGACCCACCAAGGGATGTCACATCTGAGCCGAAAAACACAGATACAACACCCAGAGCATGCGTGTGTCTAACCTCAGCCAGCAGACAGCCCAGAATGTACAGGGACTGTCCCCACATCAGAGGACACTTTCCCTGGGGAGTCCTCTCCACCGTGTGGGGGTTGGCATACTCCTCATCCACCTGGACATTAGGACACACACACACACACACACACACACACACACACACACACACACACACACACACACACACACACACACACACACACACACGCACACACACACACTAGTTTCGTTCTAGTTTCTCTGAGACACTGGTTTTGTTTATTTTATCCTTTCTCTTAAAGCAGGGGTTTTCAACCTTTTTCATCCCAGGGCCCACCATTTATTCAGCATTTGAGCCACGGACCACCATTTGATGACATTTTAGCCCCAAAGGAAACTAAAGATTTCCTTTGCTTCTGTCCATGACCATTCATCTTCTAGTTGTGTAGATGTGTAGGACTAATTCACTTGATGAATATTTTAACTCTTGAGAGCATAAGCGGGTCCATTTGGTTTCATTTTTACGTTCTCAAGAGTTACATCTGGTTAACCAACTTAGCTGGGGACCACCAGGAACCCTCTCAAGGACCACTGGTGGTCCCCATTGAAAACCCCTGTCTTAAAGTATTGTGCCTGTATAGTGCCTGTATAATTTCAAAACTGCAGTATTTGGCTTTGTTATAGCAAGATACATTGATAAGTAAACATTTCTTTATTGGATGCCTTCACAGTCAAATCAGAACTCCTTTGTTGGAGGGTTGGCACTGTCCAGTTGTTTGTAGGTTGTATTGTCCAGTAAATAGTTAATGTATTGTTCCATTATAGTTACCATCATCATAGTCCTATAGACCTGCGCAGTGACGTCACCGCCCCTGGGTGGAATTCCCCTTTAATAATGAATTTGCCCCCCCACCCCACCCGTTAAAATTTACTGAATGAATGACAGACAGACAGACAGACAGACAGACAGACAGACAGGTACCTTGTCATGGGGAACGCTGTATAGTTGTGGTAGCAGGTAGATTCCGTCCTTTTTGATCATGATGGCCTCCAAGGCCTCACGGTACTCTGCCACCTGGACACACACACACACACTCACACTCACACACACACACACACACACACACACACGCACGCACGCACGCACGCACACGCACGCACGCACACGCACACACACACGCGTGTAGTTGATAGGACAATGTCATGGCACTAATTTACTGTATATGCCTGCTGTATTTTTTTCCAAATTGTCTAAACAAAACCACACAGAAGAAAAGAACCATGGCACACTATGGATACGAACACACACACACACACACACGCACGCACACACACACACACACACACACACACACACGCACACACGCACACGCACACACACACACACACACACACACACACACACACACACACACACACACACACACACACACACCAGTGATGGTGTGTGTGTGTGTGTGATTTTCCCGTAACTTGTAGTGTAGGTTACTACATTTGCTCTGGGAATAGCTTGTAGTGAAGCTACACTACTTGGTTCGAGTAGCTTGAAGTGAAGCTACACTACTTGTTTCGAGTAACAAGGATTGTAGCTTACTACATTTTCCCACACACATTTTCAAATTCCACCCATTTTTAATGGGTAGAAAACCTCTAATATACATCCCAAAACTTAAACATGCCACCATCCTATGCTCAAACCCTCCACTAAATTATTATCATTATGATTTTTACCCATACTGTTTTATTATTATGATTAGTATTTAGAAAGTTGTACATTAAGTTAAGATATATATTTATATTATTTAGTGATTATGTAGCAAGCTACATCAAGCTACTTTTGTCATGTAGCTTGTAGTGTTGCTTGCTACAAATCTCTGGCGATAGCTTGTTGTGTAGCTTAGCTGCATTTTTTCGAGAGTAACAAGTAGTGTAGGTTACTACATTTTCCCAGTAACTTGCCCATCACTGACACCCCCCCCCCCCCCACACACACACACACACACACACACACACACACACACCTGTTCAGGACATTTGTTGAAGACACCGTCCAGAATGAGGTAGGTCCAGAACAGAGGCCACTCACACTCAATGTTCTCAAACAGCTTCAGCTCACTGGCCTCGTAGTAGATCCTACTGGGGTCCTGCAACGGTTAACATTAACTAATAACAATAATAATAATACAACAAAGACGGATGAGAACGAGAAGAGGTTGGTCCACACCAGAGATGGGCACGAGTCTCGTCGGTCGAGTCCGAGTCTTTGGCTTCGGAGTCCGAGTCGAGTCCGAGTCTTTGGCTTCGGAGTCCGAGTCGAGTCGCGAGTCTCTGACCTCGACTCGCGAGTCGAGTCGCGAGTCTTTTTTTTTTTCCTATCGTTTTTAAAATGTAGCCTGAATACAAAACTATGATCCGACGGATTGCACAATGCTACAACACATCCACATAGACACGGCGGTCTCAGTATAGCAGGGTGGTCCAGGGACCACCAGTGGTCCCTGGGAGGGTTCCAGGTGGTCCCCAGGCTAAATGATGGAAAGTTGGTTAACCAGATGTAACTCTTGAGAGTGTAAAAATGAAACCAAATGGACCCTTGCGGGTCCATTTGGTTTCATTTTTACACTCTCAAGAGTTAAAATATTCATCATCTGAATTAGCACCACTTAATTAAGAAATTTACACTGTTTTGTCGGCAAAATCCAGCCTGGAATTGTGAACAAAACAAAAACAAATCTTTATTTTTGGGTATTTGGTGTGAAAATGTAATCAAATGGTGGTACGTGGCCCAAATGCGGAATAAGTGGTGGTCCCTGGAGTCAAAAAGGTTGAAAACCCCTGCAGTATAGCATATATATGACCACGTTAGGAAAGGGTGAACAAATGTACTCACAAATGCTTGCTTATCACGTTCGAAGTTCCACAACTGCAACGGATTTATCGTCGGGGAGGAAAGTTATATCCACAGTGATTGATTGAGTGATTCATTAGAAGAGGGTCCCCAACGTCGGAAATATTAAACATGTATTTTGCAGCATCACCATCCGTCTGTGTGGAATCAGGTTCCAAGCCCAGGAACACTTGCTTGGATGATTTATAATCCATTTAGTCTGTTGTTTATAATACTAGAAGCGAGCATAACAGCTAGCATAACTTTAGCCACTAAACAAGCTGGTAGCAGCAGAGCCGTAATGGGGAGAGTTACGCAAACTGTGTTCGTGTCATGGGGCACGCATGCCTATAGCTTCTTATTTGCGTCGCCCTCGTTGAAAACAATGTATTTCCAACTCAATTTTGTCCCTATTCAGGTTGCATGAACAGAAGCTCGAGCGCTCAGTTTCTGACTCCTCAATGTCGCAACTCTTCTACTAGATGGCTCTCTTCGGTGCGCCCACACATTTGTTTGTTGTATGGTCACCATGACAACCCGTATTAGCCGCCTACGAAGTCAAATCACGGCGACAAAGCCGCTCCGATCCAAAAAGTTGAGATTACAAACGTGCCATCCTCACTCAGTTTTCAGGCGATTGTTTTAATTCCAATTTGTCAATACAGTGCATAATTTATATATTTTATATTTTCATTGGGTAAAGGTATAGGCCATGTTTTTTCATCAAACAATATGAAGATAGATGTCCTTTTTATTCACGCAGCTTAGAGACACGTGCGCTGGCAGTCAATCATGCCAGTCTGAATCTGGGCCAGATCTATTAAGCAAAGCTGCCTATAATATTAAATGAAAAAGTCAATAACTTTGACTGCTATGTACTGTATGTTTGTCATACCTTTTAATTTTGCATTAAAAACATGTTCAGCAAAATCCCCCGTTTATAGCGTGTGCGCTGCACACGAGAACTCCTGCAGTGCCCAAACTGTTTTCCTTTGCGCACGGGGTTGACAGGAAAAAAGGACAATGGATTTTTTTCGTGGGTACAAAAAAGTAATGCAAGACTCTTAAAGACTCGAGGAGTCATTGAGAGTCATTGAGCTCGAGTCAGAGTCGAGTCAGAGTCATTAGGGATGGAGTCCGAGTCAAGTCTCGAGTCGCCATCTCTGGTCCACACACCCCACCCTCTAGTCTGCGGTCCATGCGTTCATTTGTATTGAAAATTGGGTATCATTTTATGGTGGTCTTACTTACCTCTTTGGGGGTCAAATGTCCATCTCTGAGGAAACGACAACAACCATATCTTCCCTAAGCAAGAAAGAAAGAAAGAAAGAAAGGGAGAAGTCAGTGACCATAATAACAAGTCAGTGGCCATAAGGAGTCAGTGACCTTATAAGGAGACAGTGACCATATAAGGAGTCAGTGACCATAAGGAGTCAGTGACCATATAAGAAGTCAGTGACCATATAAGGAGTCAGTGACCATATAAGGAGTCAGTGACCTGCAGCTTGCAGATGATCTCTTCCTTGGTCATGTTGATAATGTCGGTGTCCTCCACAGCGAAGGCGGGGTAGGAGATGATTGACAGCACGCCTGCATCCAGCTCCTTAGAGGTCGACGCCCGAGGAAGCATGGAGCAGATGACTGACTGAGGACACAAGGAGACAAGGAGAGAGGAGGGAGGAGGTTACCAATGACTGAGGAGACAAGGCGACAGAGTCGATGGTCATACGTATGGTATCACTGTTTAAACCTCCACCTCTACTTTGTCTCTCTGGTCTAGAGTTCTAGGGTTTTACAGGGTTTAATAAGCTTGTAGCTTACCTGACAGTGTTGGATGTCATCGTGCAGCGTGTGAACAACAGAGTCAGGACCTCCTTTTGCGCCAAACAGGTTCAGATTATCCAGGGCCTCCAAGGCTGCCTGAAGAATGCAAGTGCGCCCGCACACCATAGAGTTAGAAAATACAGAGACGGAATGTGGAGGAAACAGTCAAGCAAAAAAGACATAGTGGCCAAAGTTGAGAATGCAGTTTACAGCAAACTATGGGCCACGCGAACGCGCACTAGGCTCCGCCCTATGGAGGGCTAAATCTGCCACCTCATTCTATTAATAAATAAATGAATATATGTTACAATACATATATAAATGCATAAATAAATCCATGAATGCTTCATTTTATAAATAAATAAATGAATGTATGCGATAATAGATCAATAAATCAATAAATCAATCAATGAATATGGAAATCAATAAATAAATCAATAAATAAATGTATAAATAAATACATAAATAAATAAATAATTAAATAAAGAATTTAATGCATAAATGCATAAATAAATAAATAAATAAATAAATAAATAAATAAATAAATAAATAAATAAATAAATAAATAAATAAATAAATAAATAAATAAATAAATAAATAAATAAATATCATTTTTGAAATGTGCATTGAAGTGTGCCTTTAAAAACACTATTTCAATAATCTTTTCTGTATATCAATAATCTTTTCTGTATATCATTAATCTTTGTAATGTGTATATCAGTACGCATTTCAGTACACATTTCAATACACATTTCAGTGAACCTATGTTAATGAGGGGGCAGGATTTGATGATGTCACTCACTGATGAGGCAGACCTTGATGATGTCAGTAAGCAACCATTGGATAATCTATGCAGGAGATCACAGATCGACTATACTTGTCTGTTTTTTACCCGGAAACAGGGGCGTGCACAGTAAGACGCTAAGGGGTGCTTGAGCACCCCCAAGTGGCCCTCTCTGGACCAACATGCCCTTTTTAAAAGAACAAAATCTAAAGTTCAACGATTTTTCCCTCTGAAACCATAAGGGCTATCTTTACAAAACTTGGGGAGGTGGGTGGACATATTTTTTTTAAAATATTTGATTTTAAAATTGTATCGGTCGGCCTCATGGTGGCGCTATAACAGCCCACCAAACAGCCAGTTACGTTTTGGTCCATAACTCTTGAACCGTAAGTCGTAAATTTAAAATTCCTTTTTCCCAGCATTCCTTGGGCCATGATGCATCTCTCCATATAGGCCCCTATAGAGATGCATCTCTCCATATTTTTTCCCCTATTCCTACATATTTTAGTCAAATCTTACAAAAATTGGCACACATGCTCTGTGGACCTATCCGATAAAAGTGACCACACAGATTTTTGATTAAGCATATCGTTTGCCCATAATTGGCTTCCAAAGTTAGTGGGAGGGGCCTATTTCACAAATAAGTGCCACAAATCATTCAAATGTCCAAACCTCCCCAAATTTGAATCGCATGTTGTGGGTGGTGGCACCAACAGGTAGACAAAAAAATCCATTGGTTGGCCTCATGGTGGCGCTATAACAGCCCACTTTACGTTTTGGCCCATAACTCTTGAACCGTAGGTCATGAATTTAAAAATATTTTTCCCAGCATTCCTTGGGTCATGTCGCAACTCTGCTACTAGAGTTGGCTCAAATGCCCCTCCTAGTGGAAGAGTGGTGAGTGCCACTCACCACTCTTCCACTAGGAGGGGCATTCGAGTCCAGTCCAGTGCAGTAGGTTTGCAACACTACCACTTTGTGTCAGAATATGGAACTGTTGTCCACAAGAGTCATGGCCTGTTTTAAAGGGAAGGGGATCTGCTTTCATTCTAAGGGACAGGAGCTTGAAATTCAGTTTCTAGAGAAGAAGCCATTATTTTCTTCAAACCATTTTATATAGCAGTAGCCTAATGCGTTTGTATAGTTGTACTTGTAGATGCTGAAATGCTGTTTTCTATGCGTTTTTAACCCCCCAAAACTCAAAAAAAATTCCTCCGCCCGGCTTTGCAGGGCGGCTAGAGTACGCTCCTGGTTAAATTTGAGCACCTGCCCTTGAAACTCTCTGTGCACGCCACTGCCCGGAAATGGTGATACTATAAAATTGGCTTTTCATGGCAATTCATAGCTTTCAGTCACGTGGTTTCTCCGTCCCCTAGCTGGCGGGGAGAAAGGACGTCGCTGTAAACATAACACACGCAGGGTGCGTTCGGAAATACACCCTAAACGCACTGGACTGCCCTGTTGTCGTTCGTTTATACCTGGTGTATTTGGGGCATTTGGTGCTCCTCGTTCGTTTATTCACACTGGTGTGTTTTGTGCACGCACTGAACAACCCTACCCTGGAGACGGGGTTGGCCGGTGTGGAAGGTTGATTGCGTCACAGCTGTGTCTCGAGCGCTGCCGTTCAATGAAAAGCAATACAACTGTTGTGAGCTAGGAAGCTAGGCTATGGCTAAGCATTGTACTGAGGTCCCACAACTTTTCCATGTCTGTCAAGGACCTGCACATTTATCAAATAAATGCATGCGGACCCCCATTTGAAAATACTTTCCAGGGGGACCCCCTTAAGAGAGGATTTATATGGCTTTGGCAGTGATTCTCGCCATTTTTGAGTGAGGTGTGTTGTCTGGTTTTAACTGCTCGTTCGTAAATCAACGCACTCGGTGACGACACGCCCACAAAACCAAATGAACTCGGTGCGCACCCAGTTTGTATTTCCGAACATACCCGCAGTTTCCTAGCTGTTTTAAATTCCAAGGAGTATTTAGCTCAGTGGTTTTCAACCTTTTTCATCCCAGAGCCCACCATTTATTCAGCATTTGAGCCAGGGACCACCAATCGATGATATTTTTTAGACCCACCAACCCCAAAACTTTCTTTTGCTTCTGTCCATGACGATTAATCTTCTAGTTTTGTAGATTTGGACTAATTCGCTGATGGATATCATGCGATATGAACCCTTGCGGGTCCATTTGGTTTCATTTTATACTCTCAGGAGCTACATTTGGCTAAACAACTTTGGCGGGGACCACCTGGAATCCGTCCCCACGCCACACCGCTACGAAGGCGCCGGTACAAAAGCAGACAGCCACCTGTGTAGAAAGTGAAGAGCCCCCACCGTTAAAGCAAAGGCGAGCAACGCCACACCAGCCAGAAGTGAAGCCAGAACAGCCAGCACAACACGACAAAACGTCTCCCACTCCCCCCTTAACTCTGACAGTGCACTGTGCACAGATGAAACCAAACGGACCCGTGAGAGTCCCGTTTGGTTTACATTTAGTTTAGTTTAGTTTGTCGTGTTATGCTAGCTACAAAGAAGAAGCTCCTCACCTCCCACACGACAGTGCCCCAACACAACCGGACTTCCAGGCCAGCCCGGATGTGTTGGGGTGCTGTCGTGCTGTCAAGTAGCCGTATGCACTTCCACACCAGCGGCGCAGCACGGAGAAGGCTCTGACAGAGAAGAACCCTCCACCAGACACACGAAAACATCACCAAACTCGATACAAACCAGTGTTGCCAACTGCCAAAATCCAAATGCACTAGAATGCGCTAGAGCAGTGTTTTTCAACCATTTTCATACCAGGGCCCACGATTTATTCTGCATTTTAGCCACGGAGGACCACCATTTGATGTTGACTTTAGTCTCTCTGACTAATTTAGGAGAGATAACTGGCAAAATGTTGGTCAAAATAACAATTCTTCTATGTTTTCTAAATGTGTAGATTAAAATGTGTAGATTGGAAAATTAGGTAATTCAGATATAGAAATATAATTTAACTCTTGGGGTCCATTTGGTTTCATTTTACAATCTCAAGAGTTAAATTATAGGGTCGCTTTGGTTACTAATGGTCCTTTCTAGGAAGGAAGGAGGACTCTATCATAGGAGGAAAATGGTGAAAAACGAGGGTTTTATTCCTGGCGTCTGTCAACCAATTTCACTCCAACTCAACAGCACAAAAGCACTAGATTTTCCGCCAGGAGTTCTGTTTTCCACTAATTTTGGCGCTAGGGGGTCTGAAAAAGAGCTAAATATAACGCCAAATGCGCCAAGTTGGCAACACTGATACAGACGGGTCTCACATGGCCTATGCCCCCCCCCCCCAACCACCCACTATAGTCTGGACACTGCTGTTCACAATTACAACTTACTTGTAGACAAGCATTAATTTGTGAGAAACGAAGTGAGATTGATGAACGGTACGTTATTTTCTAAATATATCTGGAAACTTTAAATGAAATTATGCATAAGAAAACACCACAAATACCACTAAATAAAAAAAATCTCCAGAGGATTTTTTCCCTTGCTCTGGGTTCGATTGCTAGTGGCTGAATGGGAAAGACACGCCCACAACTGGAAAAAACACGCCCCCTCATTAACATAGGTTCACTGAAATGTGCATTGAAATGTGTACTGAAATGTGTACTGATATACACATTACAAAGATTAATGATATACAGAAAAGATTATTGATATACAGAAAAGATTATTGAAATAGTGTTTTTAAAGGCACACTTCAATGCACATTTCAATTAATGATATTTATTTATTTATTTATTTATTTATTTATTTATTTATTTATTTATTTATTTATTTATGCATTTATGCATTTATGCATTAAATTCTTTATTTAATTATTTATTTATTTATGTATTTATTTATGCATTTATTTATTGATTTCCATATTCATTGATTGATTTATTGATTTATTTATCTATTATCGCATACATTCATTTATTTATTTATAAAATGAAGCATTCATGGATTTATTTATGCATTTATTTATGTATTGTCACATATATTCATTTATATATTTATTAAATGAGGTGGCAGATTTAGCCCTCCATACCGCCCCGTCCTGTCTGCTCTGAAGTGGAGGAGCGGAGCGCTAAGCATACACCGGCCAATGCATGTCGCTTGGACTTTGGCTTATTTATCAATAATATGTGTATATAAAATATATCTAACTCATTGAATCTGTTACATCAATCCTGTTACATCAATCTTGTTGCTGGTGCCAACTATTGGCACTGATGATAGTTGGTTGGTGCCGAAGTATTAATATTATGAAGATAGCTTTTGTCATTTTGATCTACAAGCTCACAATGTACCAACATTGAGAGCTTGTAGGTCGGCTATTTTCGGGGCACAGCCTGGCACTCTTTAAATAGCGGAGATGCAACTGTAACAATGTGGGAAGTGGGTTCCTAAAACAAATTGACTTCCATGCAAATCGCTGCATTTTTAGTGGATATAATGAAAGAGAAATTCCACCCATTATCAAAATGGAACCGTTAGGGTTCATTTGGGTTCATTTGGGGGTCATTAGGGGTCATTTGGTTCCATTGGACCAGACTCGAACAAGCTAAAGCGTACCTTAGCCATGCCGATGGAGCTGACGTTGAGCTCAGGGATGCCCTGGTTGGTCTTGTCTCCTCTCTCCCACATCCCAAAGTCCTGAACAACACACAAACACAACCTCTGGTCCTTGAGGGGGTTTCTAGGTGGTCCCCAGCATGCAGCTATAATAAACAATGGAGAGATGGTAACCAAATGGAACTTTATAGAGCAGAAAAAAGGCCCAACATACAGTAGGAGGTCAAAAGTCACTCACGGCCACTTTGTAAGCCACCTCGATGTAAAAGAGAAGATTCTGGATCATGTCCACCTCGTCTTTGGTGTAAACAATATGGAGACCTGCAGAGAAGACATTAAAAGTTAGCTCCTCACAGCAGTGCCAGTCATACAGTATATATACAGTATATACACCAGGTTGGGTTGCCTCCAGTGTTGCCAACCGCCAAAATCCAAAATGCACTAGTGGCACTTCCAAAATGCACTACAATGCGCTGGAGCAGTGGGTTTTCAACCATTTTCATACCAGGGCCCACTGTCAAAATAGCAATTCTTCTACATTTTCTAAATGTGTAGATTCTTGAAATTATTCAGATGGTTAAATATGATTTAACTCTTGAGAGCGTAAAATGAAACCAAACAGACCCAAAAGGCGTCCGTTTGGGTGGTTCATTAAGCATGGGTGGTTCATTAAGGAGCGCTTTCACAAAATAACACGTGGACCACTTTATTCAAAATAAATATATAAATAACAGCAAATAAAGATAAAATAGATAACTTTTGGTGTGAAATTCTCCTTTCAGACCACTTTTTCTAGGTCTATTTGGTCTATTTGGTTCACATTTGTATCTTCTCAGGAATTTTTTGAAAATGGGTGGAATTCCCCTTTGAAGTCTATGTGTGCACGGCCCTGCATGGTTCTTGTCATATTTGTAGCTATATTCTAAGATATAGCAGAGATGTTGTTGACTGACCGGACGCCGTCATCTGGGCCAGGAACAGCAGGAAGATGGAGGTGGCGTCCACCTGGAGGTGTCCCCACTCCCCGTCCCCCACCACCGCCCCACACGTCTTGGAGCTGTACTTGGCGTGGAGGCAGTCCGACACGCTCTTACTGTACTTGAACTTCTCTATCTTATCCACCTGGAGAGGAGGGGAGAGCAGAGGAGGGAACAGGATCATTGCATATAGGCTGTTAAAGGAATATTCCACTTTAAAAAAAACCTTTTGGTCATTTTATGGTCTACTCAGTCTCATGTGAACACACCAGACAGTTTATAAGTTACTCCATTCAGTGTTTAGATATTTGATGTTCATTTTAGCATATCCACCTCCTTCCTATGCAAACCCATTATAACTTAAAACTCCATTTTAACCATGACAGATTATTCTAAAACATCCCATCTTTTTTCTGGTGACCAATATTGTCCTCCTAATACGTGAGAGGGCTGTGGAATTTCATTTACAGTTTTCGTTTATTTTTCAAATACATTTTAAAAATTGTTTTGTAAAAAAATTGCTACATTTCCCAAAACAATATTTTAAAAATGAATGAAATTCCATGGCCTTCTAACGTATTAGGACGACAATATCAGTCACCAGAAAAAAAATACGGGTTGTTTTCGATTGTGTGATTTCATTTTCACATTGTAGAGATTGGGTCATATACAGTACCTGACGCATCATGCACTGCAACAGGCCTCTCATCAGCTTCACTACGCTCTGGAGATAGAGAGAGAGAGAGAGAGAGAGAGAGAGAGAGAGAGAGAGAGAGAGAGAGAGAGAGAGAGAGAGAGAGAGAGAGAGAGAGAGAGAGAGAGAGAGTCAAGATTTGTATATGCCCTCAAAGTTACGGAGCTGTAATCCAGGGCTAGCTCCTTATGTTCTTGTGTACTTCTCTCCATTTGTGTGTCTGCGTATATATACATACATATATATGTGTATATTTTATCAGATGTCTACCACAACACAATTCAGCATGGTGATGAACTCTCAGGGCTACAGAACGCGACAAATATACAAAATTTCCCCCCTTTACGTTATCATGGCGTCCATGAATGAACATAATCTCTCATCTGATATACAGTACAAAGTATGGCAAGAGTCCCAGCATTTGGGCTTTGTTTATGTGTGTGTGTGTGTGTGTGTGTGTGTGTGTGTGTGTGTGTGTGTGTGTGTGTGTGTGTGTGTGTGTGTGGGTGGGAGGGGGTCCAATTATGCAAAATGCAGAGAGAGAGAGAGAGAGAGAGAGAGAGAGAGAGAGAGAGAGAGAGAGAGAGAGAGAGAGAGAGAGAGAGAGAGAGAGAGATGCGCCCTGACATTCAAGGCTTGTTTGGCCGAAACCCGAGACCAAGACTTGTGGCCCTTGGCATTTAGACGCCTCACACACCCGCAGACACAGAGTTTCCCTGGACTGTCTAGGATGGCGTTCAGTCTGGCAATAAACGTGTCGATGATGAGGATGATGATGATGATGACGATGACAATGATGATGATGATGATGATGACGATGATGATGATGATGATGTATGACCAAAACCAATGCATTTATTTATTTATTTATAAATGAATTAATTAATGAATAAGCATTAGTGAAAATAGTGTATAGCAGGGTCACAATTGTGACACTGTTATTTGCAGGATTTGAATCTGAAAGCATCATTCCAAAAGCCGATGTAATGCTTTTGTGTGTTCACAGTGCATTATTGGATTTTTGCATGATACGATAGTTTTGCATTTGAAGAGTGAATTTTAGGGCTATATCGAAAAAAAAAAAAAGAATGCATCTATTGTATCTTTTGCAGCGTTTATCCCGGAAAAGAAAAAATATTCATCACCTTATTTAGCCCATGCATGCAAGTCTACACAACTACAAGATTAATGGTCATCTGTTGATCTGTATGTTTGACTGTTTTGTTAACCAAATCCAGCCTGGAATTGTGAACAAAAACAAAATAAATCTTTATGAAGTTTTGGGGTCTGTGGGGCTAAAATGTCATCAATTGGTGCTCCGTGGTGGACTTAAAGGCTGAATAAATGGTGCATTCATGGGCCCTGGTATCAAAACGTTTGAAAACCCCTGACTTAAAGGCAATTTTTTTTAAGGACTATTAAAATTGTTTTTTTTGGGAGTGATGTCAAATGGAAGAACATGAGTGGGATCATTCATACATGCCCATTAAAAAATCACATAAAATAAATGCATAAATAAATGCATGAATAAAATTGTGTATACATTGGCCTACACTGGGGAAACCTGAAAAGACCATACCTTTAACAACAACTGATGTTATTTTCAGTGATGAGCAAGTTACTGGGAAAATGTAGTAAGCTACACTACTTGTTAAAACAAGTAGTGTAGCTTCACTACAAGCTATCCGCAGAAAAAATAAAGCAAGCTAGACTACAAGCTACATGACAAAAGTAGCTTGCTACTGTACATCAACACTACATATGTATAAATATATATCTCAACTTAATGTACATTTTTCTAAATAATTATCATAATAAAATAATATTAAATAACATTCATCATAATAATAATCTAGGGGTGGGTTTGAACATGGATGGTGGTATGTCTAAGTTTTGGGATGTATATTAGAGGTTTTCTCCCCATTAAAAATGGGCGGAATTCGAAAATGTGTGTGGGAAAATGTAGAAAGCTATACTCCCTGTTACTCTAAACAAGTAGTGTAGTTTCACAACAAACTATTCGCAGAACAAATGTAGTAAGCTACACTACAAGCTACTGAAAAATGTAGTTAAGCTATGTACCTTAGCTACTTGTAACAAGTTACTGCCCATCACTGGTTATTATTGATGCTTCACGTGTCTAATAAAAGTCCTGTAACCGAAAATGGTAACCTGTAACCTGTAACTGAAAATGGCTCGTGGCGCACCCATACCATCCCCCCAATTGTGAAACGTTACATCCGCTCCTGCTCTTTGGTAACACTGCGATATGGCATCCAACGTTGAACCTGGCTCTGTGATCCGTTACCTGCTCCAGCTCGTAGGCCTTGGCCTTGTCCTCGTCGCGGTCAGCGTTCTTGCGGTAGGCCAGGCTCAGGCCCCACACAGACAGGATGCCGTACACGTTGTCCCTGACCCACGCATGAGGACTGTCCTCACAGCCTGGCAGGAGACCGGTGACCGGGTCCTACACACACACACACACACACACACACACACACACACACACACACACACACACACACACACACACACACACACACACACACACACACACACACACACAAATTTTAACCATTTATTTATGTCCACACAAAGGAAATGCATAGAGGGACACAAAGGTGCATTCAAGCTACATCTGCAAAATCATGGCATGAGCTTTTGTGATACAAGCATACAACAAGCATGTTGCGCAGTACAATCTATGCCGTATAGGTAGCAGTCCACCATACTTGAAAGCAAATATAGCGGAGATGCGACAGTACTTTGCCAGCTTTTTTGCCTCCTTTTTGGGCATCCCAAGTTGTTGGAACCCTGTAACGACCGGTCTGTGCGTATGCCCAAGGCTGCCGAATGTAAACACAAATAGTCTACACCTATAGCCCAGCTCTGAGATGGTATTTAGAAGGGTTTGGTATTTAATGACCTTGGTCATAAAAGCTTCCTCTATAGGCAGTGGTCAAACGTGCAGGCTATCTCTAATACAGACACTTCCCTGGACTCTTCATCAACCACAACAACATCTGGTTTATTAGCTGTCAAAGATGGAAACATATCTGGATTATCACAGAGTTGGAACAAGGTGGGAATGACCCTGGAATGTGTGTACATTCTCATGGGAGATGAGTGATATTTTGATATATCCTTTGATATGAGTTCCACTATTCTATCATGGCGTGCTATGTACATCCCTTTGTAAGCATAGCAGCCATTCAAGATATGTGACAGTGTTTCAGTGATCTGTTCTGTAGTGTGGTGCAAACAATGAGGAACCTGAGTGTTGGGGAACCAGATGGAAAGGTTGTGTCTGGTGGGAAGGACTTGTAGTCTGGCTTTGATTGTGAAAATGATAATGTCCTCAATGATAATGACCTCAAATGAGGTCATGAGTGCAGTGTTCTCAGAATGCCAATGTTGTTCTTATGAATTAATAACAACCACACACGTTGTAACTACCACCGTCAATTGATATACAAAAAAATCCAAAAAGTCCAATTCCAGTCCGGTTCCAAAAAGTACAATATAGTACAAATTACAGTACAAATAAAGTACAACTACAACAAAACTGATAACATAGCTTAGAGATCTACAGTACAACAACAAGTCTGGAAAAAAAACTGTGATTAACACGCAATTTAAGCATTACACGTGTTTACAATACTTGCCACCTTGTCCTTTCATCCTCAGTAATTACTTCCATAACCCTTGAACACTAAACTTAATTGTTGTTACTCCATCACTAAACATGGGTATATTTTACCCAATGTTAACTATTTAATGAAATATATTTCTCATCAGAATACTTGGAAGTACAGCAATACATGGCAACTTGGGGTACTCTTGGGGTAACAGAGAAAAATGTTCATATTATGATTTTAAAATCCTTAAAAAAGAGGCATTAAGTTGGGAACTTCTCCTTTAGTCTAGACTTTCCTAAGACCTGTGCGATTGGTCCAGTGAAGAACAAATAAATAAATAAAAAGTCCATCACTAAACTTTGATAAAATTTACCCAAAACCTTCCTGGAGAAAAAAACTAAGGGTGTGTGCAGGGAAACAAACCCACATTCTGTGACGTCACTGAGCATCATGAAGCTACTGAAGGACCTGCCCACCTCAGGCATCAGCAACACTATGAAAATTGCAAAAATCTAATTGTCCGGGTGAATCACCCATGTTTAGAGTTCTAGGGATAAACCCAGAAGCAGCAAATTATAGTCAAGGCAAGACGGAAAAGAGAAATACACAATGAGGGGAAAGGGGGTGGGTGGAGAAATTACAGTATATTTTTACTTTTTTATGGGGGTCAGTTTCGAATTGCAGCCGTCCGTACTGTATAGGTGCCCTTTGAGTGTGGTTTTGAAGGATATCACTTTGTATCACTATCACGGTTTAGAAGTGGAGTGTGTGTGTGACGATCCTTTGGCCAACCAACACGTGTGACACGTACACGCCTACATGCTCAGCATGTTCAGTGTGCGCCACACACGCACGCAAGCACGCGCACACACACGCGCACGCACACCCACACGCACACCACACACACACACACACACACTCTATAGTATACCTGGTATTGGAGGATGGTCTTCTGGACGTTGCGCGCATAATTGTCCAATTTAACTCCAGAGTTACTTCTGCTCCTCATCCTGTCTGTCTGTCTGTCTGTCTGTCTGTCTGTCTGTCTGTCTGTCTGTCTGTCTGTCTGTCTGTCTGTCTGTCTGTCTGTCTGTCTGTCTGTCTGTCTGTCTGTCTGTCTATCCTTTTGTGCCGTTATACAGGGAACCTGTCCACCTGCGCGTGTGTCTGTCTATCTATCTGTCTATCTGTCTCTCTGTCTCAGTCAGTGTCTGTCTGCATGTGTCTCCAATGTTGTGGTCAGGTCCTCTCTCTCCCCTTCCCCTTCCCCCTCGGGCCTGCATGGGTCTCAGTGAAATGTCACGGTGGGCCTCTCTCTCTCTCTCTCTCTCTCTCTCTCTCTCTCTCTCTCTCTCTCTCTCTCTCTCTCCTCTCCTCTCTCTCTCTCTCTCTCTCTCTCTCTCTCTCTCTCTCTCTCTCTCTCTCTCTCTCTCTCCAGGGTGGGGAGATCCAGTAGTGTGTATATCCCAAGCTGTTGCTACAAATAGACGTACCAGTCCTAACTGTCACGGGGTCAAGCGGGCAGAAACACGCTGCCCCCACACATTGGATCAAATCTAATTAATTCAACACCCCGTGCAGCCACACTGTGAATTGTATTTTAGGGCACATGTGTCAAACTCAAGGCCTGAGGGCCAAATCAGGCCCGCGAATGTATTATCTTCTGCCTGCTGGGTGATATTTAAATACTGTTAGAGTTGGCCCTCTGGTATATTGCACACCATGAAGGGAACTAATTGTTTTGATTTGCTTTCTCGTTTTACTATGAAAGCAGTGCTTGGTGAGGATCATAGAACAGGGAACTGAGCTTTAATGTTGCAAGTTTTGAATGTTTAATCTTTGCTATTAAAGAGGGGGTGTCGTGATTTTTGTATTTTTTCCAATTTTGTACGTGCTTGAGAGGTGACAGTATGTAAATAGACCCCTTGGTGTGTTCTTTATGTGACATGATGTCTTCCCTTTGTATTTAGAGTTTCGTCCTGGGGGCTGAACCTGAACGTAAAAATGAAACCAAATGGACCCATGCGGGTCCTTTCGGTTTCATTTTTACACTCTCAAGAGTTAAAATATTCATCATGTGAATTAGCCCAAGTCTACACAACTAGAGAATGTGGAAGATCAATGGTCATTTTGATCTGACTGTTTTGTCTCCCAAATCCAGCCTGGAATTGGGGTCTATGGGGCTAAAATGCTGAATAAATGGTGGGCCCCGGTATCAAAAAGCTTGAAAACCACTGCCCTAGAACCAGTGTTGGGCAGTAACTAATTTTAGATTACATATTACTGTAATATTATTACTTTTGCTCCAAAAAGTAAAGTAACGAGATTACTCTGCAAAAATGGGTAATAAGTAATGCATTACTTTGCAAGTAACGCCAAGTTACTTTTTTAAAATGAGCTTGTTGTTGCAAGCAAAAATAGAACAGATTTACAAGCTATCGACAGGTACTGTAACAACAGAGATGTGCACTAAAATGTAGAATGTAGATTTTTATTTGTTTTTATTTAAGAAAGACATTTACAATGTCTGATTTTGTTGGCTTTGTTTTCAGGTGCAGTTTGTGGGATTGGAGACTATTATTATTCCAATAAATTGGATTCAGTTCTAAAAAGAGCTCGCTAAACAGATTATGTTGTACATCTCTATTTTTTCAAAGTTGGGTGTTGAGAACTTGGGAAAGTAATAACGTAATATGTAATATATTACTCTTCGATTCCAGTAATAAGTAAAGTAATGATATTACTTTGTCTAAGGGGTAACGAGTAAAGTAAAGAAGTTACTTTCCTAAGTAATATAGACCAACACTGCCTAGAACACACCAGGCAGAGAGAGAGGAAAGGAATACCAGACGGGCCGGGCACGACGGCTGTATGCATACAGCCGCCGGAACTGCATGCCCTTATTGCTAAACTAAATTATTCCTAAACGGTTAAACCCATGATGGCACCCCTCCACGGATTTGTCTGAGTTGGCCGATCACGTAAGACTTGAGATTTAAAACACTCTAAGAAGGTTGGAGAACCACCTGATGACCTCTCTTCCAGGCCAAGGCTTCATCCATTAAAATGGATTAGAATCGGTCATGGGCATGCACCAGGGCCAATTTTTTATGGGTCATGGCTCGAATAAAAATCAGATTTTCTTCGCCTACATCCATGAAACAAAGTCCTATCGGCTCAGAGACGGGTGCACATAGGGAGGGATCAACGTATTAAAAAATTCACACACTGCAATGTACACAAAGACCCACTTTTATGTGACTTTGCTAAGCCGTGGGCCTGATGGCGTGACCACTGACCAACGGCAGTGTTGAGTTAATTTTGTGACACCATCTGAGAGTACAACGAAAGGTCTGTTTTGTAGAAAACATGAAATGCCGGATAATTTGCCCGACACTGCCCACCATCGATGTCACATCTGTATGCTGTGGGTGTTATGAGACCTCCAGAGCTCTCCACAGCACCTCTCTACATACCTGCCTCAGGCTGCCTCTACACTGCATTTTGCACAGTCCGTGATTCGGCCAGGGTGTGACGTCACGTCCTCCTTTTTTGAATGGGTTTCAATGGGAACTTCCGGCTAGTTCCTGTCTGCATTTTGGACAGTGGTCAGGCAAGCAAGAAAGACACGCAGTTGGCCGAAATTCAGAAAGGAACAAGCCGGAAGCCTCATTGACACCCATTCAAAAATGCAGGACGTGACGTCACACACCGTCCGAAACACGGACTGTGCACTCTGCAGTCTGTAGCCCCTGCCAGTGACAACTTCTTCCCCACCTGTGCATCGTCTGCAATCACCTGATGAGCTACAAGAACCAGGCCTGGCAGCAGCTCGCTGCCAGTTCGTCTACAGTCGATGGTTGTGGTACAGCCAGATTTAGACCCTCAGTGTTTAGGGTTAGACTGTTAAATGCCTTGTTCTCTGCTCTATGGACCTGCCACTGACTCGCCTTCTCTCTCCTCTACAGTGCTTTTGGGTCACATCAGAGTCGTGGAATAACACAAAACCTTATTAGAGAAAAAAACTAGGGGTGTTTGTAGGGAAACAAACCCACATGTCACTGAGCATCATGTCTGATGTCTGAGAGACCTCAGACATCAGCAACATTATGTAAATTGCAATGATATATTGTCCTGGAGAAAATCATCCATGTTCAGGATTAAGAACCATCACACACCCATAGCATACAATTGTATAATTTAAGTGTAACATTCTGTTTAAATTACCATGCATGGCAGTGTCACTATACACACCGACCATATAGTTTATAAAACTAGAAATTGTTTACACCAAAAATGGTCCTATTTTTGCACCTCACATGATTCTGATTCTGAGAAGCAGACAGGATTGTTCCACAAGCATGGATTGGTTACACTTTGATACTATCAGGGGTCAGGTGTGCGTGCATGCATGCGTGTGTGTCTGTGTGTGTGTGTGTGTGTGTGTGTGTGAGTTCCATCACACACAAAGAGATGTATGTTGTCCCACATGACTTGTAAGATCCGTTCACACACATCCCCCTCAACACACACACATACGTGCACACACCAAGCACATCCTTCTTACAATGTTGTTCTCCCTGATTGAACGGAGATTGATATTTAACAAGTAGAAAAACTGCACAGGCAGACAGACAGACAGACAGACAACAAGTGGATCTGGTCCAGAAGAACCATCTAAGGTCAGTGTATATTCTCAGATAAACTGGTAAATGTCTATTTTACTATGATCATCTAAGGTCAGTGTATTCTCGATATAGAGGGAGGGGGTCAAGTAAAGATATTTGTTACTGTAATTAATTAACAATCACAGTAGCCTAATTGTATACCTCTGTGATTTAAATTGATCCTGCCCAATAGTGTAATCTGCAATGAATTATTGATTGGCTGAATTTTCGCACAGTTAAGGCATTGTATCAGATATTTGTGAACAAACTAACTAAATTACTAAGTCATTTCTTAAACCAATTTTAAGCTCATAGTGGGGTAGGGGAAACAGCCATAAAGGATTTTTTTCTCCCACAAAATAACAACCGGACCACCAACTGTGTAAAAAAAAAAAAAAAAAGCCTACTGGGGTGGAATTCTCCCTCAAACATTCAGCAGAATTTCTGTGTTCTGTAGGTTTTCTGGCTCAAGCAAATTTTCCTGCTGTTTGTGATGTCACAGCCTGCAAATCCCACATGAGCCAATACATTTTTGCCAGCAGATGTCACTGTGCCCGTTTTCACTGCAGCTCAAAAGTCCTTCCAAGCCCCCAAAACTCTGGTTGGGCTACAGAATATACACCAAGGGCTCCATTTCAGTTACCATCTAATCCCCTTATTCTAAACCCCTTATCATTTTTTACTATTTTGAATTTTTTGGGGGGAATAGTTAAACGTGCCAATCTATTGACACATTGTGAGCTTGTAGACTGGCCATTTAAACTATTGAAAATGTTCTTTTTTAATAGTTTAAAAAGGCAAAGAAGTTAAGGGATAAGGGATTTAGCGGTGACAAAAATGGAGCCCTGAATGTTCAAAGTTAAGGTGTCTTGAGTATAATTGAGGTCATACAAAACACTCCAGCACGCAAAGTTCCAAATGTTTTCATAGGGTTCGGAAAAAGGTGGCGATGGAGGGTATAACTAGTTTTTGTGGAAAGGACTTGAAAATCAATAACTCCTCGCCCATAGGGAATATAATAGGGGTGTAACCACTCATTATACTTGTGGGGATATGAAGGAGAACAAGTACAATGGCCTAAAACACCATGGGCTCCATTTTCGTTACATGCTAAACCGCTTATCCCAAATCCCTTATCCCTTTTTTACTATTTTGAAAAACTTGTTGGAATAGTTCAACGTGCCAATCTATTGACACATTGTGATCTTGTAGACTGGCCATTTGAACTACTGAAAATGTTTTTTTAATAGTTTGAAAAGGCAAAGAAGTTAAGGGATAAGGGGTTTAGCGGTAACGAAAATGGAGCCCCATATCTCGATTTTGTGGAAAGAAACTTACCTAGTAGTATAACTTTACCTCCACTACTGCCTCTGATTCTCAGCTATGCTGCTTTGCGTCCTGTGACTGTCCCGACAGCAGCATGAGGTTCGAGGAGGTCCTAGACCACGTGGGGGGTTTCTCCAGGTTCCAGTTCCTCGTCTACCACCTCCTGTGTCTGCCCCGCCTCCTGCTGCCGCTGCACTTCCTGCTGCACAACTTCATCTCGGCCACGCCCCCTCACCGCTGCTCCCTGGGGGAAGAGGAGGAGGAGCATCATGATGACCTCACAGGAGGGGGCGGAGCTCTGGATACGCTGCTGGCACTCAGGTTAGAGATGCCGCTGAGTCACACTCTGAAGTGGACTAGCGCTGTGGGTTAGGCTACAAGATCTGGGCCTGAAGTGACCTTGACTTACTCCAATCTTAAGAGGCAGAGGTGCTCTTGACTTCAATGATTTCCTCGTGCATACGGCAGGCCTCGTTGTCAGATTTAGAAGACGTTTAAAGGTCTGGTTCCAAAAGTGATATGAGCCAGTATCTAGTGTGTAATGTCCAATTTACTGTATTGTCTTATAAGACGACTCTGGTTATAAGCTGGCCCACATTTTTCAATACTCATTTGGGAAAAAAAGATTGAATCTAAATTAGTACAGTCTCCAAATATAAAACTACCCCTTTTTAGTATAGTAAGTGTTGTCCCTCGCCCCTAAAGAGTCCCCCAGCACACTGACACTTCTTTAAGTGTTGTCCCTCGCCCTAAAGAGTCCCCCAGCACACTGACACTTCTTTAATTGTTGTCCCTCGCCCTAAAGGGTCCCCCAGCACACCAACGGTTCCTTCGACTCCTGCAGGCTCTATTCCATGCCCCTGAACTTTGACTTCAACCACACCAACCTGTCCTCAACGGCAACGGCGGTGCCGTGTACACATGGCTGGGTTTACGACCAATCAGAGTTCACCTCCACCACCGCCACTCAGGTAATGACCATTTGTTTTGGTAACGCTATAGCAACACTTTCTATTGCAGTAGACCCCATAGAGCTATTAAACACTGTTACTGAACACACCTGGTGGTCTGGGCACCAGGGTGTTCCAGGTGGTCCCCAGCTAAATGATACAAAATGGACTCTTGTAGATCTTTAACAAAATACATTATTGTTAAACATCTCCATTATTTAATTATAAAAGAATTGCTATTTTGACCAATGATTTGCCTGCTATTTCACCTATATGGTATCAATCAATTATGGATAAAGGCTTATCCAACAAGCACAGATATTCTTTAGTTTTGGGTCTAAATGTCATCAAAGGCCAAATAAATAATGGGCCTCGATATGAAAAGGGTTGATCACCACTGCTCTACACTGACCATAAATAATGTGTAATGTTATGAATTATGCACAGTGGGATCTTGTGTGTGACAACAAAGCAATGAATCAGTCTCTGGCCACGTTCTTCTTCGTTGGTGTGACCATCGGTGCTGTACTGTTTGGACAGCTTTCTGACAAGTAAGACTTCATTCTCTGTACGTCTGCATGTGATTCATCTCCATTTGGAAATCTGGACTTCTGCTCATGACGTGTGAGTGTTTCTACATCACAATATTTATGATCACAATATTTATATGATGACATAGCATTATGTTCCCATTTTTCGATGCGGTGAGTCGATAAAACGGGTGAGTTCTGTGGTATTTCTTAACACTTTACCCAGCTTGGCGCTGTCTTCGCTCATGTCCCTCTCCAGGTTTGGCCGCAGGCCGCTGCTGCTGGCCTCCATCGTGTCCAGCGGGGTGATGGGAACCATCTCTGCCTTCTCCACTTCCTACACCATGTTCGCCGTGACCCGGACGCTGTGCGGAGTGGCTCTGACCGGCCTCAGCATCAACACCATGGCGCTGAGTACGAACATCCATCTATCTGTAAATGCACCGTGTGACGTCTCTGGAACACGTGTGTAACTGTTGTAATGCCTGTAACTTCAGAACCGCTTCACTTCTACACCACAGCAGGAAGTTCAGTGTCTGTGGGACATGTCGTTGTCCAAAACACCTCAATCAGAATCTTTGCCAGTCAATTATAACATTTGTTTCAAAGAAAAAAAAAACCTAGTATAGCTTTAAAACAGATGCTATGGCAACGGTTATTATATTAGGTTCCCGAGTTGCATATCGTTCTCAAGTAGTGGTATAAAATTGCATTTCTAACTTGCATCACTCAGAGTAACAGGCACGACGCTAATGATCACAATAATTCTAAGAATCACCATAGCAACTGGCACAGCACAGAACCTGCAATGAAATATTTTTTCCCCAGAAGAAAAGGTTTCCTTCAATATAAAAGTTAGTCAGCAAATATTGTTTGTTTTACTCGACGGAATAGTCACTGCATGACTGACCTTACATTACCGTATTATTATGAATGTGTGTGTGTGTGTGTGTGTGTGTGTGTGTGTGTGTGTGCGTGTGCGTGTGCGTGCGTGCGTGCGTGTGTGTGTCCAGGCATCGAGTGGACAGATGTGAGGCACCGTGCGTTCATCGGTGCGGTCGTCACCCTGGTGTGGAGCGCTGGCAGCATGCTGCTAGCTCTGTTAGCATACTGCATCAGAGACTGGAGGCATCTCATGCTGCTCGTCTCCTCTCCCTGCCTCTTCGCTGCCATCGCCTGGTGGTGAGGAGCAGGGCCTACCGCATGCCATAGACGCTTCACTCCATCCAGCCTCATGTGTTTAACAAATATACAGTACAGTAGCCTTCTGAAATTAAGTTTTTTTTTAACAGCGATACCAGCCAAGTACAACATACAGTAGCTATACATGCCCCCAGAGCCAGTGGAATCACACAGAATATTTCCTATTACCCCTTTAAATTACAACGTACTATCTGGTATCCTAGTCACGATAGTTTTATATTGATAATTTACTATATTGTTAATAGTATTATCATTAAGGCTTGTTTATACTTTTTTTATACACGTTTTAACGCGTTATCTAATATATTAGATAACGCATTAAAACAAGTATAAACACAGTTTCTATAGAAACTGGACACCGGAGACTATCATCCATATGTGTTTTGTTCCCGGTGTTCAGGTGGACACCAGAGCCTATCATCCTCATGCGTTTTGTTCCCGGTGTTCAGGTGGACACCAGAGTCGGCCAGGTGGCTGCTGGCCAGTGGTCAGGTGGACGAGGCACAGAAATACCTGCTCCAGTGTGCCAAGATGAATGGAAAGGACACTTCATCAAGTACACTACATACTGAGGTAGTAAACACTACATACTACACGCACTGAGGTAGGCCTACAGCATGGAGTCCAACAACTACACAAAATTTGGAGGACAAGTATTACATGCACATCAGGGGCGAAGCCAGAAATTCAGATATGGTTGGGCCTGGTCAGGCCTGCACGCACTTGTGTGACTCTTTACATTATTTATGTATAACATGATAGCCTGCTTACTGATTCTGACACTGATCAAGTTTATAATTATGACAGTTTTAGACTTTTCTCAAAAATATGGGCCTTAAGAATGCTAGAGGTAGTATACAGTGTAAGACCTTATGCAAATAAAATGGGACATTTTTCCATTATGAGCTCATTATTACATTTTGAGCAGTTATTACATTATGATTTGCTATATGTTATTCATTTATTTTTTAATCAATGGGTGGGCCGTGGCATATTAACAAACCTTTTGGTAAGCCCCTCCCCAAACTACTATGATGTGTAATGCCCATTATATTTACATTGGAATAAATGAGCCCATCTGGGAAGTGTCCAACCCGTGGTTGCCACACTGGGGAGAGGGTGGGGCTTATGTCAAGGTGTATTATGATAGTTATGATCCCCCCCTCATACTGCCATGATGTGCCGCAGATGCTGAGTAAAGTGACAGTACCAGAGGTGGCCGCTAGGAGTCACTATTACCTGGACCTCCTGAAGACCCCCAGGATGAGGAGCATCACTCTCTGTTCAGGAGCATTCTGGTATCCATGGACATGAACTCTGACCTTTTTAAATAAAACACAGCGCATACACAGCGTGTGTGCACGCACACACACACACACACACACACACACACATGCACGCACGTGCACGCATACTCGCACGCACACACACATAGCAGAAGCTTGTGTGTGTGTGTGTTAATCTGTGTGTAGCACCGTCCCTAGTCAGGGCTAGCAGAGGTAGCTAACAAGATTACTAGGTTCTAAGCAGTGAATGGGTTAAAGACTCAAAAGGCGGTGAGACTTGTGTACCTTAAGACAGAACAGCTGCAGGCAAATTTATTACACAAAGTGCACACACAAAACAGAACATGAACGGTACCGTTTTTTTTTTTTTTTTCTTTTTTTTTTATGCAAAATACCCCCCAAAAATAAAATAATAAAATAGAGCTCTTGGGTTTGGAATAAATCCAAAATGGACTAACTAAAAAAATAGAAAAGTCTTTTGAAATTGTCCTTCAAAAATCTACCCGGGTAGAATGAAAAGAGAAACACTGCTTAGTGTTTATTTGAGCAACTCTAGTGTTCAGTATTCCTTGAGAATCCTTTTTGAGAATCCTTGTATCCTGATTCTATTCAGTTCTACTCATTACTCGTTACTCATTACGCATTTTAAACCCATTATTTATGGATATGAATTATGAATACTGTTTATCATATTGTGCTCATACAGTATAACTCAAGTTTAGTAAACTTAAACAACAGTTGATTGGCAAAGCCAAATAAAATACCTTCAAACATTTTTTTAAATGAATGAAAAACAATATATGCATTAAAGCATATTTTAGCTTTTTAAACTCTTTTTATCCTAAATTATGCACTATTGTCACTTTAACAAGCAACATCAAATAAAAAGAAATTATTATTTTTAATGTATCAAACGAACAAATGGAAATGTACTCCAGAAGTAATCTGAGTACTTTATAAAGTGCTCTTTTAGCAGCATGCCATGAACAGTTTCAACCTAAAAGAAAACCTTTAGTTGACAAAAATAATCATGAAATCATAACCATAAAGTTATCCAAGTGTAACATGTGCACTAGTCACAGTAACATCACATTACTCCAATTGTTTTTTATATGACATCTCAACACACTACGTTATGCATTGATTCAACGTTGAATTTTGGTTGAATCAATGCAAAATGCATTGATTCAACGTTGAATTTTGGTTGAATCAATGCAAAATGCATTGATTCAACGTCAATGCATTTTGCTATCTGGGTTGTGTTGTACAGAACCCACTCCACATAGTGTAGCCTATACTAGAGCCCGACCGATATATCTGTCGCACCGATATATCGGCCGATATCGATACCGATATATCGGCATCGGTATCGGTGATATTCGTACCGATATATCGGTCGATACATCGGCCATTATATCGGTAAAATCTGCCCATATATCGGTAACATCGGCCGATATATCGGCCGATATTTGCCTGGAACAGAAAAAGAAACACAGCAAATGGAATTATTTCACAAAAGTAAATGATGTCAATGTCGTATTCTATTGTTTACTTGAAAGAGAGAATAAATTTGACGTTTAGAAGTTTTTCAAATATATTTTTAATTATTTTAATTAATTATTATACATCGGTCCCAAACATCGGTAACATCGGTGCAGTTTTTTCCAAAAATCGGTATCGGCATCGGCCACAAAAATATGGCATCGGTCGGGCTCTAGCCTATACATTAGCAAAATGGCTTCCTCCATGAAGAAAACAACACACAAACTTACTGGAGTTCTCAGCAAGATAAGAACACAGAAACTCCACAGGAACTGGGCTCTCACAAGCAGGGTTGCTTTACAGCTGGTAATACTGCTTGTTGGTTGATGGCTTACAAGAAATGCCGCTATTTCTTTATCAAAATGAGCTGAAGCTCTCTCTCTCTGTCAGCTTCACTCTATTCTAGGCAGTATCAGTGTAGAATGAATGATTATGAAGTGCCAAAAACGGGAAATGCCTCTAGTGGTCAACTTGGGAACTGGAGTTGAATCACATAAAACCCTCTGCTGGCAGAAAAGGGCATTTTAGACACTATAAGAGGACAATACATTATTTAATTTGTGAGTTGTGACACCATTTTGCATAGGGGTTACATGTGCAAGTTTATAATAAATAGTGCATTGTTTACATGAAATGCTATGGTCTACAGTCAGTGTTGGGAATATTACTTTACCTTGTCAATATATTACTTATTAATTATTACCTTCATTTTAAAGCAATATATTATATTACAATATTACGGTCTGAGCAAGTGTAATATATTAATATTACTATTACATATTACTTACAAAAAACATTTTTTACAAAATATATAATGACATATTTAGTATCACTATTAATCAAATATTGCGTAGACCAGTGGCATACCTACAATAAAGCAAGCACACATGCTATCTGGCCAAATCCATATGAAATCAACTTGAAAAAACGTCACTCCTGAATAAATAATTTGATGACAAATGATAGAAAATAAGTAATTATTCAACTTTTGCAGTTGTCAATATGATTTCACAAGAGCATTTTCAATGAGACAGATTGACAGAAAGTAATATTGAAAGTAATGCAGTAATGCAGAAAGAAAAGTATAATAGATTGTTTTAGCTAAGTAATATATTTATATTACAAGTTACTGCATTTTGGTAATATATTATGTAATATATTAAGTTACGTAGTGCACATGTCCCACTGTCTACAGTACATACACACTGCATTCTAAGATGGATAAGGGGAGACTTTGCCTAGCAGGAGGAGGTTGAGTCCTAACTACTGGCAGATGTACAAGTGTGTGTGTGTGTGTGTGTGTGTGTGTGTGTGTGTGTGTGTGTGTGTGTGTGTGTGTGTGTGTGTGTGTGTGTGTGTGTGTGTGTGTGTGTGTGTGTGTGTGTGTGTGTGTGTGTGTGTGTGTGTGTGTGTGTGGTTTCCCAGGTTTGCGGTGGCCTTCATCTATTACGGCATCAGTCTGAACATCACAGGTATTCTATACAGTTATTTAATTGTGTTTTTTATTTAACTCTTGATACATATGAGAGGGGTGTGGATTCCATGCATGCCAATGACTAAGAATTTTCAGTGACATCACTAAACAGGAGAATCTGAGAATCTGAGAGTGCCCATTCCTGCGACCCCATTCAGACAGAGAAAATCACAGATATCTCAATATAGCTTTCACTGTTTAAAAAAAAAACCTTTTGGCATTGGTAAAAACACCAAAAATCTTGAAAATGTAAAGTTCTTAATACAACACACACACACACACACACACACACACACACACACACACACACACACACACACACACACACACACACACACACACACACACACACACACACACACACACACACACACACACACACACACACACACACACACACACGATTCATTGTGATATTTATCATTACCTTTAACGTAATTCCCACACAGGGTTCGGACTGAACATGTACCTCACCCAGTTCGTTTATGGACTCATCGAAATCCCCGCCAAGCTGGGAACCTTCTTCCTGTTGGAGCGGATTGGCCGAAGGAACGTCCAGGCGTGGTCACTCATCATCACCGGAGCTCTGATTGGCCTAAACGCCGTCATACCCACAGGTAGGAGCTCACTGGTCTAAGCCACCTTTTTCATACCAGGGCCCACTATTTATTCAGAATCTGAGCCACGGACCACCATTTGATGACATTTTAGGAATAAGGCTGCCAGACAACAAACTCACATTTACAGTATACTGTAGTGCAGACAACCAAGTGATGATCCCCATTGTGTGGCTGCAATCAGATCAGGTAGCCATATAAGGGCAAGGAATGCACATGACACCGGTGACAAATACAACCAGCAGAGGAGGAATTGAATGCATAGGATACAATATGGCGGTGTGATTCAAAGAACATTTCATGTAGTCAGTAGTATATTTGCATGGCATTCTACATTTTACTTTAGGTTATCATAATATTAAGTACGATTCTGAAGTGTACTTTCTCCTTCAGAACAGGCTGTGCTTCGTACCTGTGTGGCTGTGGTGGGGAAAGGTTTCTCTGAGGCTGCCTTCACCACTGCTTTCCTCTACACCGCTGAACTCTACCCGACTGTACTGAGGTTAGTCACCACTTAAAGGGCAAATAACATGCAGTAGATTCTGAAAATAATTATCACATTGTCCCTCAAGCTCAGGGGTGCCCACACTTTTTTGACTTGAGAGCTACTTTCAAAATGACCTGCTCAACAAGATCTACACATTAAAAAATGTGATTGTTCCATTACTGAAAATCCATTCAAGGCCCTCTAGAAAGTTTGAGCTTTCATGTTACTTACTGTTATAGTGTTTAAGAATAATGCACTTATAATCAAAAATGGAGGGGAGGAATTGGAATGTTTTCTTGTATATTCTACCACTTGACAGTTTATGATGGCGAGTTTAGTTTCTTGCACCCAAAACTAAGAACTTTCATGGTTTTGTCCACAATTGGTAAAGGGAACTGGCAAAATGTTGGTCAAAATAACAATTATTCTCCATTTTCTAATTGTGTGGACTCTTGAAAATTACGTAATCCAGATGTTTAAATATAATTTAACTCTTGAAATCTGTAACTCTTGAGAGCGTTAAAATGAAACCAAATTGGCCCATAAGGGTCCATTTGGTTTCATTTTAAGGTGTACGTGTGTGTGTGTGTGTGTGTGTGTGTGTGTGTGTGTGTGTGTGTGTGTGTGTGTGTGTGTGTGTGTGTGTGTGTGTGTGTGTGTGTGTGTGTGTGTGTGTGTGTGTATGTGTGTGTGTGTGTGTGTGTGTGTGTGTTCAGGCAGTGCGGCCTAGGCTACACCTCCTTCGTGGGTCGTCTTGGGGGGTCCCTGGCTCCTATGGTGATGCTGCTGGCAGATGTCTGGGGGTCCCTGCCTGCACTGGTCTTCTCTGCCACAGGGGTCCTGAGTGGAGCGGTGGTCTTCCTGCTGCCTGAGACCCTGGGCGTCCTTCTGCCCGAGAACGTACTGGACATCGAGGAGGGAAGGTACAGTGTAGTGCAGGCGTTTTCAACCTTTTTGACATCAGGGCCCACTATTTATTCAGCATTTGAGCCACGGACCACCAGGGACATTTTAGCCCCACACACTCCAAAACTAAAGATTTATTTTGGTTTTGTCCATCTGCTAGTTGTGTAGACTTGGGCTAATTCACATGATGAATATTTTAAAATGAAACCAAATGGACCCGCCAGGGTCCATTTGGTTTCATTTTTACGTTCTCAAGAGTTACATCTGGTTAACCAACTTAGCTGGGGACCACCTGGATCCCTCTCAGGGACCACTGGATCCACAGGGATCAACGAACATCATGATAGGGATAAAACAAAACATAACAGCGTCCACAAAAAACTAGGTCTATATATCACAATATGTAGGGGAAACCAGAAACACAATAGCAGACAGACCTAACCAGCATAGATATAACATAAAAATGCCAAGGAGATGTCGATAATAGCACAACATTTTATTGGACATGGAATTGAGGGAATGGAAGTCTAGACTGGGGAATGGGAAGACTAGAATGTGACCAAACGTGGGCAGAAGGAGAGAGGAAGTTTGCTGAAAAGCAATTGATTTTAAAACTTAATAAAACCTACGCATAAATCTAACCTTAACCCCCGACCCATATAGGATATGTGCCACAACCGATAGGATATCTGCCGCGACTGATAGAATATCTGCCGTGACTGATAGGGTATCTGCCGTGACTGATAATGGTCAGGGGAGGGGGAGCTTGACCTTTTTCAAAAAAAGGTCGGGGCATTTGGAAAAAGGTCACAGCTATTACTATTGATCGGAACTCATAAAATATCGTCCGCGACTGATATCTGCCTCAGTCAGTATCTGCCCCATAATTCAATGGTTAATAAGGGATTATTAGATCTATTACTTATGTGCATTTCAAAGTGTTCTTTCTTGTGTTCTCCTCAGACACACACGCCACGACTCCTCTGATGAAGACATGAAGGTTGAGATGCAGGAGATGCAATCCACACCTCCTCAACAAGACACCAAATGAACCCTAACAAAACACATGATCAAATAAACCAAGACATTCATTGAACCATAACACCCATAACATCATCAACAGCATGTTGATTTATAGCATCTGGGACTCTGGGGTTTGATCTAAATTTTTTACTCAGGGCCATACTGACTTCAATAAAGTGAGCTTTATTGAAGTCGCTTGAAACATACGCCAAATTATATATTATGGCATTAATTTGGTGTACTATGAGGTACATGAGAATATTACTAATGTTGTGTTAAAAAAGTAATATTATTATTGTTTAATGTTTTCAATTGTGCTTTTATATTTTCTTTTTTCTTGTCCCGACTATATTACTTTTACTAATGTTTTCTTGTAAAGCGTGTTGAAATGCCTTGTTGAAATGTGCACGTGAAGTTACCTTGCCTTATGATGTGTTCTTATCTTATAGATCTGTTCTCATGTACATAATGCAATAAAACAGTTAGCTCAATCTCACCTGATGTTGATCCGTCAATGAAATTATCCCTCAATTGTATTCACACTCATTTGGATATAAATGTTTATGCAACAAACGGAACACACTAACAAAACAAGTTTCTATCATGATGCTAGAGTGCAATCTTTATTCATAAAATTAGAAAGTCATGCATCAATAAAAAATCTAGTCTATTCAGGTGTTAGTGTTTGACCACTATTTGACCAAGTCACTCAATAGAGAATTCAATGCATTTGAGATATATTTAGTTAGACAATCAATCCATATGAAATCCATGTGAAACCAATGCAACTTTAACGCTGGAATGCTTTACAACCATTGTCTATAATTCCAAAAGTCACCTTTTATTAGTCCCTTAAGTGATGATTGAGCTACAATAACCAGAACTCGCACATTGTACAACTTTAATTGATGAATGACAAAAACTTTAAATGCATTTATCTTTGAATGCATGAAGGCAATGCATCATTGTAGGCAGCATGCTAGTGTGTACTTTCTTTGGATGAAGGCAGTGCATCATGGATGTTGTAGTGTGTGTAGTTTCTTTGGATGCTGAAGGCAGTGCATCGTGGATGTTGTAGTGTGTGTAGTTTCTTTGGATGCTGAAGGCAATGCATCATGGATGTTGTAGTGTGTGTAGTTTCTTTGGATGCTGAAGGCAGTGCATCGTGGATGTTGTAGTGTGTGTAGTTTCTTTGGATGCTGAAGGCAATGCATCATGGATGTTGTAGTGTGTGTAGTTTCTTTGGATGCTGAAGGCAGTGCATCAGGAACTGATGGTATCTCCATGTCATCCAGTCAGTTCCTGATGCAGTATCATCAACATCAGAACGTTCCTTCTGTCTCTGTGGGAAACTGACCTCCTCCATCACACCTCTGACAAGAAAAACAAACAAACATACAGACACAGCAGGCAGACGTCATTGCACCGATACACAACATGCCAGCCATCCATACAGATAACCACTCTACATTGTTAGGATGACAGTTTACCCTGTGGGTGCATCTTGCATAGACGCTAAAACCGTCCATGTTCAGTTTAACGAAGAGAAAGAACCTGCAAAAGGAGATGGCTGCAACAAACGGTCTCAGTTTAGCGTTGTGTAGATGTCAAGGCGATGTTCAGTTTAATCCCTGCAGGTGCCGTGAGAGGAGAGGAGACACCTCACAGTTGCCAGCTGAGATTAGACCTTCATCACAGCTTTGTATATGACTGGGATTAGACCTTCATCACAGCTTTTATATGACTGAGATTAGACCTTCATCACAGGTTTTATATAACTGAGATTAGACCTTCATCACAGGTTTGTATATGACTGAGATTAGACCTTCATCACAGCTTTCTATATGACTGGGATTAGACCTTCATCACAGGTTTTATATAACTGAGATTAGACCATCACAGGTTTGTATATGACTGAGATTAGACCATCACAGGTTTGTATATGACTGAGATTAGACCTTCATCACAGGTTTGTATGTGACTGAGATTAGACCATCACAGGTTTGTATATGACTGAGATTAGACCTTCATCACAGGTTTGTATATGACTGAGATTAGACCATCACAGGTTTGTATATGACTGAGATTAGACCATCACAGGTTTGTATATGACTGAGATTAGACCATCACAGGTTTGTATATGACTGAGATTAGACCATCACAGGTTTGTATATGACTGAGATTAGACCATCACAGGTTTGTATATGACTGAGATTAGACCTTCATCACAGGTTTGTATATGACTGAGATTAGACCATCACAGGTTTGTATATGACTGAGATTAGACCATCACAGGTTTGTATATGACTGAGATTAGACCTTCATCACAGGTTTGTATATGACTGAGATTAGACCTTCATCACAGGTTTGTATATGACTGAGATTAGACGTTCATCACAGCTTTTATATAACTGAGATTAGACCTTCATCACAGCAATTGAAAAGGACTGATTAGACCTTCATTGCATTTTTTTTTTTTTTTTTAATTATGAGATTAGACCATTGCAGGTCAATCATAATTTCTGGTGATTCATTGCAGGCCAATCACAATTTCTTTCAAAACTAGTAATAGGAGGGGTTGGCAAAAACAATACTATATATATATATATATATATTATGTATTATATTATGTATATTATTCCAGGTGTTTGATTGGTTGATATAAAAGGGACAGTCCAACCTCTCCAGGTGATTGGTTGGTTGATGTCAGGGTGACAGTCCAACCTCTCCAGGTGATTGGTTGGTTGATGTCAGAGTGACAGTCCAACCTCTCCAGGTGATTGGTTGGTTGATGTCAGAGTGACAGTCCAACCTCTCCAGGTGATTGGTTGGTTGATGTCAGGGTGACAGTCCAACCTCTCCAGGTGATTGTGACACTTGGATGATGACATCACAGTTGCCTGCAGAGATTAAACAGTCGGCCCTGGGTCTGGTCTGCTTTGTGTGAAGCCCACCAAGGGTTCTAATAAAAGGTAAAATGGTAAATGGTGCATTTATATAGCGCCTTTATCCAAGGCGCTTTACATAGATTGTGCATCACATTCACCCATTCACACACACATTCATACACTGATGGCAGTGGAAACCATGCAAGGTACCTACTAGCACATCAGGAGCAATTCGGGGTTAAGTGTCTTGCTCAGGGACACATCGACACTAACTCTGCGGGAGCCCGGGATCGAACCGGCAACCTTGTGGTTACCATCCGGTTACTCTACCTCTGAGCCACTGCCGCCCTCTAATAAATGACTGACATGTCACATGTCATGAACACAAAAATTGGCACTCCATGTTAATTAGAAAACAGATAAATAGATACCGTGGATAATGGGTGCCCACACTTTTGTGACTTGAGAGCTACTTTGAAAATGACCGGCTCAACAAGATCAAAATGTGATTGTTCCATTCCTAAAAATCCATTTCAAGTCACCCTAGAAAGGTTGAGCTTTGAAATAGTAAATGTGATGGTGTTACTTACTGTTATAGTGCTTAAGAATAAAATAGAGGGGGATAATTGGAAGGTTTTTCTGTACATGCAATTACTGATGTTTGAAAACAGTATTTGAGGTTTGAGTTGACAGTTCATAATGTTGAGTTTAGTCTCTTGCACCCAAAACTAAGAACTTTCACGTTTTTGTCCACAATTGGGAAGGGGAATTGTCAAAACGTTGGTCAAAATAACAATTATTCTCCATTCTCTAATTGTGTGGACTCTTGAAAATTACATAATTCAGATGTTTAAATATAATTTAACTCTTGAGAGTGGTAAAATGAAACCAAATGGACCCGTAAGGGTCCATTTGGTTTCATTTTAACGCTCTCAAGAGTTACAGATCTATAAGGGTCCAAGTGCTGGGGGGACTGTCATGTGATCTACCTGCATGGTCTGTGTGATCTACTGGTAGATCACCATATACCTTTTGGGCACCACTGGTTTAGATAGATTCAGCAGGGCACTATCCTTCCTTCTGGGAGGAAAAGGTTATTTCCAGGGCTGACCTGAGAACCTCTGCTCTGTATACTGTACAACGGTCCTTCCACGTGGATTAGCACCAGACGGACCGCCTGTGGGCCGGGGCTGGTTGCTATTGTTTGGGTGGACCCCTGATGGGAGGAGCCCAGATGAACTGGGCCACACACACACACGCACACGCACACGCACGCACACACACACACACACACACACACACACACACACACACACACACACACACACACACACACACACACACACACACACACCCACACACACACACACACACACACACACACACACACACACACACACACACACACGCACACAAACACACACACACACACACACGCGCGTGTCAGTGATGGAAGATTATTACCATTAAACAATTACCAATAAATACCACAATATAAACATATGTTTGTATTTGCACTTCTATATAATTGTAATTTCAAAGGTCTAATAGTCTCTAATAAAAATCATAGTACAAAATGGGACCATGCATGTCTATGGAATATCCTCATCCTTTTTTTTAAGTTGATCTAGAGTAGCTGATCTATTTTGTCTTTGTTATCCTGTCTGTGATATCCTATCCTATTTGCTATCCTATCTGAAATCAGCCCCCTGAAATCCTTTAGTCTTTGCCCAGCACCACTTTTATTTTTTGGGGAGCTATAGCCTACAGAAGTGAATATTTGAACGTCTCAAAATGTTATGATTAATTTAAAATGTTGGACCCTATCGTAAACAAGTCGGTTTATGATGTCCACAGATGACAGTTTATTTGTATGGAGATGTGATTTAAACGTACTGCAAATTATTAGCAAATTATTAGCAAAGACTTATTTCTGTAAGCTGAATTATGAAATGGGGGGTGGGGGTGTGGCTTGCCTTGCATGGATCTCCCAGCCGGGCCCCTCCTCCTCGTCTCCCTCCCATCGTCACGACGATGGCCACAAACAATCCCCGTCAAACGCGTGAGTGGACATGACAGTGGGAACGCCGAGCCGTTTTCGTGAAGAAGGCTCCTCGTCGCGGGGCCTAACGAGCCTAACGAGAAGAGACGTAGCCAGACAAAGCTTCAATTAAGGCCAAGGGTTAGTGACGGCCGCCGCACACCCAAGTTGACCTGCAGTCGAGGAGGTTCTCTCTCTCTCTCTCTTTCTCTCTCTACTGGCACGGAACTAAAACACCATGAGAGGAGCAGACAATGGAACCCTGGATGGAAACAATGAAAGGAGTATTATCTTCAAAAGGCACAACACCTGTCTGTCTGTCTGTCTGTCTGTCTGTCTGTCTGTCTGTCTGTCTGTCTGTCTGTCTGTCTGTCTGTCTGTCTGTCTGTCTGTCTGTCTGTCTGTCTGTCTGTCTGTCTGTCTGTCTGTCTGTCTTTTCCAACTATGACTACACCCACACTTTACTATGACTATGACTATGAGATCACCCATGCCCACACTTTATTGACTTGAGAGCTACTTTCAAAATGACCGGCTCAACAAGATCGGAGAAGTGGAAGGTTTTCTTGTATATGCTACTACTGACGTTTTAAAACAGTATTTGGGGTTTGAGTTGACAGTTCGGGACGTTGAATTTAGTTTCTTGCACCCAAAGCCAATTATTCTCCATTTTTAATTGTGGCGACTCTTGAAATTACGTACTGTAATTCAGATGTTTAAATATAATCTAACTCTTGAGAATGTAAAATGAAACCAAATGGACCTGTATGGGTCCATTTGGTTTCATTTTAACGGTCTCAAGAGTTACAGAACCATACATTTTAGGGGACTGCATATCATGTGATCTACCTGCATGGCCTGTGTGATCTACTGGTAGATCGCGATCTACCTTTTGGGCACCCCTGTTTTAGATGATAGATGTGGGACAATGTTTCAATATATGGGACGTTTGAAAGATATTTGAAATGAGAGACTGAGACTGAGCCCCCGCAAAGGGGGACTTCTGGAAGTAACATAATTTCACCAATGGGACGAATTCTTTTAGGACAAGATTAGAAATCTTAATCATGAATAACACTACTGCTGCTGTCAGTAGTATATAAAGTAGTAGTAGTTGTAGTAGTATGAAATCACTTTTAATCACTATAAACCCTCAATCCTGCACAAAATACTTACATTTATCATGATGATGACACTACGTTGTTTCAGCGAGAATAGCCAGTCAACAAGCTCACATGACACGTGGTGAAGAAGCAACCATATGGTTGCACATGTTTATGAGCTTTTTGAAAAATCATTAAAAAAAATATATTATGCTACCGATTAATCGTGCCTCCCTACTGAAAACTGTGATGGTTTACAGTGTCGAAATGGGTTAAATGAGTCGTATAAACTGAACACGTGTTGCAAAACCAGCTGTAACATATTCTGTCCAGGGAAACCTTACAGTGCATCTCAAAGTGGGGTCCTTGAGGGGACACACATGAGTCCTTGAGGGGGTCCCCAGCAGCAAGATCAGAAAACACATCTATTTATCCTACTGTATACATCCTTAAAGTGGATGAGCTTTGCAGATCTGCTATTTATTTACTGTATTTTATTTTTTTCGTAGCAATATAACTGGCTGGCAACCAAAACGCTTTTCAGACAAGGAGGCTATGCATGTTTGGCCAAAAGGAACTATAACTTTGAAAATGTATTTATTTTGGTCGTCCTTCCTTGGCACATGAACGGTTTGAGAACGTACTAGTACAGTAGGTTTCAACTAAAACAATTATGATGGGAATGATGGACAAAATAGTTCTCTGTAGTACTCTGTTACTGTGTCAATATGTGGCAATAGATGCGATTCTCATTCTGTATACAGTATATCATGCTCAGTTATAATTTTATTTCATATAGATGTCAGAATGATTAACTCATCATCAATATATTAGGTTGATCAACAATGAACAATAATTCTTACCTGCTCTCTCTCCTTATGCTGTAAAATAATTTCTTCTGTGGGATTCAACCACGTGTTGCTGCAAGCTGCCGTTACTGTATGCTGACTGCACTATAGCGCGCGCGCACACACACACACACACACACACACACACACACACACACACACACACACACACACACACACACACACACACACACACACACACACACACACACACACACACACACACACACACACACACACACACACACACTTGCACCATGTGCTCTGCTGCATGGCAATGCTGTCTCCTCCCCTGCACACATGTTGTCCAATCACAGAATGAATACTAGGACACAGATTAGAGTTTAACAGTTAAAAGATCATATAGTTTTCATTCCATCATTATTCATTTCACTTTTACTTTACTAAATTAAATGTTAATTCTGTCATACGAGGCAAATCATACAGTTTAACCCCCCCAAAATGATACAAAATAATGCCTTTTAAATGAATTATGGCAAAAAAAACAAACAAACAAACAAACAAACAAACAAACAAACAAACAAACAAACAAACAAACAAAAAAACGTTCTTCCACAAGGTTGATTTTGGTAGACTTTGAGTATGTTGTTTAGCAGGACCAATATTACCAGAATCAGGTGAAAATGCATTTGTATATTTTTTTTATTCTCTTGAGATATACAATATATTGGCACCGGCTGCCATTTTCGGCATAGTCTTGAAAATTCAGCTTTTGCGAAAGCTTTTTTTCCCCTAAACCTTTTATATAAAAAATCAAGTGAAAATATTTTGTATGTATATTCTTTCAATTGAGATATACAGCATAGTTGATTGTTGCGTTATAAGCCTGCATCTTGAAAAGTGCTGGACATGCTTTTGTAAAGCATGTCCAGAGGTACTAGAATAAGGTGAAAAATGCTTGTTGAAAAATGTTTTCCCATTTCCCAAAATAGTGGTATTTTATTTGTACATTAGTGAAACTGAAAACCTTTTATAACATTCATTGAAAGGGTAAGTGGTTCTTTAATAGACACGATATAGTTATGTTATTACAGCAATGATGTAATCATCATCTTGAGAATAACTGAGACACCTTGAGACAAACGCTTTGACTAATGCCAAGGCGTAAACACTTAGGGTGAGATTTTCGTTACCGCTATACCCCTTATCCCTTAACTTCTTTGCCTTTTTAAACTATTAAAAAAAACATTTCTCAGTAGTTCAAATGGCCAGTCTACTAGCTCACAACGTGTTAATAGATTGACATGTTGAAATAGTCCAAAAAAGTTTTTCAAAATAGTGAAAATGAAATAAGGGATATGGCATAAGGGGTTTAGCATGTAACGAAAATGGAGCCCATAGTCTCAAGGTGAGAGGACAGAGCAGTTAAACAGCCCAAATAAAGTTATTATTCTGAATATGCATAAGTTATTCCAGTCAGTGTGAGCTCTCTAGTCCACATAAAGGATTTTTTTTGCCAAATAAGTTGGTTACACTTGCTGTAACTTTAAAATACGGTAGATGTATTTCCAGTGAGAGATGTAGGGGACCATATACTGATTTGTACTATGGATAGTTGTTGATGATGACTGTGGGGCTTACTGTTGGGTTGTTATCAAAGCTAGAGCCATATGCTGGTCTTCCCACCCACACCCGCACACCCCCACACTCACAGGACTCTGTCTATTCTACCCCCCCCCCCCCCCCCCCCCCCTTCCAACACCTGAGTGCTTCCCAGGGGGACACAGTTAAAGGGGCATTTCACTGCTGGAAGGATCTGCAGTGTCTCAGTGTTAACAGTAGGCTATTTGCAGAATTTAAGCGCCTAGCAATCTTTGGCCGGAAACAAAATAGTGAAGTTGGGTTCCACTGGATTGCCACACTACCATGCCCATAATGCTTTAGTACAGTTCTCCTTCTTGTGGAGAAAGGGGGTGGGGTCGACTTAATGGTCATGATGACACACACAATCTTTTGGGACAACCAATTAATTTCTAAGTGAAAAACAAAACAAAAATTGTTGTATCCTGCTGTTTTGTACTTCTTGCTAATTAATTAGATATGATAATATTGTGTTTGTTGTCATGATTTGTAACAACCTGAGTTGGCTTTGTCCGCTGCACAATCATGTTTTTATTAACCATTTTTAAAAGGTCTATGGGGAAACTGAATGAGGGTTCCATTTCTGGAACACGGGCGAGGTCATGAAGTGGCGGGACTGCGCAGCTCTATAGAGATGCGCAGTGACGTCACCGCCCCTGTTCCGGAAGTCTTTTCCTCATTCATTTTTCTCATAGACTTTTCGAAAATGGTTAATAAAAACACGATTGCGCCGCGGTCAAAGCCAACTCGGGTCGTGACAAATCATGACAACAAACACAATATCGTCATATAATATATAATTAGGAAGAAGTAGAAAACGCCATGATACAAGACTTTTTGTTTCGTTTTTCATCTTAGAAATTATTTTATTGTCCCAAAAGTTTGTGTGTGTCATCATGATTCGTCACGACTCGAGTTGGCTTTGTCCGCGGCGTAATCGTCTTTATATAAATTATTTTCGAAAAGTCTATGAGAAAAATGAATGGGGAAAAGACTTCCGGAACAGGGGCGGTGACGTCACTGCGCATCTCTATAGGGACATGGACTAGAACTACATACAAATGGTTTCCTACATAGTCATGGTTCTCCTCACAGAGCCCCCTATCTGCCGTATGTCAAACTGCACATTACAAAGAGACTTTCTGGCTCCTAAGAAATCTCGCGAGAGTTTGTTTGTGGGATAAAGAATAATTGATAATGAAGTGAAATTTCTCCTGATTTGTTTCGCTAATAGAAGCCATTTTAGTGTGAACGTGTTGTAAATATTATATGCATTGTGATTGTAGTGGCTGAAAATGATCCCCAATAGATCACTCATGCCGGCAGGCTAAGCCTGGGAGTAAAACAACTGTGTGACGCGCAATACAATAGCCTAATACACCAATGATAAAAACGATTCAAACAAGGAAATAAGTTCATACTGTTTATGTAGATCAGTGCAACAAATCATTACAATTATTAGTCAATTCAATAAATACAATCGTAATAAATATGTGCAAAGTCTACAAACAGTGAAAAATACTAGTGAATCAAATTATCAAAGTGCAGAGTGCTAAAGTGCTTGCGGTCAACAAATTATGTAGCCTCCCAGCTCACCCTGCCTCCAGGAACCAAAGCCATCCATGGAGTGAGCTGGGAATGACCGTGCACTTGTAAACTACTGGTGGCCACCCACAGAGGTGCTTCGACCAATAAACGAAGCCCAATGCGGTGCGCACCTCACCAACCCAGTGTGAATATCTATATAGCTATAGAACGTCATTTTGGCTCCTACATTCCGGCCCCTAATTATGCCTGGGCATTAATTACAATTATCATTAATATGTAGGAGCTCGAAATATCCTTAGCAAAATACAAAAAATAGAAATAGAAAATTCAATGCAATTCTATGCAAATTAGTCAATCATAATGCATCATTATTTCTCGAATAGGATCTTCGTTCATCCATATTCTCCTCTCCATCTGCAAAACAGAGAAATAAAGAGAGTGGGAGAGAGAGAGAGTTCAAAGAGCTCAACAGCTCCAAACGAGAAAGAATCCATGGAGCGTGGGTGCTCCAAGTGAGACTTCAAGTCCCCTCTGCTTCCTGAAGCCACGTCAATCAGCGTTTCCTCTTCATCAAGATCTGGCTGAAGCCTCCTGCTCTGAACCAGGTCCCACATCTTCCTGACCCCAAGAAGCCAACTGACCGCTTCTCCCAACCAGAACCAAGGCGGGATGCAACTGGTAAACGGCACATTTTTCTCTGCATGAACTGCCCTCACGGAGACGTCTTTTGGAGAGACCTGCACAGAACGAGCGGATAGGTCTCGAGACTCCATTTCAGCTTGCACCCAAGTATTGGACGACAAGGATTTCACACCAGCTCCACTGTCTGCCAAGCTCCTGCACACACAGAGCTCTTCAGCGAGATGAGGCTTGTAGAGCCAGGCTACCCATTGCTGGGCAGCAGTTATAGGCAACGCCTCACCTCTGCATGTCTGATCTTCACTGAGATGAAGTTCCTGGTGCCGGGCTGCCCATTGCTGGACAGCACTTATCGACAAAACCTCACCCCAGCCCGGCTTAGCTCTGCGTATGCCTTGCAGATGTTTCTCAGTGCCCAGCACCACAGGTCCAATAAATCCTGTGCGATCTTCCTCGAGATGAAGCTCTAAGCGCCGGGCTGCCCATTGCTGGTCAACTCTGGCAACTGCAATACGGTTCACAGTAACGGAATTCACGTCTGTGTTGTGAAATCTGCCGCCTCCTCCAAGGGGACCATTCACGGTCCAACCCAAGATTGTCCTGACCGCATAAGGACCACCACCAACACTCCTAACCACCTCCCATGGCTCTAGAGCCTCAGGAACATTGGTGCCAATAAGAAGATCCACCCCCGAGTCGATCTCTGTGATCTTGAGGTGTTCAAGATGCGGCCATTTCCGCAAGTCTTCCTGCCTCGGGATGTTACCTTGACCTACAGGCATGCTTTCCTGCGTGTAGACTGCAGGTAGCTCACAGAAAACATCTGTGTCCAGCCCAGCTACCTCCAAGTCCAAAACAACCCTGCTACTGACCACCTTCTCCTGACCCATTGTCCTTAGGAGGATGTCAGTCTTCTTTCCTGAGAGGTTCAGCCTGTCCATGAGCCCCTCCGTGCAGAATGAAGCAGAGCTTCCAGGATCAAGAAAAGCATAGGTCACCACGGTCTGACCTTTCTTGGACTTCACCCGAACGGGAAGTATGGCAAGAGTGCAGTCAGTCTCTCCGGCCCCAGTAAGACCACCGGACTGCACTGTGATCGAATTGTTCTCCTCTGTTGTCTCCAATTCTTCTGGCGCTTGCACTGGACTCTGCTCTTCAGGGTAGACATGCAACAAGGTAGGATGCCTCTTACCGCACACTTTGCACACCAGACGTGCATTGCATTCACGGCTTCTGTGCCCAATGCACATACATCCAAAGCACAACCCTTTCTCTCTCAAGAAGGACATCTTCTCTTCATGCGTCTTCCTTTCCAATAGACGACATGTGTCCAAGGAATGCCCAGCTCCACAAAGCAAGCAAGTTTTGACAACAGGTAAGCCAAGCTCTTTCTTCGGTTCGGTGTCAACCTTTTTGTCGACTGTAGCGACAGTAGTCGCAAAGCTACTTCTTTTTACTTCTGCAAAGTACTGAGGTTTAGCAGGCTTCACTTCCTTCCTCGACACTGCAGGGGTAGAATCCTGGATATCCCCAAACAGTGGGTCGCTCGCAATCTTCACCTGCCATTCAATGAATTCAACGATGTCGCCAAAGGTGGCTCTGCGATGGTTCGTCTCCTGCAAGCTACAAGCGACATCTCTCCACTTCTCCCTGAGTTTGTAGGGCAACTTCTTGACAACAGCCTGCATGTTAGCAGGAACATCCAGCTCGTATGTGGATTCAAACTCCCCAAGAGCATTGAAGCAGGACCGCAGCAAGAAGCTGTAAGACTGAAGCGCATCGACATCCTCTGCCTTTATCACTGGCCACAAGAACACCTTGTTCATGTACGCAGAGGTGATCTTCAATGAGTTGCCGAAATGCTCTTGCAACAAGGATTTGGCTGTGGCATAGCCAGTTTCAGAGGACATATGAAGACAACTACGAACCATGTCTCTGGGCTTCCCTTTCGTGTACTGCTCGAGAAAGTACAAGCAATCCTTGGCGCTGTGAGTTTTCTCCTCGATGCAGTGTTCAAAGGCTCTCATGAAGGTTTGGTACTCCAAAGGATCACCATCAAAGGTTTGCATGTCACGTCGTGGCAGAAAGAACAAAGACTGCTGTTTAGCAAGCAAAGAGGTTATCTTGTTTTGCTCCTTTAAGACAGAGATCAACTGATCATGATCAACGCTGTTCTGGACTAAAGGTGAAGGTTGTTGTGACTGCAACTGAGGACGTACTTGAGGATCGGGCCATCCACTTTGCCGCACTGTAACTGCCTCAGGCCTTGGCTGCGATTGCAACCCCAGACTAGCCACCTTAGACCGAGCATCCAAAGATGGAGGACGTGTCTGCTCAGGTTGAGTATCCAGGAACTGTGAATATGGCTGCTGTTCACCTGACATGTACTGAGATGGCTGCCATACTCGCTGCTGCCTCGTGTTCTTCACCAACATAGCTCGAGAATCAAGCAAAGATGGACGTGCGGCTGACTGCTTATGCCATGCATCAAGTAGATGTGAACGTGACTGTGGTCCACCCATTAAAGCATGCTGAGAAGAGTGTCCCCCTGACGGAGGAACAAAGGTTTCAGCATCAGGATCCAATGGTTGAGAAAGCTTCTCTCTCCCTTTCTCAAAATAAGAATTCATCCCATCTGACCTACTGGCTGAAGAACAAGACACCTGAGAGGAGGCCTTCAAGACGTTGAGCTTAGCTGCTGCTGCCTCTATCTCTGCTTCCAACTCTAGCTGTTCTTTCCTTCTTTTTAGTTGTGCCTCTTGCTCTTCACGAGCTCTTCTGAGCTGTTCTAGAGCCTGTCTGGACTGTGCCTCTTGCTCTTCTAGAGCCCTTCTAGACTGTGCCTCTTGCTCTTCTAGAGCCCTTCTAGACTGTGCCTCTTGCTCTTCACGAGCTCTTCTGAGCTGTGCCTCTTGCTCTTTTAGTTGTGCCTCTTGCTCTTCTAGAGCCCTTCTGGACTGTGCCTCTTGCTCTTCTAGAGCCTGTCTCTCTTTGAGCTTCTTCTGGCGAGCGAGAAGACCTGCCATGTCTGCTTCTGCTATCAGGCGTGCGGATGCAGCAGAAGAAGTAGTGGACCTACACTTACTACCTGCAGTGCTTCTTTTCTTTGATGGCTCAACTGACACATTAGAAATACTATCATCGGGGTTAACATCATCAATGACTGAAGCTGCCGCCACACCCCCACGATCATCTGGAACACAGGAAGCATTTGGGTTATTCACTGCATTAGATGTTTCAACAAGATGTGGGGGTACCAAAGGTGTAATAGCCTCTTCCCGTAACTGCACTGTACTTTGAATGGAAAGATTTTGAGAGAGCCATTTGTTTGCATTTTCAGTGAAATCAACTTTGCGTTTTTGTATGTCTGAAAACCAATTGTTTTGTCTCTCTTGTTCCTCTGGGGGAAGCAATGGAATGACCGAATCATGGAGACTGCTTGCTTCATCGTACAGTGCAGATACATTGTAAAGATTGAACTGGACAGCATTTGCATTTTCAGAGCTTTGCATAAGGTCATTAATTGCTTTTACAAGTTGTTCAATCCTTTTAACCTTAGCTTTGCGTTCGTTTTGAAGTTGTTCAATTTTATTTGATAGTGCTTTTGCAGTGAGAGTTGATTGCCATTTTGGCTCGCTTGCACTGGTGGTAGAACCTGGCCTTGATGAACTAGACATTTTGAATTTGCATTAAAATGAATCAAAGTCGAAATCATTTGCATCCAAATCGAAGCCCAAAAAACACCGCAACAGCCCTAGTAGAATGTGCGTGTATGTGTGTGAATACGTGGCTATTGTTCCCCACTAAACTGCCTAACGACCCGTAAGCTAACGAATGCAGACCCTGTGTCTTCAGCATGTAACGATAGGTACTTATGTGCCTATATATCTCTATAAGAGACGGCACTCCTGGGCCACCCGTTCCGCGGGTTTTAGAATGCGGGCCGAACCCGTTCATGCACATGAAAAACAACAAACAGTAGCCTACAGCCAGAGCTATAGGCTAAAGCCACTTTGCCTATAGGGGAACAATAGAGTGTGCGTGTGCGTGCAACAAGTGTGTGTTTGGGGCGGGCCGCTATGCGATGCATCGAACATAACGTGGACTCGAAAAGCAAATGGATTAAACAATAGCTGAGTGCAACCTTAATGCCGCGGTGCACGTATGTGCGCGATTCATTGTTTAAACGCCGCGGGGAACCAGGTAGGTTAAACACCCAACACCAATAGCGATCCAGAATGATACAATTTGTTGACAATGTAGTGGCTGAAAATGATCCCCAATAGATCACTCATGCCGGCAGGCTAAGCCTGGGAGTAAAACAACTGTGTGACGCGCAATACAATAGCCTAATACACCAATGATAAAAACGATTCAAACAAGGAAATAAGTTCATACTGTTTATGTAGATCAGTGCAACAAATCATTACAATTATTAGTCAATTCAATAAATACAATCGTAATAAATATGTGCAAAGTCTACAACAGTGAAAAATACTAGTGAATCAAATTATCAAAGTGCAAAGTGCTAAAGTGCTTGCGGTCAACAAATTATGTAGCCTCCCAGCTCACCCTGCCTCCAGGAACCAAAGCCATCCATGGAGAGAGCTGGGAAAGACCGGCACTTTGTAAACTACTGGTGGCCACCCACAGAGGTGCTTCGACCAATAAACGAAGCCCAATGCGGTGCGCACCTCACCAACCCAGTGTGAATATCTATATAGCTATAGAAGGTCATTTTGGCTCCTACAGTGATCATTGGATCCAGTATTTAGTTCATTGTCCATATTTACAGGGGTTTTCAACAGGTGGTCCGGGGACCACCAGTGGTCCTTGAGAGGGTTCCAGGTGGTCCCCAGGCTAAGTTGTTTAACCAGATGTAACTCTTGAGAACGTAAAAATGAAACCAAATGGACCCTGGCGGGTCCATTTGGTTTCATTTTTACACTCTCAAGAGTTAAAATATCCATCATGCGAATTAGTCCAAGTCTACACAACTAGAAGATTAATGGTCATGGACAGAAGCAAAATAAATCTTTAGTTTTGGGGGTCTGTGGGTCTATATATATCCTGAATTGGTGGTCCGTGGCTCAAATGCTGAATAAATGGTGGGCCCTGGGATGAAAAAGGTTGAAAACCACTGGTCCATAAAGTTAGGGAATGGATCATAAGTTGTGTTCACGTTCATAATTGGAAATCAATAAGAGTCCAACATTCTTCCGGGTCTACTAATATTGTTCCCGCCCCCCCCCCCCAGCTGGAGACAGGAAGCAAATAACAAACACAACAACGTTCATAAAACCCGCGTCTTTCACAATGTAGAGTAGATTACACACACACTTTCGGAATTACAATAAACATGGATTACCCTTGCCCTGCGGCTGCTGGCTGCGTCATTAGGTGAGTAGGCCTAGCCTAGTTTAATTGTATAATTTACAAGCTGGTATTCATAATAACAGTTGCCAACCTGCTGTTTTTGTTGGTTCCATGTGGGACGTCGAGCAAATTATCATTACTGTCACTGGCCGCTGTGCCATGCCTTACAGCCTGTACTTTCTAGTTCATGCCCTGCTAATGTAGCAGGTGGCTACAGCCTCTGTCGTGATGGCCTCCAAAGTCTAGTCGGACCAAGGGGATGTCCTCTTGGTGTAGTGGTTAAGATGTTGGACTTTCACGCGGGAGACCTGGGTTCGAATCCCGGGTGTTACACTAAGGCGGGCTAGAAGCATGGCAGGGTGGGAAACTCCAAGGTTTTCATATGAAGCAGTGGTTTCAAATCTTTTTTGACACCACTATTTATTCAGCATTTGAGCCACGAGGACATTTTAGCCCAAGACATTGGACTCTCGTAGAGAGGTTTTTGCGATTCTGACATGATCACTCTACAAAAACCTCTCTACGAGAGTCCAATGTCTTGGGCTAACAGACCCCCATAACTAAGGATTTCTTTTGCTTATGTCCACAATTCCAGGATGGATTTGGGGAAACAAAACAGTCAAACATACAGATCAAAATGACCATTAATCTTCTACATTCTCTAGTTGTGTAGACTTGGGGTAATTCAGATGATGAATAATTTAACTCTTGCGAGTGTAAAAATGAAACCAAATGGACCCACAAGGGTCCATTTGGTTTCATGTTTACGCTCTCAAAGAGTTACATCTGGTTAACCATCTTTCCACCATTTAGCTGGACCTCTCTCAACCACTGGTGGTTCCCAGACCACTGATGAAAACCACTGATATTACCTGTCAATGGGTGGGCAGGTTGCATATTTGTGTGGGCTCTGCCCACCCCTGCCCCCCTCTAGATCCGGCCCTCAGAAAAAAAAAAAAAAAGAAAAAAAAAGAAGAATCGTCTAAAGAAATCCATTAACATGAAAATACATTGAAAATACATGATGATGTCAAGATGTTCCATGTTAGTGGTTTTCTTCAGACCTCCATTTCTTGGGAACACAGCTAAAGGGGGAACTTTTTAGCATGTCCACACAGCACCTTGAAGGTACATCAATGACATAGTAAAATGTTAAAAAAATGGGTGTAAGAAGACATGATGATGATAATGAGGCGTAAACTCGGGGTGTGGGGTGTGGGGGGCTTCACTGCAGCCCCCCTGAAGATTTTGTGATGATGATGATGATGATGATGATGATGATGATGATGATGATGGCTTTATACATAGGGCTTTGCTTCGTCACAATGAAATACTAAAGAAGATCCAATGAGTCATGATTTGTCATGTACAGCTGTAGTACATGAGATTCTGTGCTGAGATTTTTTTTTTGTATACAAATTCCAGCTCTGGTCAGTGTGTGAATGAAACTTGTGTGTGAATGAAACTTGTCACTTGTGTGACAATTTCACAACATGCTTTAAAATATCTGCCATCTATAACAGCATTTCTTTCATAAATGTATAAATATATGTAAAAATAATATACATAGTAGGCCTATATGAATTTAAAGCTCACATTACGCTTAGGAAGTGCGTTCCATAGATAGGTCTGGACCATAGTAGTTGTAGCGGTTATACAATGCCAGAGGATGGCAGCAAAGTCTTTCTTTTTTATTTGTTATTTTGTCTTCTCAACTGTTTTCAACTTAACTACTAGTTTATACTACCATGAATTATTAAATTAAGAAAAAAGAAAACAATATTTTATTTATACAGATTAGATTATTAAAAAAAACATAAAAAATGCATGATTTTTAATTGGGTTAATTGCAGCCTCTGTGTGGGGTATTTCTGTGTAAATATAATAACCAATTGCAATGAAATACAAAACAATGAATGTCAACCATGATGTGTAATTAATTAAGTGGTCAATGTTACTAAAAGGCAAAATTTGACCTGGTAGGGTTAATGGGGCCATTCAGCTATTTTTATTTTTAATTCCCCTTAGAAGTATCCGTATCTTCCCTACTGTTCCACGAACAAAAATGAGAAAATGCTTATTTTCATTGAACAATAGGGAAGATCTCGTTTTTTCTAATCCGTTGTAAAGTAATGCTTCATCAGTGTGTGGATGAAGTCTTTGTATTGAGTTGTGCTTTCATGAGAAACGTGCCCATTCTGCAAACACATTGAGAGCAGAGGAAGCGATAACCTCAAGATTCAATGTTATAGACAGTTATATTGTTCCATTTTGTGTGCAGGTACATAAGAGTTAAACATATTTCTGTTTTGCTTCTTTGCAGACATTGCAGCAGCATATAGAATAGAGTGCAAGAGTGCAAAGAATAAATCAACTGTAATATACGATTGAAGGTGCAATTGAGGCTATGTTCCATATATTCCATGTACAGCAATTTAGTTTATAAAAGGTGCAATAGATTAGTAGCTGCACATACCATGTTTGCCAGGGAAACGCACACAGTTTGTGATAGTAAGAACTTAAGAAGCGACCCCCAGACAAACACACTATATACAAGCACAGTATCCAACATAAGAGGCTATAATTACAATTCGCTGCTAAGGTTTGCAGCCAGTTTGCTGAAGAACAGAACAAGACACATACCTGCAGTGATGCATAACATAACCAACCCAAGCTGAAGCCCAACTGGCCATCTTGGTACCTCATGTCGGTACTCTAAAGTGTGCAGTCAGTCCACTAATTACAAGGAGGGGACTGGTGCAAGGGCACTATGGGAGGCCATTCTGCTAAAATCACTCATTTTTTGCATGAGAAACACTCCTTTGGATAAAAATGTCCAGAGCCATCATCACATCATGATGAGGTCTGCAGGGGATTTGTCAGCATTGTCGCTGTTTTCACTGTTTTGCCCGTTTTCATTTAGCTCCAAAGGGTTCCAAACCGCAGATGAAAATTAATTTCTTGAAACCACCACAGGTGTATAATTTATACCTGCATGGGATCAAATAGTCAATAATTCTTCTGTCAGCATCGCAGCTCTGAAGTCCCTCTGCACCACAGCAGTTTCTAGAATGGGTGTTATCAAAGCAGCAGTCTGAACAGTGATTGGTTCATATGAACCCCTATGAATATGGGGTCCCACGACGACACTGGGGTCGAAGTGATTGACAGGGCTGTTGGCCAATCAGGTGCTGGGATTGGATTTCCAACCTGCACAAACAGCCCCAAAGGCAGGGAAGCCAGTCCTTGAATCACACAGAAAAAATAAGCTAGTATTTTTAAGGTGCTGATTCAGGGCTGAGCCAGGCTAGCAGTATGTTTCTGGGGAAACATTCGTTACAGTATGCAATCTGTATGCACTTTACTTGCTTTTATCAGGGTTAAAGGTCAAAGGATAGAAATCATTAAAAAATGCACTATGCCCAGAGATAGTAATTTAATATGAATTTCAGCCTCTCTGGGTGTGTGTGTGTGTTTACTTGCAATCATCATGCACGTTGAAAGACTTTGACAATGAACATCGATCATAATGTTCATGTGGGGAAAGAAAATGAATAGACAAAGTATAAATTAGATGAATAATCAATGAAATTAGCAAATCGGATTACCTGACATGCGTACAGCATGGCTTTGCTGATTGTAGCCTATATTCTATTACAAGGTGATTAACGATGAAATGAAGCGAGGCATTTTTTCTGCTTACAGTGCTGAAAACGGTGTTGAAGAATGCTGAAGTCATGTGCTATGTACAGTCACTGCATTGACCTGTGAGCATTATTTCATTTCAGTGGACCACTGTAGTCCAGTGCAGGCATTAGCGGGTGCAGTCTTGCATACGTGGAGGAGGAGTAATTTAATTAAACAGAGGAGCTGAATCCCGAAACCACTCTGAACACGATTGCAGTATAAGTCAACGGGAAGGAAATGAAAAATGAAATGCCCGTTAGACCGTAAAGTATGCTGATACATTGGGTGTCCCTATGTGAATGTAACCGTGTTCTTCTAGAAAGAAAAAAAAAACATTTGATGTGAGGAAAAAGTATGAAAAGGTGGTTCTCTCTGGCACACACGCACGCACACACACGCACACGCACACACACACACTATTCACAAGTCACAAGTTCTTTAGTCAGTAAAGGTGTTCTGAACTACAGACCCTTTTCAGTTTTCATTTCCATTAGATAAACCTATAAAAATGCTTCACTTGACGATTCAGCAGCATCAGCCTAACATTAGAGACTTAAAGAGGGGGTGCCGTGATTTTTTTTTATATTTTCCAATTTTATACATGTTTAAGGGTGACAGTATGTAAATAGACCCCTAGGTGTGTTCTTCTTTTTTTTTTGTTATGCAATGATGTCTTCCGTTTGTATTTAGGGTTTGTTCCTGGGGGCTGAACCTTTCCAGTTAAACGTGCCAATGAAAAAAACTGCAATATAGTGACATCAACTGTTCAGCTACTCTCCTAACTCCTCCCCCTTTATCATACAACTAAAGCTGTGGGCGTGGCTTTAGTTCAGGTGGATCTCCACCCATCACTTAATGAACTGGTGGGGTGGAATCATAAGATCTGTTAAATAGGACTAGATGTTAATATCCCTCAATACGTGAAGCACCAACGAGATTCTGTGGAGTTCAAGCAAGTGATGGCATCCTTCGGGTTGTCAAGTGGGCGCCCTCTTTCACTGATGTTTCGCTGATTGGCCCACGACACCTCCAGAGGGTTCAGCAGTGAGTCCCAGCGTCCCAGGTTCACTCCCTAGATGCCATCAACTCACTTGAAGGCCCAGGTTACATCCTTTCTTTTTATCCACAGCCACCGGCTCCCCTTCTCCGCAGCTGTGGAGAGGTCTTTGACTGCCTGCCTGTGGGCCTTCCCTCGTACTCCCATCTCCTTGAGAAACCTGGATGTTGAGGTGGCTATAAATCCTCTGCAGCCCACTTCCACTGGGCGTACCAACGCTTTCCAGCCTTGCTGTTGTGCATCTGCAGCGAGGTCAGCATATCTCAGCTTTTTCCGCTCGTAAGCCTCCTCCACTGCACCCTCCCAGGGCACCGTGAGCTCTATAATGTACACGAGCCTGAGTGAGGGTGACCACAGTACAAGGTCCGGTCGCAGGTTGGTGGACGCGATCTCAGCTGGAAAGCAGAGCTTCCTGTCCAGGTCTGCCAGCAGCATCCAGTCCCGTGCTCTGCCTAGCTGCCCAGGGTCGGATCTTGCGGTGGTGAGGCTGGCTTGTCCCTCCCGGACAAACGGTGTTGGCTGCCAACGGGACGACGTGGGCGGGAGGGCATTGACGCTTGTCCGCTGTTTTTCCAGCACTGCTGCTAGGCACTTCAGCACCTGGTTGTGCCGCCAGGTGTATCGGCCTTGTGCGAGGCTGGTGCTGCATCCCACCAAGACATGTTTCAGTGTTGCAGGGTTTGGACAAAGGGGGCAAGTAGGGTCCTCGCCATACCACTGGCTTAGGTTCGTGGGAGAGGGCAGCACATCATAGGCAGCCCTGATGGTGAAGCTTGCCCTGGATGCCTCCATCTCCCAGAGCTCTTTCCAGGAGATCTTCCTCCTCTCTACTCCCTCCCATGCCATCCACTGCCCTTGCCTCGCCTGTGCCACCGCCTGTGCGCGCCTCCCTGCTTCCTCCTCCCGCCGCACCTCCTGGACCACAAGTTTGCGTCTTTCAGGCAGACTGGCCTTGCTCCAGGCCGGTGTACTGGGCCCGAGACCTAGCCCACTCCTCCCTTCCTGAACTCGGCCCACGATGTCCCTGTGTCTGAGTGCTGCCTTGGCCTGCTCCGTTGCAACCAATGGGGTCCACTTCCTTCCAGTGGCCAGGATGGGTGCCGCTTTGGCTACAAATGGATCGCTTGAATCCAATAGCATCATCTCCAGACGGACCTTGGCACACTTGTACTCCTCTGCCAGGCTGGAAATGGGCAGATGAAGCATGCCCTTGCCATAGAGCCCAATGCTGCTGAGGCACCTCGGAAGGCCAAGCCACTTCCTTGCATACGAGTTGACCAGCCTCTCCAGTTTTTCCACCTTTGAGAGTGGGACTTCGTAGAGCGTTAGTGGCCACAGGAGACGTGGGAGTAGTCCGTACTGCATGCACCAGAGCTTCAGCTTGCCCGGAAGCAGAGTTCTGTCGATGTTCTCCAAGCCACTGGCTACCTCCTTCCTGAGCTGCTCCACCTGCTCTTTGTCAGTGAGGGAGGCATCATACCAACGACCTAGGCTCTTCACAGGCTTCTCGGAGACCGTTGGAATGGGTTCCTCGCCAATGTGGAAGCGGTGGTCTGTCAGCTTCCCTTTAACAATGGAGATGCTCCTGGACTTGCTTGGCTTGATCTTCATGCGAGCCAGCTCGATGTTTTCCTGGAGCTTTCCTAGCAGCCGTACTGTACAGGCCTTGGTTGTGGTCAGCGTTGTGAGGTCATCCATGTAGGCTCTGACTGGTGGTAGCCTCAGCTCAGGTCTTATTCGCTGTCCGCCAACCACCCATCGAGAGGCCCGTATGATGACCTCCATGGCCAAGGTGAAGGCCAGTGGGGAGATGGTGCAGCCAGCCATGATTCCCACTTCCAGATGTTGCCACGCCGTAGTGTACTCCGATGTTGTCACACAGAGCTGGATGTCCTGGAAGTAGGCCTTGACAAGGGCTGTAAGAGCTGGTGGGACTCTGAAGTACTCGAAGGCTGTCCACAGAAGGTTGTGAGGAACTGAGCCAAAGGCATTCGCGAGATCCAAGAATACCACGTGGAGATCTTTTCCTTCCTTCTTGGCAACCTGGATCTGATGCCAGATGACACTAGCGTGTTCCATACACCCTGAGAATCCTGAGATGCCTGCTTTTTGGATCGACGTGTCAATCAGGTTGTTTCTTTGCAGGTATCCTGCCAGCCTAAGGGCAACCACACTGAAAAAGATCTTTCCCTCGACATTTAGAAGGCTGATCTGGCGGAACTGGTTGATTCCCAATGAGTCCTTTTCCTTGGGGATAAGGATCCCTCCGGCTCTCCGCCAGGATGATGGTATCTCCTTCTTTTGCCACACAACTTTCATCAGCTTCCAGAGGAATCGCAGGACGTCAGGTGCGTTTTTGTAGAGCCTATATGGGACTCCGTTGGGGCCTGGGGCAGCCGCGGCCCTTGCTTTGCGCACAGTTCTGTCCACTTCGCTCCACCTGGGTGGGGTGATGTCTAGCTCGTACTCTGGAGGACTGAGTGGTGGCATGTCGGATGGAAGTGCGACCTCTTCCTGGTGTCGGTCATCCGTGCAGGACTTTTTCAGATGTTCTTCCAGGTTGGCCTTTGACACTGAGAGTGTACCACTCTTCTCCTTTGTGAAGAGACTCTTCACAAATTTGAAGGGGTCTTTGTAGAAACGGCCTCTTGTTTGCTCCTTCCTTCTGCGCCGCTTCCGGAGGTTTTCGGCTCTCCTCAGTGTTGCAAGCCTGCACTGGATCTCTTCCTGCAGCAGGTTTATTCCCTCTTTCTCTTCCTCTGTGGCCTTCCTCCATTGCCTTTTCAGCTGCCTCCTCTCCTTGACTAGGCGGTCGATTTCTGTCTGCCTTCTGGACTTGGTGGGAATTGAGGGAGCAGACCGCTTGCCTTCGGCCACTCCAAACCGTTCCGCCCCATAGGCATAGATTAGGTTGCCCATTACCTCCAACTTCTTCAAGGTGGTGCCTTTTATCCCTTCCAGGATGTTGCAGAGATCTGTGTTGACCTCCTTCCACAGCATCTTCTCGCAGGCCTTAGGCCAGTTGACTAGTGGCCTTCGCCCCGGGATCTTCTTCTCCGCTCGTGGACGCGATGTGTTGGATTCAGGTTGCTCTCCTGTGCTTTGCTCTTCCTCCTCTGGAACAGGGGTGTTGATGTCCTGCAGACTGTGGTGTGCGTCCTGCTGCTGAACTTCAGTCGACTCACTCGGCTTGCTTCTCAAAAAGTAGCTGTCGATGCGACTTCCCTGTTGACCCTTCCTTAAGCACCCTTTCTTGCCCTGGTGAATCTTCAGGCCGAGGGTGGAGGTAACCTTTCTCCAGCCACATACGCAACTCTGGAGCGTGGGTCCTGCTGTAGCTGTCGGAGCCTCAGGTATGCTGATCATCAATCTCGTAGTCTGTTCCGTTCCTGTGTTCGTTGCCGTGTTATCTGCCGATGAGCCATCTTCCGCCCCCGCTCTCGCAGGCTCTGGGGGTGTTGAAAAATGACAGTTTAACAAACACTGTATCTTACTCTTCATATAACAATAATACCTGATGATCATGTTTTAGGGTAGAAAAAAATCATGGGACTAAGCCATGACGCTACAGCAATCTATACACTATGTAGTGTCTACAACGTCATGACGTTTCCCAGGTTAATTGCTGGACGGACCATCAGTAAATTTACAATCTCTCACAGTGCGTGCCGCGTTGGTTTTAGAAGCTGTTTCCGTACGCAGTGCCTAATAATAAAGGCCAAGAAGCTAATAAAACCCAAAGGACAAAACGCTGGGTGGGAGAAAACAAATCTGCATGGGAGACGTCACCTCGCCACCCTGTGGTGTGAACAATTGTTTTTATGTTGTCATTTGAATGGCAAAACTGTTGAGTCGCAGCATGGTGTCCATCCATAAATAAAGCTGTTCAGTGGCGGTCTCACGACGGGAAGACATGCAGGCTCTTACTCATGAGCCAGACGTACAAAAATTGGGACATTAATTATGGACAAATCCATACCTTTATTAAATTGTCATCACCATGAAACTTCCTCAGTTGATTAATTACACAGACAGTTATTATAAATCTGATTAAAACATTTTTAAGTAGACATATACACACTGTACAGTTATGTAGATCAACATAGATCACCTATTTTGATAAAAGTTTCAAAAGGTAAACTGATTTTTTCATAGATAATCTTCTTCTTTTAAATGTTCAAATCCTGTACAAGAGAACATGACATATTTTGGACATACGGTAGTTCGAATGGTGATTAATCATGATTAAATTAATTTTGAAGCTGTGATTTAATTAAATTGATTTTGAAACTGTGATTATTTAGACTGGCTAACCTCATCTGAATCAGCCTTTGGCAAAACATAAAATAAATAAATAACCCTTATGCAAACGCTGCTCAGTTCTGACAGTCATGTGATCGGGCTATCCAATCACAGCTGCCATTTCGTGCCTGGTGTCCAAACCAAGACGACGACCCAACACGTAGGTTCCGATGGCAAATGAATGGGTTTCCAGTTTCCACTGGAGCGAACCGTCGTGAAATCTGTCTATAGGGAGTCGTTTCACGACTCCACATGAGGGTAACCCACTGGTGACGCGTCACATTTAGTATCACTACTCCGCCACCCGGAACCTTTGGAGCTTTGGTGGGTAGCCGGCGGGAACTACCTTCTTGTAGCTGCATGGGAACTACTTTCTTTAAAGATGGAGTGCCATGATTCCACATGAAAACATGATCATCAGGCATTATTGTAATATGAGGAAGAAGATTTTTTTTTTTCCAAAAAAGTGTACAGTAAATGTTAAAATTACGTTTTTATGTGGTCAGCCTCACCAGCTCATTGAGTATGCCTGGTTTGCCTGGTGGTGATGGGTCGAGATCCACCTGAACTGAAGCCACACCCACAGCTTTAGTTGCATGATAAAGGGGGAGGAGTTAGGGGAGGGGCTGATGATGTGATGTCAGTTTATTACATTTTTTTTCATTGGTACGTTTAACTGGAAATGTTCAGCCCTCAGGAAAGAAACCCTAAATAGTGAAGACATCATTGCACATAGAAATTACACCAATGGGTCTAATCAAGTATTGTCACCTTTTAAACATGTACAAAATTGGAAAAAATACAAAAATCATGCCACTCCATCTTCAACTGGGTAATTTACAGATGACATTGTGCTACTGCAAATTATTTTAATTGGTGCTTATCATGTTGCCATAATTGTAACAGTTTTAGAATAGCAATAAGCCACTATGCCGCACAGGGGTAAAATCCACGGTAATCTGCTCCCTCTCATCGCTTATTGCTTTAATCAAGCACTGCCCCTATAAACAGGGGCGGATGTAACATGTCCCATTTGGGTGGGCAAGAGAACATGTTGGAGGGGCAAGAGAAAATGGTATGGGGGTGGCTTCATCGCCCGTGTCGCTTCGCGCCACGGGCGATGAAGCTGCACCCATACCATTTTCGGTTACAGGACTTTTATTAGTCAAGTAAAGCATCAATAATAACATCAGTTGTTGTTGAAGTTGCAACAGACACGCAGCATGCATAAAGCTAAAGGTCTGACTCAGAGAGTTTTCTGTTTTCAATGATGAAATGCTGTTGGTTTAGTGGTGCCAAAATTGTAGTTAGTAGCAGTAGTAGTGTTTCAAATCATTTTAAATATAAGCACTTTAATTTGAAATATCTTGGGTTGTTTTGCATGCCATCGTGTTTGGGGGGCAGACTGGGTATTTAGGGGGACATTGCCCCCCCATGCCCATGCCTAGATCCACCCCTGTTCTAAAAAAAACTAGCCTGCTACACACCAGAGATTCACGTCAACACACACAGGCAAAGTACTGATGTTTCAATGCTGTAGTCAAGGAGTCGAGGACTGACCCTGCATGCCTCTCAGTGTTTGGATTCCCACCCACACTGAGCGTGTCACTGGAGAGCCACCTACCCCCAGCAACCCCATTTCCTCACTATTACTGTGGTGAATGCATTCACCTTTACCTGTATTCATGCCTCCTCACTGTGCTGTGCTGTTGGGTCACTTACTAAATATAACAGATAACTAGTATAGGCAGTCCCCACAAGTAAGTCAGTCCATGCAAGCCTATATGAGACACACAGAGAGAGAGGGAGAGAGCTGCAGAAACTGTGTGAAAGTAAACTTAGTAACATGGATATGATGAATGTAGACAGGTGAATACAAGGGAAGGATATAGGAGCTCGGTGAGTCTCCAGGGAAGTTCCACAGCATGATATAACAGCATAAGCGATCATCCTGGGCAGCTTGGACTATATATAAATTTAATCGAAAAGGAAGCTTTCTCTCAAACGTAAGGCGGCTGTGCATGGTGTTTTTGGAACAGCTTTTCTATGTTGGTTTAATCGCAGTCTTTGTGAATGGAACATCATTTAGTTTTTGTCACATTTTAGCAGAACTCCAGTAGCGACCAATGACCAGGTCACGAGTCACGACTATAGTTGCCTGCTAGTTGTGACCAGGTTGCATCCTACCTTCTGGTCGTGACTAGTTGCTAGTCGCAAACCTGCTCGCAACCTGGTTGTGACTGGTTGCAACCTGGTCGTGGCCAGGTTGCAAAGGTTAGGGTAAGGGTTTGGTTAGGGTTAGGATAAAGGAATGGGTCTGGGTTACAATAAGGGTTTGCAAGTAGTCACAACCCGCAACCAGGCTACAACTAGTTGCAGTCGTCAACAGAATCCAGCGGTGACTAGTAAGTTGCAACGTGGTTGTTGGTCACCTATCTTGCTGTTTCTCCATTTCAGTCACCTGAAATGTGTTAGTCTAGTTTTAGTCAACTAAATCAGGGGTTTTCAACCTTATTCATACCATTCAGCATTTGAGCCACGGACCACCATTTGAGGACATTTCAGCCCCACAGACCCCAAAGCTAAAGATTTCTTTTGCTTTTGTCCACAATTTCAGGCTGGATTTGGGAAACAAAACAAGCAAAACATACAGACCAAAATGACCATAATTCTTGTACATATAGTTGTGTAGACTTGGGCTAATATGATGGCTAAGATGATGAATATTTTAACTCTTCAGAGTGTAAAAATGACCCGCAAGGGTCCATTTGGTTTCATTTTTACGTTCTCAAGAGTTACATCTGGTTAACCAACTTAGCTGGGGACCACCTGGACCACTGGTGGTCCCTGGACCACCGGTTGAAAACCTCTGAACTAAATGTTATAAATTTTAGTGGACTAAATCTACAGTTGATCTACAAGTCGACTAAAATGTAATAATAGCAGATTTTACACTAGCTGAAAATTTACAACCTTATCCATGTTACACTTTCAGGATTAGAGCTATGGGGAACATTACTTTTCTTTAGTGGAAATCTCAAGTGAGAAACTCAAGCGTGTTTCTTTAGTGGGAATGTAATCTTAGCTATCATAGCTTAGTTTTCATTTAGTTTCCGTTTAGTTCTGCAAAAACAAAAGTACCGAACATTTTTGTCTGGGTCTCCGTCAACAAAGTCATCACAGTCTGACTCTGTCCAAAACTGTGAGAGTATTTGAAGGTTCTGACACCATTTCCGCTTCTGGAGCCTGAACACTTGGATGCGAAGGCGGTATAGGGAAGAATTTACATTTATTCTGGATTTGGGAGAATATGGGAGAAAAAAAATGGGATCCTAACTTTTTTTCAGTGCATGCACAGTGAACTAGCTAGAATGAGTTCTATACAAGACTTGGAAAAGCCTGATGATCAGGAATAAGCGGATTCTAAGCAGGGATTGAAACACTCTTCGTCATTTCCTTGTCTACTCAGTCTGATATGAACATGCCAGACTGTTCTTAAGCTGCTTAATTGAATATTTAGATATTTGATGTTCCTTTTTCGTTTCCTCGCCCAGGGCCGGATTTAGCCAGCCCTACTAGGGTGGGCACGAAGAATTGCAGGGTGGGCAACTCCAAAGTTTTTCCTTCGTAGCAGTGGTTTTCAATCAAACATACAGATCAAAATGAGCATTAATCTTCCACATTCTCTAGTTATGTAGACTTGGGCTAATTCTGTCGATGAATATTTTAACTCTTGAGAGCGTAAAAATGAAACCAAATGGACCCGCAAGGGTCCATTTGGTTTCATTTTTACGCTCTCAATGAGTTACATCTGGTTAACAAACTTCCACAACTCTTTCAGGGACCACTGGTGGTCCCCGGACCACTGATGAAAAAGTGTCTTGCTCAAAATAGGCTACACTCCTTTGGTGCTGACCTCGCTTTCTTTGCATTTTAATACCAACACATTGTGGTTTTACTCAATTACATTTTTAATTCCGGACTTTTAATGTTTTGCTTGTAATTTTAATTGTAAGTATTTCTAAATCCCAAAGAGAAAATGCGCCCGCGCGCACGCGCGCGCGGCACATCCTCGCTCAAATCAAGCCAGTAGAGTGCATAGGCAGAGTTACGCAAACTCCGTTCACTTCATAGGGGCGGTCCAACGGCGGCTCTTCTATTGACTTCTATTGAGAGATGGAGAGGGAACAACAAATGGGGACAAGCCGTGCAATATTAATGTAACCCACAGTGTTATGGCCTCTCTACACCCCCTGGACTCTGCGTTGTGTTTTTAGTATGATGAGATGGGGTTGTCGTGCGGAGAGAAGGGACACTGGACACAGCGGTTCTGGATCGTGGTTGAGACTTTGGGTGCATTTATTTGCTGACAGGTTCACAAGCTCTGCTGCTGGTAATTGCTGTAGTGTAGATTCTCCAGTCTTTTCATATAGAAAGAAAAACACAAATAAAGATGGCGCCTGGGCTGCCTAGTCCCTTCAACTACGGTGGCCAGTGAGGACCAAAAGGTGAGTTTCTAAAGTCACAAGGGGGAAAGACTTTACAGTCAACAGCGACACCTGCTGACCAAAAGGGCCACCACCTTACATCCACCCCTTCTTTAATTGATGGCGTCTCTGCCATCAGACCAAAACAAAACAAAAGCTGAATTGCCCCCTAGGGGTATGGGGCAGAGCCAGTCCTGAGCCCTGAGGGGGATGCTGCAGCATAGGGCTTTGGGAGGTTGTGAGTTGGTTGCGCTTTGACCGCACATCCTGCTGCTGATTCACTGTACTGCCGCCAGCCATAGCTCCTTCCTCCAAAAGATGAAATTGTGTTGTATGGGGAGGGTTATAGTTATGGCTGGTTGCCTGTGCAGGGGAGGAGTGGGCCTGGTGTGGAGAGTCATAACTATGGCTGGTTGCTGGGCGTGGGGTGGGTAGGGAGCCTGGTGGCCGGGTAGGGGGGCAATTCAGCTTTGATGGGGACTCTGTGTTGTCACTCGACATCTTCAGTTAGTTAGAAGGAGGGCTTGGATGTCTGGTTATGCACGAACAATGTAGTTGTAGGGCGGTGCAAATAAAAATAATAATAATAAACAACAAAAAATAACCATAGGTGGCACAGAAACAAATTGTACATAAAAGCAGGGTTCATTCAAAACCACTTCAGTTGCTTCACAGCTTGTTGTATGAATGAGGTAGTTCAACAGTAAATAGTCTGCTTTATAAAAGTCTCTCAGGTGGGAAGTGTGTTCCCTATTTTATTTTTTTTTATTTTTTCAAACAAAAAAAAAAAAAGTTCACAATAAGTGCAGACTTCACTCAGTTGGCTTCACTTCAGAATTCACATGTATAAGTCTCTCTTGTATAAATATAGTACTGCACTTAATATCAAAAATAATTGTCAAATAAGTACTCTCATGGCACTGAAAGGATATGTTGATGGTGGGATTTCTTCCCATACAGCTCAGTGGACGACAGCAGTTCAGTTTGCCACCCGGTCTCACGGTGGGAATACAGTTCAGTACAGTCTCTTCAGTCTCGGAGTGCCACGATCCGGGTCACGGCACCAAAGATGTAACCCACAGTGTTACGGCCTCTCTACACCCCCTGGACTCTGCGTTGTGTTTTTAGTATGATGAGATGGGGTTGTCGTGCGGAGAGAAGGGACACTGGACACAGCGGTTCTGGATCGTGGTTGAGACTTTGGGTGCATTTATTTGCTGACAGGTTCACAAGCTCTGCTGCTGGTAATTGCTGTAGTGTAGATTCTCCAGTCTTTTCATATAGAAAGAAAAACACAAATAAAGATGGCGCCTGGGCTGCCTAGTCCCTTCAACTACGGTGGCCAGTGAGGACCAAAAGGTGAGTTTCTAAAGTCACAAGGGGGAAAGACTTTACAGTCAACAGCGACACCTGCTGACCAAAAGGGCCACCACCTTACATCAACATTACGAGACTTCAGTGGTTACTGTCCGAATCCTTTAAAACCGTGACTTGACATGTTGCACACATGCTCTTATTTGCGTCGCTATGTGCTCCGCCCTCGTTGAAGCGCTCAGTTTTTCTGACCCTTTAATATCACAACCCTTCTAGATGGCTCTATAGAGATCAGACTGACTGGACTGCGCATGCGAATGACACACGACACGGGGCGTTCTGATTTGGCACACCACCACCACCACCACCACCACCACCACCACCACCACCACGGATCACTATATGGCAAAGAAACGCTTCCAGCCGGGTTGCTCAGCACATAACGTGCACTTTCTGCGCTTTCTGCCACTGTGGCAGGCAGTGCCCGGCTCTATGGGGCGGTAGCCTAGTACCAGCAGAACCATGGAATTATACGACAACTCCATTCACGCCATGGGGACCGATTGGAGAGTCCTTTAGAGTAAGGCAGTTCTGGCAGAATGCACTGCAGAACTCATAGCAAACTTGAATTAATGACTTTAGACTTTGGCTGTCACTGTACAATACGCCTACTGTAAAACAGTTGCACTCAATGCTCAATGCCATGTTTAGGCTAAACCATGGGTAACAATGCCAATGGAGAGTGGAATGAATGAATCAATGAACCATGCAAGTGTATTTGCTTCCATATTAAACAATTGATCAATGTTAGGCTACTAAAATTAAACTGAACCAATAAGGTTTTGTTTTCACTGGTCGCAATTTTTCGGCAACATTACGTTTGAGTTCAGTGTGTTAATAGCCTAGTATTTAGTATTAGTATTTATTTACTAAAAAAAAGCCCCTTGGGCCCCTTGGGCTTTTTTAGTGCCTGTAACTAAGACACAATAAAACAGCGAGTTACATAACACCAGACATATGATGTAGCCTACTACTATTTTAGTAGTAGTACAACCCATTTAAAATTGCTGATAATATTTGCGCCCCAAATGCCTCCTTGAAAACAATGTAGCCTATCTCCAACTCCTGTTTGTCCCTCTTCGCGGTTTTCTGACACCCTCAATATCGCAACTCTGTCTCTCTCTCCGAGTAGGAGGAGGAGAGGAGGAGGAGGAGGCGGGGGCATTATTTGGCAGTGAGTGAGGGAGGGAGGGATCGCGTCGTCCAGTCTTGGGAGGATAGGAGGCGGATCGAGTCTTTTTGTATTTCCTCGACAGGATAGGAGGGTAAAGTCAACCCCGAGTACAGATTCAGCACCACACGCTGGAGGAAAGCGCAAAGGATTTACATTGAGACCATTTTTTAATTACAGGGAAAACAACACTTGACTTATTTGGGAGGAGAATCGCGATTATCTTGTTGGAATACACACAAGACCAGTAGGGTACCTTGGATATATATAAAAAGCGAGGCCGTTATTTGAACAACAACAAGGTAAGTTGCTATGGTGCTTATAGCAGCCCAGCCTTTTTTTTTCTCCCCACTGCACTGCCACTGATTCATTTAGCCAGCTGTGGTGCTAACGTTGAGCTATAAGGCGAGGTCTGTCTCTGCACGGCATGGCTTCATGCTTAGAGTTTGAGATCTAAAAGAAACACATATATTCCAGATGCGTGTGGTCATATCATCGCGTGCTGGTCGTTGTCTTACATATAATTATGATTTGCATTAATTTCCTTATTATCTGTAGTCAGTGGGACTCAGTAGAATGTACTACACGTCGGTTCCAGCGAGCAGCGCTGTCCATCCAGCCCGGTGCTGAACGCACACTGTTTGGCGACTGACTTGACTATTAGAGTTGCGACATTGAGGCGTCATAAACTGAGCGCTCGAGCTGCTGTTCGTGCAGCCTGCATAGGGACAAAACGGAGTTGCAAATCCATTGTTTTCAACGCGTGCAACATGTCAATTGTTTTGTAAAGTGTCCTAGGCTACAGTAACGACTAAGTCTATTATGTAAGGTTTATTGTAACTGTCTAAAATGAATGGATTTAAGATCGTTCGTCCCCATTCTAAATAGAAGTCTATGTAAGAAGAGCCGCCATTGGACTGGCTCCATGGAGTGAACGGAGTTGTTCTATAACTCTGTCTATGGCTGTGAACTGAAAGAGGGAGTTGTGCTTTACAATTACCACGAGTGTTAGCGGTCGGGGATTCGAACTATAGGCTCTCGAGTGCCATGATCTTAACCACTACATCAAAGGGATGTTCCCCTATATGAGCCGGCAGGTGATTTAGACTTTTTGTTTTTTTAGGCGGAGGCTAGTAAAGCCACTACCATCAGCCAACGCCAGCTACAGTAGCATCGTGATGCTATATGCTAGTGTAGCAGCTGTAAGGCTATAGTGATCACATGCATTCTAGTGCGACTAGAGGTTTTTATTTGTGTTTATCTGAAAGGCATATGGGTCGTGTGATCGCTGGCCATTGCAGGCGATGCGGACTGGTCACTTCGAGAGGAAGACTTTAAAGGGGAATTCCACCCATTTTCAACATTTTTATGTCATTAATATACACTACCTTTTTATAGATGTTGTGTGGAAATCACAAAAAAACATTCCTCCCATTCTGTTTCCTAGAAATAGAGGTCTGAAGTACATCTTGATGTCATCAAGACATTTTCTTTCTATATGATCTGTCCCCCTCAGTCTTTCTTATTCCTATCTAGTTGCCTCCCCTTTCCTAGCATCCCACCCTATCCTGCATGGGGTAGCCTAGTATTTGTTAATGTCTTTGTCTCGTGATTATGTTTTCATGAATGAATGAATGAATGAATGAATGAATGAATGAATGAATGAATGAATGAATGAATGAACTGACAAAATCAGTGTGTGTTTGTTTTTTTTTAGGGTGGAGTTAAGTTGTTGACAGTGTATCCCCCTCTAGTATATCTTTTTGGGCAAAATATGTTTTCTTGTCTTGTCGTTTACTTTCATGGATGCTGTCACTTCGGGACAAATAATAGCAGCACTGTTTTCTGAAGAGTCAAGACTATTTAAATAGCATAAAATAAAGGTCAGCTTTATGTTTAAAGGTAGCAGCTCTGTTTACATGTGCCGCTGGTCTATAGAGGTCTGCTTGGTATACATAGTAACCCTTATGGTGTTTCTATTCCATAAGCTAAACTTTTTTTCATTTCAACAGTTGCCGTTTTTGCACATTGCTGTATTTTTCCCACCTCTTATGTCTTGGTACACGGGATAGTACTGTATGTGTCTCTGATATCTTGGTACAGTGCGACAGTATATGTCTCTGACTGTATAGTATGTGTCTCTGATATCTTGGAACAACGGGCAGTAGTGTCTCTGTCTTGGTACAGTGGACAGTACATGTCTGATGTTTTGGTAAAGTGAATAGACAGTACATGTCTCTGATATCCTGGTACAGTGGACAGACATTGGGTGCAATTCCAGATCGCTTGGTGTAGCCAGGTATGGTGTAAGTCCTCTCATTGGCTGCATGGCAGCAAATCAGGTTTGGGGCCGTGCTCATTGGTTGCATGGCAGCAAATCAGGTCTGGGGCCTTGGGTAGGCCGAAAGCCTATACCACCAGGCCTGGGCCTGAGCTTACCAAATAATTACCCAAAATAATTAAAACCTGCAAGTCAAAAGGTTCAGAAATCACCTGACCCCCCCAATTAAAAATGTTACTGCACTCCCCTGCTTTGTTCATCATGATTTGAAGCTCTTGATGACTGGTTTTAATTATTCTGGATAACTATTTGGTAGGCCCAGGCCCAGGCCTGGTGGTATAGGCTTTCGGGCCTACCTCAAGGGCCCAGACCTGATTTGCTGCCATGCAACCAATGAGCACGGCCCCAAACCTGATTTGCTGCCATGCAGCCAATGAGAGGACTTACACCATACCTGGCTACACCAAGCGATCTGGAATTGCACCCATTATGTGTCTCTGATATCTTGGTACATAGTGTCTCTGTTGTCTTGGTACAGTGGGCAGTACGTGTCTCTGTTTTGGTAAAGTGGATATAGACAGTACATGTCTCTGATGTCTTTTTACAGTATCTCTGACGTTTTGATACAGTGGACCAGTATTTATCTGCTGTTTTGATATAGTGGACAAACAGTATCTAGTGTATCTCTAATATATTGTTAGAGTGGACAGTACATACTGTATCACTGATGTCTTGGTACAGTGATTAGATTAGACAGTATGTGTCTTGGTATAATAGATACTATGGGCTCCATGTCCGTTACATGGTAAACCCCTTATCCCAAATCCCTTATTTCGTTTCCACTATTTTTAAAAAGTTTTTGGAATATTTCAACATGTCAATCTATTAACATGTTGCGAGCTTGTAGACTGGCCATTTGAACTACTGAAAAATGTTTTTTTTTTTTTTTAATAGTTTAAAAAGGCAAAGACGTTAAAAGATAAGGGGTTTAGCAGTAATGAAAATGGAAAATGCTGGTGTAGTGCACACATACACATCAAATTGGGCATCAGCGCCTGCCCTTTTAGCTATTTGTAAAACGACTGCCACTCCCCAGACCATTTACTGATGGTGAAAGAAGTCTCCTGAAGTTGAGCACAGCATTTTGCTGTGGACTGATTTCTTTACAAAAAAGGCGTGCAACACCACATCTCCAGTGGATAAAGAGAGCTAGGTTGTGTCTCAAAAATAGTAGATCTACAAGCTCTGTGTGTGCCTCTGTGTGGGTCTCTTCCGGGGGGAACATTAACCCCCAAAAAATAGACAATCTACAAGTTGCACTTAGAATTCAGATATATAGACTATTTCCCTCTTTTGTTCCAACTCAACACCACAAAATAAATTCAGGAAGTCTAGAAGAATAAAGTAAATACCATGTTACTTACATCAGCCAATTGGATGACGCCTCTATTATTGTCCGTTATTACTCAAATGTCCTACTTAGGTGTCAATACTGTAATGTAGATGTACTCACGTACTTGTGCAGATGGATAATACCTAAGCTCACAATGCATCACATCGCGGCGCATTGTGAGCTTGAAACTCTTCAGAGGCGTCTGTGACTCAGGAGGCAGAGCAGGGCGGCCGTTGATTCCGGCTCCTACTGTCTGCATGTCGAAGTGTCCTAGGGCAAGACACTGAACCCCAAATTGCTGCTGATGTGCTGGTTGTGCCTTGACTGTTTGTTTTCTGACACAATCATGGGGTAAATGAGTGAATGCAATGCACCATGCACAGCGCCTTGGATTAAGGCGCTGTGTTAAATGCAATATTTACTTTCAACTGGCCAGAATGTAGGGTCAGCAGCATTTCCTTTCAGGTGTCTGGTAGCGGATGGTAAAATAACATCACACAAAGATTTGTTTTCTGCAGACAGGAAACCTGCAAGGCTTAAAGGGGAACTCCACCTATTTTCAATATTTTACTATGTCATTGATGTACCTTCAAGGTGTTGTGTGGACTTGATAAAAAAAAGTTCCCCCATTCTGTGTTCCCAAGAAATGGGGTCTGAAGAAAACATCTTGATGGCACCATCAACATGTATTTTCACCATGTTAATGGATTTCTTTAGACGCTTCTTTTTTCTGAGAGCGTACAAATGGAACGAAATGAACCCGTTAGGGTTCATTTGTACGCTCTCAGAAAAAAATGAAAATGGGTGAAAATCCCCTTTAATCAGTCTTATGAATGAATCAGTATTATGAATGGGTACTTTTGGATTCTGCCTTGTGGTTTTCCTGCTTGATGCCTACAAATCAGAATACAACTTGACTTTTATCCGTTCACATGGCAATTTTGGTTCACAGAAAAGACTTTCCTCCATGGTGGAATGAATGAATGAATGAATGAATGAATGAATGAATGAATGAATGAATGTCAAGCACACAGATTAAAGTACAATTCAAGTACAACAAATCGGAAAATCTGGGATTGGACACACCAGTTAAGAATTCACTTGTTTACAACAGTGTCGCCCTTGTTAATTTCATCAGGACATTTAGAGATGTACAGAATAATTACTTCTGTCAAGCCAGAGGCAGCAAATCATAGTGGAGGTAAAAAGGGAATAAAGATACAAGGGGAAACGTGTTGGGAATTGTATGGTGATGTGAAATTAGCCAAAATGAATACAGCGCCTAAAGTGGTGACCATTATGTTTTTTATAACTAGTCTAGTTATAGTAAGTAAAGCTCTCAAATACTTACCTCTGAAATGTAGTGGAGGGTAGATGTAAACGTTTTAAAAATTGGACATGTTCAAGTAAAGTAGAAATGCCTCAACATTTTGCATGAAGGTAATGGAGGCAACTTTTTAGCCAAAAAATAGATATATTCGGTAGCTATATTTTTTGCCTTTTTCCACTATACGTTACTTGTACTTTGATGCTGCGACAGACACTTGCTTTCCTGCAGACAGTCCAGAAATTTAATATCATCAACGGATCATGAAAACAGAACATTCGTTCATTTTTTTTCTCGAGAGTGCACAAAATGCGTCCCATTTGTACACTCTCAGAAAAAAGAGTCCTAAAAAAAGAATCAATAACATGGTGAAACACAACTTGATGATGTCATCAAATTGTGTTGGACCATGTTAATGATTTTTTTCTGACCTCCTCCATTTCCAGGAAACACAGAAGGGGGGAGTTTTTTTATCATGTCCACACAACATCTAAGGTATACTGTATTAATGACATAGTAAAATGTTGAATATGGGTGGAATGCCCCTTTAAACAAATCTGTGTTTGTACACACTAAAGTTGCCTCTATTCATTTTAGTACTGTGCTTACTTTCCAGGCGAGTAGATCATGAACTGTACTTGTCCACAACAAGTGCTAGTGTCAACCCCTGACTCCAGTTCTAGTTGGGCCGATGGAGGCAGTCAGTCAGTCAGTCAGTCATGCAGTGGTACTGGGTGAGAGTCTGCAGTCCACATTGTGCCCCTGTGTGTAACCAGAGCAGTGTTGTGGCATCCCAGAGGCCCCCCGGGGTCACGTAGTGGCTGTATTTAGACTCTGAACCTGTGACTGGCACCGAGGCATGCGGCACCGCAAGACTGCAGCGACACTTCTGAGCAGTGCTTCGTGGTGTGCTGCTCTATGGGTTTTTTGCGTGTGAACGCCAACATTGTCTGTTTCTTTATGTGAAGGAAGAGAATCGTGACTTCAAACTGACACATTGGTTGGTTCAGTCTGACTCTAGCCTGGACACCCAGGCTTTCATTTTCGTTCGCCTTGCGCAAAAACGGAAAGCCTGGACTAACGCACGTTGGAAAGTGGCCTTGAGGGGGGAGTGAATCTTCCGGGAAGGGCGTCGCTCTAAATAATGTGACGTAGAACAGCAGTGGACGGGAGGGGGAGGGGCCGGAAATGACGACACGTTAGTGAGATCAAATCAGAGCGCAGCACTTCCGCCGTGTGGATCCCACGACACCCCCGCCCCCCAAGGCCAAAATCATTGAGGGCTAGACCAGGCTAGTCTGACTCTGACCCACCAGCCACCACCTTTGGAGAAGAGGCTTGTAGAGTAATTTGTTACGAAGAATCAGCGAGTTCAGAAAACAGGCTTGAAAGGTTTACTTCTGTGGACCAAGCTGCACCAGGCTACAAGTTAATTACCGTATTTTCCGGACTATAAGGCGCACTTAAAAGCCTTTAATTTTCTCAAAAATCCACAGTGAGCCTTATAATCCAGTGCGCCTTATATATGGATTGGTTGACTGCAGTAGCTTCCATTCTATGTTAACTGTAGTAGCTTCTATTCACTGCGCCTTATAATCCAGTGCGCCTTATATATGAAATCAGTTTTAAAAGGTGCGCCTTATAATCCGGTGCGCCTTATAATCCGGTGCGCCTTATAGTGCGGAAAATACAGTAAAGTGTTTATTTCTTATTCACATGTCTTCTGTGGACTTTAACATTACACCTACTGTATAGCTACCTGTTTAAGCATTTATTTCATATTTACATATATTCTGTGGTCTCTAACATTACACCTATAACTACAGGTTTAAGCATCTATTTCATTCAGTATGTACATGTCTTCTGTGGACTCTAACATTACACCTATAGCTACACAGTACATGTTTAAGCATTCATTTCATATTCGCATGTCGATTCTAGCCGTGATGGCAATTATTTTTTAGACATGCTCTGGTACCTGTATGTGAAGATTCTGCTTTGGCATTTATCCTCTCTCCTGAACAGTTAGTATTGCTGCCATGACTGTCACTGTATGAAAAGAGTCATATTTTCTCTTCCATTCGAGAGTCTGTAGAAGAGCTTGTAGAAAATACATGTTGCTAAATGTGTCTCAAGTTTATGAAACACATAACAATTGCAACGTGTTCGGTGTACATGTTGTACACCATTCTGCTCAAATGTGAATTGAGGTCTCAGTTCTTACACGACCCTCATATTTTCCATGAAGATATTTGTTGTCTTTTAGTCTGTAGTTGCTGAACAACATTTCTGCATTCATAATGTGTCCACCTGGAGCCATAACGACTGTAGCTTTTAACAGACAACATCAAAGTGCTTGTCAAATTAAACCTCTTCCTTAAAGTTTCTCTTGTGTAGCAGAAAAACATTAGATTAGGTAACAGCCTCCACTAGTTCTGCACCATTCTTGCAGCAATTTTAGAAATTATATTGCAGGTGTTTGAATCTGAATCGCAATCTTTGGCACGACTAGTTGTGTTTCTCAATCGATACTAGAGTCGTTTCAGTTTGCAATGGTGTTTGTTCATTAGATTGAGAAAAGAAAGGACAGATAAGCAGCATTTAATATATACAGTGAGGAAAATAATTATTTGATCCCTTGATGATTTTGTAAGTTTTCATGATTAGAAAGAAATGAGCACTCTGTCATTTTTATGGTACTTTCATTTAAACAAATAGAGACAGAATATGAACAAAAATTTCCATGAGAAAATAATATTTAAAGGTTATAAATTAATTTGCGTTAGAGCTCGTGAAATAAGTATTTGATCCCTAAGCACAACCTGACTTAGTACTTGTTGGAAAAACCCTTGTTGGCAAGCACGGAAGTCAGACGTTTCTTGTAGTTGGTCACCAAGTTTGTGCACATCTCAGGAGGGTTTTTAGCCCACTCCTGTTTAGATATCCTCCCCAAATCCTCAAGGTTTCGAGGCTGTTGCTTGCCAACTCAAAGCTCAATCTCCTTCCATAGATTTTCTATAGGATTAAGGTCTGGAGACTGGCTAGGCCACTGCATGAGCTTAATGTGCTTCTTCAAGACCCATCTTTAGTGCTCTGGCTGAGGGAAGGAGGTTCTTGTCCAAGATGTTGCAGTGCATGTCTCCATCCATCGGCCACACAATGCAGTGAAGTTGCCCTGTACCCTTAGCAGAGGAACAGCCCCAAAGCATAATGTTTCCACCTCCATGCCTGACGATGGGGAAGGTGTTGTTCATGATTTGGAGGCAGCTGGGACCACAGTCACCAAGAAAACCATTGGTAACACAGTACACCATAACTGATTGAAATCCTGCAGTGCCCAACCATGTCCCTCTGCTCAAGAAGGCGCATAGAGGCCCATCTAAAGTTCATCAATGAACACCTAAATGATTCAGACCAGGCTGCGGGGAAGGTGATGTGGTCAGAAGAGACCAAAATTCAACTCTTTGGCATCCATTTGACTTGTCGTGTTTGGAGGGAGAGAAATGCTGAATACAAACCCAACAACACCATCCCCACCGTCAAGCATGGAGGTGGAGACATTGTGCTTTGGGGCTGTTTCTCTGCTAAGGGTACAGGGCAACTTCACCGCATTGTGTGGCCGATGGATGTGGCCATGTACTGCAGGATCTTGGACAAGAACCTCCTTCCCTCAGCCAGAGCACTGAAGATGGGTCGTGGCTGGGTCTTCCAGCATGACAACGACCCAAAACATACGGCCAAGGCAACAAAGGAGTGGCTCACAAAGATGCACTTTAAGCTCATGGAGTGGCCTAGCCAGTCTCCAGACCTTAATCCTATAGAAAATCTATGGAGGGAGCTCGAGCTTCGAGTTGGCAAGCAACAGCCTCAAAACCTTCAGGATTTGGAGAGAAGATCTAACCAGGAGTGGGCCAAAATCCCTCCTGAGATGTGCGCAAACTTGGTGGCCAACCACAAGAAACGTCTGACTTCTGTGCTTGCCAAAAAGGTTTTTTCCAACAAGTACTAAGTCAGGTTGTGCTTAGGGATCAAATACTTATTTCACGAGCTCTAACGCAAATTAATTTATAACCTTTAAATATTATTTTCTTATGGAAATTTTTGTTCATATTCTGTCTCTATTTGTTTAAATAAAAGTACCATAAAAATGACAGAGTGCTCATTTCTTTCTAATCATGAAAACTTACAAAATCATCAAGGGATCAAATAATTATTTTCCTCACTGTATCCTCTGACTGACCAGTGTTCTTTTATGCTGTTTCTGAACTGTAGGATAATCTTCTTAACCTAATATGACCTGAGAACTCATAATAAAAAAATCGGCCAGTTTTCTAAAAAAAAATCTGCCAGATGCTCAAGATATATTTCATGCCAAGGACCGTCTAGAATTATCAGAAAATATGGGGTCGCAGGGACCTCCTAGAAGCAAAGATCGTGCCACTTGTTGGCCCGCTATGAGCTTGTAGATCTGTTATTTTCCAATAGCTAAAGCTAATGCTAGGCAATGTGTGAAACGGCAAAGTGGGTTCCGCCAAGTTAATTTAAGTTCAATGTTAATCAGCAATGAGACATGTTGGAGTAAAACTAGTTTTACAGGATGTGTCTCTTTTATTGTTTTTTTTGTATTAGCCTACTGTGCAAGATGTGTTGGACTAAAACTAGTTGTACAGGATGTGTCTTTTTATTTATTTTTTGTATTTCTGTGCAAGACATGTTGGACTAAAACTAGTTGTACAGGATGTATCTGTTCTGTTACAGTAGCTCTCCTCATCGTAGGGACTTTAAGCAGGCGATGTTGACGTCTCCTGATAAACCTGCTTGTCGTAGCAGCCGTTCCTATTACGGCAAAACCTACACTTTAACACAGTGTCAACAACAGGCCCGGTTCTAGAGGGGGGCAGGGGTGGGCAGAGCCCACCCAAACGTGCATCCTGTATGCCCACCCTATGAAAGGTAATATCAGTGGTTTTCAACCAGTGGTCTGGGGACCACCAGTGGTCCTTGAGAGAGTTCCAGGTGGTCCCCAGCTAAATGGTGGAAAGTTTGTTAACCAGATGTAACTCTTTGAGAGCGTAAAAAATATTACACTCTCAAGAGTTAAAATATTCATCATGTGAATTAGCCCAAGTCTACACAACTAGAGAATGTAGAAGATTAATGGTCATTTTGATCTGTATGTTGGATTGTTTCCTAAATCCAGCCTGGAATTGTGAACAAAACCAAAATAAATCTTATATTTTGAGGTCTGTGGGGCTAAAGTGTCATCAAATGGTGGTCCTCCGTGGCTCAAATGCCGAATAAATAGTGGGCCCTGGTGTCAAAAAGGTTGAAAACCACTGCTTCATATGAAAAACTTTGGAGTTACCCATACACCCTGCCATTCTTCCAGCCCACCCTAGTAGGGCTGGCTAAATCCGGCCCTGGTCAACAATGCCTGTTTGACACACGCTGCATAGATGCATCACCATGGTAACTCTTCGCCGTTGGCGGATGGCTGTTTGCTTAACTATTTTGCCAGCTACGGCCATATGCATCATAGCGTCTGTACTTCCGGCAACGTGAGCCGTTCTGAAAATATGGCAGCTTAAAGTGCCTAATATCAATACAGTGTGGAATTGTGGACAAAGTATTATCCTATCTATAAATGTCATCAAATGGTGGTCCGGTTGTGCCCAAATGCCCAATAAATAATGGTCGTTGAAATGAAAAGTGTGGAAAACCACTGTATTACAGCGTTTTGTTTTTTCTTTGTCTTGGGGGAGATACACTGATTTATGGCCTCAGCACCGCAATCAATGCGGGGATTGTATTGTGTTCCTGTATATCCCCCGAGAGAAACAGGATAGTGCATTGGCTCTGTGTTGTAGATACACATGCAGAGCCTCAGGGCATAGTCGAGCAGGGGGCAGGTTTCTTTTTTGTTTAAAGCGGTACATTTGTTAAAAAATGGACTAAAACAGGGGTTTTCAACAGGTGGTCCCCAGCTAAGTTGGTTAACCAGATGTAACTCTTGAGAACGTAAAAACGTAAATTACGTTGACTCAAGTGGCTCAAATGCTGAATGGAAGGTGGAAAACCCCTGGCCTAAAAATATTGCCTATATATACAGGTACATGCATTCATGAATCCACTTGGTGACTGGTTGTAAATATTGGATGATACTATGGCAGTTAAATAGAGTTTTGGAGCAGGTGGAGTTGCCCAAGTGCACATTGAGTTAGTAGTCTGCTATACCCGCTTGGTGGACATCTTTTTTTATGTATTATGTATTATTATATATCATGTTTTGGTATCTGCATTTGGTTATCAGCAAGCGCAGAAATTGTGCTATCGAGATCGGAAATCCCTACTTAAAACCACTGCTGTACAGCTGGAGAGTTGAAATTTAAAAAACAAACTGCTAAGATTCATCAACAGCTTTTTGTTGTTGTTGTTGTTGTTTTGCAAATAAACCATTAAGCTAATAGGCTTCTCTCATACACAATCAGCTATCATTTTTTATATATCATATATCATTTATATATCATTGAAAACAGAAAACTCTCTGAGTCAGACCTTTAGCTTTATGCATGCTGCGTGTCTGTTGCAACTTGAACAACAACTGATTATTATTGATGCTTTACTTGCCTAATAAAAGTCCTGTAACAGGCAGGAGAAAATGGTGGGGACGGCTTCATCGCCCGTGTCGCTTCGCGCCGCACCCATACCATTTTCTCCTGCCTAATAAAAGTCCTGTAAATGAAAAATTTACATTTTTTTTTTTTTACAATTTTATAAAATTTTGCATTACATACAATTTTCTCCTGCCGTCCCCCCCAATTGGGAAATGTTACATCCGCCCCTGGCACCCATACGCGACCCGTCTCAGGGCAGGGTGACCTCATCAGCAGCAGCAGCAGTTCGCTGGCGGCTGCCAGAAGAGAATGATCTCATTGTCCTCTCAGCTGTCCGTCAGTTCAGGTCATGTGACTGACACACCCACACCCAGGCTGACATGAGCTAGGCGCTCAGCGGGAGTCTTTTGCACCGCTTCTCATAGACAGCTGGAGCGTGGAAAATGAATTAAGCTCTGACACCGGTGCAGGGAATAATAAAGCCCTTAAGGGGTTTTCTGTACGACACAGATGTTACATTTTACCAAGGGATGTATGTGCTGAGAGAGGTGTTAGAGAAGCAGGGGTTGAAATCCTGTGAGAGGGCATGACTTTTGGACCAAAGTATCTCAGTTAGTACGCTGCGCCGTGTTGAGAGCTTGTGGGTCAGCTATTCGTGGGGCAGAAGCCCACAGCTCTAAACCTAAAAAAAAAAAAAAAGATCTACAAGCTCTTTAGCATGTCACCAAATGGCTTGTAGATCTGCTGTTTTTGAAATGATGGAAATGTTACAGCGTCCTACATTTTAGGGACAGTTTTAGTTCCAGGGACAAAATTTTAGTTCCATGGAAAATTTTAGTTCCAGGAATGAACTTTTAGTTTCAGGAACAAACTTTTAGTTCAAGGGACAATTTTTTAGTTCTTGGGATAAAAATTTAGTTCAGACACATTTTTTTCTTCTAGGGACAACATTTTAGTTCCAGGGTCAACATTTTAGTTCTGGGACACATTTTTAGTTCCAGTAACAATTTTTTTTTACTTCCAGGTACATTTTTTTGTTCCAAGGAAAAAAAAATCAGCATTTGACATGTAATTTTACTTCCAGGGAACATTTTTAGTTCCAGTGACAACATTTTTATTTCAGGGACATTTTTTTTGTTTGTTCTAGGGACAGATTTTTTTTTCCCAGGGAGATCCCTGGAATGAGAGGTCCTGGCTGCCACTGTTATTAATTACAGGCTTGTTCATCTTGTGTCACTAAAATAACCCCAAAAGACCTAAACCATCATGATATGGTACATTACTGCCAGTGTTTAAATGCTCAGTGTGCATTTATTAGGCTTAGTTATTCAGGCTGTTTGTTCTTTTGTAGCAAGCTGTTGCTGTTAAATCCTGCTGAAATGCAGGTGATTAATGCAGGACCATATGTCACAATTGTTATGCGTATGTTGCAGCAAGCACCCCAGGGGCCTGTCATTTCAACATAGAATTGTTCAACAAATGTGTTCAATGCAAAATCCTGCAGTTCAGGTTCAGGAGACTTAAAGCAGGGGTTGACACTAAGGTCTCCGAGGCACTTGCCCATCGGGCAAGTGCAAGTCAGGTTCTACTTGCCCTCAGGTCATGGTCACTTGCCCCCCAGGTTCCAGGTGGTCCCCAGTTAAGTTGGTTAACCAGATGTAACTCTTGAGAACGTAAAAATGAAACCAAATGGACCCTTGCGGGTCCATTTGGTTTCATTTTTACACTCTCAAGAGTTAAAATTCATCATCTTAATTATCCCAGGTCTACACTGTAGAAGATTAATGGTCATTTTGATGTGTATGTTAATTTGCCTGTTTTGTTTCCCAAATCCAGCCTGGAATTGTGGATATCTAGAAAGCAGGGAAAGACACAGAGGCAGAGTGCAATGACTGCCTTCAAGACAAATGTATCTTGTGTTGTGTTATAGTGCACTAAGTTGCACACTTGCCCGATCGGGCAACCAGGTAGCAGTCTTCACTTGCCCCACCATTTTTTTTTACTTGCCCTGGGCAAGTGGGCAAGTGTTAGTGTCAAGCCCTGTAGAGGGATATTCCACTTTCAAAAAAAACTTTTGTTCGTTCTATGGTCTACTCAGTCTGATGTGAACACTCCAGAAAGTTTATAAGTTACTATTATAAGTTACAGATTATTCAAAAACGGCCCATCTTTTTTTCTGGTGACTGATATTGTCCTCCTAATACGTGGAATTTCATTTTCAGTTTTCATTTATTTTTAACATATTGTTTTGGAAAATGTAGCAGCTTTCATATTTGGGTATGCCCATGAATGAAACAATATTTTGAAAATAAATGAAAGCTGTAAATGAAATTCCACAGCCCTCTCACATATTAGGTGGATAATATCAGTCACCAGAAAAAGGTGTTTTTTTAAGTAATCTGTCATGGTTAAAATGGAGTTTTAAGTTATAATGGGTTTGTATAGGAAGGAGCTGGATGCGCAAAAATGAACATCAAATAATCTAAATAGTGAATAGTGAAAACCTAGTGAATAGTGAAAACCTTGAGTTACTTTTAAATTACATTAGAGATTTGCATCTTTGATTAGGAAAAATGCATTACCCGCTCTAACCCTATACATACAGTATCTCAGCCGTTCACTGCCGGCTCTAGCTATTTTGTGGCCATATGTGCACTCCCCAGACTGCCAGTAGCCTATTAGCAATTGGAACAGCTGAAATCAATAATATAACAATATTCAGATGTTAGTCTGCAGCAGGGGACAGTGGCGGGGGGGCGTAGGTGGGCGCGGGGGGCGGGCGTCTCACATCTAGAATATTTTTGGGGCAAAAGTAGGCCTATGTTTTTTGTCTTGTCATTTACTTTTATGGATACAATTAGGCATTGTAAACAATCTTTCTCAATATGTTATACTTGTTTTAATAGCGTGTCTGTGTGTGTTGCACAGGTGCACGCAAATGTGCATGCACGTGTCTTAAAGATTCTGATTACCCTCATTTTTGATATTTTACTATGTCAATAATATACATTAGACTTAGAGAATGATGTTGTGTGGACATGTTAAAAAAGTTCCCCCCATTCTGTTTCCTAGAAATGGAGGTTCTGGAAAAAATCATTAGCATGGTAAAATACATCTTGATGACATCATCAAGATGTGTTTCACCATGTTAACACACCCAGTGCCAGCCCTTTTTATATTTTTTGAGGTAGCCAGTGCCAGCGATTTTCATCTAAAAGTCATATTTCATGTTTCGGTCCATGTTTCCCGTCGGACAAGTTAGTTGGCGACACACTTCCGCTTCCGGGTTGGTCCGTCCCTTATTTTGGTCCGTTCTGAATGGAATATGCGGTCGCTGCTCACTGCCGTTATCATTGGGATCGTATCAAACCGGCGACGGTGAGTGACATAGCGTGACGTAGATCAAGGCATCGGTCATAACTATTTTTCATAATGATAACCGGCGACGTAGCTCTATTGCAAGGGCACGCAGACTGTTAATGAGTTTCTTTTTTTTCTGAGAGTAGAAAAAAATATGAAAATGGGTGGAATTTCCCTTTAAGAGGCGTCTCCCCACTTCTAAAAGTCCCACTACAACACTGGTCTGCAGGCTGTATTAAGTGAAGGTGGGGGCCATTTGTGCCACATGTATGTGTTAGGGGATATTCCATAACGGTGACCTGGCCCCCTTAGTGGTTGGGGCCCTAATTGACCACTTATTTTGCTTATGCCAAGAACCGGCCCTGCAACCACTTGGAAAGAGTCGATCTACAAGCATCGCAGCGCTTTCAAATGCTTTTGCAAGGCCCTGCAGAGAGCCTTCACCATCTAATCACTACACACTGAACACATATTGATTTAAGTAGAGCTCCTTATAAGTTCTCTGTGCTTTATCTGATATGCATTTATTTATTTAAGTGGAGATCAAAGTTTGGCCTTTAAAAAAACAAAATGATTACTAGACCAAAGCATGGAATCCTTTTTCACTTCAGCCGCTTGCACTGCTTTGATAACAACTAGCTAATTAAGCGGTGAAATTACTTTCAGTATATTGTTGTCTTCTCAGCTATATTAAAAACAATTCAATAAAGCCTGGGGAATGGAGGAGAGGGATTTATTACAACATTAAGGGAATATAATTCTCCGCAAGAGAGACAAGAGTCTTTTCTTTTTTTTTTTTGCGCGTGTTGCCATTATACAGCCAGCATTTGTTTTGAAATGGTTGGCTGCTGCGTCAAAAAGACAAAGCTTTTGTTGGAACGTTCACACATGAAAAACTAAAAACAATCATGATTTTTAGCACTCTTTAGTGGAGATGCGGCGTGAGAACATATTCAAAACAAATTTGTTGCAATCCATTTCAGGATACTTCTCAGAAAAATTCTGCCTTCTGTTATGGCAGGGGTTTTCAACCGGTGGTCCGGTGACCACCAGTGGTCCTTGAGAGGGTTCCAGGTGGTCCCCAGGCTAAATGATGGACAGTTGGTTAACCAGATGTAACTCTTGAGAGTGTAAAAATGAAACCAAATGGACCCGCAAGGGTCCATTTGGTTTCATTTTTACACTCTCAAGACTTAAAATATTCATCATCTGAATTAGCACCACTTAATTAAGAAGTTTACACTGTTTTGTTGACAAAATGCAGCCTGGAAACCAAAAGAATTCTTTAATCTTAGGTCCCTGGTGTGAAAATGTAATCAAATGGTGGTCTGTGGCTCAAATTCTGAATAAATAGTGGACCTTGGTATGAAAAAGGTTGAAAACCTCTGGTCTAGACAGTACAGTCCTCAGGGTGGTTGTATTCCATTGGTCAAACAGTTCACAATGTTTGCTGCTGTGTTTGCACATTGTTGTATTTCTCCCACACAACAGATGCTACACTTGGAACCAGCAAGTCTCTTGATACTAGCTTGGGTCGCTCCTCGCACATAAATCAGTGTGACTCTGTCTCTGTCTCTGTCTCTCTCTCACTCTCTCTCGCTCTCTCTCTCGCTCTCGCTCTCGCTCTCGCTCTCACTCTCACTCTCACTCTCTCGCTCTGGGGAGTAGCTTTCGAATCAGGAGAAAACTGTTAGACCTTTGGACTTTTGGTTTCTGGGTTTGGGGGGGGGGTAGCGTATGTCAGGGCAGGGACCTCCATTTATTAAGCATTTAAGCCACGAACCACCATTTGATCACATTTTCACACCAAAGACGTAAAATTAAAGAATTCTTTTGGTTTTGTCCACAATTCCAGGCTGGATTTTTGCCAACAAAATAGTGTAGACTTCTTAATTTAGTGGTGCTAATTCAGATGATGATGAATATTTTAACTCTTGAGAGTGTAAAAATGAAACCCAAAAGACCCTTGCGGGTCCATTTGGTTTCATTTTTACGTTCTCAAGAGTTACATCTGGTTAACCAACTTTCCATCATTTAGCCTGGGGACCACCTGGAACCTTCTCAAGGACCACTGGCCTGTGTTTCTCACATGAGTTATTATTTGTATTTGCCCCAAGATAAGATAACAAAAATGGGTCCATTTGCCTGTATTTTCTAAACTCTACTGAACACTCTGAACTTTCACCATCAGGTGTGCATGGCCAAACTAGCCATCTGGATAAGCAGAAAATCCAGAAAACCCAGGGATGGGGGGTGGGGTGGAGGGTCTGTGGACCACCATGGGGACCACTAGACATCCTACTTGTCATGGACATTGTGTGTGTAATGCTGCTGAGCTGCGGTAGTATAATTAAATAAGAAGTAATTGGCTTTTGCACACCTACAGTGCAGCAACAGGTGCGTGGGAGAGGGCTAATTAGGTGGCCGGCGTCATTAGAAAGAACAGCACCCACACACTGTCTTCAAATGCAGGGAAAAGCATTAATAATGCTGCTCCCTTATTTACATTCACACTGCATTTTAAGGTAGTCATTTAATACTTTTTAACCTTGTAACTTTTTAAACTCATTTCGTACTTTTTAACTTTTTTTTTAAGTCGAATCTTTGCTTCACTGGAACAACATATTCTCTGGAACAACATATATCCTGAGAGGATACAAATGTGAACCAAATGGACCCTAGTGGGTCCATTTGGTTCCATTTGTACCCTCTCAGGAAAAAGGGGTCTGAAAGAAAAATCATTAACATGGTGAACCGTGAAATACATCTTGATGATGTCGTCAGATGTATTTCACCATGTTATGATTTTTTTAAGACCTCCATTGTTAGGAAATGCAGAATTGGGGGAACCTTTTATCATCACCACACGATATCTCTTAGGTATATATTAATGACATTAAAATGTTGAAAATGGGTGGAGTTTCCCTTTAAGACCCATTTTAACCCCACAATGGCTCACCTGCCTCAGTGGCAGGTAGACAACAGCAACATATGGGCCTATCTAAGGCCTTTAGACTTTAAACATTTTCATGGAAAGGAGTGTGAGAACCGTGATCTCAATTCTTGCAGAGGAAACTTTGAGCAGGAATCATGTAGCACTACCAACGTAAACCTAACAATCATGCTGGCATATAAAAGTAATTACAACAGGAAGTAATTACTCCCCTGACCTTTTTTGCATTAGTAAAGTGCTTTACTGTATAATGGATGAGAGAGAGAGAAAGGGAGGGGGAGAGGGAAGGAGAGAGACTGGAAGATGGGTATAATTTTGTAACCAATAGTCAATTTTTGAATATAATCCTGGGCGTCACAATTCTACAAACTGGAGAAGAACATGTGAGGGTAGCTACCCTAGGGAACACGGGGAGAACATGAACAAACTCCACACAGAAGAGTGTTTCTAAATTAACTACAAGTAATAGTTAACCTAACAGCCCCCTTTTGCACTGCCTGTTGAAGGGGAGATTGCATCGTTCAGCCTCACTGTTCTGTGTGCACTGTATAGGTCTATACATACAGTAAAAAGATAGACTTGAGTGTGTTATTTGTACAGTCTTTGAGAAAACAAAGGCGGTGCTGTAGTAACTAGGATCTCTATCCTAGTTACTACAGGATCTATCGATCAGTCTTATGAAGGCCACTGTCGAGTATGTTCTATTGTTTTGTAAGAAGACGGGAGACGACGATACATTGTGCAGGGAAAAGTATTTTACTTGTTTAAGAGCCTTGCAATATAGTACTTGTCTAACAGACTGAAGGCAGTTGGCGTTTTTACCAAGGAGTGTAATAATTTTAATACACAAACTGTTTAGCGACAACTTGTGGTGTTTGTCATGTGTGCAGAATTAGCATTAGGATCTATAGACTACCGCACATCTCTGTTGTCTTGAGGACCTCCCTAGGGAGACACTCGAGGGGCATCCTAACCAGATGCCTGAACCATCTCAGCTGGCTCCTTTCCAGGCGAAGGAGCAAGCGGCTCTACTCTGAGTCTCTCCCGAGTGACTGAAGTTCTCACCCTATCCCTAAGGGAGGTGCCAGCCACTCGCCGGAGAAAACTCCAGTGCGCCTTATATATGAAAACAGTTCTAAAATAGGCCATTCAGTTAAGGTGCGCCTTATAATCCGCTGCGCCTTTATAATGCAGAAAATACGGGAGCCAGATAGTGATAAACACAACAACAGATCACGTCAGTGGTATACCTCTATTTGTTATGGGCTAACATAAAAATTGTGTTAACAGGATAGAAAGGTGTATTGGGAACCGGCACATGACTAATTGTGGGTTCGAATGGCTAAGTGGTGCAGCATCATGCCGGGAGGATGCTGCTGCTTCAACAGCAGCAGGTTGGAAAAATGGGAGCCATCATCATCAGCTCACCCTCTCCTGCAGAGTTACAGTACACACAGTTTGGCTTTCATACACACATAATCCCAGCTGGCAGTGTGGTTGGTCGCTGGCACACTGCGCGTGGCACGGCCTGAGCTTTTTTTTTTTTGGCTGTGTGTGGTCACTATAGCTGGCACAGGCTGAGCTTTCACCAGCCAGCGTTGCCAACAGGACAATTATTGCATCTAAACCTGCCCACATTAACTCGAGAAACCTAAATTTGGGAATTATTTTCACCACGTTAATAAGAACCAATTGGTATTGTATCTTATATCGTCTTAATCAGTGATTATAGTCACGTTTACGACAAGGTATGGCTTCTCCTAGAGCAGGGGTTTTCAACAGGTGGTCCTAAAAGGGTTCCAGGTGATCCCCAGCTAAGTTGTTTAACCAGATGTAACTCTTGAGAACGTAAAAATGAAACCAAATGGACCCTGGCGGGTCCATTTGGCTTCACTTTTACACTCTCAAGAGTGATTATCCTACCAGGTCAAATATAGTCACAACTTATATAAAGCAAAACATGTAAAACGTCATCATGCTCTATGTAGAAATATGTGATATGTCTAACTATGGTGTCTTCATGATGCTGAATCCATTCCAAGCTCCATAAAAAACACTCACTGGGCTAAAAACAGACATACCCATAATCATAAACATGCTTAGTCAGCATATACTGTAAGTGCTATGGATATTTCTGCCCAGTGAATTTATCCCCCAAAACTAATGCATGGAATAGATTCAGCATTGTGGGGGGGGGGGGGGGGGGAGAGTCAATCTATCTGTGTGATTTTCTCCCTGTTTTACTGCTGAGCTGAGTAGTAGCCAATAGCCAGCTCAGGACATGAAGATTGACAGGTGAAGTTCACTCAATCAGATGACACCCCTCAACTGTCTTGCCCCACCCCTTCTCTGCTCCCCACACACTGAAGCAGTGTTGCCAACTTGGCACAGTTGTCGCTATATTTAGCTTTTTTACAGACCCCCCTAGCGCCAAAATTTGTGAAAAACTCCTGGTGGAAAATCTAGTGCTTTTTTTGCTGGTGAGTTGGGGCAAAATTGGTTGACAGGAGCCAGAGATAAAACCCTAATTTTTCACCATTTTCCTCCTATGATAGAGTCCACCGTGGGCCCTGGTATGAAAATGTTTGAAAACCCACTGCTCTAGCGCATTCTAGTGCATTTTGGAAGTGCCACTAGTGCATTTTGGATTTTTGTCAGTTGGCAACACTGCTCCCCACACACTGAAGCTACATCACTGCACTAAGGTCCCATGATAGACACTGATCCCACAGAGCCCAAACAAATAACTCATTAGAACAGTAAAATAAGCTTAAAAAATCAGAAGCTACAGCACACACATCTTGCCCATCAACTCAAAGATGCCAGATGGCTAAGAGCAGTTCCTGATGAATCATGGTGAGTTTAGTGCTACACACTTTGCAGGGGTTGACACTAAGGTCTCGGAGGCACTTGCCCATCGGGCAAGTGCAAGTCAGGTTCTACTTGCCCTCAGCTCATGGTCACTTGCCCCCCAAAAATATATTGTAAATTTTGCAGATCTAACTCTTGAGAACGTAAAAATGAAACCAAATGGACCCTTGCGGGTCCATTTGGTTTCATTTTTACACTCTCAAGAGTTAAAATTCATCATCTTAATTAGCCCAGGTCTACACAACTAGAGAATGTAGAAGATTAGGTCATTTTGATGTGTATGTTAATTTGCCTGTTTTGTTTCCCAAATCCAGCCTGGAATTGTGGACAGCTAGAAAGCAGGGAAAGACACAGAGGCACAGAGTGCAATGACTGCCTTCAAGACAAATTTATCTTGTGTTGTGTTATAGTGCACTAAGTCACACACTTGCCCGATCGGGCAACCAGGTAGCAGTCTTCACTTGCCCCACAATTTTTTTTTACTTGCCCCGGGCAAGCGGGCAAGTGTTAGTGTCAAGCCCTGCTTTGTATAGGCCTGTAGTCATGATAATGGTTAGCCTGAGGGTTAGCAGCTAAGCTAAGCTGACCTGGGGTTGCCAGCTGATTAGTCAGCCTGTCATCCCAATGTTTTCTTTGTGGCTAGTTGTTAGCATCGATTACCAGGGGTGTAGTGGAGGGGGGCGGGGGGGACGTCCCCCCACTTCTCACATCTAAACTATTTTTGGGGCAAAAGTAGGCCCATGTTTTTTTAGTCTTGTCATTTACTTGGACACTATGGATATAATTAGGCATGGTAAACAATCCTTCTCAATATGCTAGATTTGTTTTAATGGCGTGTCTGTGTGTGTTGCGCAGGTGCACGCAAATGCGCATGCAAGTGTGCATGCACATGTCTTAAAGGGAAATTCCACTCATTTTCAATATTTTACTATGTCATTAATAATACCTTAGAGATGTCGTGTGGACATGGTAAAAAAGTTCCCCCATTCTGTTTCCTAGAAATGGAGGTCTGAAAAAAATCATCAGCATGGTGAAATACATCTTGATGACATCATCAAGATGTGTTTTACAATGTTAGAGTTTCCTAGTCTATTTGGGTGTATCTGTATTCCTTTTTTAAACCTTTATTTATAAAATGAAAAGGGAGTTAAATGCTGCAATTAGTAAATATGGCAAAATATGACTCCCAGCATCATTTAAGTGGGACTCATCAAATGTCCCCGCGACTCAGATTGAAAACGTAATTTACATCACTCTTATATAGGTTTTGGGTGTCATTCCTTGACATGGAATAATGTGAACAACCATTGACACAGAAACATTAAGGTTTTATCAGAAAACTGCGGTGACATTTAGTAGGATCAGTTGTCAGTTCTTCATGAGTTAATGCATTGCGGAGCGTCCCGGTTGCCCCTGCCAAGAGAGACCAGGAGAGGTGATGGCAGGATCTTGGCCAGGCGAGGATCTATACGGGCTAAAAGCTTTTGTGTCTCCATCTCAAGGTCAAAATCTATAAAAACGCGTCATCTTAATAACTGTAATATTTACAGCCTGATGTTCTTGGGGCGTCTGTCTGCGACCTACGCCACTTTGGAACGTGCAGTATGCTGTGGTTGCGTGTTGTTGTTGCACATCAGGAATACTAATGTCCGATCTATAAGCTCACTGTGAGCTAGTGTCCTTGAGCAAGACTGTAATTGCCATAATTGCTCCCGAAGTGCAGGTTACATCGCTGCGTGAAGGTGCGTGAATGGCTGCATGTAATGCACCATCTATGTAAAACGAATAAAGGTGCTATGAAATGTACCACGTATTGCAGTTAGATCAATTAAATGTAATATAACCATTGGTGAGCAACATTACTTACTGCAATATATTTGCTCTACTTTTTTGGCCTTAGAAAAAGTAAGGTCTTAGAAAGTACAACACATCAAATGCATACTAGTCATACGTAAACTTAGAACCTAACATCTGTCTAACTAGATTCCCAAGCTACGGGCTAGGACTGCATTTTGTTGAGTGACAACTTGTGTGTATAGCACACAAGTGGGCCATGGCCCTGGCCTACTCGGTTACATTGACATACAGCTAGGGGGACACCCAGCTATATGTCGCCACAAAACCGTGCAATAGCCCTTTTAACGGGTTACACACAACCCTATATGTGGTTAGATCGGTCTCAGTAATTCACTCACACGTACGCGCGCACACACACATACTGTACACCAGACCAATTTGAGGTAATGACGTTATGTCCGTTGACTGTCAGAATGACTGCAGAGCGTCTACCCTATAGATGACATCAGCAGATATTATTATAACACACACACACATGCACCCAGTCCAGTCCCGTCACACCCACCTCCTCACATCCATACACTTCTCTTTGCTCACATACTCTTGTAGCTGTGTGGAATTTAACACCAGCACAAGGTCGCACCATGGATGATACTCACTGCACATCACAAACATGTATGCAACACAACCAAAAGGCAACTCATTTTTCCTTCCAGTTACACGTAGCAGCGACTCAGGCATCATCTAAAGGCTCATCTTCTGAGGCTTCATGAATAAATGATCCAAAGAGCATCCCTGGATTGTTTGTCATGTTATAGAGGACGCCGTTTTCTCGTTCTGATGATGATGAAGAAATAGGTCTCCATGTTCTTGCCTTTTTTTTTTTATTTTTTTTTTTTACTATTTTTAAAAACTTTTTTGGAATAATTCAACATACCAAACCATTGACACGTTTGGGTGCTTGTAGACTGGCCATTTTAACACTATTTAATAGTTTAAAAAGCAATTAAGGGATAAGGAGTTTAGCTGTGACAAAAATCTAGGCCCTACACTGGTAGGGTCTATGAAAATCTAGTGTGGTGACGGAAATCTAGGTTAATTTGATTACTAACTCTCCATCATTTAGCCTGGGGACCACCCAGAACCTTTACAGGGACCACTGGTTGTTGAAGACCACTGCTTTACTGGTAGTAGGCAGACACAAACAGCAGGAGTACAATCACACACACAGTCTTAAAAGTGTGTTATGTTATGTATGAATCACAAAGTGATTAAAAAAGTCCAGAGATCAACTGACCCCCCCCAATTAAAAATGTTGCTGTACTGACCTGCTTTCTTCATCATGAGTTGAAGCTCTTGATGGCAGGTTTTAATTATTAGGGGTAATTATTTGGTAAACCCAGGCTCAGGTCTGTTGGAACAGGCTTTTGGTCTAACACAGGGGTCGGCAACCCAAGATGTTGAAAGAGCCATTTTCGACCCAAAATTAAATTCAAAATCTGTCTGGAGCCGCATTTTATTTTTTTTTTTCCCGAGAGTGTGCAAATGTGAACCAAATGGACCCTGGCGGGTCCATTTGGTTCCATTTGCACACTCTCGGGAAAAAAAGGTCCTCAAAGAAAAATCATTAACATGGTGAAACACAACCTTTCTTCAGAAATGAAGTTTCTAAAAATAAAATAAAGGAGTTTTACAGAACTCCATTTCTAGTCCACACAACATCTCTAAGGTATATTAATGACATAAATTGAGTAAACCTTTGAAAATGGGTGGTTCAGATTGAAAGCTCCACCTCTGATAACTGCTGGGCTTTTTTGACATGGCCAAGTGCTACTTTAGCTGGCAACTGTCAGACAGTGCAACGCGTTTTGGGTGACTGAAATGTTTATATTATTTTGGTGTGGATCACCCCAGTATGTGTATGTAATAATGCTACAGCCACTGAGCCACTAGGGCTGTGTTCTAGAGCCCAGTGTGTATGTAATAATGCTACAGCCACTGAGCCACTAGGGCTGTGTTCTAGAGCCGCATGCGGCTCCTGAGCCGCAGGTTGATGACCCCTGGTCTAACACAAGGCTCCAGACCTCATTTGCTGCCATGCAACCAATGAGCATGGCTCCAGACCTGATTTGCTGCTATGCAGCCAATGAGAGGACTTATACTATACCTGGCTACATAGTGTTGGAGAATACCAGCCGATGTACAATAGTTCTGAACAGCTTGAACTAAATCCCGGCATATGCTCAGCTGATACATAATTGCCTTTGATGCATAACGAGCATCACAGCTGAATACAGACACACACACCTGCTCCCTGATTGTCTGGAGTCATTTCTCTCCAAAACCCCTCAGCTATGATGCAATATGATGAAAAATTATTGTGTTTGGGCTTAGCGCGTTAGCGCTCAATATTTGCATTGATTTTGCGAGCTTATATAACGCCATTTCGGGACTGTATGTCTGCAAGATGCGAGATGTGGTGGTGGTCTGCAGGTGGTTCTTAGTAAGAATGGGTTAAGAGTTCATGTGGTTTAGAGCATCGCAGTCCCACCGACTTTAAATGACGATTAGTAACACCAGAAGTAATTTCAACTAATCTGTAAGCATATGCTTACAGTGCACAGTACAATGTTTTGATACAATTAAATATGTGAGAAGAAAGAACTTAATAAAAAGTGTTGCACTGTGCCATTTTCAAATTATTTGATCAGTACAGTACAGCTAAATTAGTGTAATACTGTATAGAGTTGGGCAGTCACAGTTACCCAATAGCCAGGGGAGCAGAGTGTGTGCGCTGCAGCCAGCAGCCACTGAACGTTCACTAAATTTTGGTAATAACCATCTTTGTATGTATTTAAGCCTATAGTTTTATTTTATGGATGTCAGTAAGGCCATTGCTCTATCAGTCTGTCTGCATCACGGTGCATACGCATGGCTATATGGAGATTACGCACGTGGCTTGTTCAATGATGACTCACCACAGAGCTATTTTTGGTAATTTAGATGTGTACGTTGTAAGATAAATATTATACTGCAGTATTTGCGCGGTATAATTCACCTAGTTTTAGAACTAGGTGCTGCAGCTCACTTATAATGCTCTGTGAGCTTGTAGATTGTATCTTTATCGCGCAGCGCACAGCTCTTAACATTGCATCATACAGTATACGCAGGATGCCGAGTGTGGGACTACACATGTTGTTGCTGTGGCTTAGCTCTGTGTGAGAGAACATTATAAACATGGCACAAATATTCCTGACTATGGATTTGTTCCGCAGCAAGACGGCCCCGCGTCTGTGTTATATGTTTGGAGAACGTCCTGTGTCGGATGAAAACTCATTCGGTGAGAGACCGCGACTGACTGAATTGAATTGTGCGTACTGCGTGTGCGCACGGCTGCGCCTGCGTGTGCGTAAATCTTGCACTGAGTAACTGAGACTGACCGTTCTAATGTGAACGTAATGGGAAAGTAAGAGTCTTTGGAGCGGAGCGTGCGTTCAAACTTGAAAGATGTTTTTTTTGTCGATCTGACATTTCACAATTGGGGGGGCTTTATGAGGCAGCGTCATTATATTAAGGGCGTTTAGGGGGGCATTCCCCCCCTGGCCCCTGTGCACAACTTTATAGCCGGCTCTGCAAACACGAGCCTCCAAAAAAAGAAAAGAAAGCAAGAAAGAAGGCGATCATGCAGTCGGACACTCTTTCCTCTCCCTCGACCATCGCTGCGCGTGATGGATATAATTGATGAAATACTGAAAAAGGTACACAGTAACAATAGCCTAATTTAACATCGATTCTCTCAGAACACATGCACAGGGCGCTCGCTGCGTTACAAATGATCTCGTCGAGCAGCGACCACAAAGTGTTTGTGCTGTAACGCACGCACGCATCCCCGAAATTTGATTTGTTTCTGATACAGTAACAGAACGTGTCCATATACAACTAAGATGCGATGTCCATAGAACTAATGCAGCCATTGTTATTGCTTAGTGCTTGAGGTGGAAAAGGGACTCGGAAAAAAGGTTGTAGCCGCGTATAATTGGCCTTTTTTAATGGATTAAAATAGCGCATTTTTCCTTATCGGTTAACGGTCATTAACCGGCAGAGGTCTGACGACGATCGGTTAAGAAAATCTTTCCATTTGGCCATCCCTAATTCCGAGGCGATCCAAGGCCAGAGAGTCGATGTAATCCCTCCATCTGGTCCTTGGTCTGCCCCGGGGTCTTCTCCCAGTGGGACGTGCCTCAAGGACCTCCCTACGGAGACTCAGAGTCTCTCGCCGGAGAAAACTCATTTCGGCCGCTTGTATTCGCTAGCTCCCCTGCTGCTCCGATTCTCCAGCTGATCTCCTTCTCCATCACTTTTGAACAAGACCCCGAGATACTTAAAACTCCTTCACCTGGGGTAATGCCTCAGGAAAATAAATATAGCTATATCCATTTTGATCTTTGGCTAAAAAAGTTGCCTCTATTACCCTCACATGAGTTTACTACTGTATTCCATGGTAGTACAGTAGAGTTAATGAGTTTACTACTGTATTCCATGGTAGTACAGTAGAGTTAAATGAGTGTAATGCTGTATTCCATGGTAGTACAGTAGAGTTAAATGAGTGTAATGCTGTATTCCATGGTAGTACAGTAGAGTTAAATGAGTGTAATGCTGTATTCCATGGTAGTACAGTTGAGTTAAATGAGTGTAATGCTGTATTCCATGGTAGTACAGTAGAGTTAAGTGAGTGTAATGCTGTATTCCATGGCAGTACAGTAGAGTTAAATGCAGCGGTGAACTGTACCAACGCTTCAGGCTTTGGAAGCATGCCATTGATCTTCCTGTGTTCAAATAAAAATGAACAAAATGTCAGTGCCAGACAGGGTAAATAACTCACACCTACACTGCACACGCAGAGTAGGTGTGCACACACACGACTGCGGCTCAGGAGGTAAAGCAGGTTGTCTGGTGATCCATATACTGTATACTGTCGGCGGTTCGAATCCCGGCACCTTCCTGTCTACATGTCATCCTCGGGCAAGACACTGAACCCCACTCACAGCTGCAATGTGAATCAGCATGACTGACCCTGGCATTTAGTACAATCAGAAGGGAAGTGATTGGGCTGTCAAGGGGAAGTTGCAGCTAGTTAAACCCACATCCACCGACGGCGCCTCCAGGCTTGAGCCAACGGGGTGCGAGTGGAACTCATGCACGAGTGCCCAGAGAGCACACACGCTGGTTTGCTTTGTGCACGCGGACAGGGCAGTTTGTGTTTAAGTTGTTCTCTGGATGAACCGCCAGTCCTGACGTCATATACTACCTCTCAAAACGGATGTATTATATGACAGATAATAAGCTCACCACAAATCCTTTGCTCGTTCTCGACGGCACTCGTTCATGAATCCTTTCCCTTCCCATGATCCCTTGCTTCGGGCGCCTTCATGGAGGAAATGCTTCCGCATTTGACCACCAAATTTTGGTGGTCAAATGCGGAAATAGGCGCACTTCCGGCGGTCTTCCGGGTGCTTCAAAACGCCACTAAGCAACTTGTATTGAAATGAACGGCAAGGGGGTGGGGCTATTGCTCTTGTCCGCTCTCTATATTTTATTACTCTATGGTTAAACCACCTTTCTGGCAAAATGGCTGCCGGTGTGCATTTGGTTTACATGTTTTAAGTGAGACGCAGCTAAGCAAGGTTGGCATTTTTTTCTGAAATGAGTAATAGTCCTACACTGTCTGGATGTCATCTTGAATGAGATTAAAAAATGGGATAATTCTGTAATAAAAAAAAAATATTGGTTGTGTTTGGAGGAGCGTGTAACAGTGGGAATCAATCATGTGATTGAACTCAAAAGATTCATTTACATTAAGAGTAGAGAGTCAACGCATGGAATGTTTGGTATTATTTTTTATGTCCTGTTGTTTTGGCATGTATTGTGTATGACGAGATGCTCTAAAAAGAAAACACAATTTTTCATTTCGCTGGGTCTTTAAATATGGATCATCGCCCCCAACTATGCGCTTAACATCATTCAGCTGTCATGTCCAATGTGTCAGATGAAAGGGCAGTTACACGGGAGCAGGAAAAAAACACATGGAAGCAGGGTGCATGGCCATTCGTGAATTTCTTGAATCACATTGTTCTAGAAATGTATTCACACAATGCATTTGCAAGTCGGTGTAGTGGAGGGGGACGAGGGGGGACGGCATCCCCCCCACTTCTCACATCTAACATATTTTTGGGGCAAAAGTAGGCCTATGTTTTTGTCTTGTCATTTACTTGGATACTACGGATACAATTAGGTATTGTAAACAATCTTTCTCAATATGCTATACTTAATTTTAATAGCGTGTCTGTGTGTGTGTTGTGCAGGTGCACGCAAATGCACATGCAAATGCTTGCATGTGTCTTAAAGGGGAATTCCACTTGTGTTGTGTTGACATGGTAAAAAATAAAGTTCCCCCGTTCTGTGTTTCCTAGAAATCAAGATGTGTTTCACCATGTTAATGAGTTTCCTTTTTTCTGAGAATGTACAAATGGAACCAAATGGACCCGCTGGGGTCCATTTGGTTCACATTTGTACACTCTAAGAAAAAAAAAGAAAATGGGTGGAATTCCCCTTTAAGAGGCATCCCCCCACTTCTAAAAGTCTCACTACAACACCGCCTATGAGTGATTATAAAGGAGGTCGGCAGAATGTATTGGTGAATTGTTTTCTTTTGCTCTGCTATCATTTAAAAGAGAGGGGGTTCCTTAAAGTGCAAATAACAGTAAATCGGAAATTTGTTTGCAATACTTTGTTGGTTGAACTCCCTCTGATGTTGAGGGAGTAGACTTCATTCTGTCTTTATCACACAGTGATGTTAAGTTGCTTACAGTTACACATCCTGTCCCAACATACAGTACTGTGTCTATGCTATAATTTTACCCCAACATATATGTTTTCTTGAATTGTTTCAAAGACGCTCCCTGTTCTCTATATTTCCCACCGCTCCCATAGTACATTGCAGTTACAATTGAGCTATAGTTGATTCTAATTCTAATGTGTGTTCTTAAAATTGCCCGTTGACATTGTCTGATTCTCTCACATGTCATCCTCGATCTGCCATTCACACGGAACCCTAGCTGCAATTTGCAACTCTAGATTTACAGGCATAAAATGCGATGAATCTAGAGTTTCATTACCCTCCATTGATTTCCTGATAATGTTTTTTTTTTTTCACTTGTAATCTAATTGTATTGTATTAAACAACATTAAAATCACCAAGCATTGCAGCTGGAGAGAACTCTTGAATTGTCCTCTATCTATCTGTAAAGCATTGCTTGATTTAAAAAAATAATAATAAAAAATCACTGCAGATGTTATGAGCAACTTTCTGTCAAGAAATTCTCTTCAGGTGGAGTTTGGAAGCGCTCATCATAAGTCACTGAACAGCCCTGTGCGCAACCTTTTTTTTAGGATTTTATTCATTGACAGAAAGAAGCTCATAATGTCTATGGTGGAGTTTTAGCAAACAATCGCTTTGCAGATACAAAGAGGATAATTCAGGCTTTCCCTACAGTTGCAATGCTGGTGAGTTTAATTTTGTTTAATACAAGCAGATCACATATGAAAATCTTATTATTAAGTCAGTGGAGGCCTTTGCAACTCAAGTATCATCACATTATTAAACAAATTAGAACTATTTACAACGGCTATTTTTCAACAGGTAGAGCAGGGGTTTTCAACAGGTGGTCCAAGGACCACCAGTGGTCCCTGAGAGGATTCCAGGTGGTCCCCAGGCTAAATCGTGGAGAGTTGTAAAAATGAAACCAAATGGACCCTTGCGGGTCCATTTGGTTTCGTTTTCACACTCCCAAGAGTTAAACTATTCTTCATCTGATTTAGCACCACTTAATTAAGAAGGCTACACTGTTTAGTTTCCCAGATACAGCCTGGAATTGTGGACAAAACCATAATAATTCTTAATTCTTTGGTCTTTAGGGTGAAAATGTAATCAAATTGTGGTCCGTGGCTCAAATGTTCTATAAATGGTGGTCCCTGGTAGCAAAAAGGTTGAAAACCCCTGAGGTAGAGCGTAAACTGGCGGAAGTGGTTATGGAATACGCCTTTGGTCTAGATCCGTTGTTCTAAACGTTTTTTTTTGCTGTGTGTGTCCTTCTAGAGAAGATGACAACTGCCACGTCCCCCATCCTGCTCAAATGGGACCCCAAGAGTCTGGAGATCCGGACCCTGACCGTGGAGAGGCTGCTGGAACCGTTGGTCACACAGGTAGGGCTGTTCATATCTATAGGGGTGATCAGGTTGATCGCTGTCCTGAGTTTGGATAGAGGCTTTTGTACCGGGTCTGGACAACAGTGTCTCCCACCGACTCAAGTCCCATGGTGCGCTGTGGAATGAGAGAGTGTCGGATTTGATGTCAGTTACTGGTATGCCAGAGTCATGCGGATTACAGAGACACACACATGCACACATAGAGATTTGGTAGATTCTGTGCTAAATGTAATTGTGTGCCATATCTAAATTGGCACTGCTGTTTTGTTTATGGCAGAAAAAAAGGTGTTTCCTAGAGTTTTAGTTGGATTAAAAAGGGATCAATAGTGGCAAACATTTCCGGTTGTTTCAACAAAGGGTATATACTGTCTATTTAGGTCTGATTGATCATTCAATTTCAATGAAACAAACAAAAAAACCCTGCTTGTTGGAGCCCACGGTGACTTGGCTAGCCAAGTGGAGAGAGGAGTTCTCTTGTTCCAAACTTTTATAGCAAAACAGAAATGCTAATCAGTGCGAGGCGTCCAGCTGGCACACACAGGGATCCAATTCCCGCCTACTGTCGTAGAGAATTGAAGGTCTGAATTGAGGTCTGAATAAAACCTCTGTTTAGACCTAGAATGCTAATGTTATATAGTCGTATACTTTGTGTATTCTGCAAGGACAGGCACAGATCGGTCGCACCCACTCCTGGTCGCATTGATGCATGCGTAGACATTAATGTGGTCGAGTTCAAGTTTCTTTTTATTTTGTCTCCTGTAGGAGAAATTTGTCGTGGAGACAGGACCACAGCTGCAAATATAAAGACAATAGACAAGAAACAAACCAAAAACAACACAATACAGGAACAAATAACATATACACCCTAAGTGCTTACCCCTTTGTCAGAAAAACGGCTATCTATTTAACATTTTTATAGAGAGTGGTACAAATGAGTGTTTATACTGTTTTGTTTGCACTGTGGCGTCCTATACCTTCTACCTGATCTCATTAACTCATATTCTGAATGAAGAACATGTGGGGGGTCAGAGGTTACATTCCTAGCTTTCCTTATTCCCGTCTGCTCAACTCGAGATACCATATCTCAGTGTAGATTCTATGCTAGCTCTATAGAAAATTAGCATAATGTTCAAACTAACACCAAACGGCCTCAATCTGCAAAGAAAATGTAACCTCTGATGTATTTTCGAACAACAGGATTCAACATGTGTGTGTGCCAGCTCATATTTCGATCAATTAGCACTCCCAGATACTTATAGGAGTAGACCTGTTTGATGTTAACATCATGAACCCTGAGCGTAGTATGGTCTCCCACAGACCTCGGATCAACAATGATCTCCTCTGTTTTATCAGTGTTGATCATTACATGATTTTGATCACACCATTCCACAAATTTATTCATTCATTATGGAGTCATTACTCCATGTGTACTACTCATCTATTAACGTCATCATAGAAACACAAAAAGTTTGTGGCACACATTTGGCATGTAGTGTGATTAATTACCCAGCCCATATCGCAAATGCATCAGCCAATTGTGTTCCCCCCAACTGGTGTTATCCTGTTCAATCGTTGATGGCTTTTGTGGTGTTCAGAGGAAGTTTTGATAAATGAAGGGCAGCTATCACTATGATCCCCTGTTGCCCGAGGGAAAGATGTCCAGATGCAGCTTGTGGAAAAACTAGGGATATTTGACTAAACAGACGTTTTATGCCACAACTTTCTCGTTGCGTTCTACGGCTTTTTGTCAGTCACGACACAACTCGTTCCACGTTCACAGCCGGGATGGGTGAGATCTCTGTCAATCGCTATGATGATTCATACAGCTTTCCTGCGTGATGCTAGATACATTTTGAATACATTTAGAAAGTGTGAATACACTTTTTTTCTGCATTGTGTTATGTCGAAACCTCTCCATGGAAAAATCCTCCATTTCATAGAGAATAGAAGCCATACGTCGCATGTATCTTTCCACCGCAGTGAATTACTTACTGTCACAACAAGGACGTCGGAGAAGAAAGGGAATTGTCAGAAATGCTAAACCCGGCGCTGGTGGTAGGTAGGGGCGGATATAACATTTCCCAATTGGAGGGGCAGGAGAAAATGGTATTGGGGGCGGCTTCATCGCCTGTGTCTCTTCGCGCCACGGGCGATGAAGCCGCCCCCCATACCATTTTCAGTTACAGGACATTTATTAGGCAAGTAAAGCATCAATAATAACATCAGTTGTTGTTGAAGTTGCAACAGGCACACAGCTAAAGGTCTGACTCGGAGAGTTTTCTGTTTTTTAATGATGAAATGCTGTTGGTTTAGTGGTTCCACAATTGTAGTTAGTTAGTAGCAGTAGTAGTGTTTCAAATCATATTAAATATAAGCACTTTAGAAATATCTTGGGTTGTTTTGCATGCCATCATGTTTAGTGGGGCAGCCTGGGCATTTAGGGGGCCATTGCCCCCCATGCCCATGCCTAGATCCGCCCCTGGGTGGTTGGCATTGGCTGCAGGTACTGGGCCCATGCAGAGCTATAGGATTCTGTTGGCTCACGGCCATGCAGGATTCCTTTGTGTTGCAGTTTTTTGTGTGTGTGCAGATGGTGCGAAGCGGGGACTTATTGTGACTCCATCGTGCCTGCATCCACGCGTCTGACTGTGATATAGCGCCGTTCGTCGTCAACAACAATGGTCCTGTGGAGCCAATTAGTTAGAGCCACATCCGGGTATCTTCTTCGACAACAGAATGGCAAACATTAGACGCCTAGACACCTGTGCTGCCCTTCGTTTTCAGTCCCTCCAGGCTGCGTGTAGTTACAAACTGCATTAACCATTTAGTACAAACGTGTCAGTTTTCCTTCCTGGTACATGTACTGTTTAGTGGAAAAAATCCATACCCATTATCCTGCTGTTATACCTGGCACATTCGTACTCAGAGCACGTTTTGTCACTCGTCGAAAGCAGCCAGAAAAGGTGTAGTAATATTTAAATTGGGCATTAGCGTTATTATCCACAAAGCATAGAACTTCTTTTGCTGTTGTCTCAAAGCCTGACCTTATCCTTTCAGTCGTGACCGTAGGTGAGAGTAGGAAGGAAGATCGTTCGGTAGACGGAGAGCTTTGTCTCAGCTCTCAGGCATGAGGTCGAGATTCAGGCTTCAGTGCGTGATTTATAATTTCAAGGAAATCTATACTAATGAAAGCAATCTTCATTATTAATCAAATTTGACTTGTGCAACCACTCCCAACGCCTGACTTTGGGCCTGACTTTGGCCCTATTTATGGTGTTCACACCGCAGCCATCTTGCCAGTAAGGTGCCTCCCATAGACCACTGGTTTTCAACCTTTTTGATCCCAGGGACCACTATTTGTTCAGCATTTGAGCCACGGACCACCATTTGAGGACACTTTCTCTTGTACATTCTCTAGTTGTGTAGACTTCACACAGACTTAATATTTGAAATGAAACCATTTGGTTTCATTTTTACGCTCTCAAAGAGTTACTATTGGTTAACCAACTGTCATCATTTAGCTGGGGACCACCTGGAATCCTCTTAGGGACCACTGGTGGTCCCCGGACCACCTGTTGAAAACCACTGCCGTAGACCGAAGAGCTCATATACTGTAATCTGATTCTATAGAACTGATTATATACAACGTATATAAACTCCACAGCATTGCAGCTGTATGGAAAACTATTTTTTTTTTGTTTGTTTTTGTTTCATAAGCTTCATAAGCATTTCATGAGCTACTTCTATGTCAAAACATTCTGTGCAGAGTTTGGGAGTGCTGGTTGACTATCACTCAACAGCCCACATGTGTTGTGAATATGCACATAATGCAGGAGGCAGCAGGAGGTGGCTGTACTGATGCCTAAAAAAATCACCTGCAAATTATTTTGACACTAAGTGGCTTATAAAATGTCTGTCACCCGATTTTATGAAACGAGAATAATTAAAATGCTTTTGAAATAAGACATTTTAAAAAAAGTAACATACTAAAGGTAATTTGTTACTTTTTAAAAGTAATGTGCGCAACACTGTTTATAGCCTACCATATAGCGCTGTTTCACCAATACAGAGTAATACACACACAGCAACACTCGGTTGTCTTTGCTGATTTTCATGTTTTTGGCACAGCTGCAAAAAGAACAAACGCTGTGACAATATGGCTTTGGAAGAGCTATACTGCAAAATGGAGCATGCATGCTTCATACTCGCATTAATCACGAAACAAAGTCCATGCAATTCCAGAGAGAGAGAGGGAGAGAGAGAGAGGGACTGTGCTTGTATGTCAGAAGAAGTGCCCTGGCAACCGTCCCATTTCCCAAGAGGAGTTGTTGAAGTTAGTATAGCGGCTCACTCACAGCTTAAAACCACTGTGTTAACTCTTTTTATACGTTGAGCCCGTTGAGATTTTATAGTATTATTCATACCCCCCCTCCAACAGCTACTCAGCCTCATAATCCATAATCTTTGTTTTGTTTGTTCTAGTGTGGTTTGTAATTCCACAGGAATGAGGCATTACGTCATCACTTTTATTCAGTTCAATCAGGAAAGGGGAGGGCTTCGTCCAATCAGGTTTGAGCGGGTGCCTGCCTCAGTGCACATGATGTGTGTTCCCCACTGTAGAGCGCATGCATGTGCATATCTTGTTACAGAGAGGACCTTAAAAAATGACCAAGACCACTGAATGCTCCCTTTAATAACAAAGACCTATCACCCACAGTTCCGCATAGAACAAACAATGCGCCACAGCGTAATGTAAAGTAAAACCAGTGATGGGCAGTAACTTGTTAGGAGTAGCTAAGCTACATAGCTTAACTACAGTACATTTTCCCGTAGCTTGTAGTGTAGCTTACTACATTTTTTCTGGAGATAGCTGTAGTGAAGCTACACTACTTGTTTCGAGTAACAAGGAGTGTAGCTTACTACATTTCCCACCCACATTTTCGAATTCCACACATTTTCAAGTGCTTTACAGGCCAATGGATAAAAAACAAAACAAAACAAACAACATAATATTAAAAAGTTGTACATTAGCTTAACTACATTTTAGCTTGTAGTGTAGCTTGCTATTTTGGGGGGGATTTCTTGTAGTGAAGCTACACTACTTATTTTGAGAGTAACTTGCCCATCACTGAGTAAAACACACTGTACATCGGCTTTCTTTAGAAAGCCTCGCGAGAGAGGAAATCTCACTGTCCGGCTTCTTTTCATCTTCCTGGTCCGTTGTGATCACAGCGCGGTGGTCCCCGGCAGCCCCACCGCCCCTCCATCATGCGGCCTGTGTGTCTGGAAGCCCATCCCCCTCCATGCCATTTGTGATTGAACTGCTCACGCTGAGTCAGCAGAACGCAGCCTGTTGGCAGGGGGAGGGGAGGGGAGGGAGTGGCGCTCCTGCATGCTCATCATCAGCATGTTGCAAATGCACCGCTGTGTCGTGATTGAAATGGGTGACCGTCTGTAAAGGCTCTTGGAAGTCTCCATTATATTCCCTTTGGGTGGTACACAAAGATGCAGACCGACACACAGTGATGCGTCTGCATGCATTCTGAGGCTTAATACACAGAGGAACATATACAGTAGATCAGTGGTTTTCAACCTTTTTCATACCAGGATCGTTCAGAATTTGAGCCACGGACATTTTAGCCCCACAGATCCCAAAACTAAAGATTTCTTTTGCTTTTGTCCACAATACCAGGCTGGATTTGGGAAACAAAACAGTCAAACATACACACCAAAATGGCCAGTAATTTAATCTTCTACATTCTCTATAGTTGTGTAGAATGGACCCGCAAGTGTCCATTTGGTTTCATTTTTACGCTCTCAAAGAGTTACATCTTGTTAACCAACTTTCCATCATTTAGCCTGGGGACCACCTGGAATCCTCTCAGGGACCACTGGTGGTCCCCGGACCACCTGTTGAAAACCCTTGCTGTAGACATATCTATGACATCTCTAGTAGATTGTATGTAAACCGGATGATATAAGACCAGAATGAGCAGGAACATGCACTGCATTTCATATTATAGTGTACATACAGTACAGTCAGCCTCTCTGATGCATCCTGTCATGGTTATCAATATGCTGCTTATGCAGATGAGTCATAACACGCTGGAAAAGGAACCAACAAGTACATAGAAGTACTTTATGAATTCCAGGGTTTTACCGAGGAAGTAGGAGTAGTTCTCCATTGTTGCAGTATCATTGTTGGTGCTTTTACTGGTAAAACAATTGATTATACTTTAATCTTCCACCACTGTGCAAATGCATGCTATGCATTTTGAGGATTGTGGTTTTCAACCCCTTTGTCATCAATGTTCTTTATTTATTCAGCATTTGAGCCACAGAAGGAACACCATTTGTGACTGTTCCAGACCGAAGTCATTGATTTTTTTTCCTTTTTCTTTTTAATGTCATCTGAAAGCAGTGAATAGCTTCAAATTGACGGTTGTTGAGTTGAACCCACCAGTTTTGGAGATACAAAGTACATACAAAGTAATGTCTTGCAGAAAACGATGTCTAAATGGTTAAGCATTTATTTCACATTTACATTTACAATATCAGCTCTGACATTCATTCCAGACGTGCTCTAAGTATGTGAAGAGTCTGCATGCGCTATTAACTCGCAAAATTATACAAAATGGTATAATTTTGGTTTCATTCTATGCTCTCAAGAGGGTCTATAAAGGGTCCATTTGGTCACCAACTCTACATCATTGGGGGCTGGGGACCACCCAGAAACCCCTCAATGACCACTGGTGGTCCCTGAACCCCAGCCTTATTGGTGTAATTGTGAATTCCATTAAGTTAAGCGTTCTCATGAAACCTGTTAAGTAAATAAATGAATTTGTTTTATATTACTGCATGGTCCACTGTGTACAGTATTAATAATTTTGTACCAGACGAAGAAAAAGATGGTGCACCTGATTATTACAGTAATAAATAATACAGTATAATGCACAATAATGCAGTCCAGTAATGTACCATATCTATAGTTATTGTCCTTGACAGCAAGCTCTCCTTCAAAGCACACATTACAGCTGTCACCCGATCCTGTTTACACTCCATAACATTAAACCCTTCATCACCCAGTAGTCAGCAGAGCTCCTCTTTAACCAGCCAACATTCTCACACGTCTTCCCTCTTCTCCACTCCCTCCATTACAAAACTCATATTTTGCAATTCTGATCGCACCCTGCATACCATCCCTGGCGCTCAGATCGGCTGACACAGGCAAGCTGGACAGTATACCCTCGCTAAAAAAACAAAAACACCTGGTCCACACAACCCAAACTCTTCTACCTTCCGGCTCCAAAACTGTGGAATGAACTTACGATTGCAATCAGAACGGCAGATCCAATCTTCCGCCACCATCTGAAAAAAGCACCTCTTCAGAATCCAACTCAGCCCAAAGCACTTCAAGAGTACTTGCCCTCGCCTTGATCTCCTATAGGCGTATGAAGTCGCAACTTGTATCTTAACATTTTTTTATGTAGACATGCTGGTAGTGTATGTAGACATATATCATTTCATATAAACATAGCACTTCATAATGTTATGTTGTTTAATTAGCCTATAGATCAGGGGTGCTCACACTTTTTTGACTTGAGAGCCACAGTACTTTCAAAATGACCAGCTCAACAAGATCTACACACCAAAGACGCGATTATTCCATTACTGAAAATCCATTTGAAGGCTCCCTAGTAAGTTTGAGCTTTGAAATAGTTGGTGATGGTGTTACTTATTGTTATAGTGTTTAAGAATAATGCACTTATAATGAAAAATGGAGGGGGGGAGGGGGGATTGGAAAGGTTTTCTTGTATATGCTACTACTGACGTTTGAAAACAGTATTTGGTGTTTGAGTTGACCGTTTGTGATGTTGAATTTAGTCTCATGCACCCAAAGCTAATAACTTTCAGGTTTTTGTCCACAATTGGGAAAAAGAACTGTCAAAATGTGAGTAAAATAACAATTGTTTTCCATTTTCTAATTGTATGGACTCTGGAAATTACATAATTCAGATGTTTAAATATAATTTAACTCTTGAGAGCGGTAAAATGAGAGAGAAAGAGTTACAGATCTATACACTTCAGGGGAACATCATGCACAGCCTGTGTGATCTACTGGCTGCACAATCTACCTTTTGGGCAGCCCTGATATAGATGCTTTACTGTTACGGTATGCTCAAAGTTTATGCATGATTGGAATTAACTAGTCTGATCTTGTAGATTCTGCAAGTGTTGCTGAATGTTCCCCTCAGAATAGGATTGCTGGGGTTCAGGTGGTTAGTTTTTTTTAGAAGAGTTGTTTCCCTGTACGATGGGCCTCTCTTCTCTAAAGAGAGTGTTTTCTAAAGGCCTTTCTTCTCTCTGTGCTTCATTCACCACGCACCGTCTCTGTTTCCAGGGAGTTAAGCTTGAGCCGTATAAATTTAAAGACCCAACAAAACGTACCGTAGGCCCAAACAGTTTTAAGGGCAGCGAAAAACACGACCTCACTGGAACGTTAACACGGATACCGGTGATTTGCTAATTCCACCCATTCTCAACCTTTTACAGTGTAACAACAACAATTTTACCTTGTCATTTTTTAAAATTATTTCCCACACAACATAGTCATCAGTCCTCGCTAAGGGCGCTTTTGACTCATTATATGCAAAGTGCCTCCTCACCAGTTGTGCCTTTAACGTCTTTACCTCTAATGATACGTTGTGCCACCGTACCTTTAATGTTGACATTGATCCACAGTGTTTGTTTTGGCTTTCCATACAGCCAGCATGCTTTGAAGAAAAGGAAAGCTGCTGTTGAAGCATTTCTAGTCCGTTTTGGGGTTAATCCAGTTTAGATGGCAGTAGATGTTTACCGTGTTTAGAGGCTCAATAGCTACTGACTGTGACACGCATGTAAAATATGAATGTTTCTAAACCCGCAGCAGCACTGCTGTTTAGGGGCATCGGAGATGTCTGTTTTCTACTACCGAATAGAATGGTAGTGAATGCTGGTGTGACGGAGCAGCCCCTGTCACTGTAATGTTTGCTAATTTCCAACAAACATTAATTTTATTCCTGATCAATAACAATAATACACTAATTCAGGGGTTTTCAACCTTTTTGATACCAGGGCCCACCATTTATTCAGCATTTGAGCCACGGACCACCATCTGATGACATTTTAGCCCCACAGACCCAAAACCCAAAGCTCTCTTCTGTTTTTATCTACAATTCCAGGCTGGATTTAGGAAACATGACAGGAAAACCTTGATTTCTAGTTGTGTAATGATTGCTACTGCAGTGGTTTTCAACCTTTTTCATACCAGGCCCCACTATTTATTCAGCATTTGAGCCACGGACCACCATTTGATGACATTTTAGTCCCATACACCCCCAAAACCAAAGATTTATTTTTGCTTCTGTCCAAAATACGAGGCTGGATTTCAGAAACCAAACCGTCAGACATACAGACCAAAATGACCATTAATCTTCTACATTCTCTAGTTGCGTAGACTTCGGGCTAATTGAGATAAGTATTTTTTTTAGAGAGTGTAAACATGAAACCAAATGGACCATTTTGGTTTCATGTTTACGCTTTCAAAGAGTTACATCTGGTTAACCAAATTTCCACTTAGCTGGAGACCGCCTGGAATCCTCTCAGGAACCACTGGTGGTCCCTGGACCACCTATTGAAAACAGAGGCAAGCAGTATACATTCACTTCACTGTAGTCATTCAAAAACGCACATTTCACCACTTCAGTATATATGAAAATAATAGATGCACACCACAAGTTCACAGCACACACGTACTGTACTTTACCTTTTGGGACGTTTTTGAGTGTATTCCGATGATGCCATCACTTTTGTACTTTGCTGTACTATCAAAAAATAAACTGCACCTTTTTGGTGTTGCGCGCATCACTGAAAAAGTGAGGAATGGATCTAGTGCAGCCTATATGTGCTGATGCTTATAGGTGTCATATTCCTCCACTGGGGCAGGATTCTGAGAGGAGAGAAGGTACTGGATTGTAACACTGAATTGTATACTGTACCTCTTACATAACAATGTTCTGAAATGTATTCTAACTCATTTCCACCTCATTCCAATCTGTATAATGCAACCCGCCCGGAGCTGAGTCACCTCATTGTAGTGTGTGTGTGTGTGTGTGTGTGTGTGTGTGTGTGTGTGTGTGTGTGTGTGTGTGTGTGTGTGTGTGTGTGTGTGTGTGTGTGTGTGTGTGTGTGTGTGTGTGTGTGTGTGTGTGTGCGTGCGTGCGTGTGCGTGCGTGTGCGTGCGTGTGCGTGCGTGTGCGTGCGTGTGCGTGCGTGTGCGTGCGTGTGCGTGCGTGCGCGTGTGTGCGCGTGTGTGTGCGTGTTCGTGTGTGTGCGTGTTCGTGTGTGTGCGTGCGTGTTCGTGTGTGTGTGTGTTCGTGTGTGTGTGTGTGTGTTCGTGTGTGTGTTCGTCTGACCCAAGAAGCCACTCTCAGCATGGTAATTCTAACAACAGTCATTTATCAGAAAGGAGTGGACACACTGCACTGACTGGAACCTAACTATTTTTTTTTTTTTTTTTCGCCCAGTGCCAATTCCTAATATAAACCTGCTCTCCAAACTTCCTTTGCAAACCTGGAGAGGCAGCGAAATGGGCTCATGCCTTTTTTTTCGATGCTTGAGAAGTTTCGCTGGTTGAACATGGCGCATGGAAGGAACACGCTATTCCAACCGGTTCCTCTCCCCTCCATTAGGTGCCGCCCCGGCTGGCCAGGGGGAGGCAGTTTAGAGGATTACTGCATGTTTTTGTGAGAATAGAAAATCGTGTTGGAATCGATCCAGCTTCTAAACTATACGTTTCTATTATCATGAGAGTGATGACTTCCGTTATTGTACCGCAACTTTTCAGGAATAGAATAGACTGGTTTCTATTAGCTTACAATCCCCATTGATGATGCAGGCACATGGTGGACAGGTGTCTGAACTGTCCACAGCCCCCCAAGAGACACTGACGTTTTGGAATTTCATCATGAATATTAGTGAGGAACCAATTACCATATTGTCCTGCATAAAAGACGACTCGGTTATAAGTCGAACCCCATTTTTCAAGAGTCATTTACAGAACAAGAACATTTAAAGAACATTGACTGTCAAATAATAGCCCCCGAATATGAGATTATATAAGAGGGTTTTAGGGTTACCGTTGGGGAAAAACATGCTCTTATATTCAGGCCAATAGTTGAAAAATGGTGAAGTGGTCCTTTATCGTATCATTATTTTAGTTATAATTCCGCTGGTGAAAGCCTTATACCGCATCGTTGCACAATCTACGAGTGGATAAACTTATTTTCACATACTGACTTTGTGTGCAGGTCTGACAAAATGTTGACATTTGACTTTTTTTTTTGCGTATGATTTATTGTTGCGTGCATTGGTCTTCCCTCTCTTAGAGGATATCTAGGCACTGGCAGCAGTTGTATTTTATAGCTATTGATGGGAAGTTACCACGCTTACATCACACTGGCTATACTGAACTGTAAAAAGAAGTACTTATCAGACCCGTTCAAGTGAACTGCCTGCATTATAGAGGTCCCATCTGTACACTCTGGGGAAACTGGGGAAATCTGCTTACTGCTTCATGGAACACTTTACAACAAGCACTAAAAACGAATACCCCAATATCCCATGGACAATTTAACAACCTGCTTTCTCAATATGTGTTTGTTTTTAACTGCAGTTTTATTTCAGCGTTTCAGTGTTTATATCTTTGTGGCTTACTCGTAGATGTCTTTTTTTTGTTTATAGCTGCTTTATTTTATTGTTTTGTGTGTGTGTGTGCGTGTGTGTGTGTGTGTGATCTCGGCTGTGCTGTAAATGAGGGTGAACCTCAATGCCTTTTTTACAATGAATAGGCCTACGTTTCAAGGAATCAATCCTACTGTATCCCTCAATCAACTCCTCTGCTAAGGACAACACAGCACACGTTTTAATAAAAGTCACAGATTGCCTATAATGGCATTGGACGAGTTATCGGTTATGTTTTGCAACACAATTCGTCCAACATTGCTAATATTATTAGACCGACTGTACATTACTGGTTCTGAGTGGCTCTAAGGCCTGACAAGGCTTTGCGTCCATGTTGGTGACATCATTGAACATCTTCCTTCCATCCAATGTATCTCTCTTTGTTCATTGATTCATTCATTTATTTATTTCTGGGGGAAGATACAAGACTGGAAACCATCACAACAGGATGTACTGTCGCTGCTACTGTACATTAATGGATTGGCCAAGTACTGCACCATTTCACCAATGTCCTGTGCATTCCTGTCTGTGCTTTAGTGCCGGGGTTTTCAACCTTTTTGATACCAGGGCCCTCCATTTATTCAGCATTCAAGCCACGGACCACCATTTGAGCATATTTTAGCCCCACAGACCCTAAAACTAAAGATTTATTTTGCTTTTGTCCACAATAACAGGCTGGATTTGGGCGACAAGAAAACATACAGACCAAAATGACCATTAATCTTCTAGTTGTGTTGACTTGGGGCTTCACATGATGAACATTTTAACTCTTGAGAGTGTAAAAAAATGAAACCAAAGGGACCCGCAAGGGTCCATTTGAAACCAAATGGACCAGTAAGGGTCCATTTGGTTTCATTTTTATGTTCTCAAGAGTTACATCCGGTTAACCAACTTAGCTGGGGACCACTTGGAACCCTCTGAAGGACCACTGGTTGACAACCACTGCTTTGGGGCACGGTGGCACAGTGGTTAGGTTGCATGTTCTCCCCATGTCCCCTAGGGTAGATACCCTCACAAAAACATGCTGTAATCCTGGACTCTAAACTGCCTCCCCCTGGCCTGATGGGGGGGACTGGAACTGGTTGGAATAACGTGTTCCTTCCACGCGCTACATCCAACCAGGGAAACTCCCCCCTGTCAGGTGAATAGAAGGCAGCTTGGACTCCTCATGCATTGAAGGAAGCATGAGGCCAGTCCGCTGCCTCCCCAGGTTGGTGGAGGGTGTGTAGAGCCTAGGATCACACTAGGAATTGGCACTGGGTGAAAAAATGGGTTACAAAATCGTGATAAAAAAAATATATATATATCTAAAAAGTGTGTGTGTGTGTGTGTGTGTGTGTGTGTGTGTGTGTGTGTGCGCACGTGCATGCGTGCATGTACAGTATCTGTGCCTGAGTGTGTGCCTTCCTGCCTGCATGTGAATATGTAATATTTGAGTGCCTCTTGGCTGTACTCTCAGACTGAATGTGCATACGTAGCACTATAGTTCTATACCTTGTGGATAGTTTGAGTTCTGTCTTCCTGTTTCTCTGCAACCCCAGAGCAGAGTATAGAGCGGAACTGCTATGGCAGTTACTTTTTACTTTGTTTGATGTCAGGAGTCTTTTTGAGAGTCTTTTACGATTCATGACCTCGCACGACCCAAACGTTGAACATTCACTGGATGTTTCTGTGGCCTGGTGTTTTCTCTGTGCGTTCGGAGCAGCCGCTTCGACCTCTATCCATCGATGGGATAGAGCATAATCACGAGTTATCACACGATCGAATAAGAGTTGGTGAATAACGGCTGCTACTAGTAGGGTGGGGCGAAGCATAGTTTTACTGAGGTTATGTGCAATCAATACAAAATATCAACTTGCCCGGCGGTTATCTGAGTATCTGCGTCTACTCACGTCTACTCGTCCGTATTTGATTGTGTGATAACTTGTGATTACGCTCTATTCCAGGGGTTTTCAACCTTTTTCATACCAGGGCCCACCATTCATTGATAATTTTGGCCAGGGACCACCATGTGATGACATTTAGCCCCACAGACCCCAAAACTAAAGATTTCTTCTTGCTTTTGTACACAATAGGATTTGGGAAACAAAACAGGCAAAACATACAGACCAAAATGACCATTAACCTTCTACATTCTCTAGTTGTGTAGACTTGGGATAATTAAGATGATGAATAATTTAACTCTTGAGCGTGTAAAAATGAAACCAAATGGACCCGCAAGGGTCCATTTGGTTTCATTTTTACACTCTCAAGAGTTACGTCTGGTTAACCAACTTTCCATCATTTAGCCTGGGGACCACCTGGAACCTTCTCAAGGACCACAGGTGGTCCCCGGACCACCTGTTGAAAACCCCTGCTCTATTCCATTGATGGATAGAGGACGAAGCGGGTGTTCGGAGGCCCTTTGCGCTACAATGAGAACTCTTACAACTGGCCTGAACTCTTGACCTGACAGTATCCACAGGCAATTCAGAGGATTTGTTTGAGCACAGAAAAACAAACACCAGAGCACTGAGTGATTTCACTTAATTAAAACATTATTATATTTTCTTGTTTTTTGGGAGGGATGATAATCTGTACTGTAGTGTGGTGACCATATAAGGACTTCCTCTCTCTCCCCAGTGAGCCCCTGGGGAGAAAACCTTCAGTTTGGGCTTCATCCAATGAGATAAGTGTTGCCTTCCTCCAATCAGAGTGTAGTTTAATAAGATTAAGAAAACAACTTGTTTATACAATCCTTTTACAGGGGTTGACACTAACACTTGCCGCTTGAATTTTAACTCTTGAGAGCGTAAAAATGAAACCAAATGGACCCGCAAGGGTCCATTTGGTTTCATTTTTACGTTCTCAAGAGTTACATCTGGTTAAAAAACTTAGCTGGGGACCACCTGGAACCCTCTCAAGGACCACTGGTGGTTCCCAGACCACCTGTTGAAAACCCCTGGTTTAAAGCACCCAAGTAGGAAGTAAACTTAAATGCAAAATTTACAATATATTTTTGGGGGGCAAGTGATCATGTCCTGAGGGCAAGTAGAACCTGACTTGCACTTGCCCGATGGGCAAGTGCCTCGGAGACCTAAGTGTCAACCCCTGCTTTTAAATACAGTATAAATGCTTAGGATATTTGCCTATGAGTCCTGTAGTGTACGCGAGATATAAACCTTGCAGGTCAGAGAAGTAAAGAATTTAGACTACATTCTCCAATGATCTTTATTCTCCATTCTGCAACACCATCCTCACAATAGGAAACTCTTTTATATTTATTATTATTACACAAAATGAGTGACAAGCTGACAGACAGTGGTCGTTGTATATGTTCTGTGTACTATAGCATTCCGGTTCGGTGGCCGCAATGTGCGCTGTAGCGCCTATTGTTGTGTTATGAAAGCTATAGGTGAGGCCTTTGTCCTGAGGCATGAGGTCTCAGTGGACTATACGGTGCTTTGCACATGAATGACCGCCAGCCTATTATATTCAGCAGTGTCTCTCTCTCTCTCTCTCTGTCTCTCTCCCTCTGTGTCTCTCTCTCTCTCTCTCTCTCTCTCTCTCTCTCTCTCTCTCTCTCTCTCTCTCTCTCTCTCTCTCTCTCTCTCTCTCTCTCTCTCTCTCTCTCTTCTCTCACGCACAGACACACACTCGCACACATTTTGTTTCTGCTTCTTTAGAGAAAGGGGAAGCTAAAGCTTTGCCTTTTCTTTTGGCTTGTGCTTCATGCCCCGTAGACAGCAGCAGCAGCACTTATATAAACACGATAACCAACAACCACAACAGAACGGGAATGAAAAATTCACTTGAGGTGAAGCATAGCGATAGCGTTGTTTATTAGCACGGCGTGCAGAGGTGTCTTGACAAACTGCATACTTTATGCGGTACACGGTGGAGTCAGCACAACGGGGCCTGCAGGGATTTCAGTTCTACGGTTCTAATGCAGACTCACTCGTCCTCTACATTAGAACATTTTTTTTTTTTCCCTACTGGTTGTCCTTAGAGGGGATTCCAGGTGCTCCCTGTGCAGCTAAGAGAGTTGGTAACCAAAGGTATCCTCAGATTTTGACAAATCTATGAGGGAAAAAGAACAGGGAAACCGTGACCGAGACACAAGAGTTGCATTCTTGTTGAACATCTGCGTTACTTGCTGTATTTTACAGTTATTTAATGGTACCAAGGCATAGGTTTTCAACCCATGGTCCGGGGACCATCAGTGGTCCTTGAGAGGGTTCCAGGTGGTTCCCAGCTAAGTTGGTTAACCAGATGTAACTAGCTCTTGAGAACGTAAAAATGAAACCAAATGGACCCTTGTGGGTCCATTTGGTTTATTTTTTACCCTCTCAAGAGTTAAAATATTCATCATGTGAATTAGTCCTAATCTACACCACTAGAAGATTAATGGCCATGGACAGAAGCAAAGGGAATCTTTAGTTTGGGGCATCTGTGGGGCTAAAATGTCCTCAAATGGTGGTCCGTGGCTCAAATGCTGGGCTGAAAAAGATTTAAAAACGCTGTACCAAGGGATGGAGTAGTAAGGTTTAAAAGTACAAAATTAAGCTTGTCCAAAATCACGTGAAGAAAAAAAAAAAGAAAGAAATCTCACAGCCTGGTTTCGGCAAGCCAGCCCTGAATCCAAAACAGTTTAGTAACCGAGTCAGTGTCCCTGGTGGGTCCCAGGACACCCAGGGCTGGTACTGCATTGTAGTCTGTGTTGATCATTTACTGGCCACTGTATAGGTTCAGGCCATATCAAGCTTGGTTCGAGAGGGCCCAAACTGTTGATGTTCATGGAGTGATTAGACACCAATTCAAAAACCTCAAGGAACTCAAGAGAGAGCCTCTGTCTGCTCTCCTGCGTAAAGTGAAAACTGTGAATTATAGCCCCGAACTGGGAGGAATAAACCAATCTATTTAAGGAAGCTGACCTGCCCTTCCTACTTCCCTGGGTGGTGACCGGTGAACACTGCAAAAAACTCTGAACTAAGCAAGTCTTAAATCTAGACTTTAAGTATGATGCTGTTGTTTTAAGAAGGATATACTAACCAAGAGCGAGTTGCATAAGATTATCAACCTTGTTTTTAGAACATATTTCTTATTACAAGAATTCTTACCAAGTACAATTCACTCACCACACGGACAGATTACTTTGCTTGTTTCTAGTGTAAGAGTAAACAACAAGCAAAATAATCTGTCCGTAAGTGAATTGTACTTGGCAAGAATTTGTGTAATGAGAAATATGTTGTAAAAACAATTGTTGATAACCTTATACTACTCTTGGTTAGTATATCCTTCAGATAAACAAGAGCAATCATACTTACTGTAAAGTCTAGATTTAAGAGTACAAGACTTGCTTAGTTCAGAGTTATTTTGCAGTGAAGGCACCAACAATAAATAAAAATGTATGGAATTGTGGACAAAACAATCCACAGCAATACCACAAATCTTCTTTGGTTTTGGGTCTGAATCGAGGCCAGATCAAAAGGTGCTCCCATGTCTGAAATGATAAATACATAATGGGCTTTGACGTGTAGAAAGGTTAAAAAAAAAAAAAAAAAACGCTCTCCTATAACGGCTCGGTTGAGGTTAATAAAGTTATGAGACAACACTTCTGAGCTAACTCCAGTCATAGTCTTTTCACCTTGAACTGAGCACAGCTAGTGAAGGACGTAACGTTGGAACCAGCTGTTTAGAGCCAGCGGGGGAAACAGTGCTGTATGAGGACGTGCTGGGAAGCTCATTTTTGATAGATCTTGTGGAGCTGCTCATTAAAAAAAAAAAAAAATTAAAAGTATTTCTCAAGTCAAAAAGTTTAGCGGGATATTATTTTGGAGCATGTGTCCCAGTACCTATTCACACACCACTGATTACACCAGGACCAGGTCGCAAATCCACTAGCGACTAGATCATGGTTTTTTTTTCAACAGGTTGTCCGGGGACCACCAGTGGTCCCTGAGAGGATTCCAGGTGGTCCGCACTCCGCAGGCTGAATGATGGAAAGTTGGTTAACCGGATGTAATTCTTTGAGAGCATAAACATGAAACCAAATGGACCCGCAAGGGTTAAAATATTCACCATCTCTCTCTCTCTCAGCTTTCATGTTTGAACTATAGCTTTTGGATGGGGCAGGAGGGCAGAGGGGAACTTTGCCCTGGTCGTCCGTGGAACGACCAGGTTGGTGAACATGCACTGCTCCGTGCTTGTGGTTATGTTTAGGGTTTAGTGTTAGACATAGGGTTATGTTTAGGCTTAGGTTCTCCGCCGACCTACAGTATAAACTAGTCACGACCATAAGGAAGCAGTGCAGTCGCGACCAGGTTGCAACTAGGGATGTCCTGATACTGATACCAAAGTATCGGATCGGCTCTTTTTGTCCCTTTTTTATCATATTGGTATCGGCAAATACTGTATGGCTATCGGAAAAGTATCAGTATTGGCCCTTATTTGTCATTATTGGGTCACATATTGGCAAATATGCCTGTCTAACGAGTGATCAGACACAGGGCTAAGGGGTTGACACCATGGCAGTTAAGTAAAATGTTGGGTCATGTGGAGTTTGCTTTGGAGTTTCCCAAGTGCACATTTGAGAGAGGAGTATGTTATTCCCTGTTGGTGACTTCATATAAAGGTATTTTTTTTATTTTGTATGTTATTATATACAGTATATTCTTCTTTAGTATCTGTATTTGGTATCGGCTAACACAAAATTTGTGGTATCGGGATCGGATCGGAAATGAAAAAGTGGCATTGGGGCATCCCTAGTTGCAACTACACTAGTTGCGACCACAACCACTGAGTGACCAGTAAGATAAACAACCAGTTGTATAGTCCCTGGTGGATGTTTTTTTTGCTGTCTCACACCACTGGTTCTGGTGCGCTCTGCTCTGCCCTGCTCTGCTCTGCTTACCCCAGAGTCTGCAGTCCTTCCTTTTTCCCATGCTGTGATTCACAGCTGGACGTTGTAAATGAAACTCATCCCAGAGGCGTGTCTGTGCTCCGTGGAGCTTCAATTTCCCCCCGTCAGACACAGCTGTCGCAGCAATGTACAAGGACAATAATACCCCCTCCCCTTCGTACTCTCTCTCGCTCCCAGGGGCGGATGTAACATTTCACAATTGGGGGGGAGGGCGGGAGAAAATGGTATGGGGGCGGCTTCATCGCCCGTGGCGCGAAGCGACACGGGCGATGAAGCCGCCCCCATACCATTTTCGGTTACAGGACTTTTTATTAGGCAAGTAAAGCATCAATAATAACATCAGTTGTTGTTGTTGAAGTTGCAACAGACACGCAGCATGCATAAAGCTAAAGGTCTGACTCAGAGTTTTCTGTTTTCAATGATGAAATGCTGTTGGTTTAGTGGTGCCACAGCTGTAGATAGTTAGTAGCAGTAGTAGTGTTTCAAATAATTTTAAATATAGGCACTTAAATTTGAACTATCTTGCGTTGTTTTGCATGCCATCATGTTTAGTGGGGCAGACTGGGTATTTAGGGGCGCATTGCCGCCCCCCCCATGCCCATGCCTAGATCCGCCCCTGCTCTCCCCCACCTCTCTCTCAAGAATGTACACACACACACACACACACACACACACACACACACACACACACACACACACACACACACACACACACACACACACACACACACACACACACACACACACACACCGCATATGCTTGCTCTGCCATCTGTCTGTTGTGTAGCTGTCACACGGGGAAGCAACATGTTTTCATGGTGTCTTTTGTTCTGTTCTGTGTGTGTTTTCAACACAAGAAAGGCAGTTACTGCACAAGTCTAATTAATTAGCACCATGTTGTTGCCGCCTGCCTTTTCTATGAGTCATTTTTTTTGTTTACTAAACTGATAAGAAGAGAAAATTGCTTTTTGTGGGTGTTTTCCTGAATGATGGGTGAATCATATCCCATGTTGTGCCGTAGATTGGATGTTGTTATATCACCCACCTGAAGTTGCACATAATGTAGGAAACCGCCTTACAGGGCCGGATGTAACATTTCACAATTGCGCCATACCATTTTTGGATACAGGACAGGCAAAAGCATCAATAATATCAGTTCTTGTTGAAGTTGCGACATACACGCAGCATGCATAAAGTTAAAGGTCTGACTCAGAGAGTTTTCTGTTTTCAATGATGAAATGCTGTTGGTTTAGTGGTGACACAGCTGTAGTTAGTTAGTAGCAGTAGTAGTATTTGATTTGAAATGTCTTTGGTTGTTTTGCATGCCATTGTGTTAGGTGGGGCAGACTGGGCTCCCTGGGCAGGCACAGTTTTAGTGATTTTAGGTTCAGCCAGAGCATCAGAGTACAGAGGGGGTTACGACATCTCTGCTCAATTCCATGGAAGAGTCTAATGGAGGCTGCTCTACATAGACTTCTATTGAGAATGGGGACAGCCGTCTGTGCCAAGTCCTGGCCCTGAAGTTGGCAGAAATGCATTGGACTCAGGCAACAGCCCAGCTTTAAATCGCTTTATTTTAGATTGTTTTGTAGTGAACAACATAAACCATATGCTACAGAGAGTTTAGTCGTTACTGTACAATGCTTTAAAAGTTGACCTATTTAAGATTGGTAGAACGTCCGACCTATGACGCCAGTAATGAATCGCTCTGTGCTCGATACATAAGCCTCGTGGCCGTCCGACCCTCTCCTACGACGGCAGAACGCAGCTTTTGGCGTCGTGTTAACAACGTGGACGTAGAGTGGTTTCCACGCTGAGGAGCGTCACCATGGAAACCAGAGACGGCAGTGGAAGAGGTGGATCCCCTCGGCGTCGCCTGCTTTCTTAACTATGTTGGGCTTCTGTTGCATCGGCGACGGACCACGCCTACTGCTCTCGTCCTGTCCAAGGCCTAGACACGGAAACTTAAATTCCCTAGCAGCTGTTATTTGCACCACCCTCGTTGAAAACGATGTGATTCCAACAGGTTTGTCACAGTTAAAAGCTGCCCCTCAATATCTCTTCTAAATGGCTCTGGGGTGAATTTAAGGATAGGTGTAGTTTGACTATGGTATTACTGTAAAAACAAAACATCAGGCAGCAAATCGAGCAGCTATCTGCCATACCATGCGATGATTCAGCAGGTTATTGTCGACTGTCCTGTGGATGCCACTGGCTGTCCCTCCCTCTTTTGAATCGTGTCCAGTTATTGTTGACATGTACGATTAATAGCCTGTATAATCCAAGGTCCTTTCTTTGTCCTTTTTGTATTCATATGGCATTGATTTTTGTTTTTCCGCCAGACAGAACAAAGTTCTGCATACTGAATAGAAAATGCAAGTTTGAGTGGAGCATAAATGCCTCACTGACAGCCACACAAAGACCGGTGACATTATGTGTGGCAGTCCTGGCTATTGTTTGGATCTTAAAGGACCACTTCACCACCTCTCAAACTGTCGTCATGGTCCTCACATGGTCATGATAAAATACCACAGAATAAAGAGAGAATATTTCACTCAATAGATACATCCATATCCAATACATATGTTGTATGTGGTCCATGTGTGGTCTAGCCCTTTGGAATATTGGAAGCCATACTATAATTAAGGAAATGAATGTCTGTCTGTCTGTCTGAAACCACCGTAATTCCTCACTGGGTACACCAATCGCTCTGACTTTCCACATGGGCATTGACCATAATATTACAAAGAGATTAACGAAGACCCTTTTTCAAATTATTGATTTGTTATGCATTCTTTTGCGCATTATTTTTTTCCATCCAATTAACATTGGCAAAAGCAATTCCCTTTTCAGCCATAGGGGGAAAAGCAAATAGCTAACACACACAATTGCAGGCGTACGCGCGCACACACAAACCTCCACCCCTACATCGCCTCACACACTCGAGTGCCGAGTGACTATAGCAGCGTACTCTGTGCAAAAACAGCATCATCTCCAAGCTCACAGCTGGAACCATTATACACATCTTCTGCTTTGAACGCATCCTCCATGCACATGTCCCGTGAGTGACTCCAATAAAAACATGTCCTCGATTCCAACCCATGGCTAAAAAACAGCTGAAAGAGAAATCTAATTCCCAACAACATAGAGAGGGCTGTACGCTTCTTTCAGACTTGTGCTTTTTCATGTACATTACCACGATGAAGTTACTTTCCGCTTGGGGATTAACCCTGTTAGAACATGTTAGGGTTAGGGACCGAAAACGAATTCACAGGAAATTGAGACCTATCACAATAATCACTGTACATATTTTGGTCATAGTACGAACAACATATTAATTCCTGAGGTTTATACGAGCATAAAATCAGTAGCATGTGCATAATTTCCATACATACACTGTATTCCATAGGGCCAGACCGTACATGGACTTGTGACATCATCAGCCTGCGACAGGAGCAGTCCCTATTGCAATAGGGACTACATATTGTATTTCTTGAATGAATAGGGAATCTTAACTTATGAGGAGTGAAAGATTCCCTATTCATTCAAGAAATGAAATATGTAGTGTGTTTTTAGTTTTCATTTTTCGTTATAGATGGATTTGTCTTATCAGCCATTGAGTGCAATGGTGATCAGAAGACCTACAAAAAAATACAAAAACAGTCACAATCCCTGAATAAAATATGCAGTACTTGCAGCCTGTGGATTTCTTCCATTTTTTTTCCCAGACCCAATTTGTTAATCCCACAGCAACATCACAGCGGGTTACTACTAGACTATGCAACTGTTCTGTTATGAAACATACTGCACTCTTCTGCAAATACTTGAATTATTGTACTCTTATCTCATCCACATTATTACAGCTTGTTTCTTTCTTTTTTACTTACCTCAGTTCATTCGTAGTTCATCTTTACAGCGTTATGACAGTTATGACCAAGTTGTTTTTCTAGCATTGCTGAGAGTTGTCTTAACTCTGCAGTCTCCGGTCTTCTGAGGACTGGGTCTAGGGGCTGTGTGCGTGCGTGCGTGCGTGCGCGTGTGCGCGTGCGCGAGTGTCGGAAGTCGAGATGTCTGCGTGTTGAGGGATTAAATCTGCACGCTGCATCATACTGTCATAATCCATTAAGCTAGCAGGAAAGTGGAAGGCCTGTGGTTAAGATTCAGTCTGTTTTGGGATGCTGGAAAAGGCTTACCATGCAGGAACACTCACCTGTAAGCAATTAATTTTCTGCCTCAACTACCGAACTTGAACCTGATAGGGGAGAGTATAAATTAATGACTTTGGGTAATGATAACTCCTCACTGTAGCAGCGAGTCAGTGGATGTCGTTCATTCAACACTTCTGGATTGCTCTGACTTAAAGGGGAACTCCACCCGTTTTCAATATTTTAATATGTCATTAATATACCTTATATAGGGATGTTGTGTGGTGATGATAAAAAAAGTTCCCCCAATTCTGTATTTCCTAAAGATGGAGGTCTATAAAAAATCATTAGCATGGTGAAATACTAATGATGTATTTCACCATGTTAATGATTTTTCTTTCAGACCCCAGAATTTTGCAAATGGGTGGAATTGCCCTTTAAAGGGATATTTCACTTTCAAAACAAACTTTTGGTCATTATATCATCTATTGTAGCTCAGTATTTGATTCAGTATTTAGATATGTTATGTTATGTTTGTTTTAGCTGCCCCGCCCTCTTCCTATACGAACCCATTATAACTTTCTATAGTCTACTGTACTTTAACCATGATACTGATACATTCATCTTTTTTTCTGGTGACTGTTATTGTCCCCCTAATGCAACGTACAGTATGTGAGGAGGACTTTCTTTTTCATTTACTAACTATTTTTAAAATATTGTTTCATAAGTTTGGCTGCGCCAGAATGGCATAGAGGCTGCTACAGTTTCCAAAGCAATATTTAAATACATAAATAAAAACTGTAAACGAAATTCCATGCCCCCTTCACATAATGGGAGTACAAAAAAAAGGGTGTTTTCGATCAATCAATTATGGTTAAAATGAAGTTATGTTATAATGGGTTTGTATAGGAAGGGAACGGGCAGCTAAAATGAACATCGAATATCTAATTATTGCATGGAGTAACTTAGAAACTGTCTGTAAGATCACAATGATTTTTTTTTTAGTTATAAGAGGCTCAGCGGTCTTCAGATAGCTCCTGGATTGGCTGCATTTGGCAATGAACCAGTCTATATGCATTCACTTATAATGTCCATATTCGGCTATTGATTCATCTGTGATCAGCACTCATTTGTTCGCTCTCAATCAAGCTTTTTGTTATCAGACTGTAGAGCTTTCATTTTCAAACGGAAAGAAGTATATACTGTATCATGAGAGGAACTTTTAGAAATCCTGCTTGTGTCAGAAAGTAGAACGGGTAAAAGAAGAGAGATTCGCCCAGCCTTTCTCTTTCTCTCTCTCTCTCTCTCTCTCTCTCTCTCTCTCTCTCTCTCTCTCTCTCTCTCTCTCTCTCTCTTTCTCTCTCTCTCATTCTCTCTTGACTCCATCCTTCATTTGAAGTTAGATATGACAGTGTTTCTAAGAGGGCTTTGGACCCGCTGTCTTGAAAGGCAATGATGTTCAAAGGCAGCAGCCGTGGGCCGGCCGGGGACCGCTAGCTGCTTCTCAAACAAAAGCTCCGCTGCTGCCGCCGCGTTATACCGGATTCAACAACAATCCTGAAATTAACTTCAGTGGGAGTCGAGCCAGTGCAACAAAAGAATGGTCATTTTTAGTCAAGGCCAGGATAGGCGGTGTTGTACGGTGCGGATGTAACATGTCCCATTGGGGGGGCATGTTGGAGGGGCAGGAGAAAATGGTATGGGTGCGGCTTCATGGATAATTCTGGTGAAGTCGCGCCCAAACCATTTTCAGTTACAGGACTTTTATTTGTCAAGTAAAGCATCAATATTAACATCAGTTGTTGTTGAAGTTGCAACAGACACGCAGCATGAACAACTAAAGGTCTGTTTTCAATGATGAAATGCTGTTGGTTTAGTGGTGTCACAACTGTAGTTAGTAGCAGTAGTAGTATGTCAAATCATGTTAAATATAAGCACTTTATTTAGGGGGGCATTAGCGGTGTCAAAATTGTAGTTAGTAGCAGTAGTAGGTTTTCAAACCATTTTTAATTATAAGCAGTTTAATTTTAAATACATTTGAAATTTGGGTCGTTTGCATGTCATGTTTGGTGGGGGCAGACAGGTAATTTAGGGGGGCATTGCCCCCCCTCATGCCCATGCCTAGATCCGCTCCTGACGGTGCCTTTCATTTAGTTGTGCAGAGCGGCGATACTGATCGTGGGTTGTAACGGAGATAGCGCCGTGCAAGCCTCTGAGATAAGCCGTTAGATGTATCACAGCCTGGCGGACATTATGAAATCGGCATGAAAGCGTCACGCTTCCGGATTCATCCGGAGTTTTGAAGTGCATTCCATCCACATCAGAAGAAACAACATTTGGCTTTGAGTTTGCAGGCGATCCATTTTTCACTGTGCTTGTTAATTCTCATGAAATATATATATTTTTTCTGTTTATTGAACATTCTACCCTGCCCAGATGACCTTTTCTGTTGCCTGTAAGGAGTTATATGTGATGACAGAGGACCGCAATATTTCATCTGGTCAGGCGATTGCTGAAGCTAATGCAAGTCAGTGCAATACTACAGGACTTCAGGCTATATTAAATACAGTAAATGACCTCTAGACTCTAGTCCTCTAGAGATCTGAGGTCCCTGTAGGCCAGTCATTTTATGAAAACTTATCACTTGACTCCCCCAAAAATGTATACAAATCTGGTAGTTTTCTGGTAGTAATGGGCATGCTACTGTAAATAAAATGCTAAATAAAAGTCTGCCAAAATCTACCCCCTTGACAGCCATCATTTTGATACCGCGTCCCAGACAGAAATTAAATGGCCATACCCCAAATGGAGGAACATTTGCAAAGCATTTTCAACTTATTCTAATACGTCTGGACATGTGTCTGAACATATTACAAATTTAGGAAAATATATGTTGGGGAAAGTTGTATTTTCAAGATTACAGGCTTTTAACGCTAATACATGACTACTGTATATTGTATATCTCAATTGGAAAAAGTATATAACAGATTTTTTGAACATACAAAAGACAAACCATTTGGAAAGGGTCCATTTTCAACATGCTGTCCAAATTGGCAGTGTATCTCAACAGAAAAAAAAAAAAAAAGCAGACCCATAAGCGTCCACCAAATGGACCCTTATGGGTCTGTAACCGGCTACCCGGCACACTCAGAGTTAAACTAACATAGATTTTTACAATATAAATTTGGATTGCCAGAGATATCAATGCAATTAAATAGGAGACAGCAGACCTAATTTAGGTTGTTGAAGTGAAACTGTTTGAGAATCACTGCTAGAGACATTAAAAAAAAAAATCCTCTCATCTTTTCAAATGAGGATCCGCTGGTTAATGAGGGTCAATTTGGGGGTCCTTGGCATGGAAAAGTTTGGCATGCATCACTCTTCTAGAGGACTTGGGTCCATATTAAACATATTGACCAGTGGATTTCCTTCGTGAAGGAAGTAAGAGACGTCATAATCAATGATTTTGTGATGAATTCTTCAGGCTAATACATACTGTGCTGTGCTGCTATTCAGAAAGGTCAGGCCCAGGGGCGGATCTAGGCATGGTCATGGGGTTGTAATAACAACAACTGATGTTATTATTGATGCTTTACTTTACTAATAAAAGTCCTGTAACCGAAAATGGTATGGGTCGCCCGTGGTGCGAAGCGCCACGGGCAATGAAGTCACCCCCATACCATTTTCTCTTTCTTCTCTAACATGTTCTCTTGCCCCCCCCCCCCCCAAATGGGGGGGCAAGACAACTTAGGCCTGGTCAGGCCTAAGTTAAGATATATAAGATAAGATATATTTATATCTTTCAGCTTCTAGAAAAGCTTCCATATTGGGACCGTTTGTCCCTGGAGATTGCCTTAGCAACACACAGTCCCCTTGTCCCAAATGTGACAGGCTGTCTTTTCTTTAACCCCCCAACTCACAGCGGGTCACTGTCTTTTCTCCATGGAGCACAGCAGGCCTAAAAACAAAGAGGCATTATCCATCTCAGTCCACTTGCTATGTTGTCCTGCAGCGGCTAATAGAATAGAGAGATTTATGCTGCGGTTTTGTGCCACGGTTAGAAAAGCTGTCCACAACATTAATTCTGGCTGACCGGTCATTGTAATAACTAGACCAGGGGCTCGGTCGTAGAGCGCAGAGGAGTCATTAACCGATGGAAGTTGGAGATCCATGCATTTCAATTCAAGGGGCTTAAGCCAGCTATGCAATGCTAGGGATAGGTTAGCGACCAGTGTTGGGTGCTAATGCCCTACATTAAGTTACTTTACTTGAAGAAAGTACATTTTTGCTGTAACTTGTAAAGTAACTCTTTACTATTATTCCCCCATTCAGTAACACCATTATAGTTACTGTTTCATGGTGTGAGTTACTAGTTACCTACATTACTTTACGTATTATCATATTATCATCATATGATTAGACTGGGTCAAAACCACTTTCCCCTTTTCAAAAGTTTAAAAAACTCTCATAGTAGCTTGTTTACAGCTGAAATGGTCGACTTCCTCTTTCTGAGGTGCTCTTCAAAGTAAGTTTCCTGTCTCATCTCTCGGTTCACAGTCGTACGTTGGCGTGCCTTTGACCGGCTGTGTGGCAAACATTGTGATAATAAATGAGTGTTCTGATCTCATTCTTCATCCCTCCGTGGCGAGAATGACTTTCCTCTGACGGGTGGCTGGCATCTCCCTTAGAGACAGTTCAATCACGTGGGAGAGACTCGGAATATAGTACAGTTGCTGCTTCCTCGCCTGGAAAGGAGCCAGCTTAGGTGGTTCGGGGGCATCTGGTTAGGATGCCTCTCGGGCTTCTACCTATAGGGAGGTCCTCAAGGCACGTCCCACTGGGAGGAGACGTCAAAGCAGACCGAGGACCCCCCTCGGAGGAAGTCACTCATGTCGGAGTTGTTGCCCCAGCAACACAACCACAGATAAACTGTTGATAGATAGTATTGTCTGCTCATTAGAGTGGGCAGTCGTGGACAGGACGTGATGTGCAATTCGACAAAGTACTAATCAAAGTCTTAATCGCCGAACAAGCTTTAAGTGACCGTGAAGGTGACCACAGCCGTCAAGGTGCTTCACCAATTGTTCCGCCGCTGTAATAGTTTGGTGTGGATTGAGATGATCCTTGTCGAAGCGTGCGTGGGCCTCAGTAGCAGGCAAACCCTGATTAATATTCACCCACAGATGAAAGAGCCTTTAATTAAGCACCGTATTAACGAGAAATAATGAGAGCTCTATTAAAAAAGAAGAAAAAAAAAACAGCAGTACTTGTGGTCATGATTCTGTGGACCGCTGGTTTTATCTGTGTGCGCAAGAGCCCTGGGAGAGGCAGAGGACACTTCAAAGTCGTCCATGTTGTGTACACGTGGGCGTGCGCATGAGAGAGAGGAAGAGAGAGCGCGTGAGAGTGAGTGTGGGTTCATATTGGAAGTATAACCTTTGTTCTTCGCCGCTAATAATCCGTGTTCTCTTGCCGCGTGTGTGTGAAGTGAGATAATTGGCTCCTGAATATGAAAGAAAATACAGGCTAGTATTACCGGACATTAGTCACTGCTGCATACGATACGCTGTCACATTATTCTTTTAGCCCCTTTCGGGACCCCGCCATTAGCAAATGTATAACACACACATTCACTTTTCTGAGGGGTCCCTCTGAGGTTTCGAGGAGGCTTGCCGAGAGACAGACGTATACAGTAGCACTGTATGTTCAAAGATGCCAAAGCACCATCGCTGGGTGTTCATGAGTTGTTAACATGCATCCGGCACATACAGCACATGTAGGCAGGATGGGCAAAATCATTTTGCGACCTAGGTGGCGACCCTTTTTAAAAGGTCTTACTGCAATTTCTCAAAGGGGGGCGCTATAGCACTTTTTTGAAAATCAAACATTTCATGGAACTTGTTATTTGACTCATGGGAAACACTTGTGCCACTTTGACCAGAAAGCTCCATCCTTGGATTGCTTATTTGTGCATATTGTTCATACTGCTCACTGCTTGGTGCCGTCTCATGGGTTGTTTCATTGTTAACAACAATTAAACAGATTATTCTGTCTGGATGGCTCAGGCAGTGGAGTGCCAGACTTGGGAATAAAAGGTTGTGAGGTCAAGTCTGGCTACTCAACATACAAAGTGTGAGTCTTCAAGAACCCTGCCCTGTTCCCACAATTACATGATGTATCTCTCAAGTTCAGTCTTCCACGTTTCTGTGGCTAATTTGTGCATATTGTTCTTATTGCCTTAGCTGCTTGCTTTGCCCCGTCTTATCGCTGCTTGCAGCTATATTTGCTCTTGGGATTTGTTTTGTGCACTGGAAATATCTGCACTTGACCAGAGTTTTTTGGGACTTGGCCTTTTGATCAACCCATTTTCAAGCCATTTTCTCTTCTGTTCACACTGGTAAACAAACATGACTGACAGAAAAGAAGACCCAGTGAATGAACACAGAGAGAGAGAGAGAGAGAGAGAGAGAGAGAGAGAGAGAGAGAGAGAGAGACCCTAATTGTTCCTATGACGTGCAGGTTGGTGCCTTGCATGGTTCCCTCCACTATCGGGGTGAGAATTTGTGAATGTAATGCAGTCATAATCTACTGTATGTATATAGGTGTACCTCCATCACAAACCATACTATCTCTGAAGTACAGAAGTTGGCGTTTGAGCTTCCATATTGATGTTGGTGTTGTTGGAGACATAACAGGAACACGCCATAGCCTTGTGATCGAGTCTTGTGAGTTCGACCCGAAGCTCCATAAAGGGTTCGTTCATTTGTTGACCAAGCCTCATAGGTTTGACCTGGAACCCCCCCAGGACCACTGGTTGAAATACTCCAATGCTTACAAGTTAAGCCTTCCATAGCAGAGGCCAACCCTGCCTAGCGTCTTAATGCGGAGACAAAACTGGTTGGTGAAGTCCTAGATCAGGGGGTTTCAACATTTTTGACTCCAGGGACCACCATTTATTGAGCATTTGAGCCACGGACCACCATCTGGTTAACCAACTTTCCATCATTTAGCCTGCAGGGGACCACCTGGAACCTTCTCAAGGACCACTGGTGGTCCCCGAGACCACCTGTTGAAACCCCCTGTCCTAGATTGATTGATTTTTTTCACCCCTGTTGATTTTGCCCTCAGTGTTTCTGTGGTTTGTCTTAGATGGATATTTAGCCGTATGTTTTGCTACATTCGTTATGGAGATTGCATGGAAACCTCAAGGCGTTAATTCCCAAGCAAAAAAAATAGTGAAACCGGTAGATTAAAGGAGGGACTTATAACCCAACAAACAGCCTGCAGTGAGGGGATTTATCTGCTCAACGTTATGGTACACACTAGGGAAGTTAAGAGGATTTGTTTGTGTTATTAATATTTTTTTTTTGCTTGATTGTGCCCATGGACTTATCATCTGTCCTTACTTATTATTTCGAGAGGCCCAACGTTAGTATTGAGAATTTCTGCTAGACTTGTAATATTCTCAACCGGTTTCATTTCAAGGACCACCAGTTTGACCTTAAAGGAGGATTCCACACCAAAAGTTTTTTTTTAATCTTCATTTGCAGTTAATTTCTTAGAAAAAAGTGGTCCAGGTGTTATTTTGTGAAAACACTCCTTAATGGCTGTTTTCCCTATCCCAAAATAAGCTTATAATGGGGCTAATGGGTCTTGTGCAAGTTCACCTATATACATCACTCCAAAATGCAAGTTTTTGCTATATATGGTCTCTCCACCATGTCAGTAGAGTGTTGACACTCACTTTCACTTTCACTTTTGTTTCAGCAGTGGTTCAGCCATAAACCATGTGCCACGCCCCCACCTTTTGAGACAGCTGAATCACTGCTGTACCAAAAGTGAAAGTGTAGGTGTAAGTGTTAACACACTACTGACATGGTGGGGAGACAACATACAGCAGAAAGTTGCATTTTGGAGCGCTGTATATAGGTGAACTTGCACAACACCCCTTAGCCCCATTATACGTCTATTTTGGGATAGTGGAAACAGCCATTAAGGAGCGTTTTCACAAAATAACACCTGGACCACTTTTTTTCTAAAACAAATAACTGCAAATAATGATAAAAAAAAAAAATGGTGTGGAATTCTCCTTTAATTACGGACTCCCAATTAATTCCATTTCTATCTCTGGGACCCCCAATTTATATTGCAAAATCAAAGTTCATTTAAAGGTAGGGGAAGTGATTTCACTTTTGTCAGATATCACCCAAAAATATTTTTTTCTGTTAAAATGCTCTATTATAAGGTGTGGAAACCACATATGGAGTTTCCCCCTCCCCCACGTTAGCAGAGGAGCTAATAAAAGTTCCCCAGGTCACCACAATTCTCCTCCAATCAGGAGAGAGCAGCAGGTTCACATAGTGTAGCTACTTTTGGGGGCCCCTAGTGCACCAGGCTGGTACTACACCATGAATTTCAAATCACTTCCCCTACCTTTAACTCTGAGAGTGTAAAAAAGGAACCAAATGCTCCCAATGTGGGTCCCTTTGGTTCAGTGTGTGTATAATCTCCAGGGAACCGCACTTTGTGGACCCATTGATCTAACAGACATGGCGTTCCAGGGAGCCATCGTTAGAGCATGCTGTAGTCTTAACCTCCCCATGTGGTCTGACTGATCTGTGAAATATTAAACACACTGCCCTGACCGAGACACACTTTATTCACACACACACACACACACCCGTCGCTCTTTGAACATTGTTTATACGGCACAAGGCGTTATAGATTTTTCTGAGCCACATTGTCCACATTGCACTGGTGCGCAGACAGACAGACAGACAGGTCCTGTGCTGGAGCACAGACAGTCAGACAGACAGACAGACAGACAGACAGACAGGTCCTGTGCTGGAGCACAGACAGACAGACAGACAGACAGACAGACAGACAGACAGACAGGTCCTGTGCTGGAGCACAGACAGTCAGACAGACAGTCAGACAGACAGGTCCTGTACTGGAGCACAGACAGACAGACAGACAGGCTGTGCTGGAGCACAGACAGACAGACAGACAGACAGACAGACGGGGTCCACTGCTGGAAACAGACGGGCCCCTCACTGTGTTCATGCCATTGTGCACTTATCTGAATGGATTGTTTGACTTTCACCTCGAGTGTGTGTGTGCGTGTGTGTGTGTGTGTGCGTGTGCGTGTGCGTGTGTGTGTAAGTGTTCGTGCGTGTGCCAGACGTCAACCAGTAGCAATGTGAATGTTTTACTGTGATGTGACACAGGCATTTTAGGATTCATATGATAGGAAACAGGCAGGTAGTTGTCAAAGGATAGGAAACAGACATCTTAGGATTCATAGGATAGGAAGGACTCAGTTCAGTCCAGGACTCAGTCCAGAGAGCCAAAACTCATAGAAAAAAAAACAACAACAACAGATCTACAAGATCAAAACATGTCTTGAACTTGTGGATCGGCTATTTTTGATTTCATTTATTTGAATTGAAGTCTTGAAAAGAATAAGCCCTTGCCGTTTTACCTGTCTAGAAAACAACTGCCGATTCAAATGCAGTACTTCGTAGGTTAAAGAAATTCAAGATGGAACTCCTTTAAAGGGGAATTCCACCCATTTTCAACATTTTTTCTGAGAGTGTACAAATGCAACCAAATCAACCCTAACGGGTTGATTTGGTTCCATTTGTACGCTCTCAGAAAAAAAGAAGCATCTAAAGAAATCCATTAACATTGTGAAAATACATCTTGATGATGTCATCAAGATGTTTCACTTTCATGGAGAATGAAAACAGTCCTATTTTGTGCAGAACTAACTGGGTTTTTGCCCAGAGAATAGGATTGAAGCCCCTGCCCCTTTAACACTCTCTGCACGTCCCTGCATGCAGACTGCATGTAGAGGCTAATGTGAATACTTTTACCACCGCCGCTGTCCAGGGGTGGATGTAACATTTCCCAATTGGGGGGGCAGGAGAAAATGGTATGGGGGCGGCTTCATCGTGTTACAGGACTCTTATTAGGCAAGTAAAGCATCAATAATAATCAGTTGTTGTTGAAGTTGCAACAGACACGCAGCATGCATAAAGCTAAAGGTCTGACTCAGAGAGTTTTCTGTTTTCAATGACGAAATGCTGTTGGTTTAGTGCTGACACAACTGTAGTTAGTTAGTAGCAGTAGTAAGGTTTCAAATCATTTTAAATATAAGCACTTTAATTTGAAATATCTTGGGTTGTTTTGCATGCTATCATGTTTGGTGGGGCAGACTGGGCATTTAGGGGGGTATTTCCCCCCCATGCCTAGATCCGCCCCTGCCGCTGTCCTTAACATTGTGTCTCCGGCTCGCTGTTCCCATGGGGTCTAATGACAACATGCATGCGTGGCCTGCCCTTTACGACAACTTAAATGACCCCATGGGTTGTTCACCAGCAACGGTTCCTATAGCAGTTGCCATAGGAACGCACGCATAGGAAAAGGCTAAGTGCCGTGACTAATACATGAAGCCTATGGTCTGTGTCTGTGTGTATGTATATAAACTGGCATACATACCGTACGTTTTGGAAACCTAAACTTGTGAATTATTTTGTTCACCTTAAAAATACTAATTGTTATCTTTAGGGGTGGGACTCGATTTACTTTTTTGATCTAATTAATTTGAAGCCTTGTAATTAATTAATCTCAATTAATTGCATACCAATATTTGACCCAAGCAGCATTTTTTTGGCAATTAAAACAGGCTAGTATTGCCTGTGAGAGTTTTTCTAAATCAAAACTGTGTCTGCACTGCAAGTTGGTTAAGCAGATCAAAATTTGGTTGACTAGATCAAAAGTTGGTTAACCAGATGTAACTCTTTGAGAGCGTAAACATGAAACCAAATGGACCCTTGGTCCGGGTCCATTTGGTTTATTTTTTACGCTCCCGAGAGTTAAAATATTCACCATCTGAATAAGTCCAAGTCTACCGTACACAACTAGAGAAGGTAGAAGATTATGGTCAATTTGATCTGTATGTTTGACTGGGACTTTGTTTCTGAAATCCAGCCTGGAATTGTGGACAAAAGCAAAAGAAATCTTTAGTTTTGGGGTTTGTGTGGCGATTAAAATGAGTTAATTTTGTTAATCTCGTTATTGTTTCTGTGATTAATTAATCTCAATTGTTCAGTTAAAGTCCCTGCCCTAGTTTCTTATATTGTTGTAATCAACTTTGCTTTCAAGCTTTCAACCTTCAAGTTAAAAGTTCTGAAGTTATGGGGTCATAAACAGCATAAACAAACTCAGGAAAGTGACAGGACACATGCTTATGTGCCTGACACACGCACGCACGCACGCACACACACACACACACACACACACACACACACACACACACACACACACACACACACACACACACACACACACACATGATGCTATCGGTCGCGTGCACTCGCACATGCACACGTTACCCCAGTTGCCCTCCTGTTTAAAGTGTGTATACCACTCTTGCGCGTCAGTCTCTTAGACCGGAGAGGCGGAAAATTGAATGTCTGTGCAAGACAGAGTCACAGGGATTTACTGGTGAGAGCAGCGTGGAGTCCACTGGACAGTCAGCCTTCTGGAGAGGAGCTAGAGAACGCATGCATGGCACTTAACGCTATTGATCAAGCAATAAAAACAAAATCAGAGGGCAAGACACAAGACACAACTGCATGGCCCCAGGGAGAAGGGTTATAAGCCTTGTGATGCTTCAGTGGCGCAACCACTGGCCTGGCTTCGTCCCTATGTACTGTACCCCTATGCACCTGTAAACCTTTCTTTCTTACTGTATGCACATATACAGTATGTTTTAATATATGCCACATACAGTGGTAAGCACTTGAGATTGTCACTGTTAACACTTGGCCGCTGATGGAGTACCATGGTGGTACCACTGCCCATGGTAACACTTTTTCACACTTCATTTAAAAGGTGTGGCAGAGCAACCACAGTGTGGCACATTGTGGTCACTCTGCCACCCTACATCAATACAGTAACAGTGTATTATAAGGCCTATAAAAAAGCACTAAAAAGGCATGGAACTTTGTGGTACCACATTCCTGCGATTACCATTTCATTGCCATGGTGGTACCACCACTGACAATCTCAAGTGCTTACCACTGTATATGAAATACATAGTATTTGGACCTGACTGTGGCATATTTATGTGGTTATATATGACACATACTGTACAGTATATGTCCTATATTATCCACATACAGCAGGGGTTTTCAACCTTTTTGACACCAGGGACCACCATTTATTCAGCATTTGAGCCATGGACCACCATTTGGTTACATTTTGGCCCCAAAGACCTAAAACTAAAGATTTCTTTTGGTTTTGTCCACAATTCCAGGATGGACTTTGCAAACATAACAGTGTAAACTTAAATTAAACAGTGCTAATTCAGATGATGAATATCTTAACTCTTGAGAGTGTAAAAATGAAACCAATGGACCCGCAAGGGTCCATTTGGTTTCATTTTTACACTCTCAAGAGTTACATCTGCCTAACCAACTTTCCATCATTTAGCCTGGGGACCGCCTGGAACCTTCTCAAGGACCACTGGTGGTCCTCGGACCACCTGTTGAAAACCCCTGACATACAGTATATACACATATACGTCTCTCACATACTGTATACTTTCTTTCTTTCTTTTCTTTCTTTCTTTCTTTCTTTCTTTCTTTCTTTCTTTCTTTCTTTCTTTCTTTCTTTCTTTCTTTCTTTCTTTCTTTCTTTCTTTCTTTCTTTCTTTCTTTCTTTCTTTCTTTCTTTCTTTCTTTCTTTCTTTCTTTCTTTCTTTCTTTCTTGCTGCACTCCATTGCTACAGCTTGTACAGTACAGTATACACAAGAGTGAAACTTATTTTTGTTTGGTCTCTTTGAGATTACAGATATGCTCTGAAAGTTTTTTCATTTCGGCAGGTCGATATAAAGGTGCTGGAATTGAATTGAAGTGTGGAAAGGCATCCCTGCAGGGGGTGAGAAATGTATCGGTAATGCATAAGTGACAAGAGAGGGAGAGTGATGGGAGAAAAATGTCTGCAGCACGCCTATGGCCTATAGAAGCCCTTATGAATACAGAACAATATGAGGGCCTTTAGAATCAATACAGTAGGCTGGTGGCTATACTTTGAAACATAATTTGTTTTCCCCCTCATATGCGGGTCTTGCTAACTGTGTGTGTGTGTGTGTGTGTGTGTGTGTGTGTGTGTGTGTGTGTGTGTGTGTGTGTGTGTGTGTGTGTGTGTGTGTGTGTGTGTGTGTGTGTGTGTGTGTGTGTGTGTGTGTGTGTGTTTCAAATAACAATGCAACTCAGAGATACACTGAATAGAGAATGTGTCTGTACAACAGGGGCGAATATAAAATTTACTAATTGGGGGGGGCAGGGTATAAATGGTAAGGATGCGCCTTCAAGCGCCACGGGCGATGAAGCCGCACCCATACGGTTACAGGACTTTTATTAGGCAAGTATAAGCATCAATAATAATCAGTTGTTGAAATTGCAACAGACATGCAGCATGCATAAAGCTAAAGGTCTGACTCAGAGAGTTTTCTGTTTTCAATGTGGAAATGCTGTTGGTTTAGTGGTGCCACAGCTGTAGTTAGTTAGTAGCAGTAGTAGTGTTTCAAATCCTTTTAAATATAGGCACTTTAATTTGAAATATCTTGGGTTGTTTTGCATGCCATCATGTTTGGTGGGGCAGACTGGGCATTTAGGGGGGCATTGCCCCCCCATGCCTATGCCTAGATCCGCCCCTGATACACCGAATAGAGAATGTGTCTGTACAATGTTCACACACATTGTTCCATGGAGAAAAAAAATGACTTCTGTTCCAACAGTTAGATATGTCCTCCTTGACTTTCCCGTTTGGATGAATGAACTGTAGGAAATTAGCCCTTCACTAAGTCCCTCCCTAATCTGTCTTTGTCCAATAGGCATGTTAGAAGGGGAAAGCTTGACCTTGCATAGCAACAGTTGCTAAAGTATTTGGAATGGCATTTGACAGTGACCCCAAAGGGTGGGAATTCGAGAAGCGCGAATTGCACTAACTATCACAGGTTCAAATAAGCATTTTTGTCCATTATGCATAGGCTTTCGACTACACTCACGCTGTGCTGCGTTGCAACGCATGCTGAGGCATGGGCATGGGGGGGCAATGCCCCCCTAAATTCCCTGACTGCCTCACCAAGCATGAAAGATATTTCAAATTAAAGTGCTTATATTTAAAATGATTTGACACACTACTACTGCTACTGACTACAGTAACTACAGTTGTGACACCACTAAACCAACAGAATTTCATCATTGAAAAACAGTCTGAGAAAACTCTCTGAGTCAGACCTTTAGCTTTTTGCATGCTGCGTGCCTGTTGCAACTTCAACAACAACTGATTTTATTATTGATGCTTTACTTGCATCAAAAGTCCTGTAACTGAAAACTGGTATGGGTGCGACTTCATGAATGATGATGAAGCCGCCCCATACCATTTTCTCATGCCCCCCCCCCCCCTCCCCCAATTGGGAAATCTTACATCTGCCCCTGCTCTCTCTGTGTGTTTTTTGAGTGCTGTGGCATTTTGCTGCTGCGTTAATGCAACGTTGTCAGAACAACAAAAAATACCTCTGAACCAGCTTCACTCACCACCCATTAACACACAGAACCCTACACACAGTCAGGAAACTTGGCCCTTGTTTTGCACTCTAATTCCTTATTGGTACAGTAAATTTTTATGGCTACCGACACAGATCATTAAAGCCCTGATTCCCAGTCAGTGTCGAAGCACTTATGTGATGCATTGCAGTCTAGACGAAGACACGTAACTCTCCACTTTGGAAGAGTGAAATGTAATTTGTGTTGTGAAACTTCAGAAAAAGAGCAATTGTCGCAATCTGTAGGTTGTGCTGTGGCAACTAGCTGGCACAAATCCCTGGAAAGAAAGAAAGAGAAAAAAAGAAAGGGGGGCAGTGTTGCCATGTCTGCTTATTATAAATGGCTTTGGACTACGTTTTGGGCTTTTTTCTGAAGAGTATATTTGATCATTGGGATTGTTTCCCTCTATATGCGCGAAGCGACACGGGTGATGAAGCTGCCCCCTTACCATTTTCTTCTGCCCCCCCAATTGAAAAATGTTACATCCGCCCCTGCCCAGGCCTGTCTTGTGACAGGCCTGCGTAATTAGCTTCTAGTAATAACTAGTAATTAATTAGTATCATGACATGCTGGTGCATGTAGTTTCTCGCTGCTGGCAGCTCCCTATGCCAGAAAAAAAGAGTCTCTGCATTGAGGGTTATTCTCAGCTATTTTAGGCACTCTTTTAACTTAAAGTATTGGCACAGTGTAGTGACAGTAATGTCTCCGTAATTTTTATGTTGGGGAAAAAAAAGCGACCAGACTTAATCTGCCTCACAGGACGACGTGCATTGCGACGGCAAATGAAAGCCGGCCAGCGTCAGGCTAGTGCCTGCATGCATAGTGCATACCTGCTCCACTGACACGGCGACGTGGTTTTCAACAGCAAACACTGAGCGAATGTGCACTTGAACGCACGGGCCGCGTCGAACAAGGACACCTTAGCTTTACAAACAGTGCAACAGGGGTCAATAAATCATTGACAGGCAGCGACCATTTATCACCATGGCTCTTCAGAGGTGCTACCCCTCAGTGCTCAGGAATTTAAGTCTAGTGCGTCTGCATAGTCTCTCTGTTAAAGGAGAATCCCACACCAGAAGGCTTTCTCACCTTTATTTTGAGGTTGATTAATTTCCGAAAAAAGTGGTTCAGTGGTTCAGTTATTTTGTTATTTTGTGACACACACACACACGCACGCACGCACGCACGTGCGCACACACACACACACACACACACACACACACACACACACACACACACACACACACACACACACACACACACACACACACACACACACACTGTTTCCTGTTTCCTGTTTCCTCCATAGGATGTTGATCAAATTCACCTACCGTAATTCCCGGACTATAAGCCGCTACTTTTTTCACATGCTTTTGACCCTGCGGCTTATACAGTGGTGCGGCCAATCTATGAATTTTTACGGGTAACAGGGGTTTTCAACAGGTGGTCCCCAGACTAAATGATGGAAAGTTGGTTAACCAGATGTAACTCTTAGAGAGCGTAAAAATGAACCCAAATGGGTTCATTTGGTTTCATGTTTACACTCTCAAGAGTTATGATATTCACCATCTAAATTAGCTCCACTTAATGAATAAGCCATAAATCATGTTCATTTTTATCTCTTTTGTTCCAAAAAAGATTCCATCCTGGAATTGTGAACAAAACCAAAAGAAATCTTTAGTTTTGGGGTCTGTGGGGTGAAGATGTTGAATAAATAGTGGGCCCTGGTATCAATAAGGTTGAAAACCACTGCTCTAACATGAAGCTTATTGCCTGGTGCAGCTTATACAAGGAAAAATCAGTATTTTGCCCCAAATTTAGCTGGTGCGGCTTATAGTCCGGAAATTACAGTATATCCTTCGCTCCACAATGACGTTAATGGGTCACTCATTGAAAGTATACTTCCTCGATCTCTTGCAGAGATCGAGGGAAGAATAAAATTGAAGGACTACCAGTCGTAGCTCCAAGAGGAATCACATTACATTATGTTTTATGCACAGAAGTGATATACGAGACCTGCTAGCTCCATAAACCCTGTACTCATGGGAACAAACAATCTGGAAGACCTTCTGTCTAAAACAGAAGGACGTACGTGCGCTTGGAAACCAACCAGAGCGTCAGAACTGTACTCTGCAACACTGGACTTATACAGAAGCATTTTTGAAATATGGCAACACGTAGGAGCTCAATCTAAGATATTTCAAATCCACACATACAACCGCTACATATGTATGAGTACAACGATTGACAACATGCATAGATGCACTTGTGTCCAATCCGAATTTTAGTCCTTTAGTTGTCTCTCTGGCTCCTTCGTGCGGGAATCTATACAGAAATGCACTATTGACTACTGGCACTGTTATCTTAAAGGAGAATTGCACACCATTTTTTATCTTTATTTGGTGCAGGTGTTATTTTGTGAAAACACTCCTTAATGGCTGTTTTCCCTATCCCAGAATAAGCTTATAATGGGGCTAATGGGTCTTGTGCAAGTTCACCTATATACATCGCTCCAAAATGCAAGTTTTTGCTATATATGGTCTCTCCACCATGTCAGTAGAGTGTTGACACTCACTTTCACTTTCACTTTCGTTTCAGCAGTGGTTCAGCCATAAACAATGTGCCACGCCCCCACCTTTTGAGACAGCTGAATCACTGCTGTACCAAAAGTGAAAGTGTGAGTGTTAACACACTACTGACATGGTGGGGAGACAATATATAGCAGAAAATTGCATTTTGGAGCGATGTACTGTATAGGTGAACTTGCATTAGACCCCTTAGCCCCATTATAATCCTATTTTGGGAGAGGGGAAACGGGCATTAAGGAGTGTTTTCACAAAATAACACCTGGACCACTTTTTTCTAACAAATTAAGTGCAAATAAAGATAAAAAAACCTTTTGGTGTGCAATTCTCCTTTAATGTAGAAAAATAAAATTGTTTCCATGTTTTCTCCCACATTGTGCTGATAAGAATCATGTGAATCAGCAACACATCACGCTATTAGTTCTGTTCACCGCAGCCTAATATAACAAGGAGATGCTAGTTACCCACGGCTCAATTCAGAGTTGCATTTTCCCATCCGGATTGTTACTATTTCGGGACACTTTGAGCTCAATGCTGAGTACCCGGACTTTGACCTGTTTTTCATGGAGTTGGATTTCAATCCTTCAGTACACGATTTAGTTCACACACAAATAAATAAATAAATAAAATACCTAACTAATCCATACATATACACATTGCTACTCAGGGCTTGACACTAACACTTGCCCGCTTGCCCGGGGCAAGTTAAAAAAAAAATGGTGGGGCAAGTGAAGGCTGCTACCTGGTTGCCCGATCGGGCAAGTGTGCAACTTAGTGCACTATAACACAACACAAGATAAATTTGTCTTGAAGGCAGTCATTGCACTCTGCCTCTGTGTCTTTCCCTGCTTTCTAGCTGTCCACAATTCCAGGCTGGATTTGGGAAACAAAACAGGCAAATTAACATACACATCAAAATGACCATTAATCTTCTACATTCTCTAGTTGTGTAGACCTGGGCTAATTAAGATGATGAATTTTAACTCTTGAGAGTGTAAAAATGAAACCAAATGGACCCGCAAGGGTCCATTTGGTTTCATTTTTACGTTCTCAAGAGTTACATCTGCAAAATTTACAATATATTTTTGGGGGGCAAGTGACCATGAGCTGAGGGCAAGTAGAACCTGACTTGCAATTGCCCGATGGGCAAGTGCCTCGGAGACCTTAGTGTCAACCCCTGCTACTTAATGGAGCGGTTGGGCACCGCTGAAAAATTCCCTCGGCCCACTTAGTGGCTGAAAAGCGAACGCCTACCAGGGGCGGATATAACATTTCCCAATGGGGGGGTGCAGGAGAAAATGATATGCGAAGCTGCTTCATGAAGTCACCCCATACCATTTTCAGTTACAGGACTTTTATTAGGCAAGTAAAGCATCAATAATACCATCAGTTGTTGTTGAAGTTGCAACAGACACGCAGCATGCATAAAGCTAAAGGTCTGACTCAGAGAGTTTTCTGTTTTCAATGATGAAATGCTGTTGGTTTAGAGTGGTGCCACAACTGTAGTTCAACAGTAGCAGTAGTAGTGTTTCAGATCATTTTATATATAAGCACTTTAATTTGAAATATCTTGCGTTTTTTGGATGCCTTTATCTTTTTTTATTTATTAATGTATTCATTCATTTATTTTTGTCCTGCTCCCACCAGGTGACCACCCTGGTGAACACCAGCAACAAGGGTCCGTCCAGTAAGAAGAAGGGTCGCTCCAAGAAGGCCCACGTGCTGGCCGTGTCGGTGGAGCAGGCCACGCACAACTTCCTGGAGAAGGGCGAGCAGATCGCCAAGGACAGCCACGACCTCAAGGAGGAGCTGATCGCTGCCGTGGAGGACGTCCGCAAGCAAGGTAACGTACCGTACCATACGCCGAACACATGAACACAACTAACTCGGAGGTTCGTAACCTGTAAGACAGGGGTGCCCAAAAGGTAGATTGTGAGGCGTACGGCAAGTCAAAGTGCGCGGGCAAGTAAATGCTTTGAGCATTTACTTGCTCGCGCACTTTGACTTGCCGTACGTCTAGTACTGTATCTCAGCACTTTAGTTGTGTATTCAAGGTACTGTGTATACGTAAACATGTACTGTGTTTTTTTTTTTTTTTTACTGTCTGCACTGTTTTTTGTTTTCGTTTTAGCTGCCCTGTCTTCTTGTGCTGCATACTATTTGCCCTTTTAGGGACTTAAATAAACGTGAACCTGAACCTGAACCTGATCTACCAGTAGATCACACAGGCCATGCAGGTAGATCACATGACAGTCCCCTAAAATGTATAGGTCTGTACCTCTTGAGAGTGTTAAAATGAAACCAAATGGACCCTTACGGGCCCATTTGGTTTCATTTTAAGACTCTCAAGAGTTAAATTATATTTAAACATCTGAATTCCATATTTTCAAGAGTCCGCACAATTAGAAAATGGAGAATAATTGTTATTTTGACCAAATTTTGCTATGTCTCCCAATTATGGATGAAAACGTGGAAGTTTTTAGTTTTGGTTGCCAGAGACGAAACTCAACATCACGAACTGTCAACTCAAACCCCAAATACTGTTTTGAAATGTAGTAGTAGTAGTAGTAGTAGTAGTAGTAGTAGTAACGTTAGTAGTAACGGTAGTAGTATCATATACAAGAAAACATTCCAATTCTCCCCCCTCCATTTTTCATTATAAGTGCATTATTCTTAAACATTATTATAGCAAGTAACACCTTCACTGCTATTTAAAAGTCAAACTTTCTTGAGGGCCTTGAATTTTTTTTTCTTTTTGATGTTTAGATCTTGTTGAGCCAAGCATTTTGAAAGTAGCTCTCAAGTCAAAATAGTGTGGCCACCCTGCTGTAAGAGGTAGCCTGGCTCCAGCCATCTATCACTAAGTAGAATTCCACCCCAGAAGGCTTATTTACGTTTATTTGCAGTTGATTTATTTCCAAAAAACTGTCCCGGCTGTGAAAAGAAAGAGAAAAAATAATCCTTGTTTTTTTAAATCTGTATATGGTTAAATTGACTTACAGTATGTTAAATCGTTTCTTTAAAGAAGCGTCAGGTTAAACATCATCACTCGGCAAAATGGATATGCTCTAAATGTGTGATTTTTTTTTTTTTTTTTTTTTTTTTACATCTGTGAACAACTACCGTATTGTATTTCCTTTCTTAAAGCCACAGGAATCATTTTTACTAATGGGCTCAATAAATGTTCTTTTGGTCAATAAACAACTTCACAATCCCTTTTAGTGCTAATCAATTACTGTTTAGCATGACTGCACTCCTGCCTAACAGCCTGATCTTCTCATCGGTACTTCTGCAACTTTCCCCTGCCAGGCGATACGATGCGCGTGGCCTCCTCTGAGTTCGCGGATGACCCCTGCTCCTCGGTGAAGCGGGGCACCATGGTCCGGGCGGCGCGCGCCCTGCTGTCGGCTGTCACCCGCCTGCTCATCCTCGCCGACATGGCGGACGTCATGAGGCTGCTGGCGCACCTCAAAATCGTAAGTAACGCATCTCATCACATAGCATCGCATCTCACTGTCAAATCCTCTCTGGTAAGCCAGTTTCCTCCCCGTGACACGGTCGGTAGTGCTTTTTTGTTTCATGAATCGAGGATCTTACACAGGGACTGCTCCTGTCGCATGTTGATGATGTCACACGTCCATGTGTGGTCCAGCCAAATGCACGTGCTAATACAAATATTTAAAATGTGTCTTGATGCTCCTATTAGATGTATCAAGTATTACGTTGTTTTTATTGCATATGCATTCCATATGTTCCATAGAGCTGGATAACACGTGAACATCATGAACCTGTGACAAGAGCAGTCCCTGTTGAATTTGTTAGCGTTTGTTTTGTTAGAGATCAAATCAGATCAGCTCATTTGCCATCCAAAAACTGACCCTAGGCCAAAATCATTTCAGGAGATTTCAGGGTTAAGACACTTTTTTTTAATAATCTGTTCTCAGTTGACTAGATAGATTACTGTGGTTATTAAACATGGATTACTGTGCATGTGTGTGTGTCAGGTGGAGGAGGCTCTGGAGGGGGTGAAGAATGCCACCAACGAACAGGACCTAGCCAATCGCTTCAAAGAGTTTGGAAAGGAGATGGTGAAGCTCAACTACGTGGCAGCACGCAGACAGCAGGTAAAACCCACGCAGACAGTAGGTAAACCACACCCATCACAGACAGCAGGTAAACTACACACAGACAGCAGGTAAACCACACGCAGACAGACAGTAGGTAAACCACACGCAGACAGCAGGTAAACCACACGTAGACAGCAGGTAAACCACACGCAGACAGTAGGTAAACCACACACAGACAGCAGGTAAACCACACACAAACAGCAGGTAAACCACACGCAGACAGTAGGTAAACCACACACAAACAGCAGGTAAACCACACGCAGACAGTAGGTAAACCACACGCAGACAGACAGCAGGTAAACCACACGCAGACAGACAGTAGGTAAACCACACACAGACAGCAGGTAAACCACACGCAGACAGACAGTAGGTAAACCACACGCAGACAGACAGCAGGTAAACCCCACGCAGACAGCAGGTAAACCACACGCAGACAGACAGTAGGTAAACCACACGCAGACAGCAGGTAAACCACACGCAGACAGCAGGTAAACCACACGCAGACAGCAGGTAAACCACACGCAGACAGACAGCAGGTAAACCACACGCAGACAGACAGCAGGTAAACCACATGCAGACAGACAGTAGGTAAACCACACGCAGACAGACAGTAGGTAAACCACACGCAGACAGACAGTAGGTAAACCACACGCAGACAGACAGTAGGTAAACCACACGCAGACAGACAGTAGGTAAACCACACGCAGACAGACAGCAGGTAAACCACGCGCAGACAGACAGCAGGTAAACCACACGCAGACAGTAGGTAATCCACACACAGACAGCAGGTAAACCACACGCAGACAGCAGGTAATCCACACACAGACAGCAGGTAAACCACACGCAGACAGCAGGTAAACTACATGCAGACAGACAGCAGGTAAACCACACACAGACAGCAGGTAAACCACACGCAGACAGCAGGTAATCCACACACAGACAGCAGGTAAACCACACGCAGACAGTAGGTAATCCACACACAGACAGCAGGTAAACCACACGCAGACAGCAGGTAATCCACACACAGACAGCAGGTAAACCACACGCAGACAGCAGGTAATCCACACACAGACAGCAGGTAATCCACACACAGACAGCAGGTAAACTACATGCAGACAGACAGCAGGTAAACCACACACAGACAGCAGGTAAACCACACGCAGACAGCAGGTAATCCACACACAGACAGCAGGTAAACCACACGCAGACAGTAGGTAATCCACACACAGACAGCAGGTAATCCACACACAGACAGCAGGTAATCCACACACAGACAGCAGGTAAACCACACGCAGACAGCAGGTAAACTACATGCAGACAGACAGCAGGTAATCCACACACAGACAGCAGGTAAACCACACACAGACAGCAGGTAAACCACACGCAGACAGCAGGTAAACCACACGCAGACAGACAGCAGGTAAACCACATGCAGACAGCAGGTAAACCACACGCAGACAGCAGGTAAACCACACGCAGACAGCAGGTAAACCACATGCAGACAGACAGCAGGTAAACCACACGCAGACAGCAGGTAAACCACACGCAGACAGCAGGTAAACCACACGCAGACAGACAGCAGGTAAACCACATGCAGACAGCAGGTAAACCACACGCAGACAGCAGGTAAACCACACGCAGACAGTATGTAAACCACACCCATCCACCCGTCACACCCACCAGGCAAACCAAGCATGCTTCATTAACTGGTAGGGTAGATTCATAAAAATGACAGTTTAACAAACACTGTACACTTTTTGAAAAAAAAAAAAAAAAAAAAAAAAAATCACGACACTCTATCTTTAATAAAAGGGATACAATAGTTGCCACTTGCTCAAAACGTGCTGACTTCATCATGTTTGCCATGATGATGTCTATGGACATTTCTGTGCCAAGAAACCCCTATAAAGTTGCCTAAAACTTACAGTCAGCAAGTAGATTCATGCATGTACCGTAAAGTCTCCATTACAATCCTTTCTTCAATTTCTGCTGAATTAGCTATATAACAAAGTCTTTTTATTAGCTGGCTTTTTGTTGTTGATGGATGTTTTTTGTGCCCATATCTGTTACTTTCGCTGCCCTGCTGTCTGTCACATCAGTGTCCCGATGGCCGTTGCCACGCACTATGCGCACAACAAACTACAACAAACTTGGAGTTTGCCGCTTAAAGCACTTTTCTTGGCCACGGACAATTATAACGAGAGAGATCAGCAGTCTAACAGGATGACAACATACCAAGCAGCAAAGACCGGAGGCAATGTTTGATGCGCCGACATGCTGCTAGCCGGTAGATCTGTCCTTTATACAGCGAGCTGTTTGATGAGGCTGCAATAGCCCCCCCGAGGCCTAGCAAGCCGTTTATTGAGTGAAACATACGAGCACTTACAGTACAACTGCAACGTTTTCATGAGGACCAGGTTTCAATAAATGAGCCCAGCACATGGCCCACTGACCATGGGGTCAGTTTTAAAAGTAGAAGATTAGGCCTCCTTTCACCTGCCTCCTTCCAAAAAAGAAGTCCGCTATCAGAATCGTTTGAGACAAATAAAAAAGCCTGGGCTCAGATAAAAGCCTGGGCTAATAAATGAGGCTTCACAGTATGTGAATTATATAGAAAATGTTTCAGTCCAATAAGAGACTCCTTTCGGATGATGGACAACCAAGGCGCTTTACATAGATTGTGTATTATATTCCCCCCATTCACACACGCAGCTATTGTAGATTGTGCACTACATTCACCCACCTTTTGATGTAGATGCAACCCTGTGTACTGAACACATTTTTGCTATTGAAAAAAAAAATCAGATCTACAAGCTCATATCACGCCACCGAGTGGCTCGATATGAGCTTGTAGGTCTGATATTGAAAAAAAAATGTGAAAATGATGTGCAAATCTAAGAATATATTCTATTTGACACCTGATTGTAGTTTCTGACACTAGATTCTAGTTTCTGACTAGTTTCTAGTTTCTGATGCTAGATTCTGACAGATTCTAGTTTCTCTGAAAAATCTACTGTATGTTCCTGTGTCAGTTATGCTTAACATATTTCATGCCAAGGACCACCAGCATTATCTATATTTGGCTGGGGACTCCCATCTGAAAACATGCTGTTGTAGGGATCCCCCCGAAGCAACGATTTTAGTTCAAAATATTTGCTTCCAAAAGAATATACACTATATTCAAAGATGTGCATCACATTTTCACAATTTTTCAAAAAAAATATCAGAGCTACAAGCTCGCAGCGCGCCACTCGGTGGCGCGCTGTGAGCTTGTAGGTCTGATATTTTTCAATAGCTTAAGTGTAACATAATGCTTTGAACACCAAAAGGCGTTCTGTACACAGAGGGTTAAATTAGCTCATTCACACAGTGAATGCCGGTGGAAAACATGCAAGGCACCAGCCTGCTCTTCGGGAGCAGCCCAAGAGCTTTCAGAGTCTTGCTCAAGGGACACTCCAAGACCCCAATGGTATGACCGAACATGGTGTGTCTCTCTCTCTCTCTCTCTCTCTCTCTCTCTCTCTCTCTCTCTCTCCTTTCCCTCTTCTCAGGAGCTCAAGGACCCCCAGTGTCGCGACGAGATGGCGGCGGCGCGCGGCGCCCTGAAGAAGAACGCCACCATGCTGTACACGGCGTCGCAGGCCTTCCTGCGCCACCCGGACGTGGCGGCCACGCGCGCCAACCGCGACTACGTCTTCAAGCAGGTGCAGGAGGCGGTGGCCGGCATCGGCAGCGCCGCCCAGGCCGCCTCGCCCACCGACGAGAAGCACGGACACGCAGGCATCGGGGAGCTGGCCGCCGCGCTCAACGAGTTCGACGTGAGTAGTAACGCCATGATTGTTTGGCTTGTTTGTTTGTTTTTTTTTTGTCATAATGTCCGGAGGCTTATCTTCTCCTCGTGTCCAGGAGGCTGCTTTTGTTTCTGTAGGTGATGAGTCTAGTGCTTGTGGGCTGGAACAGGGGCGTCGGGGAGGGGTCCGCAACCCCCGCAATGCCCCCAGCAGGGGGAGCCCCACTCGCCCAAAGCTTTTTTCCCACCTTTAGTTGACACAATTGTAAATGCTTTATTTTAAATAATAAATAAAGCAAATATAAACCTTGAAATGTGAAACGAAATTACATGTGAAGGTGGCTGGCAATAGAATCAGAATTTAATATTTTATCTTCCATTAGAATTAAGAAACCGGTCCCTTTAGAATGCGTGCGTGATGTGTGTCACGTGATACTGCAGCACCACCTTACTACCGGGCTTAGAGCTAGAGCGGATGTTTTGATTTTCAAAATGAGCAAGAGAAAATACTGTGTTTCGCGCAATGATAATAATCAGATAAAACAACCTAAGATTACGGCAATATTTAAACCTACTAGTACTGCTGCCCGTGCAGTTCTACCAGGAATGCAATTAACAGTGATACGGATGTCAGGGAGAAGGAGGCCGACGATGGTGCTGCTACTGCACCTGCAAGTCCACGTGCACCGGGGGCCGGTCAGCGCGGCGGCCGGGGAGGATAAACCCGGGCTGGGTGTGATCGTGGAGACACACCGGCATCGCTCTCCCAGCACTACTACCAGTACCATTATGCCCAGTGTCACCGACGTGGCTACTGCCCTCAAACTATTTTTGACTATCCCAGACTTCCCAGTCACCGTTGCAAGTGCAGACCGATCATTTTGCAAACTGAAAATCATAAAGACATCCGAGAAGCACAATGACACAGGAGGATAGATTGTCTGGTACTTCTGAACATAGAACCAGCGCGCCCGTCAACTGGATATAGTTTGCGTGCAAGAATGCGACAAGGGAAGCATGCTTTGAACATTATTAAGGTAAGAATATATCTGGGCTAATATAGGTTACTATAAATGAATATAGTGTTTATTAGTCTCTATTCAGGTTGCAGGAACAGCGCTTGAGCGCTCAGTTTCTGACTCCTCAATGTCGCAACTCTTCTACTAGATGGCTCTAACTGCATTTGTGTTGTATGGTTACCATGACAACCCGTATTCTCCCCTAACGGCTCCGATGCCCGCTCCGATCCAAAAAGTTGATATTACAAATGTGCCATCCTCACTCAGTTTTCAAGCGATTGTTTTAATTCCAATTTGTCAATACAGTGTATAATTTATATATTTTATATTTTCATTGGGTATAGGTGTAGGCCATGTTTTTTTTTCATCCTACCTGGTCTGTCTGTTGGACATTTGTGTTTGTACAGTATTGGTGTGTTGGCTGCAGTTATTGGCTGCAAACATGCAGCATATTATCATTTGGATAATTAAACATACTAGGACCTTACCCGTTGTGAATATATGAACACCAAATGATCTAGTGTGGTTAATGTGATTTAATATCAATAACAATTAAAGCTGCAAGCAGCGATTTACGGGCCCTCGATCGTGCAAGTTTCGGGCAAATATCGGCCAATCAGAAAAGGGGACGCGGCTAAGTCACAAGGACCCAAAACGTAGTCCAATGATACCACCCATGTGTTTCTATGACATAGCATTGAGGAGTTATGGCAGAAAATAGTATCGACCAATCAGAATAGGGGGCGGGGCTAAGTTACACCAATCAACGTCAGGGACGCGCCAGGACTCATTACTAGTCCAATGATGTCACCCATATGTCTCTATGATATAGCATTGTGGAGTTATGGCAGGAAATAGTATCGACCAATCAGAGGAGGGGGCGGGGCTAAGTTACACCAATCAACGTCAGGGACGCGCCAGGACTCATTACTAGTCCAATGATGTCACCCATATGTCTCTATGATATAGCATTGTGGAGTTATGGCAGGAAATAGTATCGACCAATCAGAGGAGGGGGCGGGGCTAAGTTACACCAATCAACGTCAGGGACGCGTCAGGGACTCATTACCCAGTTCAATGATGCCAGCCATATGTCTCTATGACATAGCATTGTGGAGTTATGGCAGAAAATAGTATCGACCAATCAGGTGCAAGTACAGGGGGCGGGGCCCCTCTTCTGATTGGTCAATACCAATCAGGACGTCAGGGACTCATACGCCTATTTCACAGCCAGCGCGTGCTGCCCTTTAGTGGGGATAATGGGGGGACACCGACACTGGGGGGGACCCGACCAAGATTGTCATTGCACAAACGGCCATTGTTTTGTGCAATGACAGTCAGTGGTCGGGTCCCCCCCAGTGTCGGTGTCCCCCCATTATCCCCACTAGAGGGCAGCACGCGCTGGCTGTGAAATAGGTCTATTACCGGGTCCCATGATGCCAGCCATATGTCTCTATGACATAGCATTGAGGAGTTATGGCAGAAAATAGTATCGACCAATCAGGTGCAAGTACCACTTCCTGTTTGGCGGCGTAGTTTCGCGCTCCGCCACGGTGGCGCCGTTTAACGAAAACTCACGATTTACATAACTTGTCATCGTCAACGTCTTTTCTGCTTGCCGAGCGATTTTTTTTCCGAAAGGACCCCCCCGCTCCGACGAGTTGGCCAAAATGCGACATGTGGAAATGGCCTGAATTGCACCAAAACGCAGCATTTATTTTGAAATAACCGACTTCCTGTTCGGTATCGGACGCGGCACCAAGAGACTTTTTTTTAAGTTGCGACATGATACAGGTGCGTGCCGATTTTCGTGGATGTACGTCAAACCGTATGGTGGGGCTTGAGGCACGAACTTTTCTAGGGGGCGCTGTTGCACCATTAGGCCACGCCCACTTTTACAATTTTTACCATACGTAAATTTACGCCACTAGGAACGTGCTTGCCAATTTTCGCAACTTTTCGAGTAAGTTATGCGGCCGAAAAACGCGATTTACTTTGGGTAAGAAGAAAGAATAATAAACATTGCGGTTTCAATAGGGCTTCGCACTTGCTTTGCAGTGCTCGGGCCCTAATAATGTAAGTATTTTGATGGAGTACTGCTGTAGTTGTACTTGATCATGGGAAAAGGGGAAGCAGTGATAGCAAAGCAAGGTGTAGTTAACTGGTGATAAATGTTTTTGCTGCATTAAAGTAGGTGTTTGTGTGAACATCATGAAACCACTGGTTTAGAAAGTGGACACACACACACACACACACACACACACACACACACACACACACACACACACACACACACACACACACACACACACACACACACACACACACACACACACAATACAGTAGCCCATCCATATCAAAGTGTCGCACGCTGTGTGCTTGTGTAACTGTTGTAAAAGGCCCCTCACCCAAACCTTCCAGGGTCGCCCCCAGATTTTCAGAAACGCCACTGGGCTGGAAGAATGGTAGGGTGGGCAACTCCAAAGTTTTTCATATGTAGCAGTGGTTTTCAACCTTTTTGACACCAGGGCCCACTATTTATTTGGCCTTTGAGCCACGGACCACTATTTGAGGACATTATTTCTCCACAGACCCCCAAAACTAAAGATTTCTTTTGCTTTTGTCCACAATACTATGGCTGGATTTGGGAAACAAAACATACAGATCAAACCATTTATCTTCTACATTCTCTAGTTGTGTAGACTTGGGCTGATTCAGATGACGAATATTTTAACTCTTGAGAGCGTAAACATGAAACCAAATGGACCCGCAAGGGCCCGCAAGGACCACCTGGAACCCTCTCAAGGACCACTGGTGGTCCCTGGACCACTGGTTGAAAACCACTGCTGTAGGTGATGAGTCTAGCGCTTGTTTTACCCTGCCAGCCTTCAGTGTTTGGAAGCAAACGTGGATTTTAGCTTTAGTCATTTAGACCGCCGGGCGGTCCCTACAATTTCAGGTGCAACCTGGGATATTTCAGTCCACTATATTAGGGTACAAATACAATCGCTATGCATATTCAGGCACTCAGAAAGGAAAATGCTGGAAGGCCACAGTAGTCGGATGAATTAGAACACAGTCTCTTGAATGTTGTCCATTTAGTTGTAGTCACGTTTTCATTGCCTGGAGTGTTTTACTGTCAGTCTTTAGTTCTTTTACACACACACACACACACACACACACACACACACACACACACACACACACACACACACACACACACACACACACACACACACACACACACACACTTGTGTTATCATCGTGCATGGTTATTTGTAAAGGTGGTTGTGTGCTGCCATCTAGTGGTGGTTAGGCAGCATCGACTCTGAGCTGAACTGAGGGAAGGCTGACAGTGGATAAATAACTTTTATCATTATTTTTGCAGTTTACAATGGAGAGGTTTAGCTTGTCGACTTATAAGCACAGCAATTCAGCAAACGCATGGTCATGCATCAATTGCACAAATACTCATAAAGAAGCGGCAAGAACCTAACCTAATCTGTCTCTAGAAAAATGGACCTCAGAGCAGTGATTTCCCACCACTTTCATTTCAAGGACCCCCAGTTTGACATGGTTGAGGCTATGGTCCCCTATCTAATAACCTTTCTATTTCTGGGAATTCTATTCTATTCTATTCTATTCTATTCTATTCTATTCTATTCTATTCTATTCTATTCTAAGTTATTTGTCTCCTAACTGTCATTTGGTGTTCACAGAACACCTGTTCATAATACCATACTCACCACACAGCTATAAACAGTGAGATTCAGAATAATAACAGACTAACACACACACACACACACACACACACACACACACACACACACACACACACACACACACACACACACACACACACACACACACACACACACACTCCTCCCCCTAGAAGACTGACTCAGACTTAGACCTCTTCTGCCCTTCCGTTCTTCCCACTCCTACTGTGTGTGTATTAATGTCTGTGTGGTCAGACTGTCAGCCAGGCCGCCTGCCTGCCTGCCTGCCCCTCTGCCCTCGCTTTCACAGTACAGCGTCATGACATGTCCTTTTGACAAATTGTAAAATGGAGGTTTCTTTCATAATAGTCCACTGGATAGAGAGGTCAGCCTCCTCGGCACAGAAACAAACTCAAGATTCTATACTAACCACTAACCACCAATGATGGCAACCCTTACCGTTACCGTTTGGCCGTGACAGTCACGCAATTTCAGCCTTAAAGGGGAACTTTTAACATTAAGCATTAATATACCTTAGAGATGTTGACGTGATAAAAAAGTTCCCCCAATTCTGTATTTCCTAAAAATGGAGGTCTGAAAAAATCACTAACTTGGTGAAATACATCTGATGACATCGTCAAGATGTCTTTCACCATGTTAATGATTTCTAATTAGGATATTTCCATTGGGGGAAAAAACGTAGTCTCATATTCAATAGAGTAACCAATCCAATGAAAGTAACCAGCTGCAAAGCACATATAAACCAATCATATGTGGCATATAAATGTTAGTACCGTATTGTGTTGCGTCCACAGTGGTTGTGAACTTGGATGTCTGTATTCATCTAGTACATACATCCATCCTTCTCCTACCGCTTATGCATAGTTATCCGCTTATCCAAAAACAAAATCAGGATTATATACTGCTTGATACTAGCCACTGAAAAACAAAAACAAAAAAGAAAACGACTCAGGATTAACTCAGGATTATATACTGCTTGATAACAATCAGAGAAACAAACTCAGAACTGTATTATTACAATACATTACATTACGTTACCTCCAGGATGGAAACGGCCATGTAATTTTGTTTTTACTTGTGATATTATTACCATTTACTGAGATTCCTATTCAATTTCAAAGAGAATGGATCCAGTTTTATCTCCAGATGTAAAGATAGTTATCAGCTAGCTAGGTGCAGAGGCCTTTTTAACGTGAAGACTTCTACCTTTAACATCTTCATTGCAGGAATTCATACTTTCACTTCAAATCAATTCAGTAATAAGAGATGATCGACTGTGATTAAAAGCCAGGTCAATTCACCGTTTAGAAAAAAAAAAAAAAAAAAAATACAGTATATGCGAATGACGTTTAGAATATTTTTAGAACACTTTCCTGGAGTTCTTTATCTGTGTAATACATGGTTTTAGATACAAATGAGTAATACTGCTAAATTTGTGGGCTGCACGAAAATCATCCATGCTTTGAGGCAGATTCTGAAGATATGGGGGTCACAAACGGCATAAACAAAAGTCCAGAAAGGGACAGGGCCAATGCTTATGTGCCTGGTACCAGACAGCTGTGGCTGTGTGGCACACACCTGTGACTGCCACACAACTGCCATCATTTGAATTAAAAAAAAAAAAAAAAAAAAAACAGTGAATGCCAAAAGAGTGAATGCCACATTTTTGCTTTTCTATGCACTATGTGTATACTCAAAGCGCTTTACAATGGTCCATTCATACATTGGGAAGTAGAGCAGCGAACAGTCAATACCAGCATTCTCACTTCCCACATTCACACACCAGTGGAGGCAAGGTGGGGTTCAGTGTCTTGCCCAAGGACACTTGGATATGTAGACAGGAGGAGCCGGGATTCGAAACGCCGACCATTGGATCATTGGCCGACCTGCTCTACCTCCTGAGCCACAGCCACCCGTTAGGCAATTAACAGACAACAGAAACGCAGCATGCATAAAGCTAAAGGTCTGACTCAGAGAGTTTTCTGTTTTCAATGATGAAATGCTGTTGGTTTAGTGGTGCCACAGCTGTAGTTAGTTGGTTGCAGTAGTAGTGTTTCAAATCATCTTAAATATAAGCTCTCTAATTTCACATATCTTGAGTTGTTTTGCATGCCATCGTGTTTGATGGGGCAGACTGGGCGTTTTGGCTTTTTGGCCTTCATCGATAGTTTGAAGTGGAGACTGACGGTGAAGTGGGACAAAGAGACGGGCAGAGACATGCAGCAAAGGTTGTCATGAACAGGACTCGAACACGCAACGATCAGGCCAAAAAGCCTATATATATGAACATGCACCTGGGCCACCACCACTAGGCCAGCAGGTGCCCCAGGAGGCATTTCTAGCCCAGATATTCCCCTGCACGCGAGAGAGAGGGAGAGGGAGAGGGAGAGAGGTCAGTGTTGTTGGTGTGAGGGCCTGCAGAGCTGTTAGCCCAAAATAATGACATGATTATTAGTATAGCAGCAGAGGAGGGGAGACAGATGGAGCTCTGAACCCTGAGGGGTGTGTGTGTGTGTGGGGCTAAAGAGAGACCCCACCATGCAGCACACGTAGCTGTTGAATAGTAAGTAGGTCACACAGACACAATACTTCCATCTGCTGCATGTAAAGCATACGCAAAAAAAGAAGGTAATTATGCACAGGGACGGATCTAGGCGTGGGCCCAGTCTGCCCCACCAAACACGACGGCATGCAAAACAACCCAAGGTATTTCAAATTAAAGTGCCTATATTTAAAAAATGATTTGAAACACTACTACTGCTACTAACTAACTACAGCTGTGGCACCACTAAACCAACAGCATTTCACCATTGAAAACAGAAAACTCTCTGAGTCAGACCTTTAGCTTTGTGCATGCTGCGTGTCTGTTGCAACTTCAACAACAACAACAACTGATGTTATTATTGACGCTTTACTTGGCTATTAAAAGTCCTGTAACTGAACATGGTATGGGTGCGGCTTCATCGATGAAGCCGCCCCCATACCATTTTCTCCTACCCCCCACCCCCCCAATGGGGAAATGTTAGATCCGCCCCTGATTATGCAGTTGGCGTGCGCGTGGCGTGTGAGGCATTGATCGACCCGCCAAATTAAAAGCCTCCTCTGATAAAAGGAATAACTGTGCGATCAGATCTCCTGCAGTTTGCACTGCAGAGTCCTCTCATGGGTGAAGTGCGATGTCTTACAGAAAGAAGAGATGCCTGGTGCCCTATTTTTCTCTATCAGCCTGTGGACACAAAGCACATGGTTTTATATTTAAAGGTAGGGGAAGTGATTTGAAATTCATGGTGTAGTACCAGCCTGGTGCACTAGGGGCCCCCAAAAGTAGCTACACTATGTGAACCTGCTGCTCTCTCCTGATTGGAGGAGAATTGTGGTGACCTGGGGAACTTTTATTAGCTCCTCTGCTAACGTGGGGGAGGGGGAAACTCCATATGTGGTTTCCACACCTTATAATAGAGCATTTTAACAGAAAAAAAAATGGGGTGATATCTGACAAAAGTGAAATCACTTCCCCTACCTTTAAGTGGAAAAACAGGGTATGGATAATTCCTGTTCCCGAAGTTTCCTGTCCCTCTGTGAACAAGGATTATAGAGCTCTGCAGTGACGCACAGAGTGTGTCTTTCCCGAACCCCCACACCCCCCCCCTCCCATCGCTTTGCTCCAAAAACTGACCAAACGGCAGGTTACACTTTTTCTTTATTTTTATTTTATTTTTATTTTTAGAAATTGCAAAAAAAAGAAGTTTTTAATCATCTGCGGACCGCCTACAATAATTTCAGGACCCTCCGGGAGGTCACAAGCTAACTCACAGGTTGATAACCCCAGCTATAGAGTGCCACACACACACACACACACACACACACACACACACACACACACACACACACACACACACACACACACACACACACACACACACACGATTTTGCCCCCTCTCCCCACCCATTCACAGATACAGTATCTGACAGGCTGACAGCAGCCAAAAATGACTCAGACTTGTCAGGCTAATGCTAGTCATTTAGCTAATTGAGCGTGGTGGAGGGGGAGTGAGGAGGAGGAGGAGGGGGGTGGTCTCTGGAGGAGCTCAGACCGGGGGAAGAGTCACATTTGGACAGGTTAACCCATTGTGTCCTATGTAGATTTCTAGTTTCTGAATAACATAATATTCAAAGATTTCACCACGTTTTCACGATTTTTCAAAAATAGCAGAGATACAAGCTCATAGCGCGCCACTCGGTGGCGCGCTATGAGCTTGTAGATCTGCTATTTTTCAATAGTTAAAACATAATGCTTAGAACACCAAAACGCGTTCAGTACACTAAGGGTTTTAACCCATTGTGTCCTGTGTAGATTTCTAGTTTCTGAATAACATAATATTCAAAGATTTTCACCATTTTTCAAAAATAGCAGAGATACAAGCTCATAGCTATGAGCTTGTAGATCTGCTATTTTTCAATAGTTAAAACATAATGCTTAGAACACCAGAACGCGTTCATTACACTAAGGGTTAATTTGGAAAACGAGGTAGAGCGCCGTTTGAGATGGACGAGGGCTGACGTGTGACACAAATTGTTCGCCTGGCGTGGCGTCTCGGCGAACGCTGTTCTCTGGCATCGTGACTGGATGGATGGATCGGCACAATGTGGCTTCAGGGACGCTAATGTGAATGAATGACACAGTTTTAATACAAGGTTTTTACTTAATTCAGTATTTTTGTATAGGCTTTGGTATATCTTGTAAATGGACTTAATGGAGTATTTTTACACTGCACTATTTTTACTTAAACCTTTACATTTTCAAAAGATTGTTTTGGAAAATGGAGCTGCCACCATATTTGGATATACCCTCCCAAATGACTAAAACAATATTTTAAAAATAAATGAAAACTGTAAATGAAATTCCACGGTCCTCTCGTGTATTAGGAGGACAATATCAGTCACCGGAAAAAAGATGGGTTGTTTTTAATAGTCTGTCATGGTTAAAAAAAAAAAAGTTTTAAGTTATAATGGGTTTGTATCGGAAGTAGGCAGATGCGCTAAAATGAACATACGCTAAAGTAAAACTACTCCATTCAATATCTAAATATTGAATGGAGTAACTTATAAACTGTCTGGTGTGTTCACATGAGACTGAGTAGACCATAAAAATGACCAAAAGTTTTTTTTTTTTTTTTTTTTTCAAAAGTGGAATATCAGAGGGGAAAAAAGAGCACTTACCAGTATGCCATCAATAGTACAATATTCAAAATCACAGACAATATCCAGTCTACAGTACATGTTTGTACTTGTATGTTCATGAACGGTCAGACCTAAAGTAATTATGTTACCCGATGACCAATCATCATTATATGACGTTAGGCCATGTGGAAGACACTTAACGTTTCCTCATGTGAAATGTGTTCCAATATGGGAGTGCACTCAGCGCACCATGTCAGTTTACATGACATGGGCATATACTGTAAATGTTTTTTTCTTACATTATGTAACGTGTGTGACCACTAACTCACCCTTTGGAAACGCAGTAACTGTAATGGCATCACTGAATGTGAAAAATGTAAAGAATTACTCACTAAGATACTGCAACAAGCAGTCCCTTATGTAAGGGTGGTACTGGTAAGGGCGTTGGCCCCAACACTGAGTGAAATAAATTGTTTTTTCTTTCTTTGTAAAGTGAAACATACAGTATCTAAAATACATACAATTTTGTGATTTATATGAAGTATATATATCATATAAAAAAGATGTAAGGCCCATAGTATTTTTTTGTAAAGTGAAACATACTGTATATAATTTTGTAATTTAAAAGAATAATATGACATGCAAAACAGATAAAAACCATTGTATTTTTCTTGTAAAGTGCCTTGTACGAAAGGTGCCACATTCGCATATAACGTTTTTTTTCCCATATGGGTAATATTAATGATGATGATAATAACAGAGGTTTTCAACAGGTGGACCGGGGACCACTGAGGGTTCCAGGTGGTCCCCAGCTAAGTTGGTTAACCAGATGCGGGTCCATTTGGTTTCATTTTTACGTTCTCAAGAGTTAAAATATTCATCATCTTAATCAGCCCTAAGTCTAGACAACTAGAGAATGTAGAAGATTAATAGTCATTTTGGTCTGTATGTGTTTGCCCGTTTTGTTTCCCAAATCCAGCCTGCATGGAATTGTGGACAAAAGCAAAAGAAATCTTTAGTTTTGGGGGTCTGTGGGGCTAAAATGTCCTCAAATGGTAATAAGGGTAATAATAATATGGTCCAGGTCAAATACTACAGTTGTTAACAGCCACAGAAACATGTGGAAACATGTGAAAGCAGCAGGAAGCAGTTGTGTTGTGACTAATCCAGTGAAACTAACAGAGGGAGGTTTGGGGGCAGACAGAGGTCGCTGGCTGGCACAACAACAACAACAACAACAACAACAACAACTTCCACTGTTCCCTTTTTTACCTCCGCCTGCTGACTTCCATTAAACCCATTGTGTCCTGTCTAGATTTCTAGTTTCTGAATAACATAATATTCAAAGATTTGCATCACAATTTTTCAAAAATAGCAGAGATACAAGCTCATAGCGCGCCACTCGGTGGCGCGCTATGAGCTTGTAGATCTGCTATTTTTCAATAGTTAAAACATGATGCTTAGAACACCAAAACGCGTTCAGTACACTAAGGTTTAAGCAATGCGAAGGGAAGGAAAGTGAGGAAAGATGCGGATGGTGCTCTTTTTTTTATCCCTTTTCTTTCGTTTTTAAGATAATTGTGTTTGTATCAAACGTGCTCCCTCCGTTCCCTCCGGAGCGGCAAATTAGATTTGACTGACTCTTGAGCTATATAGGAGAAAAATAAAAAGGAAGCTTTTGCCTGCCGCATTTTGAAAGAAAACAAAAAACATCTTTTAATAAAAATACGGTTTTGTGCCAGCGCAGGGGTGCCAGCGTGCGTACCTGCGTGTGTGTGTGTGTGTGTGTGCGGCTAAATGATCGACCATTGGTAACCAAATGGACCCTAATAAATCTGATCTCTTGAGAGCGGTAAAAAAAAAACATTTTCATTTTTAAACATCTGAATCACTAAATTTTCAAGAATCTACACAATTAGAAAATGTAGAATAGAAAGTTGTAGGTAAGGATAAGCATTACAAGAAAGCATGAAAGGAAGAATGAATGGAATGAAAATATAAATTTATATAAATGAGTATGAAGTTATAATTTAATTAAGTTAACCCTAACCCTAACCCAACTGACAAAAAGCTTTTTTTTCCCCTATGAATAACATTTTCTTCCCACCTTTTTTGGTGGAACCGCCCTAAAATCACCATTCATTGCATGTCACTTCTGTTTTTAGCAGTCAAACTAGATTCTGCTCAAAGCCATTTAGACATCCACATTATACCAGGGGTTTTCAACAGGTGGTCCGGGGACCACCAGTGGTCCCTGAGAGGGTTCCAGGTGGTCCGCAGGCTAAATGATGGAAAGTTGGTTAACCAGATGTAACAATACAATACAATACAATACAAGCTTTATTTATATAGCACATTTAAAAACAGCAAGAGCTGACCAAAGTGCTTCACAGAACAAAAACAAAGAACAAAAAGCAGGAATAAGAAAGTGCGTAAATGTTATCAAAAATAAAAAAAAATATAGACAACAGTAAGGCAGTTCAGGGCAATGAGACGGTCCAGGGGCCACTAGGCACAGTTAAAAGCCAGGGAAAAGAGATGTGTTTTCAGGAGGGACCTGAAGGCCTCAATGGATTGGGCAGTACGAATCGGGAGAGGTAAATTATTCCAGAGTATGGGGGCTGCATAGGCGAAGGCGCGGTCCCCTCGGGACCTTTTAACAGTAGGGGGTACCATTATTAGGGATTGGTCAGCGGACCTCAGGGCCCTGACTGGAACGTAGGGTTGCAGGAGCTCTGTGAGGTATGGTGGGGCGAGAGTAACTCTGGTTAACCAACTTTCAGAGACTCTGGTTGAGACTCTGGTTGAGAATGTAAAAATGAAACCAAATGGACCCGCAAGGGTCCATTTGGTTTCATTTTTACACTCTCAAGAGTTAAAATATTCATCATCTGAATCAGCACCACTTAATTAGAGTTAGAACTACACTGTTTTGTTTGCAAAATCCAGCCTGGAATTGTGGACAGAACAAAAACAATTCTTTAAGTTTTAGGTCTTTGGGGTGAAATTGTCATCAAATGGTGCCTGGTCCGTGGCTCAAATGCTGATGGTGTCCCTGGTGTCAAAAAGTTTGAAAACCACTGCATTATACTGTAATACAGTATATATATATATTATGTCAGCCTGTTGCAGCTTGTCTACCTGCCACCAGGGGGCACTGTTGGATTACTTTTGTGAGCTTGTTCTCCTACACTGTTTTGCCTCTTCTTCTCTCTGCTGTTTTCCAGGCCTGTCCCTGTTTCTTTTTTTTCCTGATGTCTGCAAGTCTTTTAGAAAACGGAGCATTTTTGCAGTCTGGCTTCTCATATATATATATACAGCTATACCACATCACCTCTTGTGGTTTTGCAACATTAATGAGACAGAGGCTGTAGCTGTCTCTCTGCTGTCGCGGATGTTTTTTTTTGTGGTCCATTTAATTCCCAAAAGAGACGTTTTGTCAAAGAGCATTCTAAATGTGATATGTACACTATATAGGCCTTGCCAACTTGACCCTCCTCTGCTCCCCCATGTGTTGACAGTACATTTTGACTGAGTCATATTTCGGTCACCTGAAAAGATTTGGTGTTTGTCTAGTTGTCTTTACTAAATGCCTTGTGACGCTAGCTAACGTGCGTTTTGGCAGGCCTTCGGGGAGGGCTTCACGACGGCTGACATTTCAATCACTTTTGTGCCCTGAAAATATCCGATCTCCAAGCCCACAAGTGTGATGCGACCGGTGTCAGCTTTGTAAGATCTGATATAGGCCTATGCAGAGCGCAGCCAAACGTGAACTGAATTCTGTTCTACTACAGCTATTGTATCTTCTGTAACATCTATTGTTTGGTGTTGTCTTGATGGAACTGCCAATATGTGTAGTCATGACTTTAGTCGTTGTAGCTTAGTATATATATAATTCAACATCATACTAGATCAGGGAAACCAAATGGACCCTTGCGGGTCCATTTGGTTTCATTTTTACGCTCGTCTGAATTAGCCATTTTGGAATGTATGTTTTGCTTGCAAAATAAAGCAAAATAAATCTTTAGATTTGGGGTCTGTGGGGCTAAAATATCCTCAAATGGTGGTCCTCCGTGGCTCAAATCCTGAAGAAATGATGGTCCCTGGGATGAAAAAGGTTGAACACCCCTGTACTAGATGACGAAAGCAGCACTACTATGAAACCTCAAGATGCCGAGAGAGAGAGAGAGAGAGAGAGAGAGAGAGAGAGAGAGAGAGAGAGAGAGAGAGGGAGAGGGAGAGGGAGAGGGAGAGGGAGAGAGAGAGCAGGTGACTCAGTCTGCAGCCCCTCCTCCCCGCGCTGACTGTTCTATCGGCACGTCTTTCATCCCAATGCTCTATACCTGCCATGGAAGCTCCATGGGAGCCTGCAGCTGTAGCAAGCCGACTGCTGCTATAGCTGCCGCTGTGCAGCCGCCATGCACACAAACTACACACTTGTAGAGGGCAGTGATGCCCTACTGCTGTTACATAGTCTTGGGCAATATACCGGTGTTATCGTTTATCGTGCTATTGGAGTAATATCGTTGGGTCTATAAAAGATATTGAATACCGAATATCGTCAAATACGACATTATAATGTATTCTACTGGGGGTTATAAACCCAACCTAAGTACTGTAACAAGCGAGCAGCATCACTCATATTTTCATAGAATACACTGTCGATATTTGACGACATTCGGTATTCAATATTTTGTTTTTATATTACCGATAACAATATTACTCGGTATTGATTTCCAATATCCCAGTAAAAAGTAATACCGGTAATATTGCCCAAGACTAGTAAGCGACTAGTCGCTGTACAGTGAACAGTAAGAGGTGAAATTTCGCTGTCTGATCCATAGACACCCATAGAATTACAGTTCTCCTGGCTGTTTTTTTTCTCTGTGGTATATAATGAAGCAGCAGCAACAATATGGCTTGTGGGATGAATGTGATGCTAGTAGCGTTTGTTAGAAATATTTGAAAACACTCCCTACCCTCCCTGTCTGTTCTGTCTCTGTATCATAATAATGCGTGCATGCATGTGTGTAGCTGCTCTCTGTGAGCACAGGGGCGGATGTAACATTTCCCAATTGGGTGGGCAAGAGAAAATGGCATGGTATGGCAATGCCATACCATTTTCGGTTACAGGACTTTTATTAGGCAAGTAAAGCATCAATAATAACATCAGTTGTTGTTGAAGTTGCAACAGACACGCAGCATGCATAAAGCTAAAGGTCTGACTCAGAGAGTTTTCTGTTTTCAATGATGAAATGCTGTTGGTTTAGCGGTGCCACAGCTGTAGTTAGTACAGTAGCAGTAGTAGTGTTTCAAATCATTTTAAATATACGCTCTTTAATTTGAAATATCTTGGGTTGTTTTGCATGCCATCGCGTTTGGTGGGGCAGATTGGGCATTTGGGCCCCCCATGCCCATGCCTAGATCCGCCCCTGTGTGAGCATAACAGCGGCGCCATAAGCCCCGTGCAGCAGATTCCTCTTCTTGCTCTGCATACATTATGGAACCCTAACAGGATTTATTCCATTGCCCTGCGCAATTCCAACCTGTCTACACCCCCCCCCCCCCTCACACACACACACACACACACACACAAACACACACACACACACACACACACACACACACACACACACACACACACACACACACACACACACACACACACACACCCATGCCCACCAGTCCCCTTTGAATCCCATTGTAGCAACCCTACACACTTTACACTACAGAGTGGAAGTGGCTTTAGTTTAGTGCTGCTGCTGTTGCTTGTGGCAGCGCAGGCGTCGAAGTATGGTATGGTAGAGAATATTCCTGGTGAAAATGACTCCCACTACAAGTCAGTGGCGCAGCTACAGGTGGGCCGGGGTGGGCATCGGCCCACCCATATAGAGAGCTAGACCGCCCGTCGATTAAAAACAAACAAACAGACGAACAAATTTAAATTGTCCAGGGGCGTACAAACATGACCCCCTAAATCGATCTCCTTTACCCCTCAGATCGGAATTGTGAGAGGGGAAAGGGGTTATTTGGCAATGTTATTAACACTGGTTATAATAATAATAACGCTAGGCTGTCTAAGATACAAACAAAACGTTAGCTGTAGCTATTTAAATCCAAACCATTCAATTAAATTCCATTGCACCTTACATGTATTTATGCCGTGATTAGCATCTGTAACAACAATGTAACAACATCTGCCCGACCCGACATTTTTGGCTGGGTCGGGCCTAAAATCTATGCTAATCAGTAGGGCCGGGTAGGGCCTCGGGCCCCATGAAAACATAATATATATTGAAAACATAATATATATTTTACTATAGTAAAAATAATAGTTGTTTTCTTTATTTACCTATTATGAAGATGGTGCTGATTGATTGCCATTTCATTTTTAATCTGTGGCGAATTCTCAAATTTTGCCCAAACCTGACAGTTTAAGGCCGGGTAGGGCCTAAAATCTATTCCATTTAGTCGGGCCGGGCCTAGGGCCTGAACTGTTAGGGCCCAGTTAGGGCCGGGCCTTAATTTTCAGGCCGGTTGAGACCTTTAGTGCACAGTATGAAGAGCTTTAGTGCACAACATGAAGTTAAAACAAATAATAATAAAGTGACAGTTAGTCCGAGCACCTGATATGCAGGCCAACCCAAAACCGAAGTTCTGGCTGCGCCACTGCGCGGCTCCACCATTAATTTAAAATCAAATGTATCATATACATGTTGCCTTTTAATACCTTTTCATACACTCTGTAGCCTAAACATAATGTTTTCAGGGCGTTCAGGTTTTGGCTGCAGTGCCAGAAGTGTCCACAAAAATAGCTCCCTCCTCACTGCTTCCCCCAACGCACCCAGCGCATTGTTATTCACTGTCTCATTTGAATATGCATGATGTGCCTGCAGGTTTCACTCACTTTCATTGGAGCTTCTTTGAGAGAGGCTGTGGATTCCATGCATACCAATGACTTAAAGGGTGGAGGCAAAGTTAAAGGGAGAAGGAGAATTATACTTGGTATTTTTAGTGACATCACTAAACAGTAGAATCTTAGAGTAACCCATTCAGACACACAGACAATCACAGATATCTCAGATCACATATACCGTAATTTCCGGACTATAAGCCGCTAATTTTTTCACAGGCTTTAGAAACTGCGGCTTATACAACGGTGCGGCCAATCTATGGATTTATACAGGTGTTTTTTTTTAACAGTGGTTTTCAACAGGTGGTCCGGGGACCACCAGCGGTCCCTGAGAGGGTTCCAGGAGGGCCCTCCAGACTAAATGATGTAAAGTTGGTTAACCAGATGTAACTCTTGAGACCGTAAAAATGAAACCAAATGGACGCTTGCAGGTCCATTTGGTTTCATGTTTACGCTCTCAAGAGTTATGATATTCACCATCTAAATTAGCACCACTTAATTAATAAGTCATGCCATGGTCATTTTGATCTCCATGTTTTGCCTGTATTGTTTGTGAAAATTCATCCTGGAATTGTGGACAAAACCAAAGAAATCCCGAGTTTTGGGTTCTGTGAGGTGAAATGTTGTCAAATGGTGAATAAATAGTGGGCCCTAATATCAAAAAGGTTATTGTCTGTTGCGGCTTATAGTCAGATGCGGCTTATACAAGGAAAAAACAGTATTTTGCCCCAATTTTAGCTGGTGCGGCTTATATTCAGGTGCGGCTTATAGTCCAGAAATTACAGTACAGTAACTCTGACTGTTGGGGAATACAAATACACTGGGGATGCTTATAAAAAAAAAAAAAAAACACCCAGTATCTTAAAAATTATAAAATTCATGGTTGAGCCCCTTTAATGGTGAAAACATAATAGCTTTTTCATACCAGGGCCCACTATTTATTCAGAATTTGAGCCACAGACCACCATTTGATGACATTTTAACCCCACAGACCCCAAAGCTAGATTTTTTTTTTTTTTTTTTGTCAACAATGCTAGGATGGATTTCAGAGAAAACAAAACAGTCAAACGTACAGATCAAAATGACCATTCATCTTCTACATTCTCTAGTTGTGTAGACCTGGGATAATTCACATGATGAATATTTTAACTCTTGAGAGTGTAAACATGAAACCAAATGGACCCGCAAGGGTACATTTGGTTTCATTTTTACGCTCTCAAAGAGTTACATCTGGCTAACCAACTTCCCATTATTTAGCCTGGGGACCACCTGGAATCCTCTCAGTGACCACTGGTGGTCCCCGGACCACCTCTTGAAAACCCCTGTAATAGCTGATAGCTGACCTAGATATGTTTTCCCGTCCTAGAGATGTGCCATTCAATGCTTGTGCTATAGGACAATGCTGGTGCTTACTGCACATAGAGTACATCACTACAAAGATACGGTATAGGAGGGCGCAGGGCTTCTCACTAATGCACAAATGTACTTGAGTGTAAGTGTATAGGCAGCTTTGTGTGACTACCCCGGGTCGGATTTAGCCAGCCCTACTAGGGTGGGCTAGGAGCATGGCAGGGTGGGCAACTCCAAAGTTTTTTTCATACGAAGCAGTGGCTTCAAATCTTTTTGACACCAGAGCCCACTATTGATTCAGCGTTTGAGCCACGGAGGACCACCATTTGAGGACATTTTAGCCCCACAGACCCCCAAAACTAAAGATTTCTTTTGCTTTTGTCCACAATTCCAGGATGGATTTTGGAAACAAAGCAGTCAAACATACAGATCAAAATGACCATTAATCTTCTACATTCTCTAGTTGTGTAGACTTGGGGCTAATTCACATGACGAATATTTTAACTCTTGAGAGTGTAAAATGAAACCAAATGGACCCGCCGCAAGGGTCCATTTGGTTTCATTTTCACGCTCTCAAAGAGTTACATCTGGTTAACCATCTTTCCACCATTTAACCTGGGGACCACCTGGACCTCTCTCAACCACTGCTGGTCCCCATACCACTGATGAAAACCACTACATTTGGGTGGGCTCTCTCTGCCCACCCGTGCCCCTGCCCTCTAGATCCGGCCCTGCGACTGCCTCTATAGCTGCCTCATCAAGCCAGTAGCATGACGCAGCCTAATGTATGGAGATGTATTCCTGACTGAGGGATGGCTCCACTGCTAATTGCTATATCAATCTGTGTGTGCAGCAGTGTCCCCGCTGTCTCTCCCTCCCTCCCTCTACTCTCGCATACAGGCCAGGGATTTTCCAACCCTTTTCATATCGACGTTGGTTATTACTTTATGAGTACTGTAGCCCGGTGTGTGCATATTGTATGCTTATTGTATAACCAAAGCAAGATGTTATGATTGCGGTTATAAATAAGGTTGGAAGACCACCCATTGATGGGGTTAGATGATGATGTTCTCGAACTCAATTTGCCTTGGGGCCACTAGAAGCAGAGCCTGGTTGAGGCCGGGCCGCAGCCACAGCGCGTCACATGGACAAACGTTTTTTTTTGCCATTTCAAGCCTATTTTTTCGCCATTTTCGCCTTCATTTCACTTAAATTTAAGTAGATTCAGACTCACCAATGTGGGATAAAGAGTGTGTGCATAGGTGGTGTTGTGTCGCACAAAAAACAAAAACAACATTTCTATAATAATATTTCTATTCCTTTCTATTTCTATTCCTTCCTTCCTTTGATATACCACTGTGCTATCTGTTTCATTCAGTAGCACATAATAGGATTATGATAATAACTATAACTGAACAATATTAAATGAACTATTTACTGGACAATAGAACCTACAAACAATACAAAATAACCGGACCAGCCAACCCATCAACAAAGTGGCTCTGATTTGATTGTGATGGCATGAATTACAACCAATAAGGAAGCAGTAACAAAATCTTTACTTTAGCTATCAATTTATATTCCTAACAAAGCCAACTACAGCTTTTTAGAACTTATACAGCCACTACAAAGCAGCGCCATAAAATAAATAAAATCAAAAATATAGTTTGTCAGTGTCACTCAAAAACTAGTCTTGCAAACATGACACTAGAGTAGACCATCAGAAGCCCAACTAGCAGCATTGGTTTCCCAATAGTTGTCATGTTTTACACGTGCCTAAATAGGCTTTTATTTATTTGCGCTAGCCTCTTTGAAAACTATATCCCAGTTGCGCGACGTCTCATCTTTGCTGGCAATGCTGTCTGCAGTGGTCGCGCAATGGGGCTTTGAAAATAATTCAGCACTTTCGGTTTCTGACCCCACAATGTCGCAACTTTTCTACTAGATGGCTATGATTCTATCCAGCGCAGATGTAAGCCTGCCCTGGAGCAACTTCAACACCGTTCACTACGGGCAAGGGGGACACAACAGCTCGTTTTAGACTACTTACCTTAGCTCAGTGTGCTGCTTTATAAGCCATGCATCCGCCCGTATCGGGCTTTAGAAAACTGCTACGCTGTCATTATTTACCAAACCGAACGCAGTCCTTGGTAAAAAGGCAAAGTTTTCTTTTCCCTACGTGTGTTTGTAAACACGGAGCGGTGGATAGAGAGACGCCATGACAGGATCTCGCCCGTACTGCAGCCAATGGCGTCATTGCATTTCCTCAGATTGACAGTTCAGCGACAGAATGAACTAAACTGCACGGCGGGAGGGGCGTGTTTCAGGGTGCAGATCCGGTTCCTCTTTGCTATTCTGTGCAAATAGCAAAGCCAGTAGGCGGGCTTTAAACAGGATCTCAGTAATGAGCAGTCAATAGTAACAGACTGTTCTCCCGCAAATGCTTTGGGCTGCCTGGTCGGAATTTGACGGGGGAACTCGCGGCCGTCGCGGGCCGCATTAATATTAAACGTTCATATTAAGGTGGGGGCCACAAAATATCATCTCGGGGGCCGGAAATGGCCCGCGGGCCGGCAGTTTGAGACCACTGGGTTAGATGATGATGTTCTGGTGATGTAAGTAATTGATATTAATTAGTATTTACAGTACTGTAAGAACCGGAAAATTACATGGTAACGTACAGGTCAGTTCACCTGGTGAGTAGTAGGTAATTATCAATTATTGTCTTGATGACTTACCTTGTAATTACTAGCCTGTCCTATAAGCTAAAAGCATTTTTCGCCCAGAGGTTTGGGCACTGATCTGATTTGATCTCACCATTAGTCCTGGCCCCTCCCCCACCCTTCGCCCACGCTGCTGGCCAATGGGGAGTGACGTTGTTACATGGCGGCCATCTTGAGAGAGGAGAGCATAACATTGTGTCTATGAGAATATACTTTTTAAATGGCGATAACTCGCTTATTTTTCAACGGATTTTCAAACAGATTGGTTTGTTGTAAACGTCAGAGACGTCTGCATAATATGAACCGTTATATGATATTTGTTTTTCGAAAAAAAAAAGCAAAAATCATAGCCACGTTGATAACGTTCACAATAATGCAATCCGTTTGTAGGCTTTCCCTTTTTACGCAACATGGACGAAAATGAAAGCCTGCGTGTCGAGGCTATGTAATTACCAATGTAAGTATGTGTATATGCCATGGTAACTACCACGTGATAACCCGTAATTAAGTAATTAGTTGCGTGGCAACTACAAGGTAATAACAGCTGAATTACTTTTTACTATGTCAATATTGGTAATTATCCGTTAATTTACCCAGTAAGCACTCAGCAGTTATGGTGTAATTATAAAATGACAATACAAGTGCATATGATTTTTAATTTAATTTTTTAATTTTTGGGTTGGTGGTGCTGGAATGGTGGTTGGACAAAACTGTGATAATAGCACAGCCCACTGGTGGTCCTGGGGTCAGCCAACTGCCATATCAGTGAATGATCTGTGGGACTATATGGACACACACTGAATACACCCACACAGTACATGCAGCAACATATTAACCCTTTGAACCCCTTTGAAAACACCACATCCACGCCACTCGTCCTATACACTTGGTTGCGCCACATTAAGTGTCGTCCGGAACCAAGCAGCCTTGAGTGGAAGAGGATCATAAAGCCTTCAAGGGCGAGTTTATGCCGATTTAAAGTCGAGCGGCTTGTGGCAGCTCTGCTCTCTGCCCGGAAATGGAAAACGCAACCTATACACCTACACAACCTACCACCACAAATACAATTCAACGTAATGTGTTATCTGTATACAGTATGTCAATATTATAATGCTGAAATTGCATGATGCAATGCAATACAACTTTACTAACAAAACAAGAGGTAACACATTGGCAATGGACATGGCAACGACTGGCGTCCGTTTCCCCGTTCCTGCATTCTGCAAGTGCCTTTTCTGTTTAGTTATACACAGCCAGAGGCCTAATCAAGGGAACTTGATTCAGGGGCTACTTCTGGCGAGGGAACCTCGCAACAAGAGCACTTCAAGTCCAGGGAGAGGTTTGAAAAAGGGGTGGATATTGAGCACAGCATGAAACCCCTCGAGTGTATCGGACTGAACTAAGCTCCCAGAGCAACGTATCGTTTTCCCCAGCGGCCGCCACTGATTTCATCCATTTCGGATTCCATCAAAGAGGCCCTCTGTGGAAGTGCGATGCCCATCGAAGATAGCAGACATACAAGCCCACAGCACGCCAAAGCATGGCATGTTGTGAGCTTATAGATCTGGTGTTTTCATCTTTTAAGGAAATAGAATGTCAAATCAAAACTATAGGTTCAAGGTTTGAGGTTCGAGGTTTTTTATTTGTCACTCCAGTGTATGTCAGGACATGAAATAGTGTTTCCATTTTCCACAGTGCAATAAGACACTAGTCAAGACAAATAGCTATAAGTTTAGAAGCATATATCTTGAGAAATGATGAATGGTCTCACTAAATGTCAATTATCCCTAAAATCTGTGTTTCTTCAAACAATCATGTATATTTTCACATGTACTGTATATTTTTGTTTGATTTTGTTTGCCAAAAGCATAGAATTGTGCGCACACACACACACACACACACACACACACACACACACACACACACACACACACACACACACACACACACACACACACACACACACACACACACACACACACACGAACACAAACACACAGAGGCAGTGACACAAAACGAAAGCAAATTAAAAAAGACAAAACAAAACAGCCTACGTGCGCGGAGACAAATAACACTATTCGCCGAGTCATAATTAGGGCATTGGTTAACACGGAATGTTCTCTCCCTGTAAATTGTCTCTCGCGCAAACAACTCTGTCACAGTTTAGCTGTCAGCCCGAACGACGATGCCAAAGTGGCAGAGTTATATCGACGCCGGTATGGCGCGGCGTCGCGTTCAATAAAAACACTCATTTTCACCCTGGCTGAGTCCGGCGTGCGTTAGCCTAGAGACACACCTCTTAATTACCACGTCCCTCTCTCTGCACTAAGTCGTTACACGACTCTTTTTTTTCTCATTCTCCATGGACAGATGCACCTGTCAGGAGAAATATGAATGGAGTGGGAGGGGGGGAGGCGAAACACGGCGGCAGAGCAAATGGGACATGACCGAGGAGATGGAGAAGTATCGGTTTGTTTTGTCCTGCGCCGCGCTGCCACGCGCAGCAGCCAATTAGCCGCTAAACTGAGACACTGTAGCTGTCTGTCGCGGTAATGGGGTGTCGTCGAGCTTTAAGCGCGCGACCACGGCCGAGCCGTGTTCCAAGAAAATCCATACCGGCTCGCTCGGGGCCGCCATTTATTACGGCTTTGGGAATCCGTGGAGATCACGCCCACGCCATGGGCGAGGACGAGGATGAGGATCCGTAGGGTTCAATGTGCCTTGACGTGTAAACCATAGGAGGCCTTCGGCCCCTGCACCTTTTACCTGTCTGTAAAACAACTACACTTTCCAGACCACAAATGCAGGATTTACTGTGGTGAATGAAAGGCTCTTTTCCATGCCACATATAGCTTGGCCCCGGCCCTGAATCGAATCGAATCGCCACCTTAAAAAATACTACCTTATTTTTTCCCCCCTGATATTCATGGACTGGTGTCCCTCCCTCCTCCAGGGTCATTAGTACTAGGGGTGAGACGGGTCACTTATTTCACGGTTCGGTTCGTATACCGTGGTATGGGGTCCACGGTTTCGGTTCGGTTTCGGTACGTTTTGAAAGATGGTCTTTTATTTCGTTTATAAGCACATTTAACGTGAATATAAAAAATAAATCAAGATTTTCAAAATATTAAATAACCTTGTATTGTAAACTCAAATGTTATGGTATTAGACTAAAAATAATCCCTATTCAGACATATTCCAGCAGGCCTGTCTTCTTCCTTTTCATTATTTACAGAAGAAAAAATGTATATTGCTATTTGTGCCTCATTATTAGGCTATTTTCAAGGGAAATATAAAACACCTAGGCTAATAACATGAATGCACGTTTCAGTTAAGTATCAAGCAGGCAGCATGCAGACATGCAGCATTGTAGACAGACAACCAAGGTAAATTAGTTTAGTTTACAAGACAATATCTGCTTTATTAATAAGGATATTATTATCCATACTACAATTAAGGAAATGTGTCTGTCTGAACTGAAATATTGCGGTTCATTAGCGCGTATTGAACCTTGGACCACATATTGAACGGTTCGTCTTTTTTTTTTTCGGTGAATTGTCCCACCACTACTTAGTATTAGTTGAAAATCCGACTATAGCTGACTGGCCGACAGCTCTGTCACTCAACGGTGTTGGCACAGGTGCTTCTTCAAAAAAGCGCCGGGTTGTATAAACGTCATCTGACATATTTCACTGCTTTTGTTCACATGCTGGTAACACTCGTCGGCTGGTTGGTAATGCCCATCCTCAGTGGCGTTTCTAAGCAACTTGGAGCCCTAGGCAAGATTTTACCCCACTTACCAAATGGACCCGTAAGGGTCCATTTGGTAAGTGGGGTAAAATCTTAGTGGGGGGCTCCAGGGAAAATCCAGGGAAAATCTCCTTTTAAAATGGTGTCTCCCAAGGGATAAAAATATGAAATATTTTTAAATTAAAGAACATATTATGTGATTTAAATGTTCAATTCTAGTTATAGAGGACAAGCATATTGTATTTATTAGGCTTATTAACGGGGTATCCTTTTAAAGCATGTCTGGTGGTCGCCCCCTCCCCTCATGGTGCCCTAGGCAACTGCCTAGTCTGTCTAATGGCAAAAACGCCCCTGCCCGTCCCAGAAACTGCTGTGGTGGAGAGTGCCTTCGGTGAAGCGAAATGACTATTCAGAATGAGGTCACGCTAATACCACGTAGCATTCAGGAGAAACCCCCAAGTCTCCTCACAATGGAACGCACCGTTTCACATTGAACACACTTGCTCTGAAAATTGCGTTTCCACTACATTTTACACAAAAACACATAAAGCCATACCTCGGAGAGGCTACTAGCGCCGCTCGAAAAAGTAAAGCCTTCCTGCAACAGAAAAACCTTATTATGCGTTTCTTTCGGTTAACATAAATCTAGTTAGGGGCTTACAGACGTGGGCATGTGTAGAGAGGACAGCGGTGAGTAATGTTGCCTTCTCTCTCTCCCTCCCACCGGCACAGATCAGACACCCCCCTGGGAGGGTCTCCATTCTCTCAGCACGGGGACAGATCCCCCCCTGGGAGCTCTTGTGTGGGCGCGCTACCACCCCGCCACCACCACCACCCCCCCCCTCCCGCCGCTGCTGCTGCCACCCTCTATTTTTCCTTTTTAAAGGTAGCTCGCCTGGAAGTCAAGGTCATGCCTTCAGGAAGGACCCACGCTGGCTAACCCACTCATCACGCACACGCTCCAACTTTTAGAGACATGTTGGCCTTTGCAGCCTACGTTTGAGTCTACAGCAAACACAGATGCACGCACATGAACACAACCTAGACCAGCTATTGTCTACTGTAGCGTCCCTCGGGCACTACAGATGCAATACCATTGCACCGTCAAATAAACCTGTGTGTTCCTTTAACAAATGCAAACCTTATTGTACAGGCAGTGGTTTACACTCTTAGTAGCCTAAATAAGCAGGGTGGCGACTCAGATGGGTGGTTGGCCACTGTTCTTTGCAGAAGGTGGATATACATACAGTATCTGGCAGCTAACTCCCGGGAGATTGGAGACAAAAAAAGAAAACAAATCAACAGATTAGAAATGAGCTGTTTTTTCCCCCTGTTTCTGTGCTGCTATAAGCTAAGCTCCTTTTCCTTTAGCCCTGGATGGAGTTGGGCGGTAGAGAGATGCAAAACAGCTTGTTTTCACCAAGACAGAAAGAAAGATGGTGTTATTCCCTGGCATAAAATAGTGCTGTCGACAGACAGCTTACAAACACCATAGAAATGTGTACCCCCCCCAACATCCTCAAGTGCTTAAATGTTATGAGACCCCCACCCCACAGTGATGGTATTACATAGATATTACTACAATATCTACGTGTTGAGGAAAGCTTTGGCAAGCTTTGGAGATGCAAATGTAACAGGAGTCAATGCAGTTTCAGAGTCACGAGGTGAAGTGGGTTTTGTACTCCTTTTGAGGTAATAGTATTTGCATCATTTGCAATATGTTGCACGAAATGCGTAACGGCCGGCTCCCAGGGCTTCATTTCAGGGGTAGCTTGGGGGAGCGGAGCTCCGGTATCTGTCACTGTAGCTCCCCTAAGCGTAGAGGCAGCTCCGGTTCGTACCCCGTACAACACCCAAATCTGTCTCTATTATTATGTTAGTTTCACTTTCAAGTAGCGTTAGGTATATACTGTATATACAGTGTGTGTGTGTGTGTGTGTGTGTGTGTGTGTATATACACTCAACAAAAATATAAACGCAACACTTTTGTTTTTGCTCCCATTTTTCAGGGGATGGACTTAAAGCCCTAAAATTCATTCCAGATATGCAATATAACCATTTCTATCAAACACTGTTCACAAATCTGCCTAAATGTGTGATATTGAGCACTTCTGCTTTGTTAAGATAATCCATCCCACCTCACAGGTGTGCCACATCAAGATGCAGATTTGACATCATGATTAGTGCACAGGTGTACCTCAGACTCTCCACAATAAAAAGACACCCTGAAATGTGCAATTTTCTTTTGCCTTATTGGGTGTATGGGCCTCCGAACCAGTCAGTATCTGGTGTGACCACCATTTGCCTCATGCAGTGCAACACATCTTCTTCGCATAGAGTTTATCAGATTGTCAATTGTGGCCTGTGGAATGTTGCTCCACTCCTCTTCATTGGCTATGTGAAGTTGTTGGATATTATTGGGAACTGGTATGCGCTGTCGAAATGGTAATAATGTGGTAATATTGTGTTATTACCATTTTTACAGTCTGTACCAGTTCCCACTAATATCCAGCAACTTCACATAGCCATTGAAGAGGAGTGGACCAACATTCCACATGCCACAATTGACAATCTGATAAACTCTATGCGAAGAAGATGTGTTGCACTGCATGAGGCAAATGGTGGTCACACCAGATACTGACTGGTTCGGAGGCCCATACACCCAATAAGGCAAAAGAAAATTGCACATTTCAGGGTGTCTTTTTATTGTGGAGAGTCTGAGGTACACCTGTGCACTAATCATGATGTCACATCTGCATCTTAATGTGGCACACCTGTGAGGTGGGATGGATTATCTTAACAAAGCAGAAGTGCTCAATATCACACATTTAGGCAGATTTGTGAACAGTGTTTGAGAGAAATGGTTATATTGTATATCTGGAATTAATTTTAGGGCTTTAAGTCCATCCCCTGAAAAATGGGAGCAAAAACAAAAGCGTTGCGTTTATATTTTTGTTGAGTGTATATATATATATATATATATATATATATATATATATATATATATATATATATATATATATATATATATATATATATATATATATATACATACATACAGTGTATATATATATTTATTTACAGTATATATATACACACTGTACAGTGTATTCACAAGATTTTTGCCTGTAGAAGGGCCAACATTAGACTGTTCTCAATAGAAGTTTATGCACCTGTAGAAGAGCTGACATTAGACCAATCTCAATATACAGTAAGTCTATGTACCTGTAGAAGGGGTACCATTAGTCTATTCTCAATAGAAGTCTGTGTAGAAGAGCCACCGAACTTCTACATTTGAGCGAATGGCGTTTACACAACTCTGTCTGTACGGCTCTGGTATTTCACTCCACTAAGCTACCGTAATTGGAACACCGCTGGCAGAAATATCAATGATTTAGCGCAGGCGATCTGTGACCCGCTCAGACCCTGCACTCTGCAGTTCTTCTCGCAGACGTACAGTGCATACAGTCACGGTCAAGAGAGCCTGCCACACTTAGAGAAACACTCCCTCTCCCTAATTTCCATTTCTGGCCCCTGCAAGAAGAATACAAGAAGATGCTCTCTAGTCTATATCCTCTAATCTATGTTTGTAGTAGCGCATCGGTGACTCTGTTTCCGATGACTGCGTGTAGCCCCTAGAGCTTGTTGACAGGCCAATTTAGCCGTCGTTTTGAGATAATGGGCTGTTCCGTGGAGGCTAAATGTGCCTCGGAAATGAGAAGGGAGAGCAGCAGAGTTCCCCCACAAAGCCCTTTTTTTCCGAGACCCTGCCCCGATCCCTGAGCCAATTTCCAACTTGTTTTCATCTCCATGGTTCCGCATGAGGGAAGGGGTGGGGGGGTGGATGGGGGGGGGTTGGGTGATTGACTTCTCCTCCGCTCGAACGTTACCACGGGGTGATGCGTCGAGAGGCCGTGGTTCATATGCCACTGTACCGTATGGCAGCGCATGCGTCAGTCGATACCCTCACAAGCAGCCAATCAGCATTCACCTTAAAGAGACACATCATTTGCTTTCCTGTTGGTCTTAGTGTGTGTAATATGTGGTTTTAGACATTCTAGATTTTAGCTGTGTGCGCCAGTGTCTCTGATGTCATAACATTGACAATACTCCCTGGACTACAATGAGGGGCAGTGCACCAAAGCATCATGGGAATCATAGTACAGGAAGTATAGTGTCAATGACACTGGCCTCACTTCTAAGACCCCCAGGAATGTCAACCCAACGACGAGAGCTAAGACCAGATTTTTACAAAATTATGTTTCAAGTCATGAGAGTTGTTTGATACTTCTATGTTTCTCAAATTATTTTACTAGACTGAAAAAAGACTCGCTCACTGAAAAAAGAAGGAAGTAATCCTTAGACGAGAAAATCATTATTTCATTTATTTGCTCATAATAAAGTGCTCCGTGCTCAAAGTGCTGGTTAAAAAAGCAAACATTTTGGTCCGAAGACCTTCGTCAGTGCTTAAAGTGTAACACTTTAGGCACTGACGAAGGTCTTCGGATTACTTTCTTCTTTTTTTACAGTGAGCGAGTCTTTTTACTTACGGTAGTTTACTTAGTCTCGTTTACTTTATGTTTTTTATTTTTGACGCTCCTGTAGTAAATTTATTTTTTATTTTTTGACGCTCCTGTAGTCAAGTTTGACAAAGAAAAGAGGACAAAGAAAGGCACAACAGTTTTCTTGGTTCTTCAAATTATTTTTTACCCCAGGACCCCCAGAAATAACATGTAATCAGCCTCCAACCACCCCAATCTGCAAAATGGCCTTCCACAGGGACCTCTCGGAAGCAAGCGGCTGATTTCAGCTGTTGCAGAAACAATTTATATTCAAAGACTTGCACACTTCATCATCATCCATGGATTGATTTTCACAAAGTATAAAAAAGAATAATGGTTAAAGTGGGTTAAAGTAGTTTAAAATAAGCCCAGGAGACACCAATGCGTTCCAGTTGAGAGGGGTTCATATCAATTGATAGTCCCATGCTGTTCTGCCCTCATATTGTGTTTTTTGCTGACATGCAGGCAACATTTTACCATGTAAATGATTTTTCCACTCATCACCCAAAAGCCAGTGTCATGGGATTAAAATGCATGTTTTACACGCATTCGATCATTCCTCATATTATGCTCTTGTTTCGTTCGTTAGTCACGCGTCTGTTGGCTTTATATCCCTGTTCTGGTGGCACATTATAATGTTGCGCCGGTGCCTTTTCTAAAGCAACATGCACAACATGCTTTACATATTGTACATGCATCCCATGTTGTCTTGATTTGAGCCTAAGTGGCAGTGGGCTGGGATATATATACAAACACGTCTTGGCTAGGGATTCTAAGCCTCTCTGAGCTGTAAGGCTGAAAGCCGCTACAGTTAAATGAGAAGACGTCTGGAAATGATTCCTTTCGCTTTGCCAAGACGAGACAAGACCGGTTGCCTTTTCCCTACATAGTGGCACATGACACCACAACAATCTAATTCAGGGGTGGGCAATTATTTTTCCCAAAGGGCCAAATGAAATACATAAAATATTGTGGGGGGCCAAGACTAAAGGCTGAACTAAAGTCTGCATAATATTAAGTCAATTTCAAGATAAAAGCAACCGTAAAACCAACCATTTTGATACCAAGGCCCTCTATTCATTCGGAATTTGAGCCACAGAGGACCACCATTTGATGACATTTATTGGTTTTCATTCATTCGGGACTTGCCTCGAGCCTCGAGGATCTCCCCATAGGGTGGCGCCTGAGAGGCATCTTAACCAGATGCCCTTAAATCACCTAAGCTGGCTCCTTTTTGAGCGACACTACGGATGCCAGCCATCCGTCGAGAAAACTCATTTTGGCTGCTTGAGTTGGCTATCCTTATTGTTTGGGTCATGAGTGACCAATACTTTATGACTCTAGGTGAGAGTGGGAACCAAGATTCCTTGCTAGCAGTGTTTTTTTTTTTGCTTACTCTTGAATAACACACTACACACATTTAGTCTTTCAGTCCCATGTAGTCTTCTGAAATAGTGTTTTGTTAGTCTAGTCTTAGTCAACTAAATATCAAAAACCTTAATCAACGGCATCTTTAGTCTTAGTCGGCAAATACAACACGGCTCAGCAGACAGAGAGCTTTGCCGTCTCACTCAGCTCTCTTTTCGTCACAACGGTGCGGTAGTGCAATACCAATCCCCCCTTCCACTCCGATTCTATGATTCTAAACAGCCCACGTACGTAACAGACTGTCCGCAAGGCCTATAGCAACGCGTCGCCACACAGCCGATCACGCAAAGAAAAGCTGTCACATACACACCGATTGAAATCGATGTAATCTAGCCTTTTTCAGAAGATGGGAGAAGGAGAGAGGGAGAGAGATTGATTGGATTGAGTCGTGGGGTTGGGTGAGTTTGCGGCTTGAGTGGCGCAGTAGAATAACTCTGTTGGGGCGAGGGTCAGGGGCGGATCCAGGCATGGGCATGGGGGGGATGCCCCCCTAAATGCCCAGACTGCCCCACCAAACATGATGGCATGCAAAACAACCACAGATATTTCAGTGCTTATATTTAAAAAAGTACTACTATACTACTATACTGCTACTGAAAAACTACAGTTGTCTCACCACTATCATCACTGAAAACAGAAAACTCTCTGAGTCAGACCTTTAGCTTTATGCATGCTGCGTGTTGCAACTTCAACAACAAAGGATGTTATTGTTGATGCTTTACTTGACTTGATAAAAGTCCTGTAACTGAAAATGGTATGGGTGCGGGCTTCATCGCCCGTGGCGCAAAGCGACACGGGGATGAAGCCGCCCCCATACCATTTTCTCTTGCCCCTCCAACATGTTCTCTTGCACCCCCCCCCCCAATGGGACGTGTTACATCCGCCCCTGGGTTATATTATAAATTGGGCCTGCCAGATAGGATTTGAAAATGGAAGAAAATGAAATGAGAGCTATTCATATTCAAATGGGGATGGGTCCCCGTGTGTGCACGCAGGGTTTTCAATTATCGCAGATATGTATATTTATATTGCTCCTCGCCGATAGAAGCAGGACAAGTTCCTCTCGGAGAGTCCTTCTGAAAACTAATCCGCTGTGCCAGTCATTCTCCTATGGCGGACATTTTTGAAGAACTCAACACCGGTGTTTTAGATTATAAATATGACAATGTGATGTGAAAATGTTTCTATATTTATTATTTTATTAATGTTAACCCTTTACCTACTAGTTTACATGGGTTTATTTTTGCGCTGCCAGGTTGTTTTCACATCAATTTCTGATCATTTTTAGATGACTTGGACCTGATGTCATCAGGGCTGCCCACACTTTTTTGACTTGAGATCTACTTTCAATATGACCGACTCAACAAGATCTACACATCAAAAAGAAAGTTTGACTTTGAAATAGTGGTGATGGTGTTACTTACCGTTATAGTGTTTAAAAATAATGCACTTATAATGAAAAATAGAGGGGGAGAACTGGAAGGTTTTCTTGTATATGCTACTACCGACGTTTGAAAACAGTATTTGGGGTTTGAGTTGACAGTTTGTGATGTTGAATTTACCACCCAAAGCTAATATCTAAGAGAACTGGCAAAACTTTGGTCAATATAACAATTATTCTCCATTTTCTAATTGAGAGTAATAATTTGGTTTAATTTTAACGCTCTCAAGAGTTACATATCTATATACTTTAGGAAACCATCATGTGATCTGGCCTGTGTGATCTACTGGTAGATCACAATCTACCTTTTGGGCAGCCCTGTGCTAAATCATGCTAAAAGCAAGAACATCTTAAAGGGATATTTCACTTTCAAAAAAACTTTTGGTCATTTCATAGTCTACTGAGGCTCATGTGAACACCCCAGACAGTTTATAAGTTACTCCATTCAGTATTTAGATATTTGATATTCACTTGCTGCCCCGCCGTCCACTATCAGTCACCAGTAAAAGGCAGGTGTTTTTGATTAATCGGTCATGGATAAAGGAAAGGAAAGGAGTTTTAAGTTATTATAACTAAATATTGAATGGAGTAACTTATGAACTGTCTGTAGTCTTCACATGAGCCTGAGTAGCCGATAAGATGACCCTTTTTATGAAATATCCCTTTAAATCTTGTGTTAGATGTACTGTACTTATACCACTGTGATGCATTGTGAGCTTGTAGATGCATTATTTTCGGTCTAGTTTTGGCAGTTTTGCTTCATAGCATTGTTTCCACTTGGTTTCCATTCATTTAATCAAAAACGGTAGGCGACCAAAATCTTTGGTCGTAGTATATTAGTCGAACTAATCAACACTGGAAAGTGCACATATTCTCTAACTCTTGGCCACCATATACACATTTGCACATGATGTATGAGCAAATTTATTATAGGTAGATTATTTTTTTCCCTCTCTCTTTCGACTTGTTCACTAATCTATCATATTCTCGGCTCGGTTGACCTTCTCTTCTCTTCTTCAGAAGTTCACTCCATGCAGATTTGCAGCTCTGGCACACCAGCATATATTATAAGTCGCCTGGTTTGCTTCTTGGACCCGTTGTGTCTTGTGTCGTACTTTTACCAGGCTCGAAATGCTGCATACCTCAAAGTAGGATCCCGTCAAGAAGCGTACAGCAAGAGTGGATAAAAATTGAGCTCGCCATTTGAGTCCCGTCACTGTTTTGTTTTCCAAAACACACCTGGTTTTAATTAGAGTCAAATCCGTTTTTAATCAGGGGCGGATGTAATTTCTCAATTGGGGGGGCAGGAGAAAATGGTAAGGGGTGGCTTCTTTTGCGCCACGGGCGATGAAGCTGCACCCATACCAGTTTCAGTTCCAGGACTTTTAATAGTCAAGTAAAGCATCAATAATACCATCAGTTGTTGTTGAAGTTGCAACAGACACGCAGCATGCATAAAGCTAAAGGTCTGACTCAGAGAGTTTTCTGTTTTCAATGATGAAATGCTGTTGGTTTAGTGGTGACACAGCTGTAGTTAGTTAGTAGCAGCAGTAGTGTTTCAAATCATTTTAAATATAAGCACTTTAATTTGACATATCTTGGGTTGTTTTGCATGCCATCATGTTTGGTGGGGCAGACTGGGCATCCCCCCCCCCCCCCCATGCCCATGCCTAGATCCACCCCTGTTTTTTAATACTGACATCTGGTGACCACCTTTTGAAAACCCCTGCACTAATCTGTGGGTGACTAATCTATGGGTGGTGCCTTATACAAAGTTATCCGTAGACCACACTAAGGCGATGCACTATTCATCTGTGTGTGTTGTGCGGATGGGTGTGTTTCACGCAAGTGTGTGTACACATGAGATGATGTACTTCCACGGATGTCGGCCGTTTCAAAAGGCACACGGCGATGCCTTTCGTGGCGGCGTGTTCCTTAATCATCCCTGATGGTCCATTATGCATGCAGTTGTGTGCTTCAGTCACACCAGTGTAGTAGAAATATGATGAGAGGCAGGTCTGCCGTTGATTCTGTCTGCACAACAGCTTCAAACATGGTGTCATGGCAACCCCTCTTTTCAGTACATAATAGTGTGTGTGTGTGTGTGTGTGTGTGTGCGTGTGCGTGTGCGTGTGCGTGTGCGTGCGTGCGTGCGTGCGTGCGTGCGTGCGTGCGTGCGTGCGTGTGTGTGTCGCGCGCGCGTGCGTGTGTGTGTGTGCATTATGGCTTCACTTACTGTATAGTGATTTAGTTATTTCTTTCTAGTTTACTTTTTTGATGCTGACCCGGTCTTTTCCCCAATTTGTCACAACCCTTTTAAAGCGGTTTCAAACTTTTTTCCCCCCACAAACAGTCATGAGCGCAGACTAAACTAAAGCTAACCTAATCCTGACCCTTAGCCTTAAACTTAACCTCAGTAAAACCTAGGTCTAAACGTTTGTCTAAACCTATGTCTAAACGTCGCGACCATTTTAAATAGGTTGGGACAGGTGTACAAAGGTCACTACTGTTAAAAAAGGGCACAACCATATTTCGTATTTGCATTGGTTGCGACTGTTTTAAAAAAGGGTGGCGTCCTAGGTTAATTTCACTCCTTTTCAATTCCATTATTTTTACTTGTGATGAAGTATAGCTCCAAATCCCACTAATGGTATGCATTTTTAAGTGAAAACATTTGATTCCTTTTTTCCCACCCATGTGTGCGTGTGTGCGCAAATTCTGTAGAACACCCCCCAGGTCATGAAGCACTATAAGTCCCTGGACCCCCTCCTCAGCAGTGTTTTTGTGAGTGGTCTTAATCTTCATTAAGTTGCAGGGACCACGACGTGACACGCGTTGTCACAGAGTGTCTGAAAGGCTCTGCTGAAAGAGCTCCGAGAATAATTAATAAAGGCGTGCGTCTCTCTCTCTCTCTCTCTCTGGTCTCTTTTATCCCTCCCAGCAGCCTCCCCCCATTCGTATAAAGCCAAGCGAGAGTTGTAGTGCCATTTTAATTGGTAATTGCATGTTTATGCCTCTGTAATTTCTAATTATGTCTCTTTGTGTGTGTGTGTGTCTGTTGTTACTTTGTGGCTGGTAGTAAACAATGGCTAATGATTGAGGATTAGCAACATGCCAAGCCACGGTGTCAATAATTAGCCCCCCCAACCCCCCCTGCGGACCACGGATGTTCCCTCCCTCTGTCCCTCGCAGCTGCTCGCTCGCTGCCGTGTGCACGCCAATGTGACAGAGGGAGGTTTTAGACAGGGACACTCTATTTTCCGTTGACTATATCAGGGGGTTTTCAACCTTTTTGATACCAGAGCCCACCATTTATTCAGCATTTGAGCCACGGACCACCATTTGAGGACATTTTAGGCGCCCCACAGACCTCAAAACTAAAGATTTATTTTGCTTTTGTCCATAATACCATGCAGGCTGGATTTGGGAAAAAAAACAGGCATACAGACCAAAATGACCATTAATCTTCTACATTCTCTAGTTGTGTAGACTTGGGGCTAATTCAGATGATGAATATACGTTCTCAAGAGTTACATCTTAGCTGAGGACCACCTGGAACCCTCTCAAGGACCACTGGTGGTCCCTGGACCACCGATTGAAAACCTCTGGACTATATTTTGACAGGCAGCCCTAAAAGTGACATAGGTATGATACGTTTCCCAGAGCACTGAACACTAAAGGAGGCAGAGGAGAGCAGCAAGGCACGCACAAAATATACTTTCTCTAGCGCCGCCGTGTGGCTTTTTTTTTTACATGTGTATATTTTTTCACATATTTGGAGGCTGTTGTACAGCATTAAAGGCATTCCGTACCGGCAAAGCACCCCTTTAATTTTTTTTCCAAATGTCCTCCATTGCACTCGGCTTTTAGCCACTCTTTGAGGTCTCCCCAGTTGAGCCCGCTTTCTGCCATTTCTGTCTCGATGTTCCTTGTCCAGGAAGAGCTGGACAAGGAGCTTTCCCCTGGGGGGGTCCATTTTAAGACTTGTCAGGTGGTATTTGTTGCAGGTTTTCCTGAGGGTATGGCCAATAAAACTCCACATTTCTCTTGCAGAGATCTGTAGGTCAATGCGATCCTGGATACTCTTCTCCATCAACTTACCACATTGATAACTTTGCCCTGGCTCAGCATATTTTTTTTTTACCTGCAGTTCTTGAAATTAAAACAAATAATATTTTAGAGGTCTCTGAGATGGGAAGCGTTTTAAGTACCACTGACATGTCATGACTTAGAAGACATTTGTAGAATGTGGTCTGTAATTCTATAATCGAGCCATGCTGATCCTATAATAGAGCCATACTAAACTGGAGGTCAGCTAATGCCACTACTAATAATATCTCTATTCTGAGTGAATTGCACTCACTCTAACCCCTTTGTATTGTCCTTGAGATTCTGTATGTGTGTGTATGTGTTGTGCGAGAGCGCACACGCGTGTGAAAGCAGGCTTATCATGCAGACAGAGACACAGATGGCCAACAACAACCACCAACAAAAAAAATGAAAAGACATAGTGATGTTGAATGAACGGGCTGCTGCTGCTGTAAAGCGCTTATCTGCTGTAGCCAGACAACTACTCCACCATCTCTGAATGCTATGTAGTGTCTGGAACTACAGCTCCTGAAATCTGAGTAAGGAAGCTGCCATTTCCATTCACGAAAATATATTTAAAACATATACTGTGTATTTACATTTTATTTATTCTGCTACTCTACAGTATGCAGGGGTGCATTCAATCGATCGAACACCTGGGAAATAGATGAATCGATCGGGAGGCTGCCACCGGTATATTGATATATTGATATGATCAGGGTGTTTTATTGCATTTGTGCAAGATGGTCATTATTTAGGATCAATGTATAATCAATATCCATTGATGTATTGAGAGAATATTGCAAGCAATATTCACCAGTATTCAGTTGTTCCAGACTGAATGATGGAAGCCTTCATATTTTACTCATGATCACATCCTCCGTTGCTCCAGACTGTATGAAAATTGCAAGTAATATATATATTTTTTAAAACCAATTCATTGCCGTTATTGGGAGAATGTTGCAAAAACACCAGCAGTATGTTTGCGTGCATCTAAACTGCATGTTAATAAGAACAGATGATGCTCGGTCAGAGATGGAAAGCAAAGCACCCAGGAGGCTGTTTGTTTGTTGCCATTTCATTTTCACTGTAATTCATATTTTACATTCATGAAAATCAACAGCTGTTCCTTCCTTTTTGTTTTTCTTTTTCTCCTTTTAAAAAGTGCCTGCCAAAAACAACACTGTTTCTTTTTGCTAGCCTTTAGCCATATGTTTAGATACCACACATTGAACTCCTATGTTGTATAGAAACAATATTTGGTATAAATTCTCCAACGCGTATAGTAGTACTGCGGTTGTAAAAGTTTTGTTTCTGGCCTCTGAGATTTTTTTTTCACTGCTTTTTCCACCATGTCTAATGCTTCAGATCTCAAGTCAATCTCAAGTACAAATATTATTCTAGATGCAATGCATTTATTTATTTGCCTCTGTGTTTGCCTTTGTCAACAGCATCCCATTTTATTCCTTACCACTGTACAAAAAAACTACACATACTATAGCTCTGTCAGGCTTCAAACTGTTTTGTCTCGTAGCAAATCTTTCTTGAGTCAGAGTGAACGAGACTTTAGGACAAGAGTGAAGGTCGGTGCCAATAGCAGCTCAATATTTAATCAGCAAAATGAGTTTGACTTTGATGGTTATACCTTCAGGAATAACTTTTGTGGGAACAGATGTCAATCAAGCAAAACGTCTTTGTCTTTAAGGCAAAGTCAGTGATTTGGTAAACCCTTTGGTTCCCAGGGCAACAAGATGTGCACTTGCACACACTCTATGGTGGGGTGAAGGCCAACAGCCCCAGCTGAGCCATTGAGGCCCATATAGGTCAGGAGCCGATCTCTGTTTCTGTAGTGTGAGGCAGCTTGATGTACAAGTACACCCCCTGGACATGACGCTAGTATATCGCAGGGACTTACCCCCAATCCATCCCTTGATGCTGAGTGCCAAGCAGGGAGGCATTGGGTCCCATTTTTAGAGTCTTTGGTATGACCCGGCCGGGAATTGAACCCCAGCCTCCCAGTCTCAGGGCGGACACTCTAACCACAAGGCCACTGAGCTGGGGGGGGTGAAGGCCAACAGCACTGTTTCTACATGTTCCTTGACTCATGAGAAACACTTGTTTCACTTTGACCAGTAAGCTCCACCCTCGGATTGCTTATTTGTGCATATTGTTCACATCGCTTACTGCTTGGTGCCGTCTTATGGGTTGTTTCATTGTTAACAACAATTAAGCAAATTATTGTGTCTGGATAGCTCAGTCAGTAGAGTGCCAGACTTCGGAACAAAAGGCTGTGGGTTCAAGTCCGGCTACTGACATTACAATGAGTGAGTCTGTGAAGTCTTCAAGAACCCTGCCCTGTTCCCACAATTACATTAAGTTCAGGCTTCCATGTTTCTATGGTTTTATTTGTCCCTATTGTTCGGACTGTATACAGTATTAGCTGCTTGCTTTGTAAATAAATAAATAACAAAATTTTAATTAAGTGGAAGCACTGAATATACCTTTAATGAGTACTGAAAATGTAATGTTTAATTATTTAAATGGCTTTGTGGACAATTGATATCTTGTTTTTTTGACACATTAAAAAAAAAAACATCAAATGTACAGTACATTGTACATGAAAAAAATCTGAATATTATCATCCCATCACCTAAGTATAATGATATTGTATCGGGAGCATCCTCTGCTGTTTCCAGATTAGTCCTTGTTGGCTTCATTATTTCTCTCTATCTTGGTAGATACCAAGGTTGTTGTGGTTGGCAAAAAAAAAATAACCTTAACCCACTGCCAGTCTTCAATCACAGCAGGCTCAGAGACAACTTGGCCCCATTACGCTAGACCATACTCTATGATTTATGACTGTGGTTCTATGCAACCTTAACCTTCAATATGTATCAGACATGTACATAATATACATTATATATATTTTAACCTTGGCTTTAGCACTAACATCAAAAGGATCACTGCAAGATCTTAAAGGACAACTTCATTTTTAGGCAGTTATTAGAGAAAGATGGGATGTTATTTTTTGGGTAATTTATTTTATTTTCATTTAATTTATTTTTCATGGGGTGCTTTTCTTTAATTTTAGGGATTTCAGGAACCAGCAGTTTACTTTCACATTCAATACATGCTGCATTTTTTGCCACATAATAAGTGCTTCAATATAGTGAAAATAAAAGAAGCACAAGCTTTGCGCTGGTAGATTGGCTATTTTGAGTTTGAGCCGAGGCGTTTACCACATGCTGGGCAGATCCCACTTTGGCGTAGCTATGAATCACAACAAAAAGGAACGTTCTACATTGTGTTCATCCACATAGTTCTGTTTTCAGTGAGCCGGAAATTACATCCAGGCACAAAATAACACAATGGAAATACTATGGGTATTATACATGAGTATTATACAAGTTAGTACATACATCAGTTAGTTAGTTTTTAAACACAATCAGTGCCGGATATAGCAGCTGTAACGCCCTCTGAAAGCCCCTGTCCGCCCAGACAAAAAAACAGGTTGGATAACCTTCCGTCTTTATAAGATCGTCTGTGTGAAACTCTCCCTTGTTCAATGCATGGATTGTACAGTACTATTGTACTACAGTACTATTGTACTATATGTACAGTAAGTGATTACACTTATAAAAAATATTGTCCCTATTATAGAGTGTGGTGACCATATAAGGAGTTCTTCTCACCCAAATCACGGACTGCTCCTTGAAAATCACAGCTCAGAGCTGTGAGGTTGTAGCCCTGATATTTAAAAAAAATGTGAAAATGGAAAATGTGATGCAAATCTTTGAATTTATTCTTTTGGAAGAAAATATTGTTGAACTAAAATTGTTGCTTTTAGGGATACTTGGAATAAAACGTTTTCAGATGGGGGTCCTCCGCAGGGGGGGGGGGGGGGGGGGGGGTCCTTAGCATGAAATATGTTGAGCATCACTGACACAGGAACATAGAATTTTTATAAAAACTAGAATCTGTCAGAAACAGAAACTAGAATCTCTTGCCAGAAACTAGAAACTAGAAGTGTAACATAATGCGTTGAACACCAAAACGCGTTCAGGACAGCCCGCGATTGGCAGAAAAATGGCATTTTCCAGGGGATGTTAACAAACTGGAAGTCCCGCCCACCTTTTGATAGTCTCTCTCGGGTACCATGTCTCCAGGCTTTCATTTCGCAGCGCAAGCCTGGAGATCGAGGGTATAGTACACCTGTGAAGCTTGTGCCTTTTTTGCCCACCTAAGCAGAACTCTCTGTGCCTGTTGTATGGCAAGACGCAAGAAGGAAATCTGCAGTGAAGTGCTCACACTTGAACTCACAGTGGCCCTTTTACAGAAAACTTGAAGCGCAAGTGTTTTACACACTGGTGAGCCCTCAGCAACTTTGTGGTTGCTCTTGTATTAAAAAGGTGGGAGAGGCGTTGTAGTTTAGATTCACAATATACACAGCGCACTGGCCTATATAGTCGTGCTCATTGGGCCGTGCCTCCGCAACACGGGCACTATTTCAGGAATACTTTCATCTCTGTTAGCTTGGTTACCTGCTGCTTGTACCGTTACTGTACTTTACTAATTCATTCCTGAATTCCCTTGACCACGCCGATGCATGATTCATGATTCTCTTGAGGAAATGCTTCGGTACATATCCTCCAGCAACATGTGCTCATCAGATCCAACACACACGGGCGCCGCAGCCCTGCGATCCATTTAAACGGTCGAGATACCAATCAGTTGAATCATTTATGGCATGTATGTGCACCGGAAAATACAAATACTGTATGATTTTTTTTTATTTTTTTGTACAGTAGGTATAGCATGAATAACATGCGTGAAAGTAAGACGCCAGAAACATCTTGTGATGTACCGGTTTTGATGACCTACTTTAAGTAGTGTAGGCCCCTTTTATTGTTTTCCTAATACAACCCCAAATCCGTTGAAATTGGGACGTTGTGTAAAATGTAAATAAAAACAGAATGCATTGATTTGCAAATCGTTTTCAACCTCTATTCAGTTGAATACAACACAAAGACAATATAATTAATGTTCAAACTGATAAACTTTATTGTTTTTTGAAATTATACAATCTTTTGTAAATTGATCCCTGCAACACGTACCAAAAAAGTTGGGACGGGGGCAACAAAAGATTGGGAAAGGTCATGAATGCACAAATAACGCCTGTTTGGAACATTCCACAGGTAAACAGGTTAATTTTAAACAGTTTAATATCGTTATTGAGTATAACAAGACCATCCCAGTCGCTCACAATCAAAGATGGGGCGAGGTTCACCACTTTGTGAACAATTCTGTGAGAAAATCATCCAACGGTTTAAAAACAATGTTTCTCAACATTCAATTGCAAGGAATTTGGTGATTTCATCATCTACAGTCCATAATATAATCAAAACATTCAAAGAATCTGAAGAACTTGCTATACTAAAGCGTCAAGGCCGAAAACCAACACCAAACACTTGTGACCTTTGATCCCTCAGGTGGCTCTGCATTAAAAACTGACATCATTGTGTAAGGGATATTATTGTGTGGACTCAGGAACACTCAGAAAACCATTGTCAGTTTACATAATTTGTCGCTACACCTGCAATTGCAAGTTAAAAATCTACCATCGAAAAGCAAAGCCATACATCAGAAAGGTTGGTTTGAAAAAAAACAGAAATGCCTTCTCTGGGTCCACTATCATTAGAAATGTGGACTCATCAGACCACAGCCCACTTTTCCACTTTGTGTATAACCATTTTAAATGATATTGTACCCAGAGAAGGCATTTCTGGTTGTTTTTCTAGTTGTTTTTTCAAACCAACCTTTCTGATGTATGGCTTTGCTTTGCATGGTAGAGTTTTAACTTGCAATCGCAGGTGTAGCGTCAAATTCTGTAAACTGACAATGGTTTTCTGAGTGTTCCTGAGTCCACACAGTAATATCCTTTACACAATGATGTCAGTTTTTAATGCAGAGCCACCTGAGGGATCAAAGGTCACAAGTGCTAGATGTTGGTTTTCGGCCTTGATGCTTTAGTATAGCAAGTTCTTCAGATTATTTGAATGTTTTGATTATATTATGGACTGTAGATGATGAAATCACCAAATTCCTTGCAATTGAATGTTGAGAAACATTGTTTTTAAATCGTTAGATGATTTTCTCACAGAATTGTTCACAAAGTGGTGAACCTCGCCCCATCTTTGATTGTGAGCGACTGGGATGGTCCCGTTATACTCAATAACAATATTAAACTGTTTAAAATTAACCTGTTTACCTGTGGAATGTTCCAAACAGGCGTTATTTGTGCATTCATGACCTTTCCCAGTCTTTTGTTGCCTCCGTCCCAACTTTTTTGGTACGTGTTGCAGGGATCAATTTACAAAAGATTGTATAATTTCAAAAAACAATAAAGTTTATCAGTTTGAACATTAAATATACTGTCTTTGTAGTGTATTAAACTCAATATAGGTTGAAAACGATTTGCAAATCAATGCATTCTGTTTTTATTGACATTTTTCACAACGTCCCAATTTCAACGGATTTGGGGTTGTAGCTTGCATTAGCTTTAGCTATTGAAAGCATTAGTTTTTTTTTTAAATAGCAGATCTACAAGCTCGAGCTTTTATGTAGATCTGTTATTTTGGGGGGGAAATTGTTAAAACAGAGTGCAGATATTTGAATAATTATGTTCTTTCAGAGCAAACATTATTAACTCCAATCTTTGCTTCTGGGAGGTCCCTGCTACTCCATATTTTCAGATGGGGGTCCCCAGGCAAACACAGATAATTCTGGGGGTCCTTGGCATGAAATATTATTAGTATCGCTCACACAGAATCATTTTTTCCCAGAAAATCATTAGTATTCAGAATCTGGTATCCGGTCGAAATGGGTTTATGTAAGTCTACACATTGCATATCCAATGTTTTTTTCATTGAATCCTCTCAGGTCCATAAACATTTGATTTGTATCGTAGTAAACATGTTTTAATGGGGCTTTGCGTCATGTCCATTGTGTCTATCATCAAAATCTTCCTTGACATGACATGCGGCTTTACAGAGCAATAAGTACAATGCTCTAATCATGTTAAGTATTTAGGCCACTTTCTGGAAAAAGAAAGCTCCGCCATGACCGTAGGCTACAGTGATTTATTGCTTAACAGAAAGAAAGAAAGAAAGAAAGAAAGAAAGAAAGAAAGAAAGAAAGAAAGAAAGAAAGAAAGAAAGAAAGAAAGAAAGAAAGAAAGAAAGAAAGAAAGAAAGAAAGAAAGAAAGAAAGAAAGAAAGAAAGAAAGAACATGCTTTGCAAGAAAGTGCTGAATGTTTTCTGCTGAGGGTTGGGAAAACGTGTAGTAAGATAAAGGCCACATACTGTATTCTTGAGACATGGTAGATTTGATTTAGCTTGGAAACAAATGTTAAAAAGGGACATGTACTGCATTGTACAGTACACTGGAGCATAGAAGGTTAATTGGGCAAAAATAATTGGGGTCTTATTTAACTGTATACTGTACATCACAAATAAGTGACTTTCGGCGATGCATTCGAGAAAATGTCATTCCATCCTTATCATTCACAAGAGTGTCAGTTTAAAAGTGTTGACATTTTTAACATTAAAGGAATATTTCACTTTCAGAAAAAACTTTTGGTCATTTTACTATCTAGTCCGTTTACTAGTCACCATTCTTCACTGGTGGCTACTAAATTTGCAAACTTAACCTTTAACATAACCTCAGTAAAACCTACGCCAAAACTTACTAACTAAACTAACCCCCGACCGATAGGATACCTGCAGCTGGCCATTGGAAAATATCATAAATCAGTTGCGAATGTTGGTCTGTCAGTTGCGCCAACAATGTGGTCGGGGAAATGATTTTGCCCCTCCTGGAAGAATGAAATGTATTTCAAACATTAGTGAAGTTGGTAGTGCTTTTTAGCATGTGTGGGAGATTATTCCCAAATTCTGATGAGAAAAGGTCAACTCCAACACCTCAGAACTTCTAAAGAATAACAGCTAGACAGAATCCATTACCAGTGCATGTGCACGGAACGAGCAAAAACGATTGCTTGTCGCTTTTAAAATGAACTAAATTTGCATTATATCTCTTTAAAAGGACCCCTTTACACTTTCAAGCTGATGACATACAGTAAGTGTGTGTAGTATGTTTTGATCCAGGAACACTTCCTGTACCACTAGCTTTTGGTTCCAAACAGTCATAACCAACAAAGTTTATCCTGTGTTTCAAACTTTGCTGTTTTTAACCCACGGCACGCATGACTGCGCCGTAATGTAATGCTAAAGGCGGTTGCTGTTTTAACCTGACATGAATGCACCATAATGCTCACAGTGGTGCTGCTGCATTCTGTTGCCTGTTTGCATGTCTTGTGTAAGTTTACCTCCTGTTCGGCCTGCATGAAACATTCAGCAGTGCCCAGTTTAGCTTACCTTACACTGAAACAACACAGTAAGAGCTTAGGCCTGAAATATTCAACATTCCGTTAGTCCTAGAGCTCAACTACAGTAAGTGAGTGGATGGGATGAATACAGTGACGCCATTAACTCACTGAACTTTGGTGAGGTAAAGTTCATTCAGTTAATGTGGTCTTTGCAACACTATTTTTACCCGCTGTAAGTTGGGCTAGAATCTTCTATGCCTTTGGCTTTCGTGCCCGGCACTTGCACCTATCATTTTCATTGGCTGCTGTGGAGACGACCTGTCGTTGATTGGCTGCCTCGTCTCTAGGCAACCATGCACTGTGCCGCAAGCCGATTTGATGCCTTGTTACTTTTTTTTTAAAGCCATTGTTGCTTCCTAGCTAAACTACTGCACCGAAACTGACACAGAGGCAGTTGGCAGACCCCTGCAGACAACATTAAAGGGAAATCCCCCCCAATTTTTCAACATTCTAATATGTCATTAGTATACCCTAGAGGTGCTGGGTGGACATGATAAAACGTTCCCCCATTCTGGGTTCCCAAAAAATGGAGGTCTGAAGAAAACCACTAACATGGTGAAACAACTTGATGACATCATCAATATGTATTTTCACCATGTTAATGGATTTCTTTAGAGACTTCTTTTTCTTCTGAGAGCGTACAAATGGAACCAAATAGGGTTCATTTGGTTGCATTTGTACGCTCTCAAAAAAAAAAGAAAATGGGTGGAATTCCCCTTTAACAGACATATGTATTGCGAAAGCAGTGACATCTCCTTTAAATTTACAGCATGAATATTTACTGTTGCTTTCATTGCATAACTTTCTTCAATAGATCTCAGACATACTGTATAAGTTCAAGGGTGTTCCGATCATGTTGTTTTGCTGCCGTCTGATTTTGAGGGATTTGTTGATCCCCATTTTTTCCCAATCCGATATTTACTGTACATATTTTATAGACACGTACTGTATGCCACTTGACAGTGGTACAATATCCAAAATCACAGACTGTGTAGTATATCATGATTGATACTAGGGAAATCCCGATCAAATGTCCGCCACAAAAAAGAAGAAAAAAAAAACAGTAATTAGATGATTGATTGGCAGAAAGCCAGGGCGAGAGACACAGCGATTCATAATCTGTTTGCAAAAAAGCTTTAATACGTTTAGAAGAGAGCAGCGGTGACTCAGAGCTATGGCTCACTTTGTTCCCTCCGAGTTGCGCCGTACATCCACCCCCCGTCTGTCTAAAGTCGCCTGGAAGTGACGCATAATGTAATGGTTTTAACCTCGGGGGGGCAAAAAAACGGATATGCTATTCAGATTAGTATAGCCCACGGTAGACATTAACATGACATCCCTCCAAAGGAATCGCAAAGAATTTGACATAGATTCATGCCGTCTTGCGTCATGAATGCGAACGTCATCGACTATTACAGGATGAACACACGTGTGCATACATACACACACTCAATAAGTGGTCCGGGTTGGAGCGCCGTACTGATGATCTGGCAGCTTTGTTAACAGTACTACTGCTTTAAATTGATTTCCATAAACCTACCTCTGTTAGGATTGTGCAATTATACCTTTTGGAGCAAATGCTGAAGGTGGCTGTGGCTCAGGATGTCGACCAGTGATGCAAGGGTCGGCGGTTCGAATCCCGGCTCCTCCTGTCTAGATGTTAAATTGTCCTTGGGCGAGACACTGAACCCCACCTTGCCTCCAGTGGTTGCCACCACTAGTGTTGACTGTTTGCCGCTTCACTTCCCAATTTATGAATGAATGGACCATTGTAAGCGCTTTGAGTATACACATAGGTCTAGATTTTCGTCACCGCTAAAGCCCGTATCCCTTAAGCTCTTTGCCTTTGTAAACTACTAAAAAAATGTTTTTCAATAGTTCAAATGTCCAACTTGTCAATAGATTGGCACATTGAACCATTCCCAAAAGTTTTAAAAAATGGTAAAAAAAAAGGGATAAAGGGTTTAGCATGTAGTGAAAATGAAGCCCATAGTGCATGGAAATTGCTATAAAAATGAAATCCATTATTATTATTCATTATTATTATCCTTTTTGATCTGTGAAAAAAACTCCACACCGTCACTTTGTAACGATTTTTGAAGCATCTCTAAATGTTCATCAAAGGTTTTACAGAAAGTTGTGTAAATATAAAAATAGTAAATAGTGATTACTGTGTGAATGCCAACAGCCTATTCGGAAAATAAAAATAAAATAAAAAACTCCAATCCCCCAAGTCATAGTAACAAATCTACCAAAAGTTCGTAGAATAACGCATGTCAAACTGGTGGGCCTTTAACAGTCCTTAAACGGGTTGAGAATCACTACTATAACCAGACAAATGATGTCTTATGTGGGGTGCCTGGTATATACTTTCAAATGGGCTCAGTAATTGTAAAAGTAAAAAAGAATAAAGAAGAAGAACAATTTAAATGTCATGAATTCAGTGCAACATATCTACAGTATATACACTGCATATTTCAGTATAACAGGTTGCATACTATTACATTATCATCAAGCATATAGAATAGCTCCATATATGGGTTTAATTTTAAATAGACTGTAGCTGCTATAGTTTTACCATCGCGTCTGTGTCCCCCTGTATTGTGAGCTTTTTTTCAACACCGCAGACTACACAAAATATGTTTCCAGAAGGCAAAAACGACGTGCTTTGAAGTTGGAGATCTAACAACCGCAGTATTAAATAGTGAAACCTATAGCAATGGCATTCATATACCCGGCAAAAAAACACATGTAGATAAAATGCACTGGATGTGGATGGAGCGAACAGAGAGAACATGCCTGTGAAATTCACTGGGACATGCCTGGCGAGGGAGAACATTCTACACATCAGTCACTGTAGACTCGAGTGAGCTTAGTTATGAAAATGAATTCAGGCTTTTGCCAATTACCTTGAGAAGCGTACATCCGGGGTGGATATAACTTTTCCCATTGGGGGGGGCAAGAGAACATGTTGGAGGGGCAATAGAAAATGGTATGGGGGCGGTACGGGTGATGAAGCCGCACCCATACCATTTTCGGTTACAAGACTTTTATTAGTCAAGTAAATCATCAATATTAACAGCAGTTGCTGTTGGAGTTGCAACAGACACGCAGCATGCATAAAGCTAAAGGTCTGACTCAGAGAGTTTTCTGTTTTCAATGATGAAATGCTGTTGGTTTAGTGGTTTCACAATTGTAGTTAGTTAGTAGCAGTAGTAGTGTTTCAAATCATTTTTAAATACAAGCACTTTAATAAATATCTTGGGTTGTTTTGCATGGCATCGTGTTTGGGGGGGCAGACTGGGCGTTTAGGGGGGCATTGCCCCCCCCCCCCCATGTGCATGCCTAGATCCGCCCCTGCCTCGGCTTTTGCCAATCCAAAGCTCCTCTCTCTCTCTCCATATTCTGTTCTGATTTTTTTTCTCCCCCATCCTTCCAACTCCCTCCCGGCAATAATAGAATTCTGACAGCCTGCCTGGAATAACAATTGAGAAAGAAAGTCCTCAGGGGGATGATTCTTACTCTCGCCTTCATCTTCGTTTCTTCTTGTTTTTCCCGTTGGCCCTGTTGAGATCCTCTGGGTATATTGGTGGCTTTTGGTGTACCCCTCCGTTTTACCTTCTTAAAGCTCTAATGCGTGAACCAGGCAAACAAAATGATTGAAAAAGCCACAGACAGGAAACACGTTTCCCCGGTGCATTTGGCTGAGTCAGTATTTAGATAATTGATATTATTTTTAGCTGTCGCGCCCCTTCCTATAAAAAAGCCCATTATGACTTAAAGGGACTCGACCATAAATTTTACATTTTCAAGATGTTTGATGTTTTTAACCAGCCGCAGTGTATTCTTATACCCCAAAAGTTTATTTTTATTTATTTATTTATTTTTTTTAGCTTGACCTATATTGAGGACAAGAGGGTGGGGTTTACCCAAAGGTCTATTCCAAATGCACTACTGATTGTTTGGTTGGTGCCTGTGGTCCCCACTTTCACCTAATGCGGCCTACAGGTTAATATTGGAATATTGTTACGTTATTGATCATTTCAGCTGTTCCAATTCCAAACGGGCTACTGGCGGTGTGAAATAAATCGTCCCCAAGTCTTAATCTCAAAATGCACCAGATTGAAACTATTTTCATCACTCACTATTTGCCCCCCATGGGGCACATGGGGGCCTCATATTTGGTGTTGAAACGGAACCCCGAGTTCTTGTTCACACATCTTAAATGGCTGTTTTGCAGGGCGTTCTGGCTTAGCTTGTACGCCAGCAAGGAACACATTGACAGAGCAGGATTATCTCTGTAGATGACCTGCCTGGATGGTTTATGTGTGGCTGATACAGCAGGTCCACCTCCATTATGAATATGGAATGGAAATACCTCCCAGTCACAGACAGACAGACGTTTTATTCAGAGGGTGAGTGTGTGGCATTGCACCTCAGCCCCACTTGTTTATTCAGCACTAATCCCTAATAATCATTTCTTTCGTTCTTTTTTTTTTTTGCTATATCTGAAATAAATCAATTAAGAAATGTGTTTATTTCAGTGATAGAAGGCAAGTATGATGTTTTAAGGCATATTTGTCTTGTAAACCAGATCTTTTTGAAAGACCCAGAAAGACAGGGAGAATTTACTCTACCCTTTAAATAGAATTGTGACGTACTGTGTAGGTGTATCTCCCATAGGTTTGTGCTCTTATGTACCTGATCTACAAGCTCACTGGTAGATCAAAAAGGACAGGGCTCCATGCAGAGCCCAGAGGGGGCTCCAGTCAATGAACTATATATAGGGTTTCACCGGTTAAATCAATATTTTCCCAAGGTTGCTTAATGACCATTGAACAATGAATGGATCCAGTACATTGACTCACCATTAGACGCCAATCTACCTCTGTGATGTTAACGTTCTTACCTCGCTGTTCACTATTTTGAAATAGAAAAAAGATACTATACTGTATATGCATAATGTGCAAAGTTAGAGGCCAAAAGGATTATGGACAACTTCACCTAAAAGCATACACATTCATGTTTAAATATTAAAGGTAGTATGGACAACTTTTAAGCTTAAATTAAAAATATACCAGTATGTACTGTATATTCACAGCGCTGCAGCGTTTTTTCAGAAGAATGACACGTCTATTTCGCTGTATTTTGGTTTTGTTCCAACTTCCAATGTTTATCTTGGCAGGGACACCTCTGTCTGCAGCCCTGCCATACATAAACGGCAACGTAAACAGTGTAATGTAAACATAAACATTGTAATAAAACCAAAATACAGCCAGAGGGATGTGTCATCATGCAGGAAAACACCCCAGCACAATTAAAATAGTAGCTGGCAGAGGGGGGGCTAAATATATAAATATATTTTTATTTTTTAAAAGTTACAATACCTTTAAACATGCATTCAGTACATACAGACACTGCATGCATTTCTATTGACATAACACATGGTACATTACAACCTCCTGACTACTTTGTGTAGTTTGCTTTGAAGACCAGCAGAGCCTGATCGCTTGTGTTGAACACACTCTGCAAACACACTGCTTACTGACGAGGTCCAGCAAGTCAAGTCCTCAACATACTTTGATATTTATGTATACATTATTTTATTTGTGCACTTTGAGGATTGCCCAAACACAGTAGATCCAATATCACAGAAAATAAGTTGTTTGACCTCGTTGCACTTCAAGGACAACTCGATTTAATTATGCATTTATTTATGCATTTATTCAACCAAGGTTCATGTTTTATGTTGTTATTCGAGCAAGTAAAAGTTGAGTGTTTATTTGATGCTTTTTTCACTCTCAAGAGTTAAATTATTTTTTTTAAGTGGCAATACAATATTCAACGTTTTGGTTCTGAGATGATGACTCTCTTCCCAAAATAAGCACTAAGGGATTTTGTTAAAGGCAAAGTTTAAAAAAATATATAATAATGCACAAATGTATATTAGTTGAGACATTGCCAACTTTTCTTACTTTTTTGTTTTTATGTGTTATGTGTGGTGTGTTTTGAATACAAATTTATATCTATATTTAGTGATAATGGCCATTGATATGAAACAGGTTGAAAACCACTGTTTTCAGTAGAGACACCCCTATTTTCTCCATTATTTCAATCATGTCCCCAATGGCCTTCGCCCCCCTGCGGGGGAGTGAATCTATAGAATAAAACACCCGGTGGTCTTGGACCGCTAGGCTCCTCCATGTGTAATGCATATTACATTATGCAGTTCTTCGTATAGGCGACGACAAGTGAACAAGGAGTTGTATAAATATAATAATAGGAAGGCCTCTCGTTCAATCATCACAGAGCCCTATCATCATCTCTGGTGGCCAGTCCATTTCCAGTCCGTACTGTAAATGGATACATTTGGTATATAACTGGATATCAAACCCTATATTCACCGTTTTTGGGAAAAGGCAGCGCTTGAATTTCATTTAGATAAATAATATCCCCTGCCACAAATGGACAAATGGTAAAAACATCCCGGTCAAGGTCGCCCTGTGCGAATTGTTGTTGTTAGAGCGTTGGAGCCACCTTTCTACAATGTACTTTTGCATCACTATATGATTATTTCACAACAGTATACAGTATACAGTTATACTAGTTTGTCTACTTTGTAGACTTGCATTGTTGTTGGCAAACATACATTAAACACTTCAGCTACAGTCCTTTCTGGACCCTGGGCAGGCGGCGGGGCTTATGTCAAGGTCTATCGCGGGGTTAGTTATTTTGCTTAAGTAAAACAAGTAGCGTTTTTCCTCTGCCGGTTGTCGCAAGGACACTCCTTACGTTCTCATTGTTAGTATTACTATTATTATTCATTCACGTCTTTATATTTACCCGCACACTCACCATTTCAAAGAAAAAAAAAACACAATAAGGGGTGGCAATGAATAAATAACTGCATATTACCATGATAAACGCACCAACATTATACCGTTTTCACGTCCTCTCAGCTGCCCTGCATGGCATGCACTGCATCGTCAGATGCAAATAAAATGCAAAGAGGAATATTAGGTCTCCTTGACATTGGCATTAGGATGGGGCGGTAATGATGAACCACTATTATTAACATGCACATACAGTATAGAGAGATAACGCATATATCTGGATTGTGATCCTGCAGTGTGTCTACACCAGTGGTTTTCAACCTTTTTCATACCAGGGCCCACTATTTATTCAGAATTTGAGCCACGGACCACCATTTGATGACATTTTAGCCCCACAGAGCCCAAAAATAAAGATGCATTTTGCTTTTGTCCACAATTCCAGGCTGGATTTGGGGAAACAAATCTAGCAAATCTAGTTGTGTAGACTTGGGCGAATTGAGATGATGAACATTTTAACTCTTTGAGAGTGTAAAAATGAAACCGAATGGAGAGAGCCAGCGAAATCCATTCAAGCCCTCGCCCGCGGGCGCCCGCTTTCGAAAGCCCGGTTTCACAAAAACCCTAACCCTAACCCTAGCCTACAGAAAAAATAAAAACTTAAAAGATTACCTAGTCCACAGCAAACTCAAAGGAACAAACAGAACCCTCCCTAAAAGTCCAGATTACTTTAAACCCAAACCACTAGTGAAGAATAGATCAACGAAAATCATGATAGGGATAAAACAAAACATTACAGCGGCCACAAAAAACTGTGTCTATCTAATCACATGCAACAAATGCAAGTTACAATATGTAGGGGAAACCAGAAACACAATAGCAGATTGACTCAACCAACATAGATATAACATAAAAAATGCCAAAGAGATGTCCCTAATAGTAGAACATTTTATGGGACATGGAATTGGGGCAATGGAAGTGTGTGGATTAGAATCCAATCAAACATGGACAGAGGGAGAGAGAAAGTTTGCAGAAAAACAATGGATTTTAAAACTTAACACAACATTTCCACAAGGCTTAAATCACTATGAAAGATAATTAAGATTATTTATCCCAGACCTATAGACTCCTTCAACCAAGATGGCGAATGCAAATATTCTCTGTATTGTACTCATACATAATGTTGTAAGATACAAAACATTGAAGTCTTTTACCACAAACCTACCCTAACCCTTGTAAGATACAAAACATTGAAGTCTTTTACCACAAACCTAACCCTAACCCTAACCCTAAATATTTAAGGCACCCGTTTGTGAAAAACGGGCGCCCGCTTTTGAAAACGGGCGCCCGTTTTTGTGAAACTTGAATGGATTTCGCCCCTGCTGCGAATGGACCCGCAACGGTCCATTCGGTTTCATTTTTACATTCTCAAAGAGTTACATCTGGTTAACCAACTTAGCTGGGAACCACCTGGAACCTTCTCAAGGCCCACTGGTGGTCCCCGTACCACCGGTTGAAAACCTCTGGACTATATTTTGACAGGTCTCAATGCTGCCATAATGGCTCCTAGCAAGCACTCACTGAACACAGCCGATCTACAAGTGAGATGTTGTGGTTATTTTGCGACCAAAGTTACCAGTATAATATGCATTTATTCAAGGCCCACTGGAGGTCCCCGGACCACTGGTTGCAAACCCCTGGTCTACACTATACCTGGTGTATGTGCGTGTATGTGTGTGTTGTATCTGATTACTCCAGTCCATCGAGTTAGTCCTTAGGTGTCACACTCCGTAGGGTTCATCGACTCGAGAGTGACGGATCGGTGGCAAAATGTGCCGTTCGTTACTTAGTCTTGCGTTGCCAGACCTTGTTCGTTGCCTCTCTCCGTTTTCCAATACTTCGGTCTGGAGCAAACGGAAGCTCTGGTTCAATAGTAAAATATAAATGTTTCCGTCATACGGTCTTGAGCAACGGAAGCCCTGATCACCAGTAAAATATGAAAACTTCCGTCAGCCGCAAAATCAATATACCTGTAGGCTGAATAGAAATGATCTAAGCATAGCACTTTTGTAGAAATGGAATGGAAAAGGCTCTAAAGATATTATGAAACTACCTAAAGAGGTGTAGTTTCAGACAATAGCAATTTATATACCACTAGTTTTGTTGGAAATGCGAGAGACATTTCTCTTAGCTAGGTAAACATTTGAGCACCTTGCCATGGTGAAGGAGTTGATGGATGCAGCCTTTGTCCAAGTGTATTCATTACTTAAGTGCCATACTTCAGTACAATTTTGGGTTAATGTCACATGACTTGAGTGACTTCCGATTTCCAATAACTTTTTACATCTACTGCACTATGTTTTGTATCGAAATATTGTGAGTTTACTATACAGTACATTTATTTGACAACTTTTGTTGGGTTTAGTCTGTGTCTGTGCTTTACGGCTTGTCCTTTTCACCTTATAGTGGCCCTGATTTGGGTGGTAGTAGTGCATTAACACTTTAATTGCACTAGTTTAATGATTTCACTCCCGGAGATTTGAAGCAACACCAAAGTATTTGCGTCTCAAAGTGTCACGGCCACCATTAATGCTGTAAACACCCCATTGACGTTAAAGGGACTCATTTTCCCAGAAGCCTCAGCGCTCTAGGACCCCATCGGTGCGCCAGAACGATGATGTCATGGACTCAAGCCTCAGGTCAATAGCTGTCCATCTAAATTGGCTGATCTGGAAAAAAAAGAAACATTAGAAATCCGGATAAAACAAGTAAAACATAATTCGTCTAAGTTGTTCTTGGGAGGGAAGCTGTTCCGCATGCCAAAACCGGTCTAAGTTGTCCTTGGGAGTGAAACTGTTAAGTAAGTTTCAAGTCACAGGACTACAGAGCCGATTCAGTAGTACTATAATTTCTTATAAATAACGACAAAGATCCCAGACTGCCTTTTGAAAAGCTGCAAAGTGCTGTGGAAGGCATATTTAAAAAAGTACAGCCATAAAACATAACATCACGACTATCAATATGGTAATTTTCCTGTCACGGTATAGAGATCATAAACGGATTCTTCCTGTGCGTGCGTGTGGGTGTGTGCGCGATCACGCTGTGCTTAACAGGTCAATAAAGAAGAGGAATGTGTGTGCGTTAGCATAGGAAGGCTTTGGCGGTAACTTTGAAGGTCACCTTTCTTTTTGGTTCTGCCTTCCTCCCCAAATCTTTGAATATTATGTTCTTTCAGAATGTTATTAACTCAAATCTTTGCTTCGGAGAGGTCCCAGGGACTCCATATTTGATGGGTGTCTGCAGCCAAACACAAAGATAATTCTAGGGGTCCTTGGCATGAAATATTATTAGCATCGCTGACACAGAAACATCAACATTTCTCAGAAAACTTTCTACCCAAAACTTTTCTTTTTTGGTGAGGGCCATTCTCACCTCCGTAACAGCCGTGTACAAAGATCGTTGGGCTCATTATTTCATTATTTGGTTTGACCTTATTTAGAAGTTTAGAATTAGGCCCCTTGTAGAACAAACACTTCGATTAGATAATATCTGACCGGACGTCGGGTCGATGGAACCGATAGGATCTCTGTGTTGAAACATCATTAAAAACACAATCTGTGCCCCATCATACCCGGGATGCTTAAATCCTCATTTGCCAGCCTGAGACATATCTCGGATTCCTTTAATGTTGTTTAATCGAGAACTAATAGTGTTTTATTTACCGTGCATTAGCTGTCTTTATAGTCCATGGCTAGGCTAGCGGACGGCACTGTATGGCGTGGCGGCACCAAATAGACCCAATCGCTACATGCATGTGATCTTAAAATTAAGAATGTTGTTGAATGAAACTTTAATCTGACCTTGTGAGTATCTCACTCAATAGAAAACTGCTCCTGTCACTTGTTGATGATGCCATAGGTCCATGGCTGGTCCAGTGTTCATATCATTTTTTTTTATTTATTTATTTCTAGTATAATGCATTCAATACATTCCATAGAGCTGGTTCACACATTGACATACTATCTGTATGACATCATCAACGTAACAGGAGGAGTCCCTCTTGAGTGAAAGATTTGCTGTTTAGTAAATACATATAACAATTAAGGTGTTTGTATTTGTTTATTTACCATATTAGCCAGGGACATTTTAAGAAAATGTAAACTATAAATCTAAATGAAAACTATTCAAAACAAAGTCAGAATGAAAACTCTTTGACCACTTTTAGACAGCTTTGCTGCTGGAATTAAACCATTCTTTCATTGAAAAAAAAATAGCAGGCGTTCACGGCTCATAGCGCGCCACGGAGTGAGAAATGTGAGAATGCACCACAAATCTTTCGGTATGTTCTTTCAGAGCAGAATCTACAATGTCAGGAAGAAATGGGTATTCTCCACCACCGAGTGTCCGCTGTCTGCACAACTTTACTTCACACAGGGTGTGATTTTTCTCCCTCTCTCTCTCTCCGTCCACAGAACAAGATCATCCTGGACCCGCTGACGTTCAGCGAGGCTCGCTTCCGGCCCTCGCTGGAGGAGCGCCTGGAGAGCATCATCAGCGGCGCGGCGCTCATGGCCGACTCCTCCTGCACGCGGGACGACCGGCGCGAACGCATCGTGGCCGAGTGCAACGCCGTCAGGCAGGCCCTGCAAGACCTGCTGAGCGAGTACATGAACAACGTGAGTTATCGCACGCACGCAAACACACACACACACACACACACACACACACACACACACACACACACACACACACACACACACACACACACACACACACACACACATTTTAACCATGTATTCATGTCCACACAAAGGAAATGCATACAGGGACACAACTGTTATAGGTGCATTCGAGAGTTACATCTGCAAAATCATGGCATGAGCTTTTGTGATACAACAAGCGTGTTGCGCAGTACAGTCTATGGGTATAGGTAGCAGCGTCGCCGCCGTATTTGGCGGCTGCCAATTATAGCAGAGACGCTACAGAACTTTGCCAGCCTTTTTGCCTCCTTTTTGGACATTCCAAGTTGTTATCAACCAGTCTCTAACGACCACACACACACACACACACACACACACACACACACACACACACACACACACACACACACACACACACCAAGACCTGTTGAGTTAATAGATGAACGACGTGAGCTCTATCTCTGTCTGTCTCTCTCTCTGTCTTTTTCACTCTCTTTCTCTCTCTCTCTCTCTCTCTCTCTCTCTCTGTCACACACACACACACGCACACGCACGCACGCGCGCGCACACACACACACACACACACACACACACACACACACACACACACACACACACACACACACACACACACACACACACACACACACACACACACACACACAGAGGTTTTGCAATGCATTAATGCATTTCATTTCTGAGTTTGGACTCTCAAAGCAAACTTTGGTGGCTGGATAAATAACCGCAAAGGGAATAATCTATAAGTGGACGACGGTGGAAAAAATCCTCCCCATTGGATTTTGAAAACCACTCACAACCGGTTTAGACCAGTGGTTTTCAACCCTTTTCATGTCTAGTTTCTCATATAGCCTAGGTGCTTTAATGGTAATTTGCTCCCAGGAGTAGCTCATCTGATTTTGGAATTGTTGTGATATTGTTGATGATATCATCGTAATTCATCTTCTAGACCAGGGCTGCCCAAAAGGTAGATCGTGATCTACCAGTAGATCACACAGGCCATGCAGGTAGATCACATGACAGTCCCCTAAAATGTAAAGATCTGTAACTCTTGAGAGCGGTAAAATGAAACCAGATGGACCCGTAAGGGTCCATTTGGTTTCATTTTAACGCTCTCAAGAGTTAAATTATACAATAAAACATCTGAATTACATAATTTTCAAGGGTCCACACAATTAGAAAATGGAGAATAATTGTTATTTTGACCAAGGTTTTGCCATTTCTCTATCCCAATTGTGGACAAAAACATGAAAGTTCTTAGTTTTGGGTGCAAGGAAACTAAACTCAACGTCACAAACTGTCAACTCAAACCTCAAATACTGTTTTCAAACGTCAGTAATAGCATAAAAACCTTCCACTTCTCCCCCTGTATTTTTCATTATAATTGCATTGTTCTTAAACACTATAACAGTGTTATAATGGATTTTCAATAATGGAATAATCACATTTCTGATGTGTAGATGTTGTTGAGCCGGTCATTTTGAAAATAGCTCTCAAGTCAAAAAAGCGTGGACACCTCTGTTCTGGATGTGTTGCTTCCAAACGCGCATGTCCGCAATGTCCACCATTGTTGATTTTCCAAGCTGGCATAGACTGGAAACAAGCCTGGTATTATCTCTATCCTCACTATGATAATGATTCCCCCAGTGAAAGCCCCAGTGAAATGAAAATATGCTTTTCACACTTTCACACCACATCTGTGCTCATTAGGTGGCCATGCCCAACAATGCATGCCAAAGAAATTGGATATGTTTCACGTTTGTGTATTTTCATCATCATGATGCCATACAAATATGGCTTCCAGGCAATGTATTACTTGGTTTGAAGTCAATCACCACGCTAGCAGAGGCGTAGCGTCATTTGGGCCTCACAGGCCATGGCCACGAATTAATTTGCTGGCCCAGGCTGTCCCAGGCTAGGGTTGGGCCAGGAATTCAGGGAAGGGGAAAAATCGCCCCCGGAATGATATGATATATGATATGATATTGATATATTACTTTATTGTCAGTTTGCACTGAGAAATTTCTTGCAGCACAGCAGCCTTGTGTGCAACACATACTGTATACACACATTTGACAGGACACACACTGGAAACAGAAAAGAGAAACAGAGCAATGTTCACAGCTCACTTTAGTCCTCGACAAAGTCCTGATTTAGCCTCAATGTTGACTGATGGACAAAAGACCTCTTCAGTCTGACCTTATTGTAAGCTGGAACAGCATATCTCCTCCTGAAGGCAGGAAGGAGATATGGCAAGGATTGGAAGTGATATTTCTTGGGATGCTGTTATCATAGTGGATGTATAGAGTCTCTGAAGTGGTTGTCCAACAGTCTTTGAACAGATGTTAAGTTGTTGCAGCAATTGTGATTTTAAGGCTACAGACAGACTTCCAAACCAGGTGGTACTACAATACTGAAGCACACTCATGATAACAGAAGTGAAGAACAACAAAAGAATCCTTCTACTGGCACCAAAGGATCTTAAGCGGCGAAGAAAATAGATTCTTTGCTTGTTTTTGTGCACACAGATTCAATCTGGTTTAGTGGTCCCAAAATTGTAGTTAGTAGCAGCAGCAGTAGTGTTTCAAATAATATTCAATAAGCATTTTAAGCACTTTAATTTGAAATATCTTGGGTTGTTTTGCACGGCATCATATTTGGTGCACCTTTGGTGCACCAAAGATATTTGGGCACCGGGCACCAAACAGGATGCATGGCATCCTGTTTGGTGCCCATGCCTAGATGTCCATGCCTAGATCCACCCCTGCTTCACTCGACTCTTTGAGAGCTTTCTGAAAAAATGGATCGTCTTTACCGTCTTGTTCTGATAGGAATGAGGTCTGTGCTCTCCATGTGGAGAGAGAGAGAGAGATAGAGATAGAGAGAGGGAGAGAGAGAGACATAGAGAGAGACAGAGAGAGAGAGAGACGATGTGTTTCTCTCCCCCCAGATGAGATCAATCCTACACGGTGCAGACTGACAGGGAGATGCTAATGTAATGTTCACAGGGTGACACGAGCCACGCCGCAGCTATATCCCAGCCCCGATTCTGCCTTAATATAGCGGCATACATCACGGGGGTAAAGCCTCCGGTCCGTAACAAGTCACCGCGGGGCCATTTCCAGGCCAGTCTGGGCGCTTTAGATAACCCCGTAATGGCCTCCACTCCGCCGCTGAGTTACGGCAATGTGTGTGTGAAAAAAAACGGAAGGAAGGCTGCAGCGGTGCGCTGGCATTTCACGGAGCTGTGCAGGGTTTATGTAGTGGGGATAGTTCCATTTGAAGCCGTTTTTTGAATTGAATCCTGACCCCAAGACACCTGGGATTGAATCGAGAATCGTTTGATAAAAGTACCTTGCCACTGAACCCATTGAGACCTGATTTAAAAGGTTAAAAGGTTTCTTGGAATTTTCTGCGAGAAAATAAACGTTTTCTGTTAGTGTTAAAGGGATAGTTCAGATTTTTTTTTTTCAAAGTTAAAGGTAGGGGAAGTGATTTCACTTTTGTCAGATATCACCCCAAAAATATTTATATTTATATTTGTTTTCTGTTAAAATGCTCTATTATAAGGTGTGGAAACCACATATGGCGTTTCCCCTGGGGAACTTTTATCCCCCCTAATAAAAGTTCCCCAGGTCACCACAATTCTCCTCCAATCAGGAGAGAGCAGCAGGTTCACATAGTGTAGCTACTTTTGGGGGCCCCTAGTGCACCAGGCTGGTACTACACCATGAATTTCAAATCACTTCCCCTACCTTTAATTAATTAATATAGTGTATTGTTCATAGTGCATTAAAGAGGAATTCCACCCATTGTCATTGTTTTTTTTCTGAGAGCGTACCAATCAAACCAAATGAACCCATTTGGTTGCATTTGTACGCTCTCAGAAAAAAAAAGAAGCGTCTAAAGAAATCCATTAACAGGGTTAAAATACATCTTGATCATGTCATCAAGATGTTTCACCATGTTACTGGCTTTCTTCAGACCTCCATTTCTTGGGAACACATAATGGGGGAACTTTTTTATATCATGTCCACCACCCAGCAGCTCTAGGGTATAGTAGAGCAGATTAGTGAAACGATACTTCACTTTGGTATAGAAGCATGAAAATTGGCACAGATACTCTCCAAGGTCTACTCTTTAGGAAAAAGGTGCGTGCCACTCAAAATTCCAAGATGGCGGCCCCAAAATCCAAAATGTCCGCCCAAAAATGTGGTTTTTCCTTCATAACTTGAAATGCATTGATTTTACACCCCATAAATCTATTGAACATTAATACAAAGTTGGCCATTACGGACGGTTTGGCACCAAGAACGTGTCTGTATCACTTACGGCTCTTGAGATACAGCATATAGGTACTTTCACAGATTGAGGAGAGCAAGACATTTGTAACATTGATTCTTAAGTGAATCAAATGGTGATACAGGCATGAAAATTGGTACACACACTCTTCAAACCCCACTATTTCTAAAAGTACTGCGTGCCCTGCAAAATTTCAAGATGGCAGCCCCCAAAATCCAAGATGTCCGTCCAAAAATGTGGGTTTTCCTTCATAACTCGAAATACAAAGCTTTTAAGCCCCATAAATGTATTGAGCGTTAATATAAAGTCATGCATTACGGACATTTTGATACCAAGTACATGTCTGTATGTAGTACGGTTCTTGAGTTACAACATATACATAGTGATGTGGCACCATAAGTGTAACATTTCGGCATGTTTCACTCTTTAACTCAAAGATTCCTTTATCAGCATTTCTTCTATTTTCAGGAAATGGACCTACATGTATCTGCTATCATAAACCACTTCAAGTTTTTCAATTGATGAAACGGGTCGGGAGTTATTAAGCCAATTGTGAAGGGCTGTTTCAGTGCTAAAATTGCTGCGTACATTTTGCGAATATAAGCCACCCAGAAATGTCTGTCTGTGCATCTGTCCTTCACAATAAGTGTATATGTGAAGCGGACGCACCAAGTGTAGCATGTGTCATAGTATAATGGTATATTGTGCTAAAAGGCGTAATAGTGAATTATATGCAATAGTTTAATAGTGTAATAGAGATAATAGTGTAAGATATGCAGTATATAGCGGTATACTGTAAGAGGGTAATATATGTAATAGTGTCGTAGTGTAACGTGTAATACTGTATTAGGGTAAAATGTGTAATAGTGTAATAGGGTAATATGTGTAATAGTGTCATAGTGTAACATGTGTAATAGGGTAATAGGGTAATATGTGTAATAGTGTCGTAGTGTAACGTGTAATACTGTAATAGGGTAATATGTGTAATAGTGCCATAGTGTAACATGTGTAATAGGGTAATAGGGTAATATGTGTAATAGTGTCATAGTGTAACATGTGTAATAGGGTAATAGGGTAATATGTGTAATAGTGTCATAGTGTAACATGTGTAATAGGGTAATAGGGTAATATGTGTAATAGTGTCGTAGTGTAACGTGTAATACTGTAATAGGGTAAAATGTGTAATAGTGTAATAGGGTAATATGTGTAATAGTGTCATAGTGTAACATGTGTAATAGGGTAATAGGGTAAGATGTGTAATAGTGTCGTAGTGTAACGTGTAATACTGTAATAGGGTAATATGTGTAATAGTGTCATAGTGTAACATGTGTAATAGGGTAATAGGGTAATATGTGTAATAGTGTCATAGTGTAACATGTGTAATAGGGCAATAGGGTAATATGTGTAATAGTGTCATAGTGTAACATGTGTAATAGGGTAATAGGGTAATATGTGTAATAGTGTCATAGTGTAACATGTGTAATAGGGTAATATGTGTAATAGTGTCGTAGTGTAACGTGTAATACTGTAATAGGGTAATATGTGTAATAGTGTAATAGGGTAATATGTGTAATAGTGTCATAGTGTAACATGTGTAATAGGGTAATATGTGTAATAGTGTCATAGTGTAACATGTGTAATAGGGTAATATGTGTAATAGTGTCGTAGTGTAACGTGTAATACTGTAATAGGGTAATTTGTGTAATAGTGTAATAGGCTAATACGTGCAATAGCATAATGTATGTACAATAGGCTACTAGTGTAATAGTGTAATAGGCTAATATGTGTAATAGTGTAATCTGTGTACAATCTGTACTGTGTACTGTGTAATAGTGTAATATATGGAATAGTGGTCTAGTGTAATTGTCCTATTACACCATTACACATGATACACATATTTGCCTATTACACATGTCACAATTACACATATTACGCTATTATGCTATACCAATATTACAGTAATATATTACACTCTTACACTATTACCATAATGCACAAACATTACACTATTGCATATATTACACATGTTACAATATGACACTATTACACATATTACCCTATTATGCTATTACACATGTTACACTATGCCACTATTACACATATCAACCTATTACACTATTACACATGTTACACTATTACACACATTACCCTATTATGCTATTACACATGTTACACTATGCCAGTATTACACATGTTACACTATGCCAATATTACACATATCAACCTATTACACTATTACACATGTTACACTATGCCACTATTACACATATAAACCTATTACACTATTACACATGTTACACTATGACACTATTACATACATTACCCTATTATGCTATTACACATGTTACACTATGCCACTATTACACATGACACCCTATTACACATATTACACTTTGACACTATTACACATATTTCCTATTACACTATTACCCTAATGCAAAATATTACACTATTACACTTATTACCCTATTACACATGTTACACTATGACACTATTACACATATTACCCTATGACACTATTACACATGTTACACTATGACACTATTACACATATTACACTATTACACATATTACACTGACACTATTACACATATTAACCTATTACACTATTACACATGTTACACTGTGACACTTATTACATACATTACCCTATTACAGTATACCGCTATATACTGCATATATTACACTATTAGCTCTATTACACTATTGCATATATTACACTATTACGCATTTTAGCACATTATACAATTATAGTATGACACATGGTGCACTTGGTGCGTCCACTTCACATATACACTTATTGTGAAGGACAGATGCACAGACAGACATTTCTGGGTGGCTTATATTCGCAGAATGTACGCAGCAAATTTAGCACTGAAACAGCCCTTCGCGATCGGCTTAATAACTCCCGACCTGTTTCATCAATTGAAAAACCTGAAGTGGTTTATGATAGCAGATACATGTAGGTCCATTTCCTGAAAATAGAAGATATGGTGATAAAGGGATCTTTGAGTTAAAGAGGGAAATGTGCCAAAATGTTACACTTATGGTGCCTCATCACTACGTATATGTTGTAACTCAAGAACCGTAGCACATAGAGACATGTACTTGGTATCAAAATGTCCGTAATGCCTAACTTTATATTAACGCTCAATACATTTATGGGGCTTAAAAGCTTTGTATTTCGACTTATGAAGGAAAAACCACATTTTTGGACGGACATCTTGGATTTTGGGGGCTGCCATCTTGGAATTTTGCAGGGCACGCAGTACTTTTAGAAATAGTGGGATCTGAAGAGTGTGTGTACCAATTTTCATGCCTGTATCACCATTTGATTCACTTAAGAATCAATGTTACAAATGTCTTGCTCTCCTCAATCTGTGAAAGTACCTATATGCTGTATCTCAAGAGCCGTAAGTGATACAGACATGTTCTTGGTGCCAAACCGTCCGTAATGGCCAACTTTTTATTAATGTTCAATACATTTATGGGGTGTAAAATCAATGCATTTCAAGTTATGAAGGAAAAACCACATTTTTGGGCGGACATTTTGGATTTTGGGGCCGCCATCTTGGAATTTTGAGTGGCACGCGCCTTTTTCCTAAAGAGTAGACCTTGGAGAGTATCTGTGCCAATTTTCACGCTTCTATACAAAAGTGAAGTATCGTATGAAAAAAATGAGTTAATCTGCTGTACTAGTACACTAACGACATATTAGAACGTTGAAAACGAATGGAGTTCCCCTTTAAGGACATGTAATGCAGTGGATTTAGAATGTGCTCGGCCGACTCCAACGTCAATCGGTGCCACAGATCGGCGTGTCGTTAGTGTCCATTAAGTCGGCGGCACACTCCTGCTGACCATTGATCCCTGCCATATCAATCGTCCTCCCGCCGGCCCGGGGATCGATGGCCTCTCCTCTCCTCTCCTCTCCTCTCCTCTCCTCTCCTCTACTCTCCTCTCCTCTCCTCTCCTCTCCTCCCCTCTCCTCTCCTCTCCTCTCCTCTCCTCTCCTCTCCTCTCCTCTCCTCCCATCCACTGTGTTTCTGCTGTGCATCCTAGTTTGTCTGCATGGGGGACACTAAAGGTTGCAGTAAGGCTCTCCTTATTAGATTAAGAAATCCCACTTGGGACGCAATAAAACGCCAATGCTGCTGCATCAAAACGGGATTCCTCTAAATAGGAGGAAGTGAGTGTGTGTGTGTGTGTGTGTGTGTGTGCGTGTGTGTGCGTGTGTGTGTGTGTGTGTGTGCGTGTGTGCGTGTGTGTGTGTGTGTGTGTGTGTGAGAGAGCGTCAGAGTGGTGATGTGACACATTGTGAGATTATGTAGATCTGCTATTTTCAAAAGACGTGTGCATACATTTCAAGCTTGGATGTGTGCAGGGGCGGATCTAGGCATAGGCATGGCGGGGCAATGCCCCCCTAAATGCCCAGTCTGCCCCAACAAACATGATGGCTTGCAAATAAACCAAGATATTTCAGTGCTTATATAGATATGACCCTCAAGATATTTCAGTGCTTATATTTAAAAGTATCATCGCCCGTGTCGCTTCGCGCCACGGGCGATGAAGCTGCCCCCTTACCATTTTCTTCTGCCCCCCCCAAATGGGGAATGTTACATCTGCCCCTGCATGTGTGTGTGCGTGTGTGCATGTGTGCAAACATACTCACGTGGCAAACCGCCGTTCACGACCAAACATGGTCATGCACATTGATTGGCTGTGTTTTCTAGGGGGTTGTTTTCTGCCAAAGTCATGGTGGTTCAATAGATGTTTCAGTGAAACCTTCCCCAGATGGCTATATATATGCTCCAATCACCGCTAAGCCTTAATATTATGTGACAGACAAACATCCCCAACCTCTCTATATGATTAAAACGGATTTGGAAGAGATTTTGAAAATCTGCTTCCAAAAATGAAACAGTATTTAACATTCTCCGTGCCCTTGCAATAGAGCTACGTCGCCGGTTATCATTATGAATAATAGTTATGACCGACGCCGCTTAGGTTGATCTACGTCTCTCTGCGTCGCTTACCGTCGCTGGTTTGATACGATCCCAATGATAACAGCAGCGAGCAGCGACCGCATATTCCAATCAGAACGGACCAACCCGGGACCGGAAGTGTGTCGCCAACTAACTTCCCAGATAGCAAAATCCATTGATTCAACGTTGAATTCTGGTTATCTAACCAAAATTCAACGTTGAATCAATGGATTTTGCTATCTGGGTTGTCCGACGGGAAACATGGACTGAAATATGAAATATGACTTTTAGATGAAAATCGCTGCCACTGGCTACCCCAAAAAATATGAAAAAGGGCTGGCACTGGGTGTGTTAATGTGCAATGTCAATTACAGCATGTTTACACTGGTATGGTATGGATGAGTCTGGCTCAGAGGGGTGGGTCTTATTGCAAGGTCTATTTGGTCTGTGAGTTGTGCTTCAGAGAGTGGGGAGAGACAGAGACAGCGCCCCTGGTTAGAGATACACATGACATCACAGATAAAACAAAAGGCAAATTGCTCGCCACTTTTCATCCGGGGATACCACCGCTACCGCCCCTCCACCGCAGCATGCCAAGAGCAAGAGAAAAAAAACGCTCTGCTTCAAATTGACAAGCCTGTTAGCACACGTTATTGACACTTTGCATATACTAAGGCTGCTGAGTGGTTTGTGAGTGGTAGACGCTTGTATTTGCATAGCGCCTTTAGCCGAGGCGCTTTGCATACGTGGTGCATTCGCCCATTCACACAGCCGTTTAATTTACATTTTTTAGGCATTTAGCAGATGCCCTTAATCCAGAGCGATTTACAGTAAGCATGAACAAAAGAATGAAGCATGGCAATGTGTTATACTGTATGCATGCAGAATGGTCATTGTGAATCATACATAATCTAGGAACGTAACAATGGAATCTGTATATCAAATGATGCACATATACTATATCAGGGGTTTTCAACCTTTTTGACTCCAGGGATGCACATATACTATATCACCACCATTTATTCAGCATTTGAACCACGGACCACCATTAGATTACATTTACACACCAAAGACCTAAAATTAAACAATTATTTTGGTTTTGTCCACAATTCCAGACTGTATTTTGCCAACAAAACATGGTTTCATTTTTACATTCTCAAGAGTTACATCTGGTTAACCAACTTTCCATCACTTAGCGTGGGGACCACCTGGAACCTTCTCAAGGACCACTGGTGGTCCGCAGACCACCTGTTGAAAACCCCTGTACTGTATGTACATAAAACCGTATATGCCAGCTAGCTCTGTGTTCTATGGGCTAAGATAGGGAAGCCATATTGGATTTTCCATAGAAAGGAAGGGAGGAAGTAAACAAGTCTGCTTCAGTGGCAGGGCTGACCTGTGTGCTCTCGGTCGCGTGATTTAAGTTTCACTCAAATAATTGTCACGGGATTGTAGTTGACTAAATTCACAGTTGATTTTTGTCTTCTAAAATGTGTTTTGATGGGCCCTGTTGGCACTGCGATGGCTGATTTTACATTTTTTTCTAGAACGTGTCAGCGTAATGTTAATGCAAGTCAGTGGGGGAGCAAACCCAAGATCATACCCTCTGGCTCAATGATTTGGAATCGATACAGTAAAATATTCGGCATCTATTAAATATGCGTGAATTATGTGTATAGTGCAGAATTTAAAGGGAAAATGTATTAGAATGAATGTAAAGTAAAAGCAGTAATCTGGCATGTAGGGGGACAATTTATTTGAACACCTGATTTTTCCTCTTAAAACCTCTAAATACAATGCATAAATGCTTAAAAGGGATTTCCACTCATTTTCAACATTCTAATGTTAAAATGTCATGAGTTCTAATGGCATTATTATACCTTAGAGGTGCTGGGTGGACATGATAAAAAAGTTCCCCCTTTCTGTGTTCCCAAGAAATGGAGGTCTGAAGAAAACTACTAACATGGTGAAACATCTTGATGTCATCATCAAGATGTATTTTTACCATCTTAATGGATTTCTTTAGACGCTTTTCTGAGAGCATACAAATGGAACCAGGTTAATTTGGTACACATTTATACGCTCTCAGAAAATTTTGACGATGGGTGGAATTCCCCTTTAATATTGGTAACGACATAATACAGATTTGTCTACGATTTTTTCCCAAAGCAAATTAACATGATACAAAGATACAATACAGTATTGTCTGTTTACCAGTGGTGTTGATTTTTAACGCGTTAGCGGCGTTAGTTAAATTTGCCCGATTTTTGCGTTAAATTTTCTAACGCAATTAACGCACATGCACGCGCGTGCACACGCGCGCGCACGATCGCGCGTGCGCATGCTCTGTCTCGGATGTGATTCCACTCGCTGGCGACTCTATTAAAGGGGGACAACAAATAGGGACAAAGTTGCGGAATGCATTGGAGTCTATGGGCTCGAGCGAGTATATCAGGGCTACTAAACTGGTGGCCTGACATCTCCGTTCACTTCCATGGAATGGTCTAATGGCGGCTGCTCTTCATTTCCACTGAGCATGAGCTAACTGAATAGCAGCGCACGCTCTGTTCTGTGACCCCTCAATGTCGCTAGTCTGTCACTACTCTATGGTCCCTTCCCACCGGGGAATCAGTGGGGCTCCACTTCCTGTTCCTGCACGTGAAGTTAGATCATGTAAACAAACCAAACAGCAGCTCTTTCGGATTACTCCCAACTATTGTGGTGTGAATGAATGAATGAATGGTGTGTTTGTTTAACCGCGTCGCCATCGAAACTGAGAAGAAAAGTTGATTCAGAAAATCGCCAGTTTAATAACGAGTGGACCGAGAAATAATGGCTAAATTGAAACTCCATAGGGAGCGCAGGCAGACGCATTTGCTCTGTAACCAAGTCAATGCTGTCGCAAAATAAAAAAGACGTAAAAGACGCCACTGTTGCATGGATTATTGTCAAGAAGAAAAAAAAACACCCAAAGATGCTGAGATGATGAAGAGTCGAGTGCATGTTGGCTGCAGAAGGTAGAGCCTATTTCTTTCCCTGTTTACCTCCACTATTATTTTCTGCTTTTGACTTTGCATTAGTGAATATTTGTACGTCTGTCTTGATGACATGAACATGGTGGGCCCTAATGTATGGCCACTGGCCAGTCAAAGATGTGCCATCACTGTCATTAGTTGCCTGTGTGTAGGCTAGTCCTGTCCCCTGTTGCGAGCCTTTTGAGAATTAAAGAGAGAGCACAATAAGTGTGCCTTAGATGTTGTGATTTGCTGCTGTTGTGATAACAGATATGATATGAAGTCCTTTTTCATAAGCTGCACTATAAACGTGTATTTTGATTTGGTTCAAATATGATGCATGTTAGAAAGACCAGATGCACATTGCACTTTTCTTATAAATGGAGCATTTAAAAAAAAAATGTGTCTGTGTGTGTACACATGTCATGGTGGAGAGTAGTCGCTGTGGCAGTCTGGCCCCCGGGCCCCTTGGGTTGCTGTCTTTCCATTTCCGCAACAATACACAGGAAAACATGGCATATTTTGGACATAGTCCGAATGGTGATTAATCATGATTAAATTAATTTTGAAGGTGTGATTAATTTGATTAAAATTTTTAATCATTCAACACCCCTACTGTTTACATAACAATATACATTAAAAAAAAAAAAAATCAATATTTCGATACAGTTACTATTTCATTAAACCTCCAAACTAAACAGATGCAACCTTGTGAGGGGAACTTTCGTGGTATTTTTTCCCACACATTTTCATTTGTATTGCTGACAAGACGACAGAAGTGTAAGGTTGTCTCGTGGCATAACTGCAGAATACATTATGTTCATCAATGAATTATTAATATTATTATACTTGAGAGAGAGAGAGAGAGAGAGAGAGAGAGAGAGAGAGAGAGAGAAAGTTTATTCTACCTTAAGAAACGAAAAAGATAACGTTCTATGCATTATACCGGTATATTGTTGAAAATGTACCTTTTATATAAATTATAAAAAAGTACCCTCTTTTGAATCAAAATGATAAATTGACAGCGTTGCCATCGGTGACCCTGTGGCACGTCGACGCTGCTGCTGCTCAATACAAAAAAAAAACTCCACCTTCCAGCAAAAAGTTTCCCCGAGTCTTTTTAAACATTTACTTATTATTTCAATACTCTTCCTCCATTCCTATTCTGCTCCCCCACCACCTTTTCTTTTCTTTTTTTTTTTCTTTTTTTATAGAAAGCTTAGAACCACAGCACAAGGTTAATCAATGTGGTAGCGGGCAATAAATTAGGTTCAAGTGACAGCAGAATGTCCATACCTGTCCCGGCCTCCACTGCTGACCGGGTGATTGGTGACAAGCAGCTCCGAGCGGCTCCCCGCGCCGGTGCTGAATCATCAGCAGCAGCGAGCTGATTTAGTTACGGCAGCTCAGACAGCAACCGATCTATCAATTGATCCGCCCGCACGGTGGTGGTGGTGGGGGGGTTGGGTGAGGGGTAATGCATTATTACCCCAGTCTGGGTCAAGGAAGGGAAGGAATGCACAGGGAGGGAGGCTGCATGGGAGCCTGCCGGGGCCGCCAGCCAGCCAGCCAGCCAGCCAGCCAGCCAGTAGGGGCGGATCTAGGCGGGGGGGGGGGGGGGGGGGGGGGGGGGATGCCCAGACTAAATGCCCAGACTAAATGCCCAGACTAAATGCCCAGACTAAATGCCCAGACTAAATGCCCAGACTAAATGCCCAGACTAAATGCCCAGTCTAAATGCCCAGTCTGCCCCACCAAACATGATGGCTGCAAAACTAGGTTTGTGATATTCAGTCACCTTGGATATTGTTCTATGGATATTGGTCCATTGTCCATTGTTCTTAATTTGTATATGTTTGGTTTGTGCTGTTTGCTCCTGTGCCTTTTTGGAGGGAACTACCTTGCTGCCATTCTGCCAGTGCCATCATGATAATTTCATCTGTATCAGTGAGTGACAAAAGGGTCTTCTATCTTGGATCCTTTTGCCAGGATCATCATTGTGAGAGCAACAAAGGGTTGTGTAGTTGTCTGTTGCTTTGTATCGTTTATATTGTTGTGTAAAAGTAGCGGTATTATGCCTTGTTTGTTTGTGTGTGTGCGCTGACAGAGCGGGGGTAGAGTTCCTGCTATTTGTCCGCTGGTTGCGGTGGGCCAGTCTGGGCCAAATTTGCGCTAAAATGTCTGTTTTTTTTCCCACAGTCCAGCCCGCGCGACAACTTTTTTTTTTTTGCCGTCCCATTCGCACAAATTCAATCCAATGCATTCAAAAGCCTCTCCTGAGATTCTGCCCCTGAATGTCGTGGGCGCATGGGTAGATCAACTAGGGCTGGACGTCACTTCCTGACTTTTGACCCGGATCTTTTTTGCAGGTTAGTCAAGACACCAGAAACAGCATGGTGTCATCGCACGTCTTGTCTAGGAGATCTGGTGCTTCAAAATATTTTTTCCACCGAATCCACTGGCTTGAGCCATGGCATAGGGCAGAAAAGGATGCACACGCGATCGCGGTCGATGTGTTAAGGGCCAAATGAATAGGACAAAAAAAAATCTCTCCGATTTGGGGTGGCCGTGGGCTGCCCTGCTATCCGAGGGAACGCTGCAGCGGACAAGGATTTTAGGGGCGTGATAACGGAGCAGTAATCCAGGTTTCAGCAGCAGCAGAGTGGCTGTCACCATGTAGGAACGTATGGCAGGAGAGGAGCTGGCAGGTAAACTGAGGGAGGGAGGAGGGAGATCTTTAGCAGGAAGACTGATGTCCTCTTCTCCTCGACACACACACACACACACACACACACACACACACACACACACACACACACACACACACACACACGATTGGCGCTGGTGAGGGTGGGTGTGGGGGTGGGGGGTGTCTGCACCAACCAACTGCTTAATCAACAATTGGGTTGAGCGATCACATATCGTAATGTGTGTGCACGGGGGCACTTTCGTGTGTAATGTTTCCATTATACACAAATGTGAAAATTCCCCTTTAAGCGAAATTCAGTGATTTCGCTTAAAGGGGAACTCCACCCATTTTCAACATTTAATATGTCATTGATATGCCTCAGAGATGCTGTATGGGCATGATAAAAAAGTTCCCACAAATCTGTATTAAAAAAAAAAAAAAAAAAAAATGGAGGTCTGAAAAAAGCATTAACATGGTGAAATACATCTGATGACATCATCAAGATGTATTTCACCATGCTAATTATTTTTTTCTTTCAGACCTCTTTTTCCTGAGAGGGTACAATGGAACCAAATGGATCCGCTAGGGTTCATTTGTACCAGCCACACACACACACACACACACACACACACACACACACACACACACACACACACACACACACACACACACACACACACACACACACACACACACACACATCCAGCTGGCCCCATTCTCTGTCTATACCTATTGTCTGTTTCGAGCCTCCTCAGGGAGTGTGTGTGTGTGTGTTGTGTAGAAACAAGCATGGTAGACAGATAGGCTGTCACGCACCACAGTGTGTGTGTGTGTGTGTGTGTGTGTGTGTGTGTGTGTGTGTGTGTGTGTGTGTGTGTGTGTGTGTGTGTGTGTGTGTAATGTCTATAACATGGGAACATAGAAACTGTCCCAAATAAGTTCGGAAACCTATATTGCTATGGCTTGTAGATATCGTACATTACCGGAATTATAGACGGATCTAGAAATGATGGACCCCTGGGCCGCCAGAAAATAATTCACAAGTTTAGTTTGTTCAAACTTACGTGGGCAGATTTATTTCAGCACACATCTCCTACGGTATATCTCTCTCCCTACTGTTTATCGCGGCTCGCACGGCCGGACACACACTTGAACTCTTAAACCACAGAAATTATTCCACTCGGGGAAAAAAAAAACTGTAATTATATACTACACCAAGGCGTTTTTTCCCCCCTACTTTTTAACATAGGTCACAACTTTCCATTTTAATGTTTTGCTTTAGAGTCCTCTATTTTGTTTCTAGTGCTGGCACTTCCAACCCCCACTTCATGCCACCACCACCTCCAACACACCCGTTCTCTTCTCCTATACTTTAAATTCAGCAGCAAAACTGATTGAACTTAACTGGCGGCGAGTCGACGGTCATGACCCCCCGAATTCAACGCACCGGCACTGACTCGGATTCCGACGCAGAACTTTCCCGCAAAAAAAAGGGCTGCAAAAGTTATACCGACGGCGACCCCCCCGCCCCCCCCCCCCCCCCCCCCCCCCCCCCATTCTGACTGTCAGGCTGTTTACTGTCCGACATTTGGCCTGGCGTTGGTTGAATATGTATGCGGAGTTCAGAGCCGCGATAACAGCCCCCAAAAAGTCAGGGGAAGTTCAACATGGAAATAAACAAAACATAGTGAAGCCGACGGACTGGGCACTGCTTTGTACAGACACTGGATACTATAGAGTACTTCACAGTGCTGGAAAACAATGTGACACTGTTCTATGCGTATGGAGTCCAAGCCACCTCTTTCCAACTGACGGGGGGTAGGGGAGGGGAGTTCCCCTAGATGTTATTCCAACCAGTTTCCAGTCCCCTCAATCAGGCGCCGCGGCTGGCCAGGGGGAGGCAGTTTAGAGGTCAGGATTACTGCATGTTTTCTTAGGAGGGTACCTACCCTAGGGGACACGGGGAGAACATGCAAACTGCACAAAGAAAGGCACTTTTTGCCAACCTCGCCTTGGGTATTAGGGGTGGGGCGATTCACTTACCTCACGATACAATACAATATTGATATCTAGGGTTCTGAATCAAATTATATTGCAATTCTTAATTATGCTGTGATTCAATATATTGCATTTTTTGCCACAAATGACTGCAGCTTTTATAATGCTAGAGCATGTTAAAGGGGAATTCCACCCATTTACAATATTTTTTTCTGAGTGCGTACAAATTAAACCAAATGGACCCTAACGGGTCCATTTGGTCAGCAATTATGCCAATATGCATTATAGCAAGTATATAGAATATAACGCTGCATGCATATATTATATTCCGCGTGGTGCACTGAGTGGGTGCTGCGTGTGTGTGTGCTCTGTATTGGTAAAACAGCGCCCCCCTCTGTTGGTGCTCTCAACATAGTGAGAGGTGTGCAGTCGTACCCGTGTACGTACATGGGGACAAAGCCAGGCCGCATGGAGGGGTCGCGCTACTCAAAAAATACAAAATGAAATCTACAACGCCACGTCAGAAACTCTTACATAATGTGGATATATACGGACAAAAATCTATTACCCCTGGCCCATATATCACGCTATTTCTCATTTTCAACTACACACACACACACACACACACACACACACACACACACACACACACACACACACACACACACACACACACACACACACACACACACCACACACACACACACAAACACACACACACCCATACACCCATATCAGAAGCTATAAGGCTGCCCCAGCCCCCCGTTGGATTCATTTCAAGGTTAGTAAACCTTTAGCTAGACAGATGTACCTTCTCAACGCCGCAGCGACCACGTCTCCCCCATCCCTCTGCACATGGAGGACTCAACAGAAAATAAGCTTGTGAAGTCAAGTATTTTATAGAGTCGGGCGTTAAAATAATGTTTAACATCATGCTGGGTTTCGACCAGTTCTAAATTACTTTGCGCTAGTGCGAGTGCTGCACATTTTACGACTGGTATGAATACGGCCATCTGCTCGGTCCTGACAACCAGATGAGACTGTACAGTAATAATAGTAAGAGAGTCCTGGCCCAAAATGCAGAATGAGCTCAGGCCAGCCAAGCTCCGTTGCTTCAATTATCTAATGTGGATCCATGAGCTCTATACGCAAACCACACCCCCACCACCAACCTGGGCTACAGCGGACAGACTAGAACTCGTGTATGCTTCCGTCTCGGCGTGTGGAGTCCAAGCCGCTTCTTTTCGACTGACGGGGGGTAGGGGAGGGATGTTCCCCTAGTGCAGGGGTTTTCAACCGGTGGTCCGGTTAGGGATGTCCTGACGCCACTTTTTCATTTCCGATCCGATACTGATGCCACTATATATATACTGTATATAATAACATACAAAAGGAAATGAAGTCACCAACAGGGAATAACATACTCCTCTCTCAAATGTGCACTTGGGAAACTCCATAGCAAACTCCACATGACCCAACATTTTACTTAACTGCCATGGTGTCAACCCCTTACCCCTGTGTCTGATCACTGGTTAGACAGGCATATTTACCAATATGTGACCCGATAATGACAAATAAGGGCCAATACTGATACTTTTCCGATACCCATACAGTATTTGCCGATACCGATATGATAAAAAAGGGACAAAAAGAGCCAATCCGATACTTTTGTATCGGTATCGGGACATCACTACCAAGAATCATTGCTTGATTTTCGGTAAAATCCGCTCTCTACATGGGCACTGATGACGCGGAGCACACGCCCACAGCAGGAAAGGAGCCCAGGATAACCTTCCAGGTGTGAGGCAACGCCGCTATACCAGCTGTGGCACCGTGCCCTTCTCCCTGTTCCTGCGATTATTAAGTAAGCGATGCTAATGTTAATGTAGTACTGCAGGCGGGGTAGGTGTTGGAGAGGTCTGGGAGATACTGTATATTTTTCAAAAGCCCCACACATACACACACAGACCATTTTTTGGCACGGAACCTTCGCTGATGCTCCAAATGAGGGGGGTGCAATCGCCGGTAATGGAGCCAGATCATCTGGGTGTGATCCAGTCCCGCCTGAGTGAGCAGCACAATCCCACACAGCTCTGGGTGGATCAGTGCTCTCTCTCTCTCTCTCTCTCTCTCTCTCTCTCTCTCTCTCTCTCTCTCTCTCAGGTCTAGGCAGTACAAAAGCACGCATAGTTCCCGTCCGGTGCGTGTCCGATGCGATTAGGCGATACGCCGCGTGCTTTACCGGAGGGAACGTACGCTGCGGGACTTGAGCGCGGACTTGAACAGACGGCAGGTCTGCCTCTATCCTCACGATAACCCCAGCTGCCTGCCACGTCCCGTTTACTTCAAGGCTTTCACTTTCGCTTTATTTCATTCTCCCCAACCCTTCCCAAATATACCCTTCAAGCGCTGGCTAGCCTGCGCGCTCGAGGTCAATAGCAGATCGATGCATCTCACATAACAGGCATGGCACGGATTCTTTCTTTCTTTCTTTCTTTCTTTCTTTCTTTCTTTCTTTCTTTCTTTCTTTCTTTCTTTCTTTCTTTCTTTCTTTCTTTCTTTCTTTCTTTCTTTCTTTCTTTCTTTCTTTCTTTCTTTCTTTCTTTCTTTCTTTCGTTTAATATACAGTACACATCTTGTTTTGGTTTGACTCCTTTCTTATGCGTTGTCCTCGTCTGTTTGAGCCCCATCCATTTTCAACCGTTTATCCATAGTCGGGTTGCGGGATCTCCAGAGATCTCCAGACATCCCTCTCCAGAGGGACATTAGTGACTTCCTCCATGCTCCGATGTGTTTTCTCCATCTGGTTCTTGGTCCAGGGTCTCCTCCCAGTGGGACGTGCCGTGAGAGCCTTTCTAGGGAGACACTTGAGAGGCATCCTAACCAGATGACCCCGAACCACCTAACAGTACGATGTTTCCTGAACTCCATTATTTTTCAATGAGAGCTGCCGATTCTAGCGATAGCTGGCGAACGGACGATAGTCGAAAAGTGTGCCGGGAAATGTCTGCCGTAAAGATGGATATAATTGTGCTTTTCAGGCGATACTTGGGCGATTTCGGCTACAGCCAATGAAATTCAAGCGTCGACCGCATCGCTCCGGTTTTCGTCGCCGGCTGTTAAAACGTACTGTAAGACTGGCTTACAATCAAAACACTACAACAAAAACTCCACAAATGTAACATTTCCCCCCGCTAATATTCTTTCATATTCACTTGTGGTTGTCAGTTTGCGCACTCTTAATTAATCGGGTGAAGTGTTTTATGTAAAATGTCTCTTGATAAGCAAATTATGCCGGCAGGATTTGTCAGTCAAAGGTTGAATGGGGAAAGAAAGAGGTTCTATACAGAAAGTAGCTCCTCTGGAAATACTTTTTTAATTGCGACCACAGGTCACACTTATTATGTAAACCTGGTGGACACTTGTCACACTGTAACCCTACACTGTAACCATAAACTAGCAGTGCAGCTTATAGGATGGAGAGGGCTTATTGCCACAGGGAGGCATTTAGCTTTGGATGGAGAGAGAGGCTGGGCAATAGGCATGGCACCCACAACTCACCCCAGGACTTACAGGACTTTTATTAGGCAAGTAAAGCATCAATAATAACATCAGTTGTTGTTGAAGTTGCAACAGACACGCAGCATGCATAAAGCTAAAGGTCAGACTCAGAGAGTTTTCTGTTTTCAATGATGAAATGCTGTTGGTTTAGTGGTGCCACAGCTGTAGTTAGTTAGTAGCAGTAGTAGTGTTTCAAATCATTTTAAATACCTGTATAAGCACTTTAATTTGAAATATCTTGGGTTGTTTTGCATGCCATCATGTTCGGTGGGGCAGACTGGGCATTTCTCGCCCTCACACATTAGCCAACCCTGTCCTCATTCCGACGAATGCTTTTGTTTTCAAGATTTGTTGACAAAGAACAAAGTTCTGGGTTGTCTGCAGGGAAACAGCTGCAGCATCAAAGTAGAAGCAACATAAAAAAAAAAAAAAACAAAATATAGCTATATATCAATTTTGATTTTTGGCTTAAAACTTGCCTCTTATTACCTTTAATCACACTAAAAGCTCCATTCACCTAGGCTGAAAAAAAGAATAATAACTGAGAAAAAAATTGGCACTTCCATGGCTAAGTTGTGGAGCTGTTAAGAGAGAGACAGAAAAGGCTGAACGCTAAATGGTAGGAAAGAGAAACAGAAGAAAGAGAACAAAGAGAGAGAGCAGAAAACATCACCCAGACATGGGGACGGTGCCTTAATGTCACAATGACACAGGCTTATGAATTTAATTGCGACTCTTAAGCTTCTTGGTACGGAACCACATTTCCATTTGCTGCGCTCGTGTGTGTGCATGCAAATGAGGGACAGAGAGAGAGAGACACGGAGAGAGATTAATTGATACAATTTCAAAAGCAAGCAACACTTTGATTAAATTAAAGAGCCTTTTTTCCTTAAAGAGGAAGTCCACCCATTTTCACCATTTTACTATGTCATTGATGTACCTTCGAGGTGCTGGGTGGACATGATAAAAAAAAGTTCCCCCATTCTGTGTTCACAAGAAATGGAGGTCTGAAGAAAACCACTAACATGGTGAAACATCTTGACATCATCAAGATGTATTTTCTCCATGTTAATGGAGAAAATACAAATGGAACCAAATGAAGCCTAAGGGGTTCATTTGGTTACATTTGTACGCTCTCAGAAAAAATGCTGAAAATGGGTGGAATTCCTTTTTTATTATGTTGTGAGCAATAAAAGAAAATTACTTTGCTTTTATTATACTACAACATTTTAAGTAAATTCTAAACAAAATGAACCATGGAAAGTTCCATCAACTACAACACTCTAAAGCAATTCTAAACAAAATAGACCATGAAAAGTTCAATCATACACTTCAATGCAACCAGATAGCCCTCAGTCAGTCTGTCATGAACAAGTCAATAAATATTTAACCTGACGATTCGATATTGATATTGTGGCATTCACAATCGCGATATATATTGACATATCGATTTTGTTGCCCAGACCTACTCAATTAGGCTTGTCATGCAGGGCTATTGGAAAATTGTTTTCCGAGCTCCATCCCTATAGCCACAACACGATCAACGTTTCTAAAGAGAATAGCAACCCCAATCTATTCGTTCAAACCCTCAATATCTTGTTTCCTGGGCTGCCATCTTACCAAGACGTGTCGGCAAAACTGACAGGCTCTTAAATTTGACAGATTGGGACATGGCGAAAAGCACAATGGGAGTGATGGGACCATCCAGGCACAATGGAAGCCTTTCAAACGCAATGGATTTATTTATTTTTTGTAATAGTTTTCTGTATTTGGAGGCGCTATGGCCAGCCAACCGGCGTGACAAGGGAATATTAGTCTCACATCTCATCCACAGCAGCAGAAGCAGCAGCAGGGCCCATCATCCACTGAAAAGCATACATCATCGTGTTTTGATTTAGTGCTCTAGCCGTGTCAATATTTCACCATAACTCGCATTAAGGAGGGTGTCTGTTGGTCCAGAGGAATAGGATGTCAGGCGCCCCGCGGACAGGTGCGCTAATAGAAAGCGTGTGATTTATAGGAGGCGCGGACCCCCTAAATGATACCTTTAAGACAGAGTGCTGCCGGGGATGGGATGGATCGCTGTGTGCTCATCTTCTTCATTATCATCATCATCACTGCCATTGACTTAAAGGGGAACTCCACCCATTTTCAACATTCTAATATGTCATTAGTATACCCTAGAGGTGTTGTGTGGACATGATAAAAAAAGTTCCCCCATTCCGTGATCCCAAGAAATGGAGGTCTGAAGAAAACCACGAACATGGTGAAACATCTTGATGACATCATCAAGATGTATTTTCACCATGCTAATGGATTTCTTTAGAAGCTTCTTTTTCTCTAAGAGCGTACAAATGGAACGAAATTTTGTACGCTCTCAGGAAAAATGTTGAAAATGGTTGGAATTCCCCTTTAAGTCCATTTACTTGTAGAGGGAGTGCCGTGATTGTTGTACTTTTTCCCCCCAATTTTGTACATGTTTAAGAGGTGACAGTACTTAATTAGAGCCCCTTGGTGTGGTTTTGTATGTCCATTGAGGTCTTCCCTTTGTATTTAAAGGTAAGAGGCAACTTTTTAGCCAAAATATTTACATAGCTATATTTTTGTGGCTTTTTCCTCTCAATGTGTACTTTGATGCTGCAGCTGTTTCCCTGCAGACAGACACTTGCTTCGTCCTGCAGACGGTCCACAACTTTGTTGTTGCCAACAAATCAAGAAAACAAAACATTTGTCAGGCTCAGGAAAGGCGGTCTCCAGCAGATTCAGCAGATTCATAATGATTAGAGTAGAGGTGAGGTGGAGTTAGTTTCAGTTTTTAAACAAATCTGTTTACAAACACAGCATTTGTATACACTGAAGTTGCCTCCCGACCTTTAACTTGAGGATTCCTAATATCCAATAATTTTACTTCCACTACCCAAATCTACATAATAGTATTGCTTCATTTAGTGTTCATTTGGCATTTTTAGGTACTAGTTACTGTAAAATGCAACCATGTCAGTGCTCACAATGTGTTCCCTGGTGTGGCACATTGTGACCTTGCCGATCTGCTATTTTTTTCTCCTATATATTTGTTTCGGAAACTTCGTACTCCTTTGTTTAAGTAAGTTGACGTGCAATCTTATTTGTGTTTGTTATTGTTTTATGAGTGTTTGTTTGTGCTTCTGGGGTGAGTTTGTCCACAAGCACACGTTTAGCCAGTCGACGGTGAGCGAGGTCAACGCGGAGAGCCCGGTGATTTACTCCGGGGGCTGTTTACACCAACAGAGTGACAGAGTGATTCAGGCGGGCGCGGGGTTAATAACTTGAGCCTGACCTCGAACCATCAAGTGCTGACACGTCTCTCGCTCACTCTCACACCGTCGGCCGTTCAAAACGCCAATCCGTCCTGCCGCTGAAGACGCGCCGCCGCGCTGTCGCCAAACCCCACAGGTACATAAGTTATCTGATAGACAGATAAGCCGAAAACTTCAAACTAAAATGCCCAAATTAACCCCGTACAATAACTTACAGTAATTTCACGTAAACCTCTCTCTCTCGCACACACACATGCATGCACGTCGCAAGCGCACACACACACACACACACACACACACACACACACACACACACACACACACACACACACACACACACACACACACACACACACACACACACACACACACACACACACACAGAAACAGCATAACGGGATCTAATGTGTTAGTGAATTTAGAGCTGCGCGAGAAGATTAGATATACGCCTGCATGCTGACTGATATTCTGCCAGCTGTGAGTCTGTTTGCTCATCAACAGCAACACACACACACACACACACACACACACACACACACACACACACACACACACACACACACACACACACACACACACACACACACACACACACACAGTTTGTGTTTTCATAAGCAGCGTGCTGCAGAGACAACACTCCCCATCCAACCCTGACTTTTAACTATAGTTTGAACCTTTTCTTGATTTGTTTTCTTCTCTGGGGGTAATATCCTATTCAGGACGGGAACCACGTTCGTTTTTGGTGTTTGTAAGGATGATATTATACCTTAGCCGTGGAATATTGCAGGTGTACAACCCCGTAGCGCTGTACTCAGGCTTGTAGATCTACCATCTTGGGAAGATATTGAAAACGTGGCGAGAAGTTGCTCCTGATGGACAGTTTTTGAGACCATTTATTAAGCATTTGAGCCACGGACCACCATCTGGTGACATTTTCATCCCCACAGACCCGAAAACTAAAGATTTATTTTGCTTTTGTCCACAATTCCAGGCCGTATTTCGGAAACAAAACAAACAAATGTGTATCAAGATGACAATTCTTCTACATTCTTCTACAAACATGAAACCGTATGGACCCGCAAAGGGTCCATTTGGTTTCATGTTTACGCTCTCAGAGAGTTGCATCTGGTTAGCCAACTGTCCCATGATTTAGCCTGGGGACCACCTGGAAGCCTCCCAAGCACCACTGGTGGTCCCCGGACGACTGGCTGAAAACCCCTGGTCTATAGTGGTCCAGGCCCATGCCTAGCCTTTGGCCTGACAGTGCATCGCATTGGTGTCCTTCTTTCCTTCTCATGTTCCTGCCTGTCTTCACGTTTTCTGAACTTTTTTTCTTACTCCTGTGGTGAAGGGGGGACCGGGGGGCGTCCCCCCACTTCTCACATCTAAAATATTTTTGGGGGCAAAAGTAGGCCTACCGTATGTTTTTTGTCTTGTTAACTTTTTTGGATACAATTAGGCATTGTAAACAATCTTTGTCAATATGCTATACTTGTTTTAATAGCGTGTCTGTGTGTGTTGCGCAGGTGCACGCAAATGCAAGTGTGCATGCACGTGTCTTAGAGGGGAATTCATTTTCAATATTTTACTATATCATTAATATACGTTAGAGATGTTGTGTGGACATGGTAAAAAGTTCCCCCATTCTGTGTTTCCTAGAAATGGAGGTCTGAAAAAAAAAATCATTAGCATGGTGAAATACAGTACATGTTAATGTACTGTGTAACGTTTCCTTTTTTTCTGAGAGTGTACAAATGAAACCACACATTTGTACACAAAAAGAAAATGGGTGGAATTCTCCTTTAAGAGGCGTCCCCAACTACAACACTGGGTGTGGGGGTATCTGCAACAACATATGTGCAACAACATATGTTCAGATTGGGGGATTGGCTGAATTCATACAGCTGACCTAGAAACACAAGATTTTTAAGAAAACCGTCGCAATTTTTTGGAAAACATTTTGTATCTTCTGTTGTCAGTCCTGGATGGGATAACATCCCGCAGACAGCAATCTAAATCGGGTCTCAATCCATATTACGCACGCAGTGCCCTACTAATTAATTTATTGGCACCCTTGGAAAAAGATAAATTAAAAAGTCTGCGTGAGATCCAAAAAAAAGTTTAAAGCTTTGAGAGCCACAATGTACACTGCAGAGAACATTGATAAGACTCTGTTATTCTTCAAGTGGAATGAAGACTCTGGGGAGGAAGAAAAACGTTTGATCTGATGCATAATGAACGGTAGTTTACATACAGCTCATTACGGCACGCAACATGGACTGTACAGTATGCATGCACATGTGTTGTATGATTCATGATTCAGTGAATATAAATGACAGCATGTAAGGATGTAATGCACGTTGTAATCAGGGCCGGATCTAACATTTCCCAAATGGGGGGGGGCAGCAGAAAATGGTATGGGTGCGGCTTCATCACCCGTGGCGCGAAGCCGCACCCCTACCATTTTCGGTTACAGGACTTTTATTAGTCAAGTAAAGCATCAATAATAACATCAGTTGTTGTTGAAGTTGCAACAGATATGCAGCATGCATAAGGCTAAAGGTCTGACTCAGAGAGAGTTCTGTTTTCAATGATGAAATGTTGTTGGTTTAGTGGTGACACAGATGTAGTTAGTTAGTAGCAGTAGTAGTGTTTCAAATACTTTTAAATATAAGTACTGAAATATCTTTGGTTGTTTTGCATGCCATCATGTTTGGTGGGGCAGTCTGGGCATTGGCAACTAGTTGCACTGGCAACTAGAAAGCTGGTTCGCAGTAATTTCAGTGGGAAAGTGTCATACATACACTTGTTGTCTATCCAATCTATTTATCTATCAATGGCAGAGGCAGCACAGATGAGGCAGACTCAGACGCTGTTTGGTGTATTTTGCTCTGCTGTCAAAAATAGCAGCCTGTGTCCGTACAACAAACTAATCATGTTAACTAAAAAGAAACCCTTTTTACAAAAAGGACAAGGAGTATTGTACTTTTCAGCAGGAATGGACAGAGGAATTTGTTGTTGTGGAGAGAGCAGCTTCTGCAGTGTGTCTAATATGCAATGATAAAATTAGCAACAGCATAACAATGTTATTACAAATAACTCACACTTATTGTACTTTAAAAGTGTTGAAATTACATAAAATGGACAAATTTTAGGTTTTAAAAATTGTCTAGCTCTCACAGAATTTCATTTAAAAATGTGGTGTTCATGGCTCGCTCAGACAAAAAGGCCCCTGTTTTAGATTACATTTGAAATTTAGGAGTTAGAGTTTGTGACAGCCACCTCCCAAAATAAAGTGGCTTATAAATGATATATTTTTATAATATATTATATAGTTATTATTTTTTTTTAAGTAACACAGTTAATTAAGAGCTATCCACATGGCCTAAAACTCCATGTTTTAATGGGTGTCAGCTCTATTGATGAATTATTGTTAAACGGAGCATGTTTTCACATATTAAGTAGGTATGAGTTGCGCTTTACCGCTTCAATTATCCCGTCTTCAATTTTCGTGATTAATTTGAGCCACGGTTCATTCGGCAATCGCGGCTGGAAGGCGACGCCCGATATCTGCTAATGGTGCGAGTTTCTTTTGCAATTAACGCGATAAGCAGACCGGAGTTCTGATGAGGCGGCCGGCTGCTGTATAAAAAAGGATGAATACTGTGGATATATCCGTGATCCACGGCTATATAAGAAGGGAAAGGGCATGAGGGCACGGGGGGTGAGTCACTTTGCCCCCTTCCCCTGGAGCAAACCTTCCATCCATGGGCAACTCTTAAGACCTTTAATTATGGCGGCTGGGCTCTACTGTACTAACCCCCAAGGCAGGTCACAGCAAGCACAGCCTCTCCATAACCCTGATCTCTCTCTCTGGCTCTTCCTTCCTTTGTTCCGCCACAACCCATATCTCTGCCACTCCATCTCTCTCTCTCTCTCTCTCTCTCTCTCTCTCTCTATCAGGGGCGGATGTAACATGTCCCATTTGGGGGGACTCAGAGTTTTCTGTTTTCAATGATGAAGTGCTGTTGGTTTAGTGGTGAAACAACTGCAGTTAGTAGTAGTAGTAGTAGTAGTGTTTCAAATCATTTTAAATATAGGCACTTTGCATGCCATCATGTTTGGTGGGGCAGTCAGGGCATTTAGGAGGGCATTGCCCCCCTATGCCTAGATCCGCCCCCTAGCCTATTCTGGATGATGAGTCCAGCTCAGTATTAGGAGTAGAAACAGGGAGGTTCTAGCTTCGGGCCAACAGGTCTACAATATGGAATATAACGGATACATAATGAAAGGAACTGCGTGTGTGCGTGCGTGCGCGCGTGTGTGTGTGTGCGTGCGTGCGTGCGTGCGTGTGCGTGCGTGCGTGCGTGCGTGCGTGTGTGTGCGTGTGTGTGTGTGTGTGTGTGTGTGTGTGTGTGTGTGTGTGTGTGTGTGTGTGTGTGTGTGTGTGTGTGTGTGTGTGTGCGCGCCTCAGTGGTTGCCATGTGATTGCACTTGACAAATCGTTAGATTAGATTTTCTCCAATCTTAATCAGTGTGCTGATGTATGCAGCCTTCAGATGCAGAGGCGCCAGGACATTTCTCCAGGTGACAATAATTAGCCATACGATTGGATAAATAAATCAGTACAGTGTGCCTAAGTAAACCAGGAAATGAAATGATGTAGTAATGGCACTGTCAGAGGTTTGTAACTATAGTTACACTGAGAGAGAGATTTTAAGCACTGCTGGGTGGTACAAACCCTCTTACAACCTAAACTACATGCTTAATAGCAAGCAAGGGGGGAAAACACGGCCACACACCAGAACCAAATCAAAAAGACATGATCAGTTCAGCATTTTCTCCCACTGTGCACAGAACTCCTTCAATCGCCCATTTTTCCCGGAAAAGTTCACGATTGTCCGTCATTAAAAAATAGGAGTATTCTATCCTTAGCCGTGCTTTCACAAGTCCAGTCAATATATAGGGACAGGGTCCACACAGCCCACCCCCTGGGCCTTGTTCCAAGCCAAACCACTAACTTTGCCGTAGCAGAAAGAAAATTAACCAATGTATGCACACGTTTTCTTGCCACTGTATACTTTGGCCCATAGATAAAGAGTTGAAAAGAGAAAATCTCTCCCAACCCCATGAACCGACCCCTCAATAGGTCAAAAACTGGATGTAGCCTGGGACACTGGAAGGGGAGAGGGAGAGAGAGAGAGAAGAGGGGAGAGAGAGAGAGAAAGAATTCCAGCAAAAGACCCCAACCTGCCCTTCAGGCTTGCCCTCAAGAAAGGGCGTAACGGTGAACAACAGTGGTCACACTGTCCTTGTCAGTAACAATGGACTTATTCAAGTCCTAAACCATGGGCTTCCAACCTTTCTGACACCAGGGCCCACTATTTATTCAGTATTTGAGCCACGGACCACCATTTGATGACATTTTAGCCCCACAGACATCAAAACTAAAGAGTTATTTTGCTTTTGTCCACAATTCCAGGCTGGATTTGGGAAACTAAACAGTCAAACCTACAGATCAAAATGACCATTAATCTTCTAGTTGTGTGGACTTATGGGCTGATTAAGATGGTTAATATTTTAACTCTTGGGAGTGTATTTTTACGTTCTCGAGAGTTACATCTGGTTAACCAACTTAGCTGGGGACCACCCGGAACCCTCTCAAGGACCACTGGTGGAAAACCACTGTCCTAAACCATCATGATATACTCAGTCTGCATGTATTTATTTGGCTTATTTTCCCATAATTTTATTTTTGACTCATTTAAAAAAAAAAAAAAAATCTGCTGAAATGCAGGTGAATAATATTGCGTCTGGAAGAACAAGGGTCCGGTGTTGGAGGGGGCCTTTGGCTGGCAGAGGCCTTACCAGAGTCCCCCCATCATCTCTAGACTCTCATCTGGATGCTGCTAGTCAGTTCATTAACACAACCGAGACTCACTGTCGTTTGTTTACAACACTCTATACTTAGAAACAAAGGGTAAAAACCCAGAACATGAGAGGGAAAGAGAGAGAGAGTGAGAGAGGGGCAATGGGCATTGGTGTTGTAAGCCTGGGGACCGAGGCTAGTAGTGTATTCATGGTCTGAATGTTCTGCATAATTGATTTAATGAAGTGTTGATTAATTGGGGGTTGGTCTGGGCCACTGCTCAGGAGAGCCGTGCCGTGCTATGCCGTGCTGTGCTGTGCTGGACTACCAACACCTGCAGCTTCCTCTTCCTCTATGATTTTCTTTTTTACTGAAAAGCATATAAATCCCATCCTCAGGTGGCCATCGGTCTGACACATTGCTTGTACATGGTTCAAAGTGCGCCCTATTTTTGTTCTCTTTTTAATTCCTTGTCCACAGTTGAAGTGGTTTGTAGTCTGATGTCTCATGTCAAAGTGGGGGTCTGTGAAATGTAGGCTATACCTGAATACTATCAAAATCACTGCTAGATCACTGTAAAATCCCTTCTCATCGTGGTGACTGTATCTTTTCAAATGGGTTCCGAAAAAAAGTTTGGGAACCATAAACCATTGTTGTAGAGCTGAAGCATGGATCGGGACTAATTTTATTGCATTAGGCCAGGGGTCGGGAACCTTTTTGGTTGAGAGAGCCATGAACATCACATTTTTAAATGAAATTCTGTGAGAGCCATACAATTTTTTAAAACCTATAAAAATACAAGTAATTTTGTGCATTTTATGTAATTTCAACACTTTAAAAGTACAATAAGCCTGAATTATTTTTAATAACATTATTCTGTTGCTATTTTATCATTGCATATTAGACACTGCAGAAAAAAAAGCAAATTCCTCTGTCCTTTCCTGCTGAAAAATACAATACTCCTCGTCCTTTAATTGTCTTTCAGCCATCTTCTCAAAAAAGTTTCTTTTTAGATAATGCGATTAGTTTGTTGTATGAAACTTCTCGGACATGCACACATCGGCCACTATTTTTGACAGCAGAGCAAAATACAGTGTCTGAGTCTGCCTCATCTGTGCTGCCTATGCAATTGATAGATACATAGATTGGATACACCACTGTATGTTTGCCACTGAAGTTACTGTGAACCAGCTTTCTAGTCGCCGGTGACCGGTTCCGTTTCGCGCAAACAAGTCTAATACAATTTTTTTCAAATATAATTAAAGATTTGTCTGTGAGCCAGATGCAGACATCAAAAGAGCCACATCTGGATCCCGAGTCGTATGTTCCCGACCCCTGCATTAGGCTATTAGGCCTAATGTAATAAAGACATAATAAAAGACATTGACCGTAACTACATGATATAATCGTCAGATCATATTCAGATTAGTACTGGAAATGCTCATGCAAAAATCTAGTCCTAAATCTAACTGTTATAGTTGTTTTAGTTTTTTACCAAATCACTTCACTTGGCTGTGTGCACGTTTCTAACACGTGTGAATCTGTAGCCAGGATGGGATGTAACTTGACTGACTGGAGCCAACGTGATGCGGACATATAAATCTGGAGTTATTACTGTAATCACACTAATGCTGTGCACACAAACAGTTCAATTCAATTATTGCCATAACCCGATTACAGCCAGTAATCAGGGTTATCCACTATTAATGTGCACGGACGTGTGTGTGTGTGTGTGTGTGTGTGTGTGTGTGTGTGTGTGTGTGTGTGTGTGTGTGTGTGTGTGTGTGTGTGTGTGTGTGTGTGTGTGTGCGTGGGCATGGGTGGTTTATGAGGACATTTTGTATGAAACCATACCAGCATTATGAGGACATACCGTAATTATGAGGACATGTCCAGAGTCCCCATAATTCGAGCACTGTAGCAGTGCTCAGGAGGCCGCCAGGATACTCCTCCCGCTTTTTTAGAAAATGTCCTCATAATTCCCTGTACCTGACTTTTTGTGTGTGGCCGTGTGTGTGTGTGTGTGTGTATGTTTGATTGACACATCATACACAAATCTTACACAAAATGACACGATTTGGTTGGTTGAAGCAGATGTCAATCAGACAATGTCCAGTTAAACCTGGTAGTCCTCATAGCCCAGGGTTTTGTCATGATTGTGTGTGTGTCTGTGTTTGTGTGTATGGGTAACGTCCAGTTAAAGCAGTATGGTCCTCATAACCAAGGGGTGTGCCATGATTGTGTGTGTGTCTGCGTTTGTGTATACTAGGACCTTACCCGTTGAATTAGCCCTACATAGCTATTATTCTTTTTCAAGAATAAAGCCATACTTCACGAGCCATGACTTGTGGTAACATTTAAATGTTGGCGCTCTTTTCATACTCATCCAGATCGCTGAAGAGGTCACCGCCTCCAATGGTAAGAAATGTCTTCAAGAGGCCAGCATCTCCTCTAGTTTTGTGTGGGAAAGCAATCGTCATTGCTGTATTGAAGGCAGTAGTGCATGTGTTTGGGGGGTGTAATATGTATTATATCCAGTGTTGGGCAGTAACGAATTTTAGATTACATATTACTGTAATATTCTTTCTTTTGCTCCAAAGTAAAGTAACAGGATTACTCTGCAAAAATGGGTAATAAGTAACGCATTACTTTGCAAGTAACGCCAAGTTACTTGTTTAAAATGAGCTTGTTGTTGCATGCAAAAATAGGACAGATTTACAAGCTATCGACAGGTACTGTAACAACAGAGATGTGCACTAGATTGTAGATCCAGTCCACACGCTGCATCCTGCGCACAGTTATGTACACTACAAATTGCTTGCTGCTTTATTTTGTATTTTATTTTTAAATACAAGGCCTCAACTGACTTTGAAAACAATTGTGAAAAAGTTTAAAAAGTCAAGAGACAAACTTCATGTTCAGTTCTAAACAGAGCTCGCTAGACAGATTATGTTGTACATCTCTATTTTTTCAAAGGTGGGAGTTGAGAACTTGTGAGAGTAATAACGTAATATGTAATACATTACTCTTTGATTCCAGTAATAAGTAAAGTAATGATATTACTTTGTCTAAGGGGTAACGAGTAAAGTAAAGAAGTTACTTTCCTAAGTAATATTGACCAACACTGATTATATCTAAATATTCACAAAATGACTTCGACATCCAAAGGTACACAGTCCAAAAGTAAGGTATTTGTTTTAAAATGGTAAAGATATTTGAATCATATACCGGGGTTATATCATCAACACAGGAATCGAAATAACAGGTGACAGTATCAATCAATAATTCAGGGTTGTGATATTGCGCTGACATTAACAAGCACTAGCAGAAGTTTCTTTTTCATATCTTTTTTTTTTTTACCTTAATGTGGTTCTCTTTTTTTGTTTTTTGTTTTTTACTGACTAACGTACCTGTTTTTAAAGTAATACTTTACATGCTGGAGTTTGCATTCATTTATTCATTTAGGAGCAGTGTTGGGACATGTGCACTACGTAAATTAATATATTACCAAAATGCAGTAACACACACATATATATATATATATATATAATATATATATATATATATATATATATATATATATATATATATATATATATATATATATATATATACAGTATATACAAAAAATATATATATATACAAAAATTCTAATATATTATGGTATACTTTTCTTTCTGCCTCGTTGCAAGAGTTCTTGTGAAATCATCTTGACAACTGCAGAAGTCAATTATTTTCTATAATTTGTCATCAAATTATTTACTGGCTTCCATGAATTCAAGGAATACACTTAACTCCTGTGTTAACTGTCCATAGCCGAGTAGGATGAGGTAGGTCTACATTTAGCTCCATAGCTGAGTAGGATGAGGTAGGTCTACGCCAGGACTGTTTTCAGGAGTTATGTTTTTTCAAGTTGATTTCATATGGATTTGGCCAGATAACCAAGTGTGCTTGCTTTATTGTAGGTATGCCACTGACCTACGCAGTATTTGATTAATAGTGATACTAAACATCTAATGTTAGTTAGTTAGTTAGTTAGTTTATTGTCCACCATGTGGAAATCTGTCTTCGGTCTCACAACAATAAGAAAAACAACAATAAAACAAAACAGTGACAGCAACACAGAACACAGGACACAGGACAACGTTCAGCGAGACAGTGCATTAATGGCATTAGGAATAAAAGAGTTCTTAAAAATGTTACGGTTAGCTCTTGGTACTTTGTACCGTCTACCGGAGGGGAGCAATTCAAACTCCCTGCAAAGTGGATGGGAAGGATCGTTTGCAATTTTGACGGCTTTTTTCCGAATTACTTCCTCATAGATACCACTTAATTGTTTTTGTCTCTTACCAATTATTTTTGAGGCTAGGTTTACTATTCGCTGTAACTTTATTTTTCCTTTTACATTTAGATTGCCATACCACATTGCCATATTAAAAGTCAAGATTCCTTCTATCAGGTTCTTATAGACTGTTTCCATAATATTTTTGCTCACTCCAAAGGAGTTAAGCTTACGCAGTAGGTGGAGGCGTTGGTTACAGGTTTTGAAAATCTGTTCAGTATTTTCATTGAAGTTGAGTTTACTGTCGATATATAAGTTCCTAAATATTTAAAGTGGTCAACAACCTCCACTGTTTGTCTACTGATTGTGATAGACTGAACAGGTTCCTTTTCATGAATGACAAGTTCCTTTGTCTTTGACACATTGATCTCTAAGGAGCTTTTTTCACACCAGTTCTGGAGAGATGACACATGTACTTTATATGTTTCCTCCCCGGCTGTATCCCCCTTCTTTAATAAGGCAACCAATGCCATATCATCTGCGTACTTGAATAAATGAAACGTATCCTGGTCTACCTGGAATTCATTTGTGTACAAGGAGAAGAGTAAGGGGGATAGGATGGTCCCCTGAGGAGCACCAGTGTTAAGCACAGTGACGTCAGACAGAGTATCATTCACACGGACATGTTGAGGACGGTCCGAGAGGAAATCTCTGACCAAATGAATGATACCTCCGTTTACTCCTATGTCAATGAGTCTCTGCAGAAGGGTGTGTATCTGCATGCTGTTGAAAGCAGAGGTAAAATCAATGAAAAGGACCCTGGCAAAGTGGGAGGGGGCTTGCAGATGTTTTGACAGGGTGTTAAACAGACTAATAGTAGCATCATCAGTTCCCCTCTGACTTTTGTACGCAAATTGCAGATGATCTAAGCTGCTGGAGATCATTGATGTGATTTGTCTGCTTATGACTCTCTCAAAACATTTTCCCAAGATAGAAGTGAGGGCAATGGGCCTGAAGTCTTTTAATTCCTTGGCTCCAGGCTTCTTGGGGAGAGGCACAATACAAGACATTTTCCATAACTTGGGCATGATTAATGAATCAAGCAGGTACTGAAATATTTTCAACACAATGCCTTTAAGTTCATACAAGTTTTCTTTCAACACTCTACCTCTAAGGCCATCTGGCCCAGGAGCAGAGTTAGACTTAATAGAGGACAGACTAGCTGTTATTTCAGGTTCACTGAGTGTAACAGGGACATAATCCGGAATGGATCTACACACAATATCACGCTCAGCACTGAAATCATTTGTATCAAAACGACTAAAAAATACATTTAAGTCATTAGCAAAGGAAGGGGATGGATGTGACAGGGGGGTATGTTTTGTTTTACTTTCCCTGCCCATCATCACATTTAGACCCTCCCACGCTTTCTTTGCATTACCGGAGAAGTATTGATGCTCAACTTTGTCTTTGTATTCTATTTTTGCTTTCCTCAATTTGGATCTTAATTCACATCTTTTTTCCCTCACTAACACAGCATCACCGTTTTTAAAAGCATTATTTTTCTCTCGAATACATCCCTTCAGATCACTAGACATCCATAGGTTGTTGTTAGGGAATATTTTGATAGTTTTAGTTCGCATGATTTTACTTTCATTAAACAACAAGTAGGATGTAAAAGTTTTTTTAAGTAATAGTAATATATTACACTAGCTCAGACAGTAATATTGTAATATAATTGCTTTAAAATGAAGGTAATAATAAGTAATATATTAACAAGGTAAAGTAATATTCCCAACATGGTTTAGGAGATGCCCATCTATTTATAATTGCTTCCATTGATGCAAAAGGTTTTGCATCTCACCCTTAATGTCAAAATGTGATGTTCAGATGTCTGTCATCCTTAGTGGTGTCATTACACCTGTGGTCTGTCCAATAGATGGCAGTGCAGTACATCATCTGAGTAGCTGTACTGCACTGCCAGGAGTTTTTGACCCAACAGCAGAGTATGCTTTGTCATTGGGGTAAATTCTGTTTTTCTAATGACATCAACACAGGAATTGAAATAACTGGTTACAGTATCAATAATTCAGGGTTATTACAATAGACCTGGTGTCTGAGAAATAAGTCCTGTGGGAGCATTTGATTGGGTCAGGTCCATTTAAACATGGTAGTCCTCATAGCCCACGGTTTTGTCATGATCGTGTGTGTGTGTGTGTGTGTGTGTGGAGTTGGGGAGGTTTTTGTGCTCCTGCTATGGTCAATGTCCAGTTAAACCTGGTAGTCCTCATAGCCCCGGGTTTTGTCATGATACTGTGTGTGTGTGTGTGTGTGGGGGGGGGGGGGATCTTCACACAACTGGCCAATTTGTTGGTATTTTGTGCTCCTGCTATGGTCAATGTCCAGTTAAACCTGGTAGTCCTCATAGCCCACGGTTTTGTCATGATACTGTGTGTGTGTGTGTGTGTGTGTGTGGAGGTTCTTCACACAACTGACCAGTTTGTTGGTATTTTGTGCTCCTGCTATGGTCAATGTCCACTTAAACCTGGTAGTCCTCATAGCCCATGGTTTTGTCATGATAGTGTGTGTGAGTGTGAGAAAAGAGAGACCCAATATCTTCCAGCTTGGCACTCAGCAAAAATATTTGAATCGGGGGTTCCTGCTGGGTTAATGGTCCGATTGCACTCCACATAGGCTATGAGGGAACCACTCTCCATTCCGACATCCTGCCACTCCGACATTCAATTCTTAATTGTCAGAATGGGAGTACTGTTAGGTTTAGGTGTTGGAATGGGGGGATGTCGGAATGGAGGGCTATGATGCCTGGACGGTGTCACCTGTGTGATCTGATCTCCCCATCTCTCACCCCCTATACTGTCAGTCTACTGTCCTATCAAATAAGCCCCCCACACACAAATAAATCTTTAAAATAAAAAATAAAACAGAATTACAGACTCACTCCCTAAATGATGGTGTGATCTAAAGACTCAACACTCTCGCTCCACTTTAGCCCTTAGATTAGACCAATATTTATATGCATTTGTTGTATAATGATGTTGTATTACCTGCTTACTGTCCGCCCGTTTTTTCCTTGATTAGATACTTGTATGTGATTGAATTGAAGTATCATGATGATGATTGCAAATTGCTTTGGATTAAAAACGTCTGCTAAGTGCTTAGATTATGAATTGTAAACACATTAGCTCAACCATAGGTGCCTTTGTTTCGCGTAAAAAATGGAAAAATATGCCAGCACTCTAAAGTTCAGTTCATGGTTATTAAAAATAAAGACTCATAGGAAAGAGGAAAGACTCATAGGAAAGAGAACTTAGTAACACTGAGTTCTATACCCCTTTAAATGGTGACCCCACCACGAAATTCTCTCAAGAAATTGAATCATTTTTTACCAATGCTTTGAGTGAATTTCTGATCTCTAAAGATGAATTTAGTTTTCTTTTTCAAAAACATCCTGTCCGTCCCTTATTCCACTGTCTGCCCAAAATCCACAAGTCTCTGGTTGAACTTGTTCCAGCTTGCCCCATTGTAGCGGGTAACCAATCTCTAACAGAGCCCTTATCACAGTATATTGACAGACATATCAAAGGTTTTGGTCAACCAGCTCCCATCTTGTTTAAAAGACACTACTGATTTTTTTTAACGAAATTGAATCTATTGGTAACATTCAGGAGAATGACTATCTATGTAGCCTTGATATAGCCTCATTGTACACTAATGTTCCCAATCAAGAGGGCCTCAGTGTCTTAGCCTATTATTTGGACCTATTATTTGGACCAAAGAGAAAGCAAGATTCCCCTGACTGGTTTCCTGGTTGAACACACAAATTTGGTTTTAAACAAAAAAATTGAGAATTCATACTATCTTCAGTGTCAGGGGGTCAGCATGGGTAGCCCCTGTTCTCCAATTTTGCAAACTTCTTTATGGGGAAATTTGAGGAAGATTTCATATATAATAACCCGTTTTCTGATTCAATTAAGTCTTGGTATATACTGTAGATGACATTTAGTCATTTAGTCTTCAGAGGCTCGTTATAGAAACTTTTTGACTTTAAGTCTTACTTAGGGCTTACTTAGTTCACCATGGAACACAGCCAACACTGTCTCCTTCCTAGACGTACAGGTCCATAAAACAAATGTAGTTGATGCCATTGTTCACAGAAACGAAACTGATCGTAATAGTCTTCTACACTACTCCAGTTACCATCCACCTGGACATCCAACAGAAAAGTTTACCCTATAGTCAGTTTGTCAGAGTGAGAAAAATCTGATGTCACTTTTGAAGAGCAGGCTGCTGCACTGTGTTCTAGGTTTGCCTCTAAAGGCTATAGTCACACTGTTTTGAATCAGGCTCTAGAGAGAGCTAGAGGTCAAAAGAGGTTAAAAGGGAAGACCTACTATCTCCCAAGACGGTGCCTTCTAAAGGGTCCAACAGAATACTCTGTGCTACTACCTTTTCTTCTGCTTCTAGCGACATTCATAAGGTCATTCAAAATCACTGGCACATCTTGTCTTCTGACCCCAGCATTGGTTCAGTTTTTAGAAACTCTCCTATCTTTGCCCACAAGTGGGCCAAAAACTTGAGAGACACTTTAATAAGAGCTGACTTATATACCCCACCACCAACACATGACTCAATCATGGCTTTTCAGCATATTTCAACACTTCAAAACAATCTTCTTTTTTTTTTCTTTTTTCTATGAAGGCCCATCTTCTTGTATATAAAATTGGAGGAAACACTTATCTTGCTCCCTCTTTCTGACTCTTTGCAGCCTACTGACTCAGCATGAACTGACTCCTAGTCAGGAGTCAGTTCATGCTGCTATTTATGCATTATGGACTGATACAAAGTATTGTGTGCTCTGGACAAACAGTGCTGTCGCTCTCTGCCCTGACCCTTCATATTCACTTACACCAATTCTTGTGGTATCACGTACACGCCTTTTGAAGTTTGGTACTGTACACAATGTTTTTTTTTTTTAATAGCCCGTCTGGAGACTTCAGCTGGTTTGGCTTCAGGGTCCAGCATTCACTGCCATGTGAGCGAATAGACAATTCAATTCAATTCAATTCAATTGGCTTTATTGGCATGAGAAAACATACGTTTACATTGCCAAAGCAAGAACAGAACAACAAGAAACAAACAAGGAACCAGTACAACAATGTATCAGTACAAAGGTTATGAACAAGGTTGTATACTCTTCAATAAATCAAATTTCTATATGCCTAACTCAATCGATGTAAGAGTACAATACAATGTTTATTCTTCAGGGTGGTTGTGTTCCATTTGAAAATTAACATTTTGGAGTTTTTGACCCGACAGCAGAGTATGCTTTGTCATTTGGGTAAATTCAGTTTTTCTAATGACAATATCAACACAGGAATTTAAATAACTGGTTGCAGTATCAATAATTCAGGGTTATTACAAGAGACCCGGTGACTGAGAAATAAGTTCTGTGGCATCATTTGATTGGGTCAGGTCCAGTTAAACCTGTCCTATAGTCCTCATAGCCCAGGGTTTTGTCATGATAGTGTGTGTGTGTATGGAGGTGGGGACGTTCTTCACTCTCATGCTATGGTCAATGTCCAGTTAAACCTGGTAGTCCTCATAGCCAAGGGTTTTGTCATGATACTCTGTGTGTGTGTGTGTGGAGGGGGGGGGGGGGGTTCTTCACACAACTGGCCAGTCTGTTGGCATTTTGCACTCCTGCTATGGTCAATGTCCAGTTAAACCTGGTAGTCCTCATAGCCCAGGGTTTTGTCATGATACTCTGTGTGTGTGTGTGTGTGGAGGGGGGGATCTTCACACAACTGGCAGTCTGTTGGCATTTTGCACTCCTGCTATGGTCAATGTCCAGTTAAACCTGGTAGTCCTCATAGCCCAGGGTTTTGTCATGATTGTGTTTGTGTGTGTGTCTGTGTTTGTGTGTATGGGTAACGTCCAGTTAAAGCAGTATGGTCCTCATAACCAAGGGGTGTGCCATGATTGTGTGTGTGTCTGCGTTTGTGTATACTAGGACCTTACCCGTTGAATTAGCCCTACATGGCTATTATTCTTTTTCAAGAATAAAGCCATACCTCACGAGCCATGACTTGTGGTAACATTTAAATGTTGGCGCTCTTTTCATACTCATTATTCCCTGTTTACTTACCCATTAAATAATTCCAAAGACGTGGAGTGCGATATAGTCCTCTAGTTTCATATCCATGTGAAAGTTGTGGCACAAAACGCCTATTTAGTCAAATATCTCCACTTTTCACGAGACACACACAGACTCGGGCAAAGGGGCTCATAATACCAGCTGAACGCATTTTGACAACTTCCTCTGATCGCTGCAAACGTCATCAGGCTAACACAAAGATTTTGGGAACACAATTGGCAGGTGGTGTGATTAATTACCCAGCCCCTATCGCAATGCACCAGGCAATTGTGTTCCCCGAACTTTTAGTCTTAGCCTGATGACGTTTGCAGTGATCAGGTGCAGCTGGTATTATGATCCCCTTCGCCCGAAGGGAGAGATGTCTGTGTGTGTGTCTCGTGAAAAGTGGAGATATTTGACTAAATAGGCGTTTTGTGCCACAACTTTCACATGGATATGAAGCCTTCATCAGGGAAGGATCTAAGGTTCATGGAAAGACCGGAACAGCAACCAAGACCCGACCCAGTACCTTGCAAGGCGCTTCAGATTGGGAGTTGAACGTGGACCTGAAGAGGAAACTTGTTTTCCCGCAAGACATGGCAGTGACTTCCCTTCGACCAGATCTGGTATTGCTGTCGAGGAGCACAAAAACCATCATCGTCGCTGAACTCACGGTACCCTGGGAGAAGAGGCTGGCTGTATCAGACCAACTGAAAAGAGACAAATACCAGGACTTGATCGATGAAGCTGTGTTAAAGGGGTGGCAAGCAACCTGCTACCCCATTGAAGTCTGCTGCCGCGGGTTCTCGGCAAAGTCGGTGAACTGCTTCCTGCGGAAGGTCGGGCTGGAACCTAGTCAGCTGAAGAGTGCCATCAGGGACATTACCGCAGCAGCCGAGTCCAGCTCAAGATGGCTGTGGATGAAAAGAGCCCACGTTTGGAACCCTTCCGCCGGTGACGGCTAGTCAGCCGTTGCCGCCCCGCTCAGGAGAGGTGTCAGGGTATGCGGCCTCGTTCAGATAGACCTGGCTCAGGGAGTGACGCCCCTGCCTTGCAAATTTGCCCCCCCCCCCCCCCGCCCGTAGATGGAAAGAGCCCACAGGTGGAACCCTTCTGCTGGTGAAGGCTGGTCAGTCTGCTGCCCCACTCAGGAGAGGTGTTCAGGTTAAGGGGCGAAACACCAGCGACCCTGAGACACCTGCTGACAATGTTCCAACTGTGGGATCAGGGAGTCGTGCCTCAGGAGATCTGCATCAGTTAGCATAGGTCCTAGTTGCAGCTTGTAGCGAGCATCTCTGATGTTTACTTCACCCTATATTTGTACATGGGAAATGGTAAATCACACAGATGAAGCTGGCCATTAATCTTCTTCATTCTGTAGTTGTGTAGACTTGGGCTAATTCAGATATTTTAAGCTCCCAAAAAGCTACATCTGGTTCACCATGTCCATCATTTAACCTGGGGACCACTGGTGAAACCCACTGTTTTAACCCAGTGCAGACTCGGAGGGAGACGTTTGTGGGCGCACACACACGCATAGGAAAAGTTGCACGTCCCTGCTGTTGTTGAACAGTGGTCACGCATCCGACCCGTTGCGAGACGAGGCTGTCACGGGGCAGCCCGTGCCCAAAAACTATCTAAAGAAGCACACACACACAAACACACAGAGGCAGCCAATCATTATAACATCACCGGCCGGGTTGGGTGCTACTGCAAGTGACTGTGGGGTGTGGGGCGGAGGGCTAAGAGACATTGTTTGTGCATGGTTGCAATAATTCATTTCATTTAGTTCATTATTATTCTTAATGAGTATTCAATATTATTAATAATTTAACTGGCAATGCATTGGTTCATTATAATGAATTAACTTGAAATAATACAGTCATTTCAGAGAAAACATTTCATTCATGATCAAACATTTCATTCATCCTTTGTCTCCACCTCAGCACTGGCCCTCCTCTGCTCAGCTCCACTGCCAAACCAGAGCAAAGGCAGCCATTGGCTGAAATAGAGTGTGGAAGGTGCCACGTGCTGTGGGGAAGAGAGGGGTGGTTTACAGACTGAAATGATTGATATCGGATTACTATACAATATAGTGATGTGAATCATAGGGATGTTAGTCTAACAACTAATATCTATTGCCATGGATTTATATTGCCTGTATTTTGAGTCCAGTGAGCTTGTAGATCTGCTGCATTGACTTAATTGAGAACCCTCTCAGTGGTGGGATCCACCCCTATAAAAATGAGACTGCTGTGAAGGCTCTTCAATTCTGTCTACCAGCCGTGCTGCGCGCACACACACGTGTGAGAGTGTCTAGGGCCTGTACAGTGGCCATAGCCTAGTGCATTTTTTTTGTCAGTCCTCAGTTCGCCTTAGTTTTTCCTCGGTTCTTTCTTTCGTTTTTTGGCCAATATTATTTTGCTGTTTTTTTTTTTTGTTCAATGTATATATGCACTACTGGGATTTAATAAAACCCCTTAAAAGACATCTTCGACTGTTTTTGGAGCCTCCTGCCAATTGGGCAACCTCACAGAGGTTATCTTTTTGGCAATGCGAGGCACCCAGGGCTCACCCGTGTCCATGCGCTTATATTCCATGTTGGTGTCGAAAGTCATTCAGCTTTTTTTGGACAGAGCGTGAGTAACGGCATGCAACTGTCCTTGCGCACTTGGTCTCTCGATTCCATGCAAGTCGGCTGTTGTTAGCTTGAAGATCGGCTTGTTTTTAGCGAACACCACCGCTGTACGGTAGCATTATAAATGTATCGCAAATGAGATACCCAGTCGACTGTAGAGCCCTGGGCGGGGGGGGGGGGGGGGGGGGGTGCCGCCTCCTCCTCCCCAACACCAATACCGCGTGTATAGGAATTGAATTGTATAGCCCATTATCAGCTGCATTGCTGGTGTAGCAGTGGGAATATGAGAGTGGGGTAACACCGAGAACGGTGACCTGTGATGTGTGTGACGGTAGGGGGCGGTCGGAGTGTCCCATATTAAGTCGATGGGGGAAAATTTAATGCACTATTAAATTAATGATTCATTAACAATTTGAAAAAGGGGCTTTGTCTGTCTATAACACATGCTCAATGACTGTGAAAATTCAGACTGATTGGTGCAGTCTGTGAGAAGTTCTGGTGGCTTCAGACAGACAGACAGACAGAGAGACAGACATTCATTCATTCATGTCCTTAGTTATAGTATGGATGAATGGGTAACGTCCAGTTAAAGCAGTATGGTCCTCATAACCAAGGGGTTTGCCATGATTGTGTGTGTGTCTGTGTTTGTGTATGGGTAATGTCCAGTTAAAGCAGTATGGTCCTCATAACCAAGGGTTTTGCCATGATTGTGTGTGTGTGTATGGATAATGTCCCAATAAGTAAGGGAGGTCTTCATAAACCACCTTTGTGCTAGGAAACGCCTTATTCTGCTAAGTCCCACCTTGCCCCGCCCTGTCCTCATAATCCTCAAAAAGTCTGACTTCATTTGTATGTGAAAATCTTGACCTCCTTTGACAATTGTTGAAGTTCAAATAGACAGAAATATTCCTGTTTTTGAGGGTAATTTTTTAGTCTTTGCGGCATATCTCTAAGACAATGGGAAAGGTGGGTCCCCATAATCCATGAAAAAACTGGTATGATGTGGAATGTCCTCATAAACCACCCGTACCAGTATGTGTGTGTGTGTGTGTGTGTGTGTGTGTGTGTGTGTGTGTGTGTGTGTGTGTGTGTGTGTGTGTGCTCCCTTGCAGTGACTGTGTCTGCAGCAGTGCACATGCATGCGTTTTATGAGTGCATGTGGAGGGAACAGCCATCTGAAAAGGCACATCCATGAGCAAGTTAAAACAAACCCATATGAAAAGCACTAGAATGCACTAGAGCAGTGGGTTTTCAACCGTTTTCTGCATTTTAGCCATTGAGGACCACCGTCCTCATTTGATGTTGAGATTAGTCTCTCAGCCTAATTCAGGAGAAATAACTGACAAAATGTTGGTCCAAATAGCAATTCTTCTACATTTTCTGAAAATTAGGTCATTCAGATGGTTAAATATGATTTAACTCTTGAGATTGTCATTTTACGACAGCGTAAAATGAAACCAAGTTTGGTTTCGGACCTGAAAGGGTCCGTAAAGGGTCCGTTTGGTGTCATTTTACAGTCTCAAGAGTTACAGATCTAAAAGGGTCCATTTGGTCCTTTCTAGGAATGAAGGACGACTCTATCATAGGCGGAAAAATTGTGAAAAACAAGGGTTTTATCTCTGGCGTCTGTCAACCAATTTCGCCCCAGCTAACAAACAAAAAAGCACCAGATTTTCCGCCAGGAGTTTTTCACTAATTTTGGCACTAGGGGGGTCTGGAAAAAAAGCTAAATATAGCGACAAATGCGCCAAATTGGCAACACTGAGTGAATCATAATATATTCACATGTATATACTGTACATACTGTATATACTGTACATATAACACTACATTATTGAGTATGTCTAGAAACACATCTGTGGATTCTAAGATTATCGCTACCAACAAGCATGTATTTCATGTACTTCATGTATTTCATCTGGCACTAGTTTAAAGGTCATCATGCTAATATCAACTTTTTCTCATTTTAACTATGACAAAGTTGTGATAACATTCGAAAATGCAAACATATGGCTATATAAAGCCGTTTCTATGCTGTATCCGGTCGGAGGACACTCTTCTGAAAAACCCCTCCCACCAGCTCGGAAAGGCCCGAGCCAAAACAGCGCGTCACCAGTAGAACACGCTGACGTCACACCTCTAGGAACACATAGGAACACATGTTAAAAACTCCTCGGAATTCCATTATTTTAGCGTCATGTTAATGAAGTAAATAAAAATCTTTTTTGGTTAGCATGACCAGGGACCGCTATACTATGCACTCGAGATTTTTTGTAAATAATCCGCCAGCCGTTTTTGCATTATCTACGGGGAAACACGGCTGTGCACGGCTCGCATTTCTACACAGGCTTGGGGGGCGTGTCTTTCTTGAGTCACTGTATCCAACCTCCAGGCTGGTTCCAGCGGGCCACGCTCGCTAGCCTGCCCATGAAGAGATTACGTCTCTTGGGCAGGCTAGTGAGGTTTACTCGGTGTCGGTATGGGGGGAAATAGACAGAGTTGCGATATTGAGGGGCAGAAAATAGTCTGGTTACGTGGTTCATGTACTTGCGCGAGCCCATAGACTCTAATGTATGTATGTAGTAACTTCTTCCTGTTCTCTCCCCAGCTAGTTATCTATATAACGTAATATAGGCTATAATATAAAAAATAGCTCTTTAATGTGAGCAAGGCGGGGAGTTATAATCAGTAATATTGTTATAACCAGAATTATTTCGACCAGATGTAAACCATATGGCATAATGACGGTCGTATTGCAGTATAAATAAAGCCTCTGTATAGCCTGGCTCAGCCCTGAATCAGCACCGTAAAAATACTACCTTATTTTTTCTTTGTGATTCAAGTAAATAATGAAGTGAGACGAGTGAAACAGAATGGCAGTCCGTTTCACTTCATTGAGGTATAGCCTCTGTATTCAACAATGAGAACAATCAACCATTATTATTGAGCGTCATTCGGAATCTGAATATTAGAAGAACATTAGCTCCGTCGGAACCCCACTCTCTGCTCCGTCCCTCCGCTCCCATCTCTAGTTCAACTTCTTAGATACAAGAAATAATAATCACACCGCTGCCGTGGGATCGTCCAGTAATAATACTAGCAATAATAACAGAAAATAACTTTAACGCCAAACACATGGGTTTGGTCATTGCATCCACTGCTGCTGGACTGCCGAACTGCTGATGTAGACTGCTGATGTAGCATTTTAGCTATCCCCCCATATGCCAACACACATTTTCACTAAATATCCCCGGTAATTCACATCGATAATTAAAAATAATACTCTCTATGTTGGCCCGGGGGCTAGAATTGTCCGCGTTGCCGGGAGAAGACCAAAAACAGTTTCAAAAAGGAAAAGAATAGATGCAATGATTCAGCCCGGTTGGAAGTCAAAGCTAGTTAGCTAGCTTCCTTGGGCTAATGCAACCAGCCCCGCAATGCCTGTGCTGGATAGCATAGCATAGCATAGTAGGCTATCCTACTACTATGCTATGCTATGCTACTGTGGATAACTTTAGCCGGAAGCTCAGCTGCACAACCTGCTCGTAGAAGTTGGCCGAGCGTACCACTGTATACGTCACGCAATGGCACGTTCGGCTGTTTTCCCGAAGCAACAGCTTTTCAGGGAAGCAGGGGGGGGCGCTCAACTTCTTTCTTCAACTCTGCCTATATATTGTATTTTTTCTGAAACGACTTTTTTTCTGGACATCTTTAGGGGGTCATTGATAGATATGCGTCATTAGTTTTTAAAGGAAATATCCGTGATACCTACTCTTTAAAGGTCTTTTTAATCATTGGTTAAAAAAAAAAAAAAAAACAATTAATACACTTTCTCTATTAACAACCTAAATTATGGACCTTGGTTGAAATAAATTAAAGTTGTCCTTTTTAAAGGAACATTCAGCGATTTTTTGGGGGGTGATTTGGAAACTACATGTGTACATGCACACACTCCACAGTGGGAGGAACTGCAACAGGCCAACAACACATACACCAAGGCCCAATGATTGGAGGAAGGCCCCTTCCGTCCTGATTGGACAAAAGGCTTTTCCCCCAAAACCCCAAACTAACTCCAGGGGGCTCTCTAGGAACTCCACCCATTTTAAACATTCTAATATGTCATTAGTATACCCTAGAGGTGTTGTGTGGACATGATAAAAAGTTCCCCCATTCTGTGTTCCCAAGAAATAGAGGTCTGAAGAAAACCATTAACATGGTGAAACATCTTGATGACATCATCAAGATGTATTTTCTCCATGTTTCTTTAGAAGCTTCTTTTTTCTGAGAGCAAACAAATGGAACCAAATGAACCCGCTAGGGTTCATTTGGTTGCATTTGTACACTCTCAGAAAAAATGTTGAAAATGGGTGGAACTTCCCTTTAAGGTCAGCACACTCCAAAGAATAGGAAAAAATAAACATTTCAATAAAGTGAAATTGCTTCCTGTACTGTATCTTTAAGGAAACACAGAAAGAAAATACACATTACCATTTACTAAGCCCAAACCTCAGTGAACAAAAACATTGTGATTAATTGAAGATGAAGTTGCAAAAATGAATCTTCGCTCACAAAATGGGAAGGAGAACGTTGTAATGAACCGACCTGCCACAGATGAATAAATCAGTAAATTGTTAATACTCTGCCGTTCTACTTTTTATTGGTACATGAGCATGATGCGCCACTGTGTGTGTGTGTGTGTGTGTGTGCGTGCGTGTGTGTGTGTGTGTGTGTGTGCGCGTGTGTGCGTGTGCGTGTGTGTGTGTGTGTGTGTGTGTGTGCGTGTGTGTGTGTGTGTGTGTGTGTGTGTGTGTGTGTGTGTGTGTGTGTGTGTGTGTGTGTTTGCTACATTGTCAGGACAACAAACTGACCTTGTGGGGACCTAAATTCTTGTGGGGACCAAAAACCTAGTCCCCACGAGGATTATCATTGAACTCGATAGAAAATGCATTGCTGATTTGCCTGGTAAGATTTTAAAGAAGTCCCCACCAGGATTATAATTTAAATCTATAAAAAAAAGCATTGCTGATATGCAATGCACCTTTAACACAGGTGTGTTAAAGGTGTGTAAAAATGTCGCCGCCCTACTGGCCAAACCCATGCAACTGCAAGATGAGGTCCCCACATGGACGTACCCAGACGGACCCAGAAAAAAAGTATTGAATTTTGCTAATTGAACATTATATTCTCTCTCTCTCTCTCTCTCTCTCTCTCTCTCTCTCTCTCTCTCTCTCTCTCTCTCTCTCTCTCTCTCTCTCTCTCTCTCTCTCTCTCTCTCTCTCATTTCTTTCTGGTCATACCTGAGTTTTTTCAGGGCTGTAGCATGTCTAGAAAGGGGTGTCCCCACATGGGAGGATACAGTCATGGGTCCCCACCATGTAGCAAAAACAAGTATGTGTGTGTTGTGTGAGTGTGCGTTGTTTGTTTCCGCACATAAAACAATAAGTGCACGGGCGAAGGAGGGGGAGAGAGGAAAGGGCCACGCTGAAACGCAATAGATCATACGGCAGAAAAGTAGCAGTCCAAAAGGCTTGTCGTCTCGCCGGGTTGTGTTTAGTGCACTCGGTTGCAGAATAAGTGCGAGGAGAGAACGGCTCCAGCACCGCCATGTCTGCGAGGCGGCATGCATCATCCTGACAGAACGGGAAAATGACAAAGAATGTCTCCTAGAAAGGGGGCCTATAACCCTCCACAGATATAGGAGTTATGTCAGTGGAACCGTCGCCACTTCCTAACAGTGTGTGTGTGTAGTGAGGAGGAGGATTGAGGACCTGAACAGTCCATCTGTGGGCTTTTAAAACAAATTACATCTCGATGTGATGGTCAGGGAGGGAAAAGAAAAAACAACAAGGAGGAAAAAGAAGCGCTTTGTTTGTTCTTCACACTGGATGGGTTCTAGACGGGTTACGTTTGCAGCCCTGTGGTGGAACTTGGATGAACTTTATTGACTTGCATAATTTTCCATTTGTGCAGATGTTTAGGCAGATGTTTAGGCTTAAAGGGGAACTCCACGCATTTTCAACATTTTAATATGTCATTAATATAAAAAGAAGAGGATGATCCGGGCACACGGGAAGTAAAAATCAAGTACTTTATTAGACTAAAACATAGCCATGTTATGTTTTAGTCTATGTTTTAGTCTAATAAAGTACTTGATTTTTACTTCCCGTGTGCCCGGATCATCCTCTTCTTTTTATATGGATTATTCCCATTTTTGATCTGAGTGAGCACCGTTTTACTACATTTTCCACTGATGACCACCTCCATCTGAGCACCTGGTTATCTCCTGTTTGCAAATGTCATTAATATACCTTAGAGATGTTGTGTGGACATGGTAAAAAAAAAAAAAGTTCCCCCAATTCTGTATTTCCTGAAAAATGGAGGTCTGAAAAAGTCATTAACATGGTGAAATACTTTTGATGACATCATCAAGATGTATTTCACCATGTTAATGATTTTTCTTTCAGGCCCATTTATCCTGAGAGGGTACAAATGGAACCAAATCGACCCGCTAGGGTCCATTTGGTTCACATTTGTACCCTCTCAGGAATTTTTTTTTAAAAAATTGGTGGAATTCCCCTTTGTTTATGCAAAGTGTTTACCTGCACTGTTTTTACCTTTCTCAAAAAATAACTTCAGCTATAAAACTCAGAGGTATAGATTTCATTTTGGAAACAGAAACACGTAACATAGTTTCTACAACTACAAAAAGCACACAACATGTTCACTAACCTACTGCTTTTGGAATCAAGGGAAACTCGATTAGGGCTTGCAAATGGAAAAATAATGCTCAAGTTGATACTGAACCTGTGGAAAAAACAATAGGCGTTCTTCCTCCAAGAAAGAAAATATTTATATAAGCTTTAGAACGTGATAGAGCATCATAGAGTGTAAGGGCTTAAGAGTGATTAATGTTTTTATATTAAAAACAACAGCAGATGGTCTGTACCTACCTTGCTAGAACCCTGTTGCTATGGCGCATTGCTATCATGGATGGATGCATGATCCCAGCTATAGAGATACGTCTGTTAACATTCCGTCTCTATTCTCCAACACTTAGTCCAAAATCTAGCCTTCAGACTGGGGTCAGGCTATCACAATTTTTTTGTGAAAATCAGTGTTGATTCAGAAGTCCATACTGATGTTAGATCGTGTTGTGCCGTTGGTGAAAGATAAGCATCATCATAAGCTGTCTACGAGCAGTTTGCTGTCGGGCACGCACACAAACACACGCGCGCGCACACACACGCAGGTGCGCACACACACACACACACACACACACACACACACACACACACACACACACACACACACACACACACACACACACACACACACACACACACACACACCCCCAAAGAAGTGGCACTACTATACAATGTGTTAAATGCACGGCGTGTGCAAATTGTTGATTCGACGTGATCTCTCAGCTCAAAAGCCGCTTCGCTCGGATAAGTGGATAGTCGGGAATTGAATTATCGCAGTGTGTAAAAAGAATGAGCATTACGATCACAGTCGAGTGAATGTCACGATGGTCGTCGGCTTCCTAAATTGTCCAAGAAATCGAACAAAAATTAAAGAAGCGGCAACCGCGATAACAGAGCATAGACGTCGGAGGCACAAAGAGTCTGATTGCCTTCTAATGGCAAAAGCAATCGAAAAACACACGAAGCGACTTTTCAGACAAAAGGAAAAAACTAAAAACCAATGATGTTCCCCAATCAACTTTTGGTGTTCCTCCTCACAATGTAGGCCCTTCGATCACAAACCAAAATAATAGCAATCGTCAGACAGACTACACTGAAACAAAAAACGAGAGAAAAAGCCGAGGCAATTAGAGACCGCATCATCTTCAAGGGCAGGTTGAGAGTTTGATGGCAGCCGTGTTTGCGATCGGCTGTGGAGAAGGTGGAATCGACTTTTATGAATGCACCCGAAATAAATGCATTCTTCACGGCAGCCACCGTAATGGAACAGAGAACAGACATTAAAGGGTAGAGAGCAGATGAAGATGAAAACTAGTGACAACCCTTTCCTAGCAAGTGTTGATGTTCACTGCAACCTTTTATTTAAATTCGGAAACACAGTTGAGAGCAAGCTCTCATTTTCAATACTAGCCGAATAAAGAAACACACAGAATACAACGATAGACGATATAAACATATCCATCGGAATATCAAAGGGTATATATCAGGGGTTTTCAACCGATGGTCCGGGGACCACCAGTGGTCCTTGAGAGGGTTCCAGGTGGTCCCCAGCTAAGTTGTTTAACCAGATGTAACTCTTGAGAACGTAAAAATGAAACCAAATGGACCCGCCAGGGTCCGTTTGGTTTCATTTTTACGTTATAAGTACGTTATAAAAAGTTATAATATACATCATCATGTTGATCTGTATGTTTGACTGTTTTGTTTCCTCAAATCCAGCCTGGAATTGTGGACAAGAGCAAAATAAATCTTTAGTTTTGGGGTTTCTGTGGTGCTTAATGTCCTCAAATGGTGGTCCGTGACTCAAATGCTGAATAAATGGTGGTCCCTGGTATCAAGAAAGTTGAAAACCCCTGGTATATATGGATCAAGTACGTACTGTAAAAAAAAAAACCTTAGCAACAAGATCCTACATGGGAGATACAGTAGATACAATACAGTAGAGGCAGGAAGAATCTGATTGGTTAATTCGGTCGTTCCCTAATTGACATTGTGACCAAAGCACATTATTTTCTTGTATCACTTTATTTGTTTCTGTACATGTTATTATTGAGAAAGGAAATGTAACATGGGGTTCTACATATCTCCGTTTTAATGAATGGAATTGGGATCTGTGCTGGGGAGTGACAGCTGTCACTCATTGGACTGGTGTCGCCTCCCACGGAGGTGACATAGGTAGGAAGTGACTGACGCGGAAGGGGGGACGATTCGAAGGTGTGTGTGTGTGTGTAGGCCTGCATGTGCAGTATCAAGCGCCAGATAGCGACCGAGATTGTTTTTGGATCAGCGTTATCTGCAGCTAATTAAAACTTATAACTGTATTGGGGAGTGTTGCGCAATACCCGCGACGAAGAAGCCTTTTGGAGCGCCGGGTGCGAGGAGTGAGCGGGACGCATACCGGTGAGAACTTTCCAACTCTTCGTTCCCTTTGGATTACAGAGCATTTAGGGTACCCCGACCATCTTTTCATTTTTTCTTTTTTTCTTCCTTGGATCCAGTGGATTATTATCGCGTTTCGGATCGGAGCGAGGAGGAACATTGAGGCCAGCGTGTGCGCGTGTAGCCGCTTCATAAAAGAAGAGGACGCGAGCGCGGACTTTGTTATTTATTAATTTATCAACGCACGTGATTGCGCTGTCGCTGCGTTGTTGACATTTGTTGCGCTGAGGTGCGATAAACACCTCTGGGACTCTTTTGGATCGGGTGGGGGGGTTTAAAAGTTGTTTTTTGTTTGTTTAAGTTTGTTTGATTGTTTGTTTGGTTTTTCGTTGTATAGGGAGAGAGACAGGGACAGGAAACGCCAACTCTCTATTAAATGATGTAAAGTTAAACTCTACGTTCCCGTTTTTTTTCCTTGTAGTGAATAGTTGTCCTTTGAGTCAGAGGGGCAATTGTTACAACATCATCATGATGGCGTTTGCTAATGTGATTATTATCTCCCCGGGGGGCATGTCAGCACAGCTTTAATACAAAGGCAAGAACATCACTGCACATAAAAACACACCATGGGGTCTAATTAAGTGCGGTCACCTCTTAAACATGTACGAAATTGGAGAGAGGGAGAAAAAAAAATCGAGGCACTCCATTTTTAAATTAAGCTTTGAGTGCCATTAATTTTGACACTGTGTCACTTCAATATAAAATGCGTCCGCAGCTGTTTACAGCAGGGTCCAGGTGCTGTAATTATTATATTGAAATTGTTGTACTTTCAAAATGGTTTATCGGGACACCTTACACGTTCCCAGGGGCAGATCTAAGCATGGGTATGGGGGAGCAATGCCCCCCTAAATGCCCAGTCTGCCCCACAAACACGATGGCATGCAAAACAACCCAAGATGTTTACAAATTAATGTGCTTATATTTAGAATGATTTGAAACACTACTACTGCTACTAACTAACTACAGTTGTGTCACCACTAAACCAACAGCATTTCATCATGAAAACAGAAAACTCTCTGAGTCAGACCTTTAGCTTTATGCATGCTGCGTGTCTGTTGCAACTTCAGCAACAACTGATGTTATTATTGATGCTTTACTTGCCTAATAAAAGTCTTGTAACCAAAAATGGTAGCCGCCCCCATACCATTTACTGCTGCCCCCCAATTGGCAAAATGTTTCATCCGCCGTGCACATTTCATTGTTTTTTTTTTTTGGTTTTGTTTTTTTTGTTTTGTTTTGTTCTACTGGCTCCGATATGCCAGAGGTTATTCTAGGTTATTCTTCCCCTTTGGGAATTGTGTCCTGGTTTTGTCGTTCTGGCACACAAGGTTATACGTACAGTTGTGTGGTAGCCTACTGTGCATTTAGCCTTTAAAAAGCATGTTTGTCTGATTCTAGTGTTGACAGCTGAAACGTGTGGCGGTGGTCCAGGTGATTAGAGGGTCATTATGGGTGGAGTTGAGTACATATTTGTTCACTGTCACACCCACTTCTGGCCATCTCAGCGTGTTCAAATGATATTCAGTGGCTTTTCTCGGCTTTGGGTATCATGGGCCCAACCAGATTAGAATGGTCATATCGCCTTGAAATAGTTCCCAATTCCAATGAATGATTCATCATTATGAAATCTTACATTCTGCAATTCTCGTGATATCATATGCAATTGTACCCAGTCACATAGAGGCCTACTGTCAGCTAGCAATTCATGTCTTGTGATGTCCAATACTTGTGATGCTTGATTCCCCGTCCTTATGCATCTATCTGTCTCTGTATGGCAGCTCATCCTGTCTGTCTGTCTGTCTGTCTGTCTGTCTGTCTGTCTGTCTGTCTGTCTGTCTGTCTGTCTGTCTGTCTGTCTGTCTGTCTGTCTGTCTGTCTGTCTGTCTAGACAACATCTACCCCTAGCCCTTTTTAAATATACTGTACGTTTTCCGCTGTCTGTTTCTGTTTCACTTCTTCCCTAGTGCATGTCTCTGTGAAAAGTGTGACAAAAAGCACTAAGCACTCACGGACACCTCTCACTGCTTTTGAACAAGTGCAGAGCAGAAATAAAACACGAAGCCTGCTGGCTGTACCGTCTCACATAATGGGCTGCGCGTTGCAACTAACACACTGGCATAGGTCCAGTGTTTTGTCAAGCCGGACTACAACTAAAATGACTTTGTCATTGTTTATTTTTCTCTAAACTAGACTAAAACTAGACTAAAATGATCGAGAATATGAATTACTGACTAAATCTAAAAGATGCCTGGCAATAACAACAGTGGTGTTGCTCTTTTGAGGAAATTTCGGCGACCAGGTCTGAGGTCTAGCATTAGAACATTAACTGCACCATATGTGTACGGTACTTTGTTTTATAGTTAATTAGATAAAAAATACTTAAAGGGGAACTCCAGCCATTTTCAACATTCTAATATGTCATTGACATACCTTAGAGATGTTGTGTAGACACGATAAAAAGTTCCCCCAATTCTGTATTTCCTAAAAATGGAGGTCTGAAAAAAATCATTAACATGGTGAAATACATCTGATGACATCATCAAGATGTGTTTCACCAGGTTAATGATTTTTCTTTCAGACCCCTTTTTCCTGAGGGCATACAAATGGAACCAAATGGACCCGCTAGGGTCCATTTGGTTCACATTTGTATCCTCTCAGGAAAATTTTGAAAATGGGTGGAATTCCCCTTTAAATCTAATTAACTAATACTAGTTTTATAGTTTAGTTAAATAATTAAATTCTACTCATCAAACCCTGTACACTCAAAACACACTCCATATACATGGTCATAATTAATTCCACGTCGATCTGAGCCCCCGTGCCGAAGCGAAAGTGGCTTCTCGCCCTCAGGGCATCGTATTGGTTGTATAAATGGACCGTTCGGCATAAATACAGCACCTACAACATTATTTCCTGAGAAGCAAGTATAGCTTTCTCAATTGCCAAATCATGAAATATGTATTTTTCTCGTATTGATTCAGGAGTATAAGACCACAAGGAGAATGATGAGTTTATCGATTCCGTCACTACATTTGAACTCCCGAAGCGTAAGGCGGGTCGGTAAAATAACACATCGTAACATATTTACTGTGAGGCACCGAATGAAAATAAAGGAAAATGGTCCCTGAAAGATGATTATATTCTGACCTAGAGAACTCACTCTACCAGTGTTTTCTAAATCCTGACATTTTTCTGACAAACAGAGCCAAAAAGACATACACGTATTTGGGCAGATGCCGAGCAGTAAATAGTTACACAAAAAATAATAGAGACAGCTCGCACACTGAGGGCTCAAATGCTGAAATGCGTGATGCCTTCATTGCACCATCAAGGTGACTGTTACGTTTCCAGCACAATGTGCTCTTCCTCAGACACTCACTGTGCGAGCTGTTTCTTTATTATTTTGAGTTTTCTGAAAAACCTTGTTTCCTATGTCAATGGCCCTTAATATTTCATGTCAAAGACCCCCCAAAATCATGCGGATGCGGAGGGGCCGTTTTCTTTTTAGAGCCATCTAAAGTTTTTTTTTTTTTTTTTTTTGCTAAAATCGTTTTTAATATTAAAAAAGTAGGAACTTTGATCTCACTACTAAAAACAATTTCAATTTCAGTCAAAAAACGAAAAAAAAGGCTCTAAAAGCTCTAAAAGGCTCTAAAAAGGAAACGGCCTTGAATCTATCACATTTTAAGTAAAAAATGTTCACACAGGATACTCAACTTAAAAAAAATAGCAAACCTACAAGCTGGCACACTATCAGCTTGTAGATCTGCTGTTTTTCAATGCTTTCAGCAGATAAAGCTAACACGTTCAATAGCTAAAGCTAATGTCAATTCCTTCTGTATCTAATGCTAATGCTTTCAATAGCTAAAACTAATAAAACACTAAACTAAAACACCAAAAGGCATCCCACCCAAAAATTGGGCAAAATAAATGTCCCAATGCACCTGCAGTGTGGCCTCTCTTTCGGGGCCAGTGAGGAAGTGAACAGTGTACCCCTGCAACTCACATTGTTTGTGAAGTGTAATAAAAGCTGTAATGAATAAGCCGCCTTGTCACCCAAGATGAATAGTATGTTCCTCCTTCTTCCCCCACTGGTTTGTCTTCCGTTGGGAGGAGGAGGAGGAGTCCTTGGGGGGGATGTTTCTTTGCCCCCGGGGGAAATAAAAATAAAAGAAAAATCGTTGTGACTACCGTGCAAATTTCCTGCCACGCCACGGTGCCAAGATCTTCATGTTCACGTCGTGCCAGAGGTCATCAAGACTTTTTATTTTTGTATTTTTTTTTATTAAAGAACGAGTTTAGATTCGTAGCAACGGCCACCTCCTACACACACACACACACGCACACACGCACACACGCACACACACACACACACGCACACACACACACACACACACACACACACACACACACACACACACACACACACACACACACACACACACTTTTTGTCCTCCCATCCCTCCTCCTCAGGGGCGGATGTAACATGTCCCATTTCGGGCGGGGGGGGGGGGGGGGGGGGGGGGGGGGGGGGTCAAGAGAACATGTTGGAGCGGCAAGAGAAAATGGTAAGGGTGCGGCGTCATGAAGTCGCACCCATACCATTTTCAGTTACAGGACTTTTATTAGTCAAGTAAAGCATCAATAATAACACCAGTTGTTGTTGAAGTTGCAACAGACACGCAGCATGCATAAAGCTAAAGGTCTGACTCAGAGAGTTTTCTGTTTTCAATGATGTGGTGCCACAGCTGTAGTTAGTTAGTAGCAGTATAGTAGTGTTTCAAATCATTTTAAATATAAGCACTTTAATTTGAAATTGTTTGAAATTGTTTTGCATGCCATCATGTTTGGTGGTGGGGCAGTCAGGGCATTTAGGGGGGGCATTGCCACCCCCCCCCATGCCCATGCCTAGATCCGCCCCTCCTCCTCCTTGTTTATCCCCTCTCTTCCACTATTCCGATTGTTGTCCTCCCACCCTCCTCCTGCGCGTTGCAACCCTCTCCAGAGTCAGCACTTATACCCCGTTAAATGTCCCGGGCCTGGCCCCATAAATCACTGCCCCCCTCCCGCCCCCCACACAACCCAGCGCACCCCTCCCCTCGGCCCTCCCTCCATCCCTCCCCATCTGTCAACACCCTAATGCGCCGACGGGCCGCGCGCGGCGTGACAAACAAGCTGCAGTCCGCTGTCCCTCCCCCGCGCGCTAGCTAGCTGCTGCTGCTCCCCCGACGAGCTACTGTACTCACTTTGAACCACCAGCCCCTAAAAGGGGAACTCCACCCATTTTCAACATTTTAATATGTCATTAATATACCTTAAGACAGGGGTGTAAAACTCAGATACAGAGTGGGCCAACATTTAAAACTGAACTAAGCCGCGGGCCAAGTTTGAACAAACTAACCTTTTAAAGGAGAATTTCACCCATTTTCAAACTTTTCCTGAGAGGGTACAAATGGAACCAATTGGACCCGCTAGGGTCCATTTGGTTCACAAAAAGGGCTCTGAAAGAAAAATCATTAACATGGTGAAATACATTTTGATGATGTCATCAGATGTATTTCACCATGTTAATGATTTTTTTCAGACCTCAATTTTTGGGAAATACAGAATTGGGGGAACTTTTTTATCATGTCCACACAACATTCCACCCATTTTCATTTTTTTTTCTGAGAGTGTACATTTGTGTGCTCTCAGAAAAAAAGGAAACTCATTAACATGGTGAAACACATCTTGATGATGTCATCAAGATGTATGTCACCATGCTAATGATTTTTTTCAGACCTCCATTTCTAGGAAACACAGAATGGGGGAACCTTTTTCATCTTGTCCACACAACATCTATAAGGTATATTAATGACATGGTAAAATATGGTATGGTAAAGTATCGCATTTTGAGAAATATTATTTAAAATGCCTAATTGTATCCATAAAAGTAAATGACGACAAAAACTTAGGCCTACTTTTTCCCCAAAAATATTTTAGATGTGAGAAGTGGGGGGACACCGTCCCCCGGTGTCCCCCCTCCACTACACCCCTGGTTAGAAGTGTCTTGCTCGGAAGCATGAGGCCAGTCCGCTGCCTCCCCAGGTTGGCGGAGGATGTGTAGAGCCCAGGATCACATTAGGAATTGGCACTGGGTGAAAAAATGGGTTACAAAATCGTGGGATAAAATATTTAAAAAAAAGAAGTGTCTTGCTCAGGGACACATCGGCACTATGCTCTGAACAGCCAACCGTGTGGTTACAATCCAGCCACTCTACCCACACCCTGAGCCACCGTCGCCCCGTTCCTGCGGGTTCCACGTTAAGAGTCCATTTCCCCAAGGGAAACTGGACAGAATCGGAGGCACTCTTTCCTATACCCACATAACTTGAGCCAGAGAGGGAGAGAGAGAAGTGGAGACAGCTGGAGTAAGTGACCCACTGTGACTGTCCCCCATGCAGCAGCAGCAGCAGCAGCAGCAGCAGCAGCACTGAAGCCCCCCTGCCTGTGAATGGAACTAGAGCTCAACACACCCCCATTACTCTGTTACACAGCCCCCCCCACCCCCACCGCCTAACCCCCACATTCTTTTCATCATGCTCTCCCTTTCCCTCAGCCTTCAGACAGACACATATGGGCCATTCATTCTACTGAATTGGTTCAAATTGCAGTCCCACCATGAAAAATATACTGTATGGGCTCCATTTTCGTGACCGCTAAACCCCTTATCCCTTAACTTATTTGCCTTTTTAAACTATTAAAAAAAAGCATTTTTCAGTAGTTCAAATGGCCAGTCTACAAGCTCACAACGTGTTAATAGATTGACATGTTGAAATATTCCAAAAAGGTTTTTCAAAATAGTAAAAGCAAAGGGGATTTAGGATAAGGGGTTTAGCATGTAACGAAAATGTAGCCCCTTATGTTTCCATGGTAATGCGTGTGTACAAATTAGGGATGGAACGGTATAGTGACAAATTATCATCTTAATGTTGAAAAAACAAAAAAACCCAAAGTGTATTGTTATGTAAACAGAAAATACCTATTTGCATTGGGAAGAATTGGTCTCAAATTGATATCAAAGTTGTTCAATACTAAGTATGTGCATTATATCTAGAAGTTTTAAGAAGAAAAACGCTACAGAGAAAGCCAACTCGGCTTGTGACAAATCGCGGCAAAAACACAAACAAATGTTTTGGGTCAGGACTATACAGTATATACAGTATGATTTTTGACTTATCAAGCCTAATGTCATTTTGAGGCATACCTTATAGACCAATAAGAACTTAGGCAAGATTCTAGTCTTGTCTGACTAAATCCTGTCTTCTATGTCTAACTAAATCCTGACAGTTTAATGAAAAAGCCGTAATGTTTCCACATCAGTGGATGAAGAAATTATATAATATACCCTAAATGTGCCTCCACTCGTTTCAAAGGCTCATCGCTGACTGCATTAGGATGTGTGTGTTTGTGCCTCCATGCCCGATAACATGTGATCGAAACGGTTTGTTGTCTTCTGTCATATCCTGTCTGTATGGCAGGGGCGGATATAACTTGTCCCATTTGGGGGGGTTGGGGGGCTAGAGAACAAGTTGGAGGAGCAAGAGAAAATGGTGTGGGTGCTGCTGAAGCCGCACCCATACGGTTACAGGACTTTTTATTAGTCGAGTAAAGCACCAATAATAACATCAGTTGTTGTTGAAGTTGCAACAGACATGCAGCATGCATAAAGCTAAAGGTCTGACTCAGAGAGTTTTCTGTTTTCAATGATGAAATGCTGTTGGTTTAGTGGTGCCAAAATTGTAGTTAGTAGCAGTAGTAGTGTTTCAAATCATTTTAAATATAAGCACTTTAATTTGAAATATCTTGGCTTGTGTTGGGAAGGTGGGGCAGACTGGGTATTTAGGGTGGCATTGCCCCCCCCATGCCCATGCCTATATAGATCCACCCCTGCTGTATGGGGTTCTGTTCTGTTACATTAATCCATGCATTTTTCACCTCGGGGCCTAATTGCGGTTTTCCGACGACGGCATGCAGGGATTGGGCCTCGTGAATCATCATTTAGGGGCCGCAAGAGACTAAATCATTACGCCATTTCCTTTAGTCGATGCCTGCGAGTAACAACTGCATCAACCATCATTTCCCCCCGAAATGATAACAATACTTTTGTCAATTTGCAGTTGCTGCAAGTGCCTCCCTCCCCCCAAACATGAACTCCTATAGCGAGAGACGAAAACCCACCCAGAGATCATTTGGTTGGAAAACCCCAAACCACATTGTGGTTGGTAATATGATGATATGATATGATATAGCGCCAGGGATCTGTCTCTAGCTGCCGCACACGCACACACACACACACACACACACACACACACACACACACACACACACACACACACACACACACACACACACACACACACACACACACACACACACACACACACACACACACACACGGCCTCAGAAGCTGTATAGTATAGGATGAAGTTGTGCATGGAAGGACCAGAGGGAGCTACTAGGGCACAGAGATGTGGAATGAATCTGCAGTCATTTCCCCTGCATCTCTTAACCAAATGGAATGGAGAAGAAAATTGTATCGAGAGAGAGAGAGAGAGAGGGAGGGAGGGGGGGAGAGAGAGAGAGAGAGAGAGAGAGAGAGAGGGAGAGGGAGAGGGAGAGGGAGAGAGAGGGAGAGAGAGAGAGAGAGAGACCAGGATCATTTGCAATCTAGCGGTCATTTTCAACGCTTTCCTCAGCTCCGTATAGTAGAAGGCCGTCCTTGTGCTTTTATTTGTTTTCATTCAGAGGCCCATGATGCACTCGGCAATATTTAATCTATTATTTAGACGTGTTTAACTCGATTCTAATTAAACTCCAACGCCAAGTAGTAGTTATTAGGTTTGTCTGAGGTAATTGTGATGTAATTTGCATGCAACTGCCTACCTCCTTCTCGTATTGCACCAGGGGGAGGGAGGGGAGGGGAAAAACACTGAAAAATTAAATAAATAAATACATAAATGAGTTTAACAACCACAACAAGATGCAAACGAGTAACAAGAGTCTTTAGCATTTCATACTTATGTGCTCTTGCAAAACAAAAGTAACAGCCCTTGATTACAGCTATTATGGCGCGTATGCTGCCTGCGTGGCACACTAACTGAGGAACTCATCTGATTGGTTGAACCATGTCATGTGCAGTTGGTCAAACCAGCACCGACTAATCTCCCAGAGCGATTTTTTTTTCAGCGATTATTTTGCGTCATTTTGTGCACTGTGTGCAATGCCACAAGCTTGTAGATCAATGGTTTTCAACCTTTTTCATACTGTACCAGCTCCCACTATTTATTCACAATTTGAGCCACAGACCACCATTTGATGACATTCTAGCCCCACACATCCCAAAACTAAAGATTTCTTTTGCTTTTGTCCACATTTCCAGGCTGGATTTGGGAAACGAAACAGTCAAACATACAGATCAAAATGACCATTAATCTTCTTTCTCTAGTTTTGTGGACTTGGGCTCACATGATAAATATTGGTTTCATTTTACGCTCTCAAAGAGTTACATCTGGTTAACCAACTTTCTATCCTTCTCTCTCAAGGACCACTGGTGGTCCCTGGACCACTGGTTGAAAACCACTGTTGTAGGTGATATGTTAGTAGTAGTAGTAGTAGTAGTTGTTGTAATAGTAGTAGTATTTATTATTTAATATATTTTTATACCACAATTTTGCTACCCATTTTTTCACCCAGTGCCAATTCCTAATGTGATCCTGGGCTCTACACACCCTCCACCAACCTGGGGAGGCAGCGGACTGGCCTCATGCTTCCTTCAATGCATGAGGAGTACAAGCTGCCTTATTTTCACTTGACAGGGGAGTTTCCCTGGCTGGACGTAGCGTGTGGAAGGAACTTGCTATTCCAACCACTTCCTGTCCCCTCCATCAGGCGCCCTGGCTGGCCAGGGGGAGGCAGTCTAGAGCCCAGGATTACAGCATGTTTTTGTGAGGGTATCTACCCTAGGGGACACGGGGAGAACATGCTAACTCCACATAGAAAGGTCCTTTCACCAACCCTGCCTCGGGTATGGGCACTGATGACGGGAGGAGGAGACACGCCGCCAGCACCCACAGCAGCTCCCCTAGCGGGAATCGAACCTTCCAGCTGTGAGGCAACAGCACTAACCACTGTGCCACCATGCCCACATAGTAGTAGTATTTAAATAATGGAAATTGCTTCACGAATCTGAGAATATTGTACTTCCACAGCAAGTTTAACTGAAACATCTGCTTGTGGGGTCCCTCCTTGGCACAACATCTTCAGACGGCGATATGTCCGCGGTCAATTACAATGATACCCGCCGGGGGGAGGTCCTTTGACGCGAAAACGCATGAGAGCGACCGACGTATAGAGAGACCTGGCTGTTTTGGAAGACATTTTCTTTCGGTAGATACGTGGTGTCAGGTCTTAATGTATCATTAATGCAATAGAGCGCTCTCAGATTCACCGTCTCTATTGCATTAGAAAACTTCCAGCGCCGCGTCTTCTCTCCTCCCCTGTCTGCTCCCACCCAGGGGCAGATCTAGGCATGGGCATGGGGGAGAGGCAATGCAAAACAACCCACGATATTTCAAATTAAAGTGCTTCTATTTTAAATGATTTGAAGCACTACTACTGCTACTAACTAACTACAGTTATTGCACCACTAAACCAACAGCATTTCATCATTGAAAACAGAAAACTCTCTGAGTCAGACCTTTAGCTTTATGCATGCTGCGTGTCTGTTGCAACTTCAACTTCACCGACTGATGTTATCATTGATGCTTAGACTTGTCTAATAAAAGTCCTGTAAAGTCCAGAAATTGGTATGGGTGCGGCTTCAAATTGGTATGGGTGCGGCTTCATCGCCCGTGGCACGAAGCGCCACGGGCGATGAAGCCGCACCCATACCATTTTCTCAGGGCAGGAGAAAATGGTATATCATATACCATTTTTATACCATATACCATTTTCTCAGGGTAGTAGAAAATGGTATGGGTGCGGCTTCTCCTGCCCCCCACCATTTGGGAAACGTTCCATCCGCCCCTGCTCCCACCTCCTCTTAGCCTCCCGCTGCTCTCAGACCCCTCCAGAGAGCTGTAACGGCCGCCCCGGGCCGCGCTAACGTGATTGGCATCGATGGTTGTTGGATCAAACTATGAAAAAAATCAAGCCCTAATGGCATTAAGCGTCCAGACGTTGGAAGCAAAGTAGCGAGCACTCAAAATGCTAACCGCGTTAGCATTCTACATGCGTTTGGACGTTTATTTTTATGGATGCTGGAAGTCTAAAATGTGTGATGTGTGTGTGTGTGTGTGTGTGTGTGTGGGGGGGGGGGTTCATGCGTTTTAAATGGTGCATTGAATTAGTGGCTAAATCCAAGGTGCTGTACATACAGTAGATTCTGCATTACATTTACACGCAGACGCAGACACACACACACACACACACACACACACACACACACACACATTCACACCTTTACAGCTACATATACAGTATTAGCAGTGAACGCTTCAGTGCCTTGCTCAATGGCGCCTCAACACTAACTCTGGGCGTACAGCCCACGGGGATCAAACTGGCAACCTTGCAGTTGCCACCGGTCACTCGATCTAACCCTGTGTGTGCCTATGGGTGCGCCTGTGTCTGTGCGTGTAGCGCACGGATGTGTGTGTGTGTGTGTGTGTGTGTGTGTGTGTGTGTGTGCGCGCGCGTGTGTGTGTGTGTGTGTGCTTGCGCGTGCACGTGCGTGTGCGTGTGCGTGTGTGGTCTTTGAAAGAGTAGTAATTATGATCCATACAGTGAGTTGCCTGTAAGTTCAAGCAAACGTGCACAATTAACGCGCCTCGTGGTGGAAACTCGCAAGAGGAAAGCACATTCCCGGCAATACGTTTAAGGCTTAATTAAAGCAACACATTTTGTTTCATCGATGTATTTAATATCAAACTGATTTTGTTATTTAAGAAACTCATGGGGCCAGATGTTGCACCGCGTTTCAACTTGCATGTGTCGACGTGTGCCGCTAGTAAGATGTGAGGAATTAATTAATTGCTTAATCTGATTAATCAAGGCAGCATCGAATTAACCGATTTTGTCTTGATTAGATTGTAGTTTTTGTTTCGACGTGAGATTCTAATTTCTGACACTAGATTGACGCTAGGTTCTAGTTCCTGATGCTAGACTCTTAGTTTGTTGTCACCAGATTGTAGTTTCTAACAATGGATTCTATTTTTCTCTGGGGAAAAATGTATGATGCTAGTGCCAGTGATGCTCACCATAGTTCATGCCAAGGACCACCAGAATTATCTATATTTGGCTGCGGACCCCCCATCTGAAAACATGTTCTAGGCGATCCCCTGATCCTGAAGCAAAGATTTGAGTTAAAAAATGTTTGCTTCGGAAATCGCATACATTCAAAGATTTGCACCACGTTTTCACGATTTTTTCAATAGGTAAAACCTAATGGTTAGAACAACAAAACGCGTCCGGTACACAAAGGGAGCATCGAATTAAACAATCGGCACATGGGACCACCTTCGGCACACATTCCGGTAGTTGAAGCAGAGCTTAAAAACCTCCACCACAGTGGACTGTCTGGCAGGATTCGGAGGCGTCAAAGCGGCTCGAGAATACATTCAGGAATACATATTTTCAGTGATGCTGAACTTTGTTAATTAAGTAACAAAACAAACAGAACACTCCAGGAACATTGTGCGTGGTGATGAATGCAACTCTAGCTGACATCAGGGGGTTACAAAACTACTCAGAGTTTCAACACATGAGGAGTTAACACATTAACCCTAGAAGGCCCAGTGTTGCTTTTTAGCAACATTAACCCTTAAATTATTGTAAAAAAAAAAATAATAATAATAAAATAAAATGTTATCATTATTTTTTTATTTGTTATTTATCATGGTTGAGGGTGATTGTTTAGAATTTCATTGAAATTGGTCATGATATTTGCATAACAATACCCCCCGCAGATGCTGCAATTAATCTCTGGACTTTTGATGCAATTTTTGATGATTTTTAACCTTTGACCTTTAGCCTTTTAAACCCAATAAAAGTATTAAAATGAAAGCAATAAATATGTTTTTGTGATTACTAGAATGTCTAGAACATGTGTATTCATTATATTAAAATATGTCCGCCATTTCTTTTAATTTATTATAATTAATTAGCATGAATAAAATGTATATATTTTTTAAATGCTTTTTTTTTTTAAAATAGACCATGGTAGTACAACCTAGTAGTAAGGTTGAAAACAGTTTTTTTTCCCCCCCAAGTAGAAATAAGATTAATAAGAATAATTTACCTTGGAAGGTAAAAACATTATGTAAGGGATAACAGCAGACGAACCGGTGAGTTGTTTCCTAATAACTGACCTGTGTTATCCCACTTACTTACATGGCTTAATCCATTAATAAATAACTCACATGACCAGAATGCTGGCTTCTGATTAGAACATTCAGAACCATTAGGCGTTACAAAACATTGCAAAACATTAAGAGTTACCAGTTTTATCTTTTGTTTGCCTTTCCTCACGTTCCGATTCCGATCCGGTCAAAAATTCCACGATCCGATCGTGCGATCAGATCCCTGCTTTGCATGCAAAGCGGGCCCTCGCAGAATGAGTCATTTCATCAATCCTCTCTCAGATTGATATGCATAGGAGAGAGAGAGAGAGAGAGAGAGAGAGAGAGAGAGAGAGAGAGAGAGAGAGAGAGAGAGAGAGAGAGAGAGAGAGAGAGAGAGAGAGAGAGAGAGAGAGAGAGAGAGAGAGAGAGAGAGAGAGAGAGAGAGAGAGAGAGAGAGAGAGAGAGAGAGAGATGCACGCAAATGGCAAGCCCGTTTAATGCATTCCATACGTGTCTCCAACCGGGCGCATCCCAAACGAGGCACAAACGGCCCAGTAAATCTGGACCCCTTCTGTATTATTGATTTCAGATTTAATGTACCCCCATTTGTGTGTATGTGTGTGTGTGTGTTTTGCTGGGTCCATAAGAAGTTTACTGCCAAACCGAGCGCCCTGCCTAGTGCAGAAAGAAAGTATAATTTCTTATTAGCAAACCCAAGGCTTGCTTGCACTCATATATTCCTACTATCTGTCAACAGGCATTTCTCTTACAGGGTTGAAATAAGATCACAGCGGGCGTCTCTACGGGGCCAGCCTTGCTCGAGCTGTAATTCAATGTTTCAATATATAAATATATATATACATATTTTTATGGGCCTTCATCCCGCCCGCCCCAAACACAGTGGCCAAACCGTTTGTTGCGGTAGGCTATTTCCTGTTGACACCCGATATTCAATATGTAATCTATGCTGCGCACATTTTACCGTGATGTATGTGTGTATTTTTGGCCTATGTTCCTTGATTTAAGGCATTCTTTTATTCCTGCAGTGTGTCTATTATGATGGCTTGGCCGACGTAGAGATGTAAGACTTTGTTTGGATGCAGCAGTAAAATGCCTAAACGCTTTCGTAAGCCACACCCTCTCCCCATTACATTCCAATGTAAATCCATTTGACATTACACATTAAATACTGGTTCGTTTTTGTAACCAGACCTTCAAAATGTCGTTCAACAAGGCCTGCCGTCTGCAGTGAAAAAATGTGCGACTTAAAAAAACAAAACAAAACATTTTTTTTATCATATAGGAAAACTATTGGTGGGTTTGTCTATCAAATGTTATGCTTAGCTGTGACTGGACAATAGCAGTTTGGGGAGGAGGACTGTTAGAACAATAGGGCAACATCGATTTTATTTTTCAAGAATCAAAGTGTATTTGAATGAAAACTGTTTTACTTTGTATATCACGTTCGTTTTGAAATGCAAATAATCAGCATCGAATGTAATGCAACACACAATAATCGGTTGCTTCAATGCAATGCACCTGACTGGTGTATTTACCAGTTTTTAAGAAGAAAAATATGGGTTTAATTACTTATCCATTCAATATGGACACACTTTGGTCTATGGTGTTTGTTCTACAGTATGTGGCTCAGGAGGTAGAGCCGGTCGCCCAATGATCCGTGGGTCGTTGGTTCAAATCCTGGCTCCTCCTGTCGGAAGTGTCCTTAGGCAAGACACTGAACCCCAAATTGCTCCTGATGTGCCTTGCCTGGCTTTCACACATGCGGCGTAACAACCGCATTTGTGAATGGGTGAATGTAATTGCACTATTTAAAGTCCTTGGATAAAGGCACTATGGCCCTAAATAAACTATTTACCATTTAAGTAGCAGGTCTTGTCCAATATGTGTTCCAAATAATGTCTGTTTTGCCAAAGAAAATGGCTTGCCTCCAAAAAACCTGCTCTATCCACACGTTTCACACATATCTTCTTTTAAAATAGTGACTGTATCGATTTAAAATCATTGTATTGTATACACCATAAAATAACGTCATTGGTCATTTTGTTGCTATGCTACGTCCCAAATTGTCCCAAATCGTCCCAAATACAAAGGAGTGTCTGCATTTAGTTATCTAATTATACTTGGCATAATAGCAAAATGCAATTTAGTTGTCAAATATAACAATGTTTTCTTAGATTACAGGCCTGGGGCGCCCACTGGCCTAATGGACCAGACGCATGCCACATAATATAGGCTTTGGCCTGACAGCGTGTCGCGTGTCCGAGTCTCGCTCATGATGACCTTTGCTGCTTGTCTCCCTTCCCTCTTTCTCTCTTTCCTGTCTGTCTTCACTGTAACTATCAATAAAGACACCAGTGTTGGGTAACCAATTTTAGATTACATATTACTGTAATATTATTACTTTTGCTCCAAAAATGGGTAATAAGTAATGCATTACTTTGCAAGTAATGCCAAGTTACTTCTTTTTAAAAATGAGCTTGTTGTTGCATGCAAAAATAGAATCGATACTATTACTATTGGCTGAAATGGTCAATAAATGGTGGGCCCTGGTGTTAAAAAGGTTGAAAACCACTGTTCTATATTACTGCTGCTGAATTTGTTACATTTTTGTTTGAAACCGACGAGCAAATATGAACTGACTGTGGTAAACGGAATTTAGTGCATGGGTGACTAGGCAGGGTGTAGAGAAAGTTATGTCCAATCAATACCAGCATATTTTTTAGTTTTGCACTTGCACAATTCTCTCCTTCCATCCTGTCTTCCAGGGGCGGATCTAGACATGGGTATGGGGGGGGACATGGGTCTGCCCCCCAAACACGATGCCATGCAAAACAACAAGATATTTCAAATTAAAGTTCTTATATTTAAAATGATTTGAAACACTACTGCTGCTACTAACTACAATTTTGGCACCACTAAACCAACAGCATTTCAAAACAAAAAAACTCCATGCATGCTGCGTGTATGTTTCAACTTCAACAACAACTGATGTTACTATTGATGCTTTATTTGACTAATTAAAGTCCTGTAACCGAAAATGGTATGGGGACGGCTTCATCATGAAGCCATATCCATGCCATTTTCTCTTGCCCCTCCAACATGTTCTCTTGCCCCCCCAAATGGGACATGTTTCATCCGCCCCTGCTTTCTTCCTTCCTTCCTTTCTGGCTAGGAGAGGGAATCTACAGAAAATAATGTTAACAACGTGTGGCTCGCTCTGTCAGACGGCGTGTAGAGTTGCAGATTGCACGCACACACACATGAACGGCACAGAAAGAGTTACTGCTCTCAACAAAAAGAACCTGCGTCAGTGCATTTTGCAGGGTTCAAGGAAGAGGTCCGGTATTTAGACCCAAGTTCTGCAATGTAAGCCCCCTGTAATTTTATTTCATTATATTTTTACACTTGGCCCTGGGAGTGCGGAAAAGCTCCATTTCATGGGGAATAAGCTCACTAATTGCCCCTATACAGCCACCCGGTCCGCACACTGCAGTGCATTTCCTGGCGTTTATTGAAAATGGGCCTGGTCTCGAGTAGGTTCACAGAAAGTCCCACCTAAGTGGTACTTCGGAACCAAATGGACCCTTATGGGTTTGGAACTCTAAATGGACCATTCAGTGATTCTGGGGACAGGGAGGAATTCCTTACATGGTCAGCACACTCCACAGTCGACGATTATCACAAAAAAGAAGGGTCTCAGAGATAGAAGTGCCATTAAAGTGGCTCCATCATGAATTTAAAATCAAATGTATCGTATAAAGATTGCCTTTTAATGCCCTTTTATAGACTCTAGACTCTATAGTCTAAACCAGGGGTTTTCAACCTTTTTCATCCCAGGGCCCACCATTTATTCAGCATTTGAGCCACGGACCGCCATTTGAGGACAACACTCGTTTGAAGAGTGTTGTTCGTTTCATATGTTATCTGATCGCATCTTACGACTCTCTCGTCTTTTTTTTCAAGTGCATGTCCCTGGCTGGTCGATTCATAGTCGCTCTGTGTGTGTGTGTGTGTGTGTGTGTGTGTGTGTGTGTGTGCGTGCGCGCGTGCGTGTGGGCGTGCGCGCGTGTGTGTGCGTGCACGTGAGTGTTACAACTGAACTGGACTAACAGCCAGTAAAGATTCAAATAATTGTAAGAAAGGAATTCTCCTTTGAGCAGCCTCATGGTTTCCACTCACTTCAAGAAAGCATTGATTCCCACCAAAGTTGCTCTGACTTCAGTAGTCATTAAGTGTTTTGAGAAAAAACATAATCAGTCTTTGGAGGGCAGATTGACTGGATGATTTTCAGCTTGCCGTAGGAGTGACAGGGCCACAGAAGAGGAGGCGGTTTTGGCCTTGTACTACTTTCTTATGAAACACTTGGACAATACCAACGCTTACGCACACGCCTTCTTATTGTAGATTTCAGCTTGGCATTCAATACAATTCAGACACATCTCTTAATTAAGCGGCTGAAGGACGTTCACCCTCTTATTGTTAGATGGTACTATTCATTTTTGACTGAACAGTCACCAAGTGTCAGTGTGAATGGCACTATGTCAGAGTGCAGAACACTGAGTGCTGGAGCAACATCAGGGTTGCGTGAGCTCAACTGAAAAACAGTTCTCGAGACATCGAGATGTCTTGGAAAGCATGGCCAAATTTGGCATCACAGTTTGGTTTATCTCTCAGTGCAACTGAGTTCCAAACATTCAAATTGCTACAGTCTCAGATCAGTGGCCTTGCTGTTAGAGCAGGGCTGGGCAATTATTTTTTTCCAAGTTCGGGTCATGCCAAAGACTAAAAAAACGGGACCCAATGCCTCCCTGCTCTGCACACAGCATCAAGGGTTGACTAAGGGGTAACTCCCTGTGACATACTAGCGTCATGTCCAGGGGGTGTACTTGTACATCAAGCTGCCTCACGCTACAGAAACAGGAGATAGGCTCCTGACCTACAGTATATGGGGCTCTAGGCTCGTCCGGGCCTCAGGACATCATGGCCCCAAGCAAGGCTACCAGTGAGATGGCGATAAGCGACCGCAGGTTGCTGACTTGATGATTTGATGTCATTCAACAAAAGTTTGTCATTCAGTAAAGCTGGCAACCATCGTTGTTTTCATAAAGTTGGCAATGTTTTCATCTTAGGCTGCTAAAAGATGCATGTAGTAAAAAAAACAGATGAATCAGTTCATCTACCTCCCCTTTCCTAAACTAACGTACATCTTGACGTGTGTGTGTGTGTGTGTGTGTGCGTGTGCGTGTGCGTGTGCGTGTGCGCGTGCGCGTGCGCGTGTGCGTGCGTGTGCGTGTGCGTGTGTGTGTGTGTGTGTGTGTGTTTACAACATATGTTTACACCCGTTTTACATACTAACTGCGACCTGCAGTCGCAATCTTAAGTCACATACTGGCCTGAATATAAAGACTATGATTTTTTTTCCCCAATGGAAATACTCTTAGAAAGAAAGGTCATATTATAATCGGGTACTAGAATATTTGACATTTCAATTATTTCAAGATAGTTTTCCACAAATGAGTTTTGAGAAAAAAAAACCACAAAAAAAACATGGAGGTTGTCTTATACAACCTATCAAACCCTATACTAACATTTACAGAACATGTCCATTTTCCTCCCGACCTATTTCCCCACGACTGACACGCAACACAAACTCATATTTAGACATTTAGAGATCCTTATAATACAATAACAAACCACTTTAACAAGGACAGGATAATGAAGTCAAGCCATTTCTCATTTATATGACTCCAAAATGGGCAAGGTTTCAGTAGAGGACCAGGAGGGCCCGTTGGCTTCCATTTACATAATTAAAGTTAACAAAGTGAACTCACTGTGATGGCTCCAATTTTTACCTCCCAAAACATCTTGGGAGTTCTGGCACGGACGGGGAGCTAACAATGGTTGCTCGGTGTTTTTGGCCATATGGGAACGTTAATTGAGACACTGAAAGTCGTCCGTCTCCCCCATTAGCACTCCGTTAAGGCAAATTAATCGCCCGTGGCCGTTAATTACAGTATGTCTGCTGCTTTAAAGGGGGATAACATGAAATTCAACTTTTTTATTTTTTGTGTGTTTTCGGTGCTCCCAGGTGGGGTTTCAATCCCCACAAATACGTAGCAAAACCTTGAACAATCGTGCTTCCATAATGAAAATCGCTCTCGGGAACAGCTTCTTTGATTTTTGGCCTCATAGTGATGTCATCCATGCACCCTACTTTGTATAATGTCTCCTCTTCTTCAATCTGCAGTTCCAAATCTGCGTTTCTACTTTGTTTACAATGTCCAAACGGGAATGGAATGGAAACAAGCCTGGTTTTATGTAGAATCAGTAATATAATGACTCAAATATTAAATAGTCTGCATAGCAGCGCCCCCACCACCTCAGGACATTGCGGTACTGCAGCTAAACTGCTTTCCAGTTCATAAAGAAATGACAAGGACTGATTATATCAGAGTGGTGATTGAGGGTCAAGCCATTAGAAATAAACTTGAGGGGCATATGCAATGTGATGTATGTTATTTGCACAGGGCTTGACACTAACACTTGCCCGCTTGCCCGGGGCAAGTAAAAAAAATGGTGGGGCAAGTGAAGACTGCTACCTGGTTGCCCGATCGGGCAAGAGTGCAACTTAGTGCACTATAACACAACACAAGACACATTTGTCTTGAAGGCAGTCATTGCACTCTGCCTCTGTGTCTTCCCTGCTTTCTAGCTATCTCTACCTATCTCTCTGCCAGGTTCATTTGGTTCCAAACTACCATTTTTTTCTGGGGACAGGGACCACTGGGTCTGTGATCAATATGGGCTAATTAAGATGATGAATTTTAACTCTTGAGAGTGTAGAAATGAAACCAAATGGACCCGTAAGGGTCCATTTGGTTTCATTTTTACATTCTCAAGAGTTACATTTGGTTAACCAACTTAGCTGGGGACCACCTGGAACCCTCTCAGGGACTACTGGTGGTCCCCGGACCACCTGTTGAAAACCCCTGGTTTAAAGCACCCAAGTAGGAAGTAAACTTAAATGCAAAATTTACAATATATTTTTGGGGGGCAAGTGACCATGACCTGAGGGCAAGTAGAACCTGACTTGCACTTGCCTCATGGGCAAGTGCCTCGGAGACCTTAGGCACTTGCCCAAATGGACCCGTAAGGGTCCATTTGGTTTCATTTTTACATTCTCAAGAGTTACATCTGGTTAACCAACTTAGCTGGGGACCACCTGGAACCCTCTCAGGGACTACTGGTGGTCCCCGGACCACCTGTTGAAAACCCCTGGTTTAAAGCACCCAAGTAGGAAGTAAACTTAAATGCAAAATTTACAATATATTTTTGGGGGGCAAGTGAACATGACCTGAGGGCAAGTAGAACCTGACTTGCACTTGCCTCATGGGCAAGTGCCTCGGAGACCTTAGTGTCAACCCCTGTTTGCACTTAAAAAACACGACTGAATCATGGCTGTATCCACAGTATTGAGAAGAATATGGTCACCCACTGTGACAAGCAGTATATTTTGTGTGTGATTCGTTATCCAATCAAAGTAATATCACTGGAGACATACAGTGTTCAAGGAGAGGTGTACAGCGGTTCTATGAGCCATATGGAGTGTGTCATATCGATCCTTTTCATTGCCATGTTGTAACACTAGCTGCTGAATCAGATTTCATTACACCCTCCGGTTCCATAATAACAACTCACGGCCACCCGAGCGACTGTAATACAGTGATTGCCTCGGCTTGGAATGAGGCATAAAATGTATTTTTTTTTTCATTGCTTCTGCAGGATAGTTTACAGGAAAGCAACAGGGAAAAAATATACCGGTGACTAGTGTTAGGGAATAATTTAAATGTTTTTTTTTTCTCCAGTGGTGTTTATTAGCTCAATGACCTTGTTGAAGAGTTGCCTTGCTGTTAAGATTATAACGTACAGAACACATAATAGCCGTCATCATCTCAGTACTGTGCGTCGGCGTTTAAAAACAACACTTTCCTCACCGTCGATTTTCATAATAACAGATTTGAATATTTGTTTGCAACAGAGATCGATTAAGTTAACCACATTGGTGCTGTTATTTACAGACAGTGTCGAGACCAATGCCCTTACAAGTAACGCCCTTACGTAAGGGACTACTTTTTTGCAGTAACTTGTAAAGTAATTATTTACATTTTCCCCATGCAGTCACGCCATTACAGTTACTGTGTTTTCAATGGGTGAGTCAGTAGTTACATAATGTAATAAAAAAGTCTCTTCCTGCCTAGACCATGTCATGTAAACTGACATGTTGCAGTGAGTGCGTTCCCAGAGTGAAACACAGCGCTGGCGTAGTCTGGGTGGTGGTGCTAGAGCTGCGCCTGCACAGTTTTAATGACAAGCGTGTTTAAGGGCCGTCCTCGTGCTCCGGCCCTCGACTTGTACCCCAATTTCTTCTCTTTTGGCCCGCTGTTTATGTGAGTTTGACGTCCCTGCATTAAAGCAACGGTTGGCGGAAGAGCAGTCACACATCGTGCCCTCTTTGCCTGTGGAACACTGTCCGTCAATCTGTCAGCCTCTGGACATGTTTAAATCTAGGCTATAAGCCCATCTTTTCTTTCTGCAATACAGTCCCCCCACTTCCCAGTTTTATTGAAACCATTGTTATGTTCACCGTGTCCAGGCCGGCCTGTGATTTTAAAATACTGCTTCTATACGGCTTCTATTTTTCTATTCTCGCCCAAGGCCCTCCTTCCTCCTGATGATTTATACCCAAGCACCCACCAATTTTATTAAGATTTTCACAATGTTTTCTTATTGCTATGATGTGTGTTCTTGAGGTATTTCCGTGTACACAGAAGACCTCTCGGGATGATTTTGTACTGTAGATAAACAAATCTGCAACCGTATTATATAACCGTATATTAAATCATACGGTAAAATACGGTATATATAACCGTATATTAAAATCCGGCGGGTTACACATCATGCTGCATGTTGTTTTATTACCGTATTTAGTTCAGCTGATTTCCAAATGGGCTACTGGAAGCCTGCATGGGACCACATGTGCCCCCCACACCCCCCATTTCAAAATAGGCTTTTAACGTTGCATAGGGCCACTAAATATCTAGTACCGGCCCTGAGAATAACAATAAAATCTTTCGTAGCCTGCAGCTTTTATTGAGAAAAAACGAGAGAAGGAAGTTCTGCATGAGTCTTCCTGCCTGTTGCCTACAAAACAATACTACAACATGACATAGCGATATCGTCATCCTCCGAAAGGAATGGTGCCCAGGCTAGGGTTTGACTGACTTCTATTTATTGATATAATGTACATCAAGGGTGGGCAATTATTTTTCCCAAGGGGCCAAATGAGATACATGAAATATCGTGGAGGGCCAAGACTAAAGGCTGAACTAAAGTCTGCGTAATATTAATTTAATTTCAAGATAAAAGTAAGATTAAGACCAACCATTTTTACACCAGGGCCCTCTATTTATTCAGTATTTGAGCCACGGACCACCATTTGATGACATTTTAGCCCCACAGATCCCAAAACTTTCTTCAAGATTTCTTTTGTTTTTGTCCACAATTCCAGGCTGGATTTGGGAAACAAAACAGGATAACAAAAATTACCATTCTCTTACATTCTCTGATTGAATGTGTAGACTTTGGGCTAATTCAGATGATGAATATTTTAACTCATTTATACGCTCTCAAAGAGTTACATCTGGTTAACCAACCTTCCATATTTAACTTGTAACTCTCTCAAGGACCACTGGTGGTCCCCGGGCCGGTCAGAGTCAGCCAAAGGGCCGCATTTGGCCCCCGGGCCGCATAATGCCCAGGTATAATGTACATAATAAGTGTATACAATTTGCGGTGAATATCTGCATGAATAAGATGCAACTTCTGCATGTGTGTCATGAATATATGAATGCATTACGCAGACAATATATCAACCCACAAACGTGCGAGGCTGGACGCGCCAGTGGGCCCTCAGCAGCAAGTATGCAGGGTTATAATATATGTACAGTCTATCAACAGTGAATATAATGAGCATTACAGTCTATCAACAATGAATGTATAATTGAATATGAATTGAGATGCATGCGTTTCGGCGCTGCATATCAAAGAGCTTTGTTAATTATGAAAGTCTCTGTGTTTTTTTTACGGAAAACGCACGGCTGTACCATCTCGTTTCAAATGGAAAGTGTTTATTTATGAAGGCCAATATTGCCTTTCCTGCCGCGATTGAATATCAATAGACGTTATGTGAAACCGGCACTTCTTTCAAAGGGGCCTACTTGGCTGTGTGAAAATGATGTCCTTAAAACATGCAAAGTTTAAATGGATCGGCACTCTCATGTATGCACATACATTTGCACACATTTTTGTACATGTGCGTTCGCACACAAGCACGATGCATGGCGCGCGCAAACACACAGACGTGCGTTACACGCACGCACAGACACAGACCACTCTGCTTTAAACTATTATGTAAATAAGGTTGTTCGGCCTCTACAAAGGGTACTTGAAGTGGAGTGCCAAGTCCTGAAATAGGAGATAGGAGAGGCAACAGGGAAAAAATGAAAAAGAAGAAGCAAACAGCCTTCTCCAGAAGATCCACCACTTTGTTTGGTTTAGTCACTAGTCTAATGCCAGCCCAAATAGTTAGCAACTGTTGCTATGCAGGTCAAGCTTTCCTGGTCAAGCTTTGCTCCACTAACGTGCCTATTGGACGAGGTCGGATTGGGGAGGGACTTAGTGAAGGGCTAATTCAATGCAAAGAAGCTTTATCAGCATGAGAAAACGGAACGTTTTACATTGCCAAAGCGCCACAAATACCTTACAATAAAATACAGTTCAAAAGGAGGAATGTACTGTACTGTTGGAGGGGGTTGGAGTTTTGTAAACAGAGCTACAGTATGTCACATTGCATTATTATTTGCAAAAGGCGTACATCTTTTGCCTCTTTGGGACAAGCAGGGATATTTTTCCTCAAGATTATGCATGAAAAAAAAACAGATTTAAGGTCTGTTTGTTTTCATAAACATGGACTAGATTTGGGGTAGATCCAACCTTACGCACGGGTGCCAACATTGGCACTTTAGAGGGTGATCACTGGCACACTGGCACAAATGTGTGAGATGTTTTTTTTATTATTATTCTAAATTTAAGTATACATAAAGCAGGTGTACAATTAAATTAAGTCTGCTCACAAATTAATCATCAAATGTGTGTACATTGTTGGAAGTACGTGTCTCTGATGTCTTGGTATAAGGGGCAGGTGGTTAGAAAGTGTAGCTCTGTTTCTACCACATTTTGTGTGCAGTGGGTGCATAGTCTGTCTTCCCTTGGGAGCAAGCCCTGTCTGTGGTGCCTTTCTCTATTGCAAGGTTGCGATCACAGAGTCTGTATCCATGCTTTGCTAAGTTTTGGGACTTTTACCATGCTCAAGATATTCAGCCAATGTCAGTATTCATGAGATTTGCTTCCCCCACCCGAAGTCCCCTGAACTTGAACACATGCACCATTTTGCATTGGACAAATTTGTGTATAAATCCATGTTGCAACACCCGTATCTCCACCAGCTAAAGAGTGCCGAATTGCGACACAAGAATTAGCTGATTTACAAGCTCTACAAGCACTATTTTTGTGGAACTTCAGCCCCTGCCCTGGTCGTATAACACTCTGCACGTCCCTGCATGTTTAAAACAAGCAGGGACTCTTGACAGATGCCACACTTTGATGGAAAACGTGTGTACGCATCTGAGCTGCATCGCAACGTGAATGGCACATTTGCACATCCAGCAGACATGCAAGGCACATCTCGCTGGGAATAGTTATGTGCGTCTATGGAGTGAACATTTCTCCGATAGACCCCTGGGTGTGGTTAGAATATTCACATGTCTTCCATGTGTATTATTTGGTTTCTTGCTGAAATATGAAAGCCTTTATCATACTACATCAACAACAGCTGTGGGTGTGGCTTAAGTTCATGTGGGTAGTGCTGAGCTGTGGCCACATCCTTTTCACATTTTCTCTAGACTTGTGGTGTTGTTGTTGTTGAGTACATACAGGGTTCATGTTTTAGAGTGGCACAGCACTCCATCTTTTATCACATGACCTTTAATATCACGTCATATAGGCTTGAGAGGTGAACTATCGGCCAATAGGTGTTAGGCAAGCCGGGTTTCCAAATGACGTTTTCATCTTAAGGACCTTCAAAGTGCTGCTCATAGGCCTGCGGACACCCCATTTGAACCCATTTGAAAAGATATACAGCAGATCCCTATGCTTTAGGGTTCAGGCCAGGCATGGTTTTATTTCTGGGCCACTACTACTACTACTACTACTACTACTACTACTACTACTACTACTACTACTACTACTACTACTACTACTACCACCACTACTACTACTACTGTAATTGGATTTGTCAAGGACAAACTAAGGGAAAAATACATGAACACCCACGCCTTGAAAAATATGTCTTGGTATAAGCAATGCCTCATGCCTTTTTTTTTTAATTCCTAGTGCCGGTGCAGAGCTGCAGTCGTTAACACTCATGGCTGCTTTGGGCGTTTTGTTGTAAAAATGGAAATGATGAGCCCGTTTCATGCTGCATAAAATTTCCTGGATTAGAACCTTGGACGAAATGTTCTGAATCATGTCCCAACAGCAAAAAAGGGAACAGTTGAAATGCAACAGAGGAATGGAATGCTGATGGGACAGTATAATATCCATTAAAGTACCTTAAAGCTAGGGCAAGGGATATTGTCTTATTAAAATAAGTGATAATTATCGTTACGTTGTGATAGCAGTTACTCTTATAGACTCAGAGTGTGTCCAGTTACAGTGTTAAATAGCTCTATGTTGTGACAGTAAGAATTGCAGAGTGTGTGTTCATTAATTAACAGTGTTAAATTCTACGTTGTATATTGTGACAGTAGGCATTGCTATAGGGTGTGGGTACAGTAACAGTGTTAACACTGTATGAACAGTGTTTTCATACAGCAAACACTGTATGAGAGGATAATGGTCAATTATGGGCACTGGATTTGTCCGTAAAACTCAAGATATGATGGTACAATTTGGGATTGTACAGTAATACGTGGCAATATAACAGTTGTGATGGTGCAATTCGGGAGTTTATCAGAGTTTGATGGTAAGTTAAACAGATCGGTGATGCCGGACGTCATTTATGACTATCCGGTGATTGTGATCGGAATATCGATGTTTCCTAAGAGCAAAGGATTGGCCACGCCTTCGCTTGCTAGCATTAACAACTCCTGTCCAATAATGCTGTCCTAATAGTGTCCAAGATGGCATCCAAATCTGTACTCACATCATAAGTGTAATTGCTTCTCACTGCTGCGCATTTTTGCTCACTATGTGATGGTAAACGTTTTAAGGACATTTAGAAAATAGTCTTAACTCAATGTTAGCATGTTCATGTTAGCATGCATTAGCAGGTTAACCTTAGCATTTAGCAGTATTATTACCCTTATTATTATTATTATTATTATTAACTCAGTGGCCAGTATGCACACACACACACACACACACACACACACACACACACACACACACACACACACACACACACACTCACACGCACACACACAAACAGACCGCTGCCGGGACAACCTACATGCACAATTGCACATGTGTGCGAAACATCTCTCGTTTCTGTCCCAGGCACACAATTATCTATCCGTGTGGAGGCATCATCACAAGCATGTGTAATCATCTGTGTTCGACATAAATGGAACATTTATTCACACCGCCGCAACGCGCGCGTGTGAAAATCAGCCCGAGGGCTCGCCGACGACGCGTTGTTTGGCGGTGAAAGTGGAACTGTCAGATAGTTTAACCTCAGCGCGGCCCCACGGCAGCTCGCGGCACACATTTCAACCGAGATAGGAGTCGGTTCTGTGTCACATAACAGGCTGGGAAAAACTGCGTGCGGAGTGCCGCGGCTCTGAAAGTGGGGCGAGAAAATTCCCAAGATGCTGAAATAATATCCCTCCAGAAATGCAGCGATTTTTTTTTTTACAACCATAAATAGGCCTATACTGTATGCATTGCATAATGAAATCATATTATGTAATGATGACTATTATTATTATTACGGTATTATCATTATTATTATTTGAGCAAACTTGAAAATAGGCGCTTGTCCACACGGAGGAGACAGCATACGGACCAGGATTAGGCCTACTGCATGTTTTTTATTTGTGAAGGCACTTAGGAGAACGTGAAGGTACCTAAAACATGTGAGGGTATGGGAGAACATATGAGGTATAGGAGAGACATTTGGGTGAATCTAGAACATGTGAGGGTACCTATAGGAGAGAACATGTGAGGGTACCTAGAACATGTGAGGGTACCTAGAACATGTGAGGGTACCTAGAACATGTGAGGGTATGGGAGAACATGTGAGGGTACCTAGAACATGTGAGGGTACCTAGAACATGTGAGGGTACCTAGAACATGTGAGGGTATGGGAGAACATGTGAGGGTACCTAGAACATGTGAGGGTACCTAGAACATGTGAGGGTACCTAGAACATGTGAGGGTACCTAGAACATGTGAGGGTATGGGAGAACATGTGAGGTATAGGAGAGAACATTTGAGTGAATCTAAAACATTTGAGGGTACCTATAGGAAAGAACATGTGAGGGTAGAACATGTGCGGGCACGTATACCAGAGAATGTCACTTCTTAGGACCCTACGTTTTAGGCATTTCCTTTGCGTGTTGCGTTGACTTTGTGTTTAATATTCTTAGTGAAAGATAGACCAAAACAAACAAGCGTCTGTACATCCATTAGAAGGCTGCTTGTCCTTCAGTCAACCTCTGGTTGACAGACAGCTACCGGTACAGAACGGGAGGAGGGGCAGCTTGGGGGGTGGGGGGTATATCGATCAGCCTGTCCTGTCCGGTGGTGGACAAAAAGTACAGTATACTCCCATTGTTCTACTCACAAGTAATAAAAGTATCAACTCACAAGTTATACAAGTATCAATAAGGGAGTTTAAGAGTTTACTTGGACACAAGTCACCGTCGCCAGAGAAGCCCAAATGTACAGTGTATCTGAGCCCACTGGCGTCTCTGATTTCCATGGTGACGCTCCTCATACGCTCCAGCATACCTCATCAACGTTGTTAAAGGGGAATTCCACCCATTTTCAAAATGTTCCTGAGAGGAAAAAGGGGTCTGAAAGAAAAAAATCATTGACATGGTGAAATACATCTTGATGATGTCATCAGATGTATTTCACCATGTTAATGATTTTTTCAGACCTCCATTTCTAGGAAACACAGAATGGGGTAACTTTTTTCATCTAAGGTAGATTAATGACATATTAAAATGTTGAAAATGGGTGGAGTTCCCCTTTAACAAGACGCCAAAAGCTGTGTATTGCCAAAGGACAGGCTGCGACAGTCGGGGGGGGGGGGGGGGGGGGGGGGGGGGCTAAAGTATGTATCGCGCACCGAGTCAATTCAATTCAATTCAATTCAATTCAATTCAATTCAATTCAATTCAAAGGCCTTTATTGGCATGAGAAAAGATAAGTTTACATTGCCAAAGCAAAAATCACAATAGAACAGTAACAACAATACACTTGACACGGATTGATCTTATTGATGAAATGCTAGTAATACAATGATGTATAGTAGTACCACTCCTTTAGAACAGTTTGGAATTGCAAAATGCAATTGAGGGCAATTGTGAGCAAAATGTACTTAAAAGTAAAATTATTAACAATGCAGAATGTCCCACATTTGTTTAAGTTTTCAAATGTATGCAAATAGTATACAATATACAATATATGGGATAATATACAATATTATGCCAATATTTCACAATGCAACACATCGTGAGCTTGTACGCATGTAGAGCAGCTATAACGAAAGGCCTGAAATATACAGGGCTGATGTGGTTCACATAATGTTCTGTAATTACAATCAGAGTAACACATAAAAGCTGTCAAATAACTAACTGTGGTGGAGTATTTGCGTCTGCCATTATAGCTGCACTACGGTGTTCATATTTTCTGTTTTGTTTTCCTTTTCCAAAATGTCATATTTTCTCTGCAGAAGGTCAGATTTACTCACAGCAGAGAGACAGCCAAGGATCCTCTTACACTGTGTTTGTAACAACTCCGAAAGTAGCTATAATTTCTTCTCAAGGTCAACCAAAACATTTCGATCGTCAAAGGCAGAGCTTATCAACACTTTCACTAGCAAAACATGCCTCACAAATGGCTCAGATTACCACAAAATCGGAGCTGTACAACCTTTCATTTGAAGCGGGGCCGACAAAATTGACACACTTCCGGGAACACAAAAGCATTTCAAAAGTGCACAAGAGATGTGTGGTCAGGGTTTACAGTAGATTGTTGTTTGTACTTCGTAAACTGTGTGTGTTCGCGTAGTTATTTGTAAGGGAGGCGTATTGTGCGATCAATCGGCCTACAACAGCAAAACGTGTAAATGACCTGTATTCATTCCATATGAAAAGGAAATGAAAAACTATTCTGATTGCATTGAAAAAAAGAAAAGTGCATATCATATCGACTAGTGCTAGTCATTGTATCTGGTCCTTTCACACGCGACATGGGTGGACAGTAGGTGTGTAAATGATTCTGTGAGTTTTCATGTTTTTTCTTTTAAACAAAAAAATATTTTCCAGAAAAGGTTCCATGGCCTTAATTGCCTGTTGATTTGAGTCGGCATGGACACGCTCAGCCTCTTTATCTCTAATAATAGCCACAACCACTGTGCCATTTAGTTTCTGCAGATTTACTGTGAAATAGAGCTCTCTCTGGCTCGTTTCCATGGCATTGTATCTTTTCTCTGTCACACAAAGAAGTGAGGTTGTTTATCTCAAATTGGGCCAAACCGTAGTTAATCTGTAAAGACAAGGGCTGTCCATGTGCTGCTGCTGCCACACTCAATGTGGAACTATAGTGGTCCCTCTGGAGTGAGTATGGAACTATAATGATCCTTTGGTGTGAGTGTGGCGCTATAGTGGTCCTATGCAGTGCTTAATTTGTAACTCGGGAGGTGCCGGAGCGCACCTCACGCACATGCACGCGCACGCGTGCATGTGCGTGCACGTGCGCGCACCCGCGCACCGAAAAACATGTGCAGAAAAGTCGATTTTTTGCGGAAGATTATTGTGTGTGTGCGTGCGTGCACGCATGCGTCTCTCTCTCTCTCAGACACACACGCAGCGTGTGTGTCTGAGAGAGAGAGAGAGAGAGAGAGAGAGAGAGAGAGAGAGAGAGAGAGAGAGAGAGAGAGAGAGACGCACTATGGCACACACACTTTGTAAAGAGCCGATCCACAAGCTCAAATGCGTCGCGCAGTGTGCTTGTGACCACAAAATGTAGGGGTCCGGCTGCTTCCTGGGTACCTTTTAATCATTATTATAGCGATCATATTCCACCGTGCCTCGCGAGGGAGGGGGAGACGGTCAGCCGGTGGGAGCAGCAGCAGCCCAGCAGGCAGCGTGCGAGAACCTCAGAGTAGAACTGTGAACTGTCACTGTGTGAGCCTGAGCTGGAGCGACCAAATCCCTCCCCGACTCTCGATAAACATCCCATAATAGCTGGGAAGGCTCGGCGGCCTCAGCCAATAGAGTGGTATCCTATAGCAACGACTGAAATGAACGGGGATGTATTGGCTGGATTGCCACTCATTTCTCCCGGATAGGTCTCTGCAGGTGGGGGAGCGCCACCTGCAGGTGGGGGAGCGCCACCTGCAGGTGGGGGAGCGCATGTGGAGCAAGGGGGAGCGGCGCTCTGCCTTGCTCCGGCAGAAATTAAGCCCTGGTCCTATGGAGTGAGTGTGGAACTGTAGTGGCCCTCTGAAGTGAGTGTGGAACTATAGTGGTCCTTTGGTGTGAGTGTGGTACTATAGTGGTCCTATGGAGTGAGTGTGGAACTGCAGTGGTCCTCTGGAGTGAGTGTGGAACTATAATGGCCCTCCGAAGTGAGTGTGGAAGTATAGTAGCTCTCTGGAGTGAGTGTAGAACTATAGTGGCCCTCTGGAGTGAGTGTGGAACTATAGTTTTCTCTGGAGTGAGTGTGGAACTACAGTGTTCCTCTGGTATGAGTGTGGAGCTCTAGTGGGCCTCTGGAGTGAGTGTGGAACTATAGTGGTCATAGAGTGAGTGTGGAACTATAGTGGCCCTCTGGAGTGAGGGTAGAACTATAGTGGTCCCCTGGAGTGAGTGTGGAACTATTGTGGTTCTCTTGAGTGAGTGTGGAACTACAGTAATGCTCTGGTGTGAGTGTGGAACTATAGTGGACCTCTGGAGTGATTGTGAAACTATAGTGGTACAGGGAGTGAGTGTGGAACTATAGTGGTATATGGAGTGAGTGTGGAACTATAGTAGCCCATCGTCAGAGTTGCACAACCCCTGGGCCAGGAGGTATGAAATGCAATATTTATTTGTTGCAATACACAGACTATAACTCATATTATTGAGAAAGGTAGGAAGGTTGCAGCGACCATTCATACAGGGAACGGGTAGACAGCATGAAAGAAAATACCGTTGACATTGAGATGATGGAACGGTTTAACGTCTGACATTGTTTTGTTTTGTTATCAATAAATCTTCCTGTTGATATTGGCGAGAAATCGTTGTGGCTCCTGCCTGCCTGGCCCTTATGCAACACGATGAAATAAAGACATTTTAATGCATTCTCATTTAATTTTACAACCTTGAACCGACGCCATCTTTGATAGAATAAAACATATACTGTATGTGTAGCACAATATCATGAAGATAAGCAAAACAGTTTGTGCATGCATTAGATGATAATGAATCACTAAATCATTCTCCTACAACACTGCGGTATGAATTTGGTCTTTATTAACACACCCAGTGCCAGCCCTTTTTCATATTTTTTGAGGTAGCCAGTGCCAGCGATTTTCATCTAAAAGTCATATTTCATATTTCGTTCCATGTTTCCGTCGGACAAGTTAGTTGGCGAGTGGCGACACACTTCCGGTCCCGGGTTGGTCCGTCCCTTATTTTGGTCCGTTCTGATTGGAATATGCGGTCGCTGCTCGCTGCTGTTATCATTGGGATCGTATCAAACCAGCGACGGTAAGCGACGTAGAGAGACGTAGATCAACCTAAGCGGCATCGGTCATAATTATTATTCATAATGATAACAGGCGACGTAGCTCTATTGCAAGGGCACGGAGACTTTTAAGCCTCTAATACAGTATTTTTGGTATCTATTTTTGGTAACTATTGATCTATCTATCTAGTGTTTTGGGAGTGCAGGACTTGGTTGACAATAAGGAAGTATTTGTACCAGTACGTGGCCATTTTGGTAGCATATTGAATCTTGTGGACAAGACCCAATGCAAGATGTCATCAAGCCTAAGCCTTAATAGCTGACTGTGTGCAGAAAGAAATGGATACATGTATAATGTACACTGGCTGTTAAATTGTGGGGCAGAATAAATGGTTCACCGCCATTTTAACCATTACGATAAAAGTCCCTTCTTAACCCTCTACATCAGCACCATATGGTCCCTCGGTCCCTACGCTCATATAGCTCTGAGATGAGATCCTACCGATTAGCCTCCCGCACAGAACCGGCGCACGGTTTCACCTAGGAACGCTTCTTACCCTTTTCATATCCTATTCACAAAAAGTAAAGGTCCAGCAAGGAGGTAAAGTAGTTTTACTTCATCCCCGGAAAAGAAAATCCAAGTTACAAGTTGAAACAAGCATTTAAATTGCTTATTTGGCAGTGTTTTTTTTTTTTTGCCAGGAAGTCGCAGCCAGATAGGCGGCATTGTTAGCACCTCTCCTGGTCCAATGTCACAGTTAGACTTTCCGAGTGACTCACTGGACATACGCACATTGCATTCACACAGCTCATTATTGTCAGAAAGCGATTTCAGAAAACGGTCACAAGTTACCTTTTTAAAAGGTCGCAAAATGAGTTTGTCCCTCATGAGTTCAAAGCAAGCATGCACTCTCTGCCCCTTCAATATCGCAACTCGTTTACCGGATGGTTCCGGAAACCACTGCTGTAAGTCCTTTTTTGTGATTAGCTGCGCTATAGTGCTATAAGCCATGCGGTATGAGTATGGGCTGCCTTCCATCACACTCTCCCACATACTAATGACCTGCAGTGCTTTAAGCCCAGGGTTGAAATGAATCGGCCGACCTTGGTCTTGTCGACTGTGATTCATGGACCACTTTAAACCATGGCGGCGGTCCCTATTTTGGGGGTCGATGTCATTATAGGCCAACGTACTCAATGTGCTCAAAAGGGGGGGAAAAACAGGGGTCAAATCATTTCAAAACATATTTCTACAATTTTCCCCAAAATTAATGAACATTGCAGGTTTAGAAGCTCATCTGTATTTGGGCCCACGTCCGAAAGCCTTGGCACAGAGACTTGGTGCATTTATTATGGAGATAATAATGCTAATATTATGAATACTAATCATACTGTAAGCTAGCGATAGGCAGAGACAAGTCTTATAGGCCCTATATCAGGGGTATTCAATTATATTAGGCGCCGGGGGCACAAATGTAGAATGATTATGTGTGTGTGTGTGTGGGGGGGTTATATAGCATGTTCGAAATGCAGCCATTTGTCAGCTCTTAAAATGCATTTTGTAGTAAAACACAAAGATGTATGTGTATAATACTGTACATTTGTGCACAGTAATGGAGGAGGATCATTGTATGGGCTCCATTTTCGTCACCACTAAACCCTTTATCCCTTAACTTTTTTGCCTTTTTTAAACTATTAAAAAAGACCATTTTTCAATAGTTTAAAAGGACAGTGTACAAGATCACGATGTGTCAATAGATAATTGGCACATTGAACTATTCCAAAAAGTTTTTCCAAATAGTAAAAAAAAAATATAAGGGTTTTAGGATAAGGGGTTTAGATGGTAACGAAAATGGAGCCCTATGTCTATACAGGTACATGCTAGCTTAGAATAAATGTAGACCTATATGACAGTGCTTACACATAATAATTTCTGTCAGTGGCAATCTCACAATTCATATTGCACATACCATAACTGTAAAATCCATTACGTTTTTCATTAGCCCCCTTTTTTGGCCACTAGGGGGCGCTCCACAGGCCCAGCAATTGAATATCCCTATACTGCCTTTAGTTTCCAGAGTGTAACCATTATTCTATGAAAGGAAAAGTATAAGTCCCAATATCAGATTCTAGCCTCATGCTAGATTTAGTCCACGAGTGTAACTGTAGTGAAGTTAGATTCCATTTCTGACACTTTCTAGATGAAAGTTTGACACTAAGTAGATTCTAAGTCTTAAGTAAAGCCATTTAGCTGCAGAGTTGTTCCAAAATAATGTATTCAAAGGCTATTATCATTCAACAGCTAAAACACCAAACGCATTCGGTACGCCGCATAGAGCGGCATTATCATTCCACACGCCACGCATTGTGTCTCTCCATCATCTTCAAATATTGATGCGAGCACTTCGTCTCTCGCTGTATTATGAGTAATGCGACACAGCACCAAACACAAACACACCGCCGCTATCGGTGTGCTCACTGGAACGTGGGCATTAGCCTATAACCAGGAGTCTCACAAATATCATTTTGAATTATTTGCCAATTAATCACGATGAGTATAATGCTCTCGCTTGCTGTCTCCTTTGATTTTTGGAGGGGGTGGAGAATTGAAAAGAAAAAGTGTCTGCCTCTTCAATAGATCATATTATCGTAGACCGCCTTCAACCGATTTAGGAACAGTTTTCGTGTCTAGTACTCACAAAATTATCTGTATTAGACCACGGACCCCTTCTGAAATTGACATTTCAGATTCCACAATTTCTCCAAAATCTACAAGCTTATTTTCTATAATTATAGCAGGATGCGTAAAACACCAAAAGGGGATTCACCAACGTCCAGAATGGTTTTAGTGCCAGCCTAATAGTGTCACACTGACTAGGACCTGCACCTGTATTCCAAACAGTGTAAAAAGTCATTGTCTTCACCTGGTTTACTGAACAGCTCGGATCCATCCAGAGCCTTAGACCATAGGCAGAGTTAGGCAAACTATAATGGTGCCTCTTCTACATAGGCATCCACGGGCGTCAGAAAAGTTTGATTTGGTGTGACGGCCCTGTAGACTTCTATTGAGCATGGAGACGACAAGTCCTGGTCCTGAAGTAAGCAGAAATGCAGTGGACAACAGTCCAGCTTTAATGATCTTAAATCATTTTTATTTTAGATTGTTTCATGGTAATAGTATGACAAACATTTACGGAGAGAATTTAGTTGGTACTGTACAATACATTAAAACAGTACACATGCTGCTTTTATTTGCGCTGCCGTTGTTGAAAATAATGTATTTCCAAGTCCAGTTCTTCACAAAGCTCCATGAACACCTCACGAGGGACATTTTCTGTACCCTCAATGTCGCAACTCTTGAGAGCTCTGGATCCAGCTAGAAAGTGAATCCAACGTAAAAGAAAGCAGCTCCATCGCCCCAGTGTTTAGGGCATTAAATGCTATGATAACAGTAGCTATAAACACAGTTCGCACATACAGTACTTTCTTTGCAGCGTGCAATGCTATAGCATCGCTTGTCGTTTCATTTCCTCTGAGACAGGTTTGTTTTTTATTGCACGCATATGATGAGAGTTGTCATCTTTTGAAGGTATTTGCAGTGAGTTATGAGCACACTGTGTATTCTATGATCAAAGGCTATAAGGTGTACTGCATATTGTACTCCCACATTCACAATCGTACAAGAAACACACCGACAAACTGCATAAACAAAAGGAGAACCTTTGTAACTGATAATGATGGATTGTGTAGGCGTACTTTTCTTTCTTATTGCAGGTGCAGTCACATTGCTTGCTCTACCTGACGGCGGATAGTCAATATATTCATTTCCATCAATTCATATGGATTTGTTCTTTAGAACAGGGGTTTTCAACAGGTGGTCCGGGGACCACCAGTGGTCCCTGAGAGGGTTCCAGGTGGTCCCCAGCTAAGTTGGTCAACCAGATGTAACTCTTGAGAACGTAAAAATGAAACCAAATGGACCTTTGCGGGTCCATTTGGTTTCATTTTTTACACTCTCAAGAGTTAAAATATTCTTCATCTGAATTAGCCAAGTCTACACAACTAGAAGATGGACAAAAGCAAAAGAAATCTTTAGTTTTGGGGTCTGTGGGGCTAAAATGTCCCCAAATGGTGGTCTGTGGCTCAAATGCTGAGTAAATGGTGGGCCCTGGTATTAAAAAGGTTGAAAACCCCTGCTTTAGACCGATCACCGATCAGTAGGATGACTTGAAGTAGTCTTGCTTGCTTTACACAAGCGATGGGATCAATGGAATCATCCATGAGCACTTAAATGCCTGTCGCTCTATGTCTGAGGGGGGTGCCATGTAGATTGCTGAAATTGTTTTTAATACTATATCATATCGTGTAATATGTCCCGCAAGCTTATTTCTGATGGATTGAGCCTGAACCGGCCCAACAAGCCCCTGTCATTTCTCTCTGGACAGTTTAGTTTCGTACCACAATGTCCTGAGGTGTTAGAGGAGATGATTATTTAATATTTGAGTGATTATAATACTGATGCTAGATAATGCCATGCCAGCTCGCAAACTCAACAATGGCAGAAATTGTCAACACAGTGGAAATTCAAATTTGATACTGAAGATTGAAGGAGAGGAAGAATTATACAAAGTAGGGGGCATTGATGATGATGACAATATCAGATGAGCTGTTCCTGAGAGCAATTTCTATTAAAGTATGATATGAAAGCCCAATTGTTCAAAATTGTTTGTTTGTGGAGATTGTAAAAACATAAATACGAAAATAAATATGAAAAATATGAAAGTTGAATTCCCTGTTATCCCCCCTTTGTGTCCCTGTACTTCTGTTATTACTTTCCATTAATCTGATGATGACTTGTGAACATGTAGAATCACATTGTTAACGTCTCCTTTTTCCTTTCTTTTTTCCCCCACATGTTGTCATCGGTCTCTGCTTTTCCTCCAACAGGTAAGTTTCATTTTCTTAATTGGTATAGGCAATGAAAAAATAAGTTGCAAGTTAATGCAAGTTATACATGTCTCTGCACACCACAACAATGTGACGTCAGAACAGGTCAGCAGCATCATACATGTGGTGATCGGGTTGTGATCAGTTGGCTCACTTGTCCAGGGTGGTGGCCTTTTGTTGTGGTTCTGGACAACAATGGATTGCACCGACTCAAAGCTGGGCAACACAAGAGAGAAGTATTGTATGTTAATTTTGCCCGCAATGCTCCCCAATCCAACAAAAAAAAGAAGAAAAAAAAAAGAGGGACACAATGGAGTGGACAGTTTTTTGTTTCACAATGGTGTGGAGGGGGACATTATGGCACATGAGACGAACGACAGCAATGTATTTAACAACCTGGTCATTCCATCGCTGAGTGGTCCACCAGCTTGTTTATATATATGTACTTAATTAGGAGCTGAACCTATATGCAGTTCTGGTTTCGAGCCAGGGTGTCGCTAAACGCTAGTTCCGCATGAGCGTGGTGTTGGCTTTCGGATCGAGTCAAATCAAAATGCAGCATGTGTAGTTTTCTTTCTTTTTATGCAATAACAAGTAGTCTATGGCACATGACACGGGCCGACACTCAAACACGGGACCGTCAACAACCTCCCATAGTATGTGGAGCTCCACTACGTCCAACCCGACGGTGAACTATAAGCCGTAGCTTATTTTCCAATTCCAATACCAACAGAGTCGTGGCTTTCACTAGTGGGCAAGTGCTGTTTCTCTATGGCTGTTCCACGGCCGGGTGAGTTCAGATTTCAGTGTCGTAATGTATGGATTCTTGGGGATTTCATGGCGTGTACAGCATGTACAGAACTGCATTATTTTCACTGGACCCTAATATATATTCCACCTGTGCAAGTTATCGAACCTCCATGCCGGTTGCCATAAATCTCCGCCCTTTAAGTAAAGGCTGAGCTTCATAAAGGCTGTCAAAACACGGCACGGAAATGGCATCCAAGAACCTTCTGAAGTGACCTTTCATTAAGTGAGATGAAGCCGGTATGAAAACAAAGGCCTTTGGGCCAGTAAACAACTCCCAAGGACGGAGACACTGGGTCAGTTATGTCATGTTCTGTCCGGTGTATGGTAGATCAAATCTACGATCAAAAAAACAAAGGTTTTTCCCCAGATATTTGACCAATCTGAGAACTATTCGTTACAAAAAAAAAACAAAAAACAAACAAGAAATGACACTACTGCATTAATTTGCAGCGACTGCATTATTTCTGCAGAATTGTTCTATGAAACAATTCATGCTACCTAAAAAAGGAGAGGAAGTGAAAGGCTCATAACTACTACTAAATAGTAATGAAATTAAATGTAGCACTGACCAGACCCACAGATATAAGATAGCAATCAGAAGTTGTGGCATTGCCGAGACACCAGATAGCCTGTGTCTCGGCTAGCACCATAGAGTATAGACAGAGTTACGACATCTCCCTTCACTTCCATGGAAAAGTGTAATGGCGGATGCTTGAAAACAATGCATTTCCAATTCCAGTTTGTCACCCCTCAATGTCGCAACCTTTTGGGCAACCTCTTAGACACTGGAACCGTGCAATCTCTCCATCTCCAAAGTTACCGTGCCTTAAACTGTGCCCAATAAACCGTGCCTATTGGGAGCTGCCAAAAAATAATGCATCGAATGGATTTAGCATCATGAAACCCTTAGACATATCACATGCTACATAAAGAATGATGACATGTTAGAAGTTTTGCCTTATATACAGTAGGTGTGACTAGTACTCTGACTTTCATCTGATTTTGAGGGGTTTCCTACAGAAGTTGAATTCAACATTTTAGTACATACTATTAGACACTATTGGAAACACATTGGTGAATACATTTCTGGGCAACAATTTAGTTCCCTGATTTTCATAACTTGCCCTAACTAGAAGCAATGATTGGCCAAGATCATGTCTATTCATATCGTTGGAAAATCAATCAATCAATCAATCAATCAATCAATCAATCAATCAATCAATCAATCAATCAATCAATCAATCAATCAATCAATCAATCAGGGACCTTACATTATCTCCATGGCTGTAATACTGTAAGTGCGGAAACCGAGCCTCCTTTTGAAGTGTTTTTATATCTATTGAAGTAAATCTACAAAGCTCATACCACGGCACACTGTGATCTCGTAGATCTTGTGGACCAGAGAGCTCCCCGTCGGTGTTCCAAAACTGCCTGTGAAAAGACAGAAAAGAGAAAAAGCCTCCAGAGACGTGAGACGAAAGCTATACGCTATACGTCTCCGCAGCATATGGCGATTAAAGCTGCAGTAACGCATGCACATGGAATTGAAAACGGGTTGACTAGAAACCCCCACGGGTGATTGAGAATGGAACTGGTGCAAGAACAAAAAAATATCAGCATTGCTTTCTTATCATAACTCCATAGTGGTGGTGGTGGGAGGTTCTCATATACATTTATTCTCTGTCCTTTGCATTCTATGGAAGATCAGTGTATTCTAGCTGCACCAAACTGTGACGCATCGTAAGCCTATAGATGTACTGTTTTCAGTTCTTGGTTATTTCAATCCTTCAAATCAACTCTAATGATATCAGATATTTCATATAATGTTCTCACATATGTCATATAATTGTAGTTGTTATAACACCTCAATCTGCAATTTCTTCAACTGGTTAACTGTATCATTACATGGCTACCAAAACTTCTACACTCCTGCACTTAGTGTGTGCCGCCTCCTTTCATGCTGTTTCACAAATTACATATCATTTAGGACCATTAATAGGCCTAGTAAAATCTTCCAGTCGTGAGAATTTAAATTTTAAGTCAATGAATGGCCTTTAAAGCAGCACTCTTTGGCTAGTGGAGATGTGTAACGACATGGAGTTCAAATTTGTTCAAAGTTCAAGTTCCGCTACAGTGTGGAATGGAGTGTCTTGAGAGAGCAGTTGTTTTACAGGCGTGTAAAAGCCACAATTAAATCAGACTTTTTCTGTTTGGATGAATGTGCTGTGCGTCAACGGGAAATGGCTCCCACTTACCACCTTGCCCCGCAAGATGACCATGACGTGCGTGCCATCAATTACGTTCTGTTTGTACTGGCTGTGGGGTGGTGATGTGCAGCAGAGGTTATTCGTGATAGCAGTTACTGTACACACTCATTTTTTGTAGTGTTGGAATCATATTGGAATCCCAGTGTGTGCAATGCGTCACGCATTGCGTGGAATTGGTGCAGGCACGTTGTCGGCAGCTTGTGGCGAGGCCGGAGACTTTGCACCCAGCACAAGCAAGAGGAGGTGCACGGACATGCGCATGCAGTAAACGCTTTGTTGGCAGTGCAGGGGAAATGAATTGCTTTCTCTTCGCAGGGGGGGCCTGCTGGAGACCTTCAGGTAAAAGGAAGCAATCTCTTTGTCTGAAAGGGGTCCCAGAAGGCTGTTGGATATTGAGTTTGCTTTGAATGAACAACTGTGGCATGTTGTTTTTCAAATTGGCACTGATAGCCAATTCCTTGCAGAATGACCGATTCGACACCCCTATCTCGACGAGTGTCATGGAACAGCTGTGTTTCGGGTCTCACCTAATCTGGGAAGCCATCGGACCAAACAGAAAATAAAACAGTACCTTTTGATTTTGCCTCTGGGGCAGGGCCGGATTTAGCCAACCTTACTAGGGTGGGCTGGAAGGTTGGCAGGGTGGGCACCTCCAAAGTTTTTCATATGAAGCAGTGGTTTTCCACCTTTTTGACACCAGGGCCCGCTGTTTATCCGGCATTTGAGCCACGGACCACCATTTGAGGACATTTCAGCCCCACAGACCCCCAAAACTAAAGATTTTATTTAGCTTTTGTCCACAATTCCAGGCAGGATTTGGGAAACAAAACACAAAACAAACAGATCAAAATGACCATTGCTCTTCTACATCCTGTAGTTGTGTAGATTTGGGCACATGGTGAATATTTTAACTCTTGAGAGCGTAAACATCAAACCAAATGGACCCGCAAGGGTCCATTTGGTTTCATGTTTACGCTCTCAAAGAGTTACATCTGGTTAAACAACTTTCAACCACTGGTTTTCAGTGCTGTCTAAGATAATGAGTTAATGGCATTAATTAATTTTGCTGATTAATGTGATTAAATATTTTTAATGCAAATAACTCATGTGTACAACTGACTCAACCCACAGAGCATTGTCTCATTGAAAAAATGAGTAGAGCACAGCTTTACAGAGACATATAGCTGTGTGTCTCCCTGTAACCAGAGCCATGGAGTATAGCTTGCGGGATCTATAAGCAATGCAGGCTTTGTAGATCACCTATTTTGTAAAATAAATAAATAAATAAATAAATAAATAAATAAATAAATAAATAAATAAATAAAATTCAGTTTTTTCACATTCTTTTTCTGTTTTAAATGTTTAAATCCTGTACAGGAAAACATGCCATATTTTGGACATTTGAAGGATGATTAATCACGATTAAATTCATTGTGAAGCTGTGATTAAATCTGATTACATTTTTTTTTATCATTCAACAGCCCTAGTTGAAAATGGCTTTCATGTGTAAAATCATGCAAATTCTAAAAGAACTAAGGTCATTAATAAACATACAGTAATTATACTTTCCAGCACTATGTTGCAGTCCTTCCTCCCCTTGGACTTAAAGGACTGTAATTGCTCAGCCTTGGGCCCTCGTCTTACGGTGTGGCACAGAGGCCATTGTTTTCATTAGCGCTAACAACGATGAGTTTCCCCAGACAGTGGCTGGTGTCTCCCTTAGAGATAGGGTGAGAAGTTCATCTCCCTTGGAGAAAGGGATTTTCTTTTGTTCATTGCTTAATGTAAGTCGGCTCTGGATTAAGAGCGTCTGCTAAATGACTAAATGGCAATTGTGAATGGTAGATAGGGTGAAAAGTTCATTTCCCTTAGAAATTAGGTTGAGAAGTTCAGTCACATGAGAGAGGGAGACACGGGAGTAGAGCCCGGTGCTTCTCCACCTGAAAAAAGGAGCGAGGTTAGGCGTTTCCAGCATCTGGTTAGGATGCCTCTCAGGCTTTTTCTTCTTAGGACCTTGAGGCCACTCCTACCGTACGTTTTAACGGCAGGTAATGGATAAGAAACGTCGCCCGATATCAGCGACAGCGACGGTCATTACCGTAAATTCTCGCTTAGAATGGCATGCAAAATGAGTACCGTAAACAATGGTGCTGTGGTGCACTGAAAAAAAAAAAAAAACAGTATGGTGGAGGAGGAAGTGGGACGGAACTAGGAACCAAACTGCGCCAAATGGTTTCGGGTCAAGGGCAAAAAAAGTAGCACTTGGCTCAGATCGGTTATCCCAGGCCAAACGCCGTCCGATTCGGACAAAAAGCTCACCAATTTTTATCTTTCCGGGCGACGTCGGGCGACGTCGCCCGTTCTGCTGCTGTCGCCCGAATCGGCTTCCATAGAGAAATAATGGATGTCGGGCAACGTTGCTTTAAGATCGCCCGAGGTCCCCCGCCGTTAAAACATGGGGCTACAGGGGGGAAAACCCCAGGGCAGACCAAGGCGCAGTTGGAAGAATCGGGATCCTTGCAGGAGGAAGTCACAAATGTTGCTCTGGAGAGGGAAGTCTGGTGCTGTTTGACCCTGTGACCCGCCCACAGACAAGCGGTAACTATAGCCATTGCTGTAGGTACCGTCTGCCATTGCATTTAGTGCCCTTCATCTGGTTTTGCGATCATATTTGAACGTGGGCTTTGTGTGAGTGAGCATAGATATATATTGCCTTTCTATAGGAAGGGGGCGGGGCAGCTAAAATGAACATTAATATCTGAATACTGAATCGAGTGACTTTTAAACTGTTTGGGAGCTACACATGAGCCTGAGTAGACAATAATAATAAACATTGGAACAATTTGTCTTATATGGACTATTAATGGTATGGTCACATACCGTATAACTGGCAATAAATGGCACTAAAAAGTAGAGACGTGTAGGAATAAAAATACAAAACTGTTACGGACATAGGGTCACCTAAGGTGGTACCAAAATCTGGCACGGCCTCTGGACCATAGCAGCCATTTTCACTCTTGTGCCTTGCTCGACTCAGCTTATCTTGTTTACTTGGTCCAAAAACACAAAGAAAGAACGAAAAAAAGAATCAATACAGGTATATGGAGAGTGTCTCCAGCCATGGTAAAAGATGGCTATCGATATTATGAAATAAATAAAAAATAAATAAAAGAAAGCACTCAACTTTAAAGTAGTGTATAATGGGTCCAAATGCACATAGATAGGCATCATAGTCGACTCCAGTCCACACAATCTGAGCCTTTTTACAACACACACACACACACACACACACACACACACACACACACACACACACACACACACACACACACACACACACACACACACACACACACACACACACACACGGTTTGCACTTGTATGACACCATGACGTGATAAAAATAATAGAAGATAGATACATTAACTAATAATAACTAGAATGAATGCAATATATTGTAATTATATTTTCAATGATGAAATGCTGTTGGTTTAGTGGTGACACAACTGTAGTTAGTAGCAGTAGTAGTGTTTCACATCACTTTAAATATAAGCACTTTAATTTGAAATAAAATTGAAATTGGGTTGTTTTGCATGTCATCATGTTTGGTGGGGCAGATCGGGCATTTAGGGGAGCATTGCCCCCCCCCACATGCCAATGCCTAGATCCGCCCCTGAATTGCAAATTCTGGTTGGCCGGATGATGTTGTATTGGTGAAGTGTGATGTAGTAAACGAAAGTTTTACATCATCATACATACACCTGAAGAAGACCCACAACGGGTCGAAACGTTGTCTAAATAAAAGTCTAGAGCTAGTGAATGGTGTGTGAACTATATTTCTCTTTTGTACTTTTGACACTTTTTTTTAGTTCAGCACCCTAAAGTTTTTTCTAGAGATGTGCGTACTTTACCTTTTGTTACATCATCATACATGACATGACATCAAGTTCCTTGCTCAGCTCGTCAAATGATTTATATGTTACAGAGAAGACGCATCACAATAACAATAGTGCAACCCCACTAATATTAATAATAATGTTTCCTGGGCTCAATTGCACCCCAAAAAACCTGAACTTTTAACATTCAGTACCGTAATTTCCGGACTATAAGCCGCACCTGAACATAAGCCGCACCAGCTAAATTTGGGGCAAAATACTGATTTGTTTCATGTATAAGCCGCATCTGACTATAAGCCGCAGGATGGATTTTTGCAAACAAAACAGGCAAAACATAGAGATCAAAATGACCTTGAATTATGACAAAATGAATTAAGTGGTGCTAATTTAGATGGTGGATATCAACTCTTGAGAGTGTAAACATGAAATCAAATAGACCCGCAAGGGTCCATTTGGTTTCATTTTTACGCTCTCAAAGAGTTACATCTGCTTAACCAACTTTCCATCATTTACTCTGGAGGGCCCATCTGGAACCCTCTCAGGGACCATTGGTGGTCTCCGGACCACCCCTGTTATAAAAAAAAAAAAACACCTGTAAAAATCCATAGATTGGCCACACCTTTGTATAAGCCACAGGGTCAAAAGCATGTGAAAAAAGTAGCAGCTTATAGTCCGAAAATCACGGTAGATTTTCTTGTTGTTTCTTGTTGGTCTGGAGGTTTTCTGTCTCAAACAGGGGCTCTGATTATCCTGCCGTTTGTGATGTCACAGCCTGCAAATCACATTATGCCAGTGGGATTTGTCCAGCAGATGCTGTTTTCACTGCATCTGAAAAGGCTTCCAAAAACCCCAGCGAAAACTCCAGGCCTCAGAAAACCCCACTGAATGTTCAAAGTTCAAGTGTCTTGGGTATAATTGAGGTCATACAACCTAAGAGAAAGAACAGAAGAAAAAAAATCCATAGAGTGGAGGCCAGCGTGCATGGACATATTCAGAGCAGTTTGGAGCTCTTCCGTATGCTCAAGGACACGTTGACACCATGCCAGGATGGAAGCTGCTTCGTCTGCCCGCTCTACTTCCTGAGCCAAGAGGTGTGCGTGTGGGCGCAAAGGGGCTGGGGGAGGGGAGAACGGAGAGGGAAGGGGAAAGATGAAGCAAATGAAAACACTTGTTTTCGATGAAGACCTCATGCCAAATTACCACTGGCGGGCACTCGCTTCCCGCTTGTGCTGCTGAGCACTTCTTGTGCGCAAATATGGAGTGCGAGACATTTCCAACTGGCTGACATGGTAATCTCTCATTCATGGCGCGCCTTACTTGTTCGAGCAAGAAGTGTGCAGCATTGGATTCCCCTATGTGGAGTTATGGTGACAGAAATGGCCAAATGTGTGTGTGTGTGATGTACAGATATTTCCGCCTGGCTTACAGATAGTAAGGTCGCTCACCGTGCTCGCAATTAAGCATCAGCATCCTTTTACAAAACAGTGAAGAGTAGAGGTGTGTGTGTGTGTGTGTGTGTGTGTGTGTGTGTGTGTGTGTGTGTGTGTGTGTGTGTGTGTGTGTGTGTGTGTGTGTGTGTGTGTGTGTGTGTGTGTGTGTGTATTGTCATGGGGAAATGGCTCCTCTGCCTTTGACCCATTCTATCAGGGTCAGAGGAAGGCTCGGCCCTGAGCCAACTCAAACTCTATGTCTATAGTATAGACAGAGTTATGCACACTCTGTTCACTTGGCATACTTCTTTGTTTTTATTTAAACACCAGGCAACAGCACAGATTTAATGATTATAGATCCCTTTATTTTAGATCATTTAGTAGTAACTGTAGCCTACGGCATAAACACCCACAGTAGCTTTCATGATTATAAATCCCTTTATGATAGAGCGTTTTGTAGTAGTCTAATAGTAGGCCTACAGCATAAACATTAGTTGTCACTGTGCAATATTGGAACACATGACGTGACTAAACCAGCACACATAAATAGCTCGTATTTGTGCTGCCCTTTCAAACTCCAGTTTGTCCCTCTTTCAGACTGCATGAACAGACGCTTGAGCCCTCGGTTTTCTGATCCTGAATGTCGCGACATTTAGGGGTCAGAAAATCCTGCTTTCACATGACATGATAAAACACAACTGAAAAAAATCCCCAATGACTCAACTTCGGCCGTCACATTAATGAGGACCAATTACTGCATGAAGACAGGTTGAAACGCGTTGAAGTGGTCCTTTAAGAAATGAAAACAGGCTATACACTTCCGTCGTTCACTGCACGTCCTCACGGAAGATAATTATTAGCCCTCGGTCGTGCTGGGAGTGAAAGAGCGTTTCACCGGAAGACAACCTTCCGCTGTCTTGTCTGTGAACCTCAAGCTGCCTAAATGACTGATTAGTGAAGTTCTGCGGTTACATCTGGCTGTTGGCTTGCGACTGGCGTCCAGTGTGCTAGCACTTAATGAAGTAATTATAGCTCTCCGCGAATTTGGTGCGCCGCTTCAACCCAAAACCCGTTGAAACTGTAGCTAAGGCCACCAGCAATGTCGTCGTAATCACGGGTTAATGCAATAATCTCATTGGATGAGAGCACTTAATGCATTAATGCCTTCCCCTGAAATCTGCCCTGTCTGTCTGTGCTTGGCATTAATTATCTTGGATGGTAAACGGTGCACGTATATGTAGCGCCTTTATGGAAAGCGATACACGTATAGATTGTGCATAAGGCCAGCATCACACACTTAACACATTCAATATTGCGTGACACTGATCATTCCCTTATCGCCATTTCAACCTCACGCCATCTGGACGAAGATACGGAACCTTGCCGCGGGAAACGTCCCTTTTTAGAAGGAGTTTGTGTTCCCTCAGCCGTAAACAAACTCCCCATGTCCCCATGCGGTGTGCATGTATGATAGGATTCAGTTCACGTGTGATAGGATGCTTGTACAACCAAGAAATGTGTGTTTAATTACTTTCCTATTCCATAAGGCTACATTTGATCTATCAAAAAAAATGTGTGCATTCTCTGTGTCATTGTCAAGGCATGGGTTTGATCAGTGTGTGTTCAAGTACTTGCCAGAAAGATTCACACGAATGTGTGTCTATTTTTTATTGTCCATTTCACTGTGTAAAGTAGTGATGGGTGTGGCTCCAGTTCATTTGGATCTCCACCCATCACACCCCACCAGGCAAACCATGCACAAAAAAAAAAAAATCTAATGCTGTATACTTTTGAAAATATTCTTCCTCCTTATATAATAACACATGATGATCATGCTTTACGGTGGAAACACAATCATGGCAGTCCATCTTTAAAATGTGCCGTTACACCCCCCAGTAAGCACACGGTATCGCGTCCACCGTGCAATCTGCTGACGGTATACGGACGACATGCCACTTGACCACGCGGCTGCTGAATGTCGATGGCACTCCTTAATGAGTCGATTCCACACACCATATAATTCATACACCTCTGACCTATGGGCTAAGTAAGCCCTCTTTAAGAAGGACGCTGCAGACCGCCATAAATACAGACATGTCTGACTCAGCAACAACGCGCTAAATGGAGGGAGGGGACTAGTGCATCCGTACTACACAATGATGTGTTTGGTGAATCTCTCTCTCTCTCTCTCTCTCTCTCTCTCTCTCTCTCTCTCTCTCTCTCTCTCTCCCCCAGTTATCCATCTATCCCTGATTCAGTCACAGCTGTTCCTTAAGACAGCGCCGCGGACCCCTAAATCCTCACAGGCTTGGCTTTTTTTGTTGAACCGTTTTGATTTAGCCAAGGCCACGAGGTGTGATATATTTTATCTTCCCGGTCGGGTCGATAGATCGTTAGCTCTTCGGAGCTTATTTACCTTCTAGCCTTCGGTGGTCTGAAAAGGTGTGAAAGGAAAAAAACATGGAATTTGGCCAGAGTCCACATATTTGACTCCTGAATCAGCCTCCAAGCAGTTCTTAATGTTAAATTATGACAAAGAGCAATGGCTCTATACGCTTCTCCGGCATGAAGCCGTAACTTGAATGGGAAGAGACACGAAGAAATGTACACATACTTCTTCAATTCTCCCTCGCTAATCTTTTTTGTTCCAATGTGTTCCTTTTCCAGCATCTTAATTAATTTCACATCTAGTCCACTGACCTTCTGGAGCTCCAGTGTTGCGGTATAGTGGCGAATGTAGGTGAAATGAGAAGAAAACAGGATATACTATACAAAAAGTCTTTATAACGAACCCATCTGTGTCCTGGGCAAAATGAGCTGTTGACTATTAGCTAACTGCAGTGGTGGGATTAAGTATAGGCGTCAACATTTAGGCTACTTGTACAACATGTAAAGGTTATCAAGTATTTTCTCAGAGTGTACTTAGAGCACAAACAATACTTAAGTGCTTTACTAGGAATACTTCAGAGAGTTCCAGAGGGTACCTAAATTTAAGATAGTTACAATAGACCTTTCAGTAAGGCCAGTGCTTAATTTGTAACTCGGGACGTGCGGGAGTGCACCTCCCGCACATGCACATGCACACACACACACACACACGCACGCGCACACGCACACGCACACGCACACGCACGCACACACACACACACACTTAAAACAGGACATACAGACAGAAGACAGGCAGAAGCAAGCTAACCACAACAGCTGCTGCGGGTGGTGGTGGCCATGGGGTTGGGCAGACGGCTGCAGATTGGTCATCATTTATGCGCTGTTTTCTAGTTACTGTATTTTTTCATTTAATTATCATTATTATTATTATTATTATTTTGAACAGTTCGGAATCGGCAATATTGCACGGATTTATTTCAGTTTTTAGATGGATTTTTGGAGACTCGTGAAGACCTCTATAGTCTGTAACTCAGAAAGTGTACACATGGACCCTTGATCTCCCAAATCACTCTATGCTCCTTTAGTGAAATGTTGAAAATGGGTGTGTAGTTACTTCACACCACTAGCTCTTGACTAATGGCTATAAACGTCTCCATTAGACCTGCATGCAGCATGGCTGTGTCTATAACTTTCAGCCAGTGCTGCTGCTGCTATTATGCAGCGCAGCGGGGATTAGAGATAAGGGCTATTATTTGTCATCATCTAACCATCTGTAACTCCCACCATCCTCCTTGAAAGGCGAGGGATAAGTAACCGCCGCTTAATTCTCTTTGACTATTATAGGTCGAAAAAAAAAGGCTTTAAATGGCTGCACAATGCACCCACTCCCCCTTTCCATATCCCCCACTTTAATGATTCCATATCAATTCATAAGGAGCGTGAGTGTGTATTGTTCTCTTTAATAGCCTTTAACAATGTGTAAGCTCTATGTGTCTCTCGTGTACAGCTTAATTACACCGTGTTCGTTATTTAAAGTGAATGAATGGGTGCCCACATTGTGTACTTGCATGTTTGATCCCAGCTAGAGAGCCAGTTGTGGAAATTGAAGGCCTAAGGGTGGCTGTGGCCGGATGGTAACCACAAGGTTGCAGGTTCGAACCTGCATGGGCTCCCACAGAGTTAGTGTCGTTGTGTCCCTGAGCAAGACACTTTTGACAGATTAGCAGAAAAACTAGGCTCGCTCCAATTAGGCTCAATAAGAACAAAGTATTTTATAGAAAAGCCTCTGTTGTGAATTTGTGCAAATGCATGAGATCCAAAGACATCTTAAGGTGTCTACTTTAAGGGAAAAAATAAAATGAGTTGATGATGTATATTCCTCTGTTTCCAGGGCTCATTCAGAGATAATTGCATTTAAAGTTATATCATTTATCGATTATAGTTGTAAAGTGTGTGAGGTGTTTTCTATTTTTTGTAGTGCAATCACCACTTAAAGGACTTGCACTTGGTGTGCAGTGAGTTAATGAGCTTGTTAATAAAACCAAGTCTAAAACGACTTTTGGAGTGATAAGCAGACAACAGAATAATCAATCACTCCAAAAGTTCCAAAAGTCTAAGGCGATTTTGGTTACATTAGCCCTTATGCGCAATTAACGCACATAGCATTGGGGAAGAGGCGTTCCCACACTAAAGTTGCTAATTTCGTAACCATGCCATCTCCCTTAAACACCTCCTATACCCGTTAAATTATGCATAGGTGTGGTTTGGGCGTTTCTAGCTTTCATCCAATCCGTGTTGGTCTTGCCATTCCCTTTAATTCATCCCTTATCTATTTCCCTTATCCCTACTGCTATGTCTGACCCTCCGAAGCACGCAGCCTGGCTGCGGGCTTAGGACAGACGCCTATTCTCAAAGATCATGCTCTCATTTTCAAACAATTAGGCCTATAGCTCGGTCAATTCTCAATCATTTCTTACCATTCAACATGTTATGTTGAAAAAACATGTTCCATGTTTTTTTGCTGTATGTGGCGTGCATTTATCCCAAGTCTGCGAAATGTTATAAAGTAAATTGCAAAAAAGTCGTCAATTCGCGGCAAAAAAAACGTTTTTTTTTTATCATTGATTTCTCGGCCAATTCTGGACCATTTCTTACATTTCAAAGTGCAGCGTGGCGGGAAAAGCCTCCTCTCTCAGATGCTGTATAGTATATGTGGGTAGGTCTTCTCTACGATGCGGGATCTAGCAAAATGTAAGTGTCTGGATTTTGGTGGAAACGGTCCACCAAATCCCCGACACTTACATTTTGCTCGATGCGGGATCATAGAGAAGACCTACCCACATATTCTATACAGCATCTGAGAGAGGAGGCTTTTCCCGTCACGCTGCACTTTGAAATGTAAAAAATGGTCCAGAATTGGCAGAGAAATCAATGATCAAAAAAGGTCTTTTTTGCCGCGAATTCCAGAGTTTTTTTTTTGCAATTTACAGCATTGCTTCACAAGTTAATTAATGTATTTAATTATATTATATACTGTACATTACCTGACCACAAGGAAGTGACTGACAGCAGGCAATCTGCAGCTGTTTATAGCACAATCCATAAATAAGGAGATGAATTGAACTGGCGCCTTTCCACGTGGAGTCGTAGACATCTCCAAAGGCGCACAGACGCACGCACTGTGCGCATGTGGCTCTGCCTTCGCGTATCGGTTAACGGGTGGTCTGAGCTGGCCTTATCTAGTTCCCAAATCTATTTGACGAAATTAGCAACTTAAGGGACTGCGCAACAAACACGCCCATGACCACACCTCCAGCCACAAATAACGCTGTCGGCATAAAGAATAGTGGCTAAGGGAAGAGAAAAGGTGACCAAAATAGCAATAAGGGAATTCGCTGCGGGTATCGCATAACGTTAGGGACAAGGGGTGGAAGGAAAATCGCGCCCTAAATCTTTTAAGGAGTTAAATGAGAATTCCAACCAAGAAGGCTTTCTTACCTTTATTTGCAGTTAATGTATTTTCCCCAAAAGTGGTCCAGTTGTTATTTTGTGAATAAATAAATAAATAAATAAATAAATAAATAAATAAATAAATAATAATAATAAAAAAAAATCGTATTGTCCGTTTCCCCTATACCTCACCATACGTTTAGAATGGGGATATGTTATGTTGTTCAAATGCACCCATTTCCATCGCAACCAAAATGTTTTTTTGCAATTATATACTCACACTTTCACTCACACTTTCACTTTTGGTTCAGCTGTGGTTCAGCCATAAACTGAAGTGTGTCACACCCCTCCCTCTTGAGACAGCTGAACAAAAAGTGAAAGTGTTGACACATCATTGACATGGTGGAGAGACAATATATAACAGAAAATCACATTCTGGAGCGATGGAAATTTGGTCAATTTGAATAACTACCCATAGTCCCTGTGAGGTTGCCCGATTGGCAGGAGGCTCCAAGAATAGACAAAGTCCAAGAATGAAGATATTCTGTTGCATTTATTTACTTCCAAAACTGATGAGCAGCTCATAAAGTTTGGCTGTCACAGCTCGGGTCTGAGGAAAACATAATACTACAAAATAATATGGCTGAAAATAAAACAAAGAAGTAAACACTTGATAACTAAACTAAGACAAAACAACAAACCGATAAATAAAGAAACTAAACACAGGCTATGCCTTCCTAGAAGACCCTGTCAGTTCTCCCTTGGTGTTGTCTCTTAGCTGTCTCAAGCAACACTGAGCAATCTCCCTCACTCAACCATCCAGCCTCCCTTATACCAGGTGAGACCCACCCACAATGATTAGTAATTGAACAATCTACTCAAACAAGGTAAACCTGACCCATGAGATAGACCAACTAGACAATTACACAGTCTCCTTCATAGACCTCAATGTTCTTCAATGCATCAAATAAATCACAATAGAATCAGGCAACACAAATAAAAGTACATAAAGCTACACAAAGCCACACCTCCCAGGTAGCTTGATGGCAGTCAATTAATGAAGCAGCTGTGCAGAGTGTGTTTGCATTGTTCAGTTCTACATTGTGGAGTCATATGTGTCTATAGGGCACGGGTTGCCCCGTGACAGTGCCATTCTAAGCTTACATATGGTGGGGTAAGGGAAACAGACAACCCACCTGGGCCACTACTCTCTTAACAACATACTAAAATGTTGAAAATGCGTGGAATAGCCCTTTACTTACTTTACGTAGTTACTTCACACCACTAGTTCATGAGTATAATGGCTATAAATGTCTCCATTATAGAGCTGGAGTCTGGCTGTGTTCAGCCAGTGCTGCTGCTATTATGCAGCGCAGCAGGGATTAGAGATAAGGGCTATTATTTGTCATCATCTAACCATCTGTAACTCCCACCATCCTCCTTGAAAGGCGAGGGATAAGTAACCGGAAACAGAGAGATTTCTTTTCCACAAAATTACAATTGCACCCAGGGCCGGATCTCGAGGGGGGCTGGGGTGGGCAGAGCCCACCCAAATGTGCCTTCTGCCCACCCAATGAAAGGTATAATGTCAGTGGTTTTCATCAGTGGTTGAGAGAGAGGTCCAGTTTGGTTAACCAGATGTAACTGTAAAAATGAAACCAGATGTAACTGTACACTCTCAAGATTTAAATTATTCATCATGTGAATTAGCCCAAGTCTACACAACTAGAGAATACTAACTAGAGAAAGATTAATGGTCATTTATGATCTGTACGTTGGACTGTTTTGTTTCCCAAATGGAATTGTGCACAAAAGCAAAATAAATCTTTAGTTTTGGAGTCTGTGGGGCTAAAATGTCAAACGCCGAATAAATAGTGGGCCCTGGTGTCAAAAAGGTTGAAAACCACTGCTTTGTATGAAAAACCTTTGAATTCATGCCCACCCTGCCATTTTTCCAGCCCACCCTAGTAGGGCTGGCTAAATCTGGCCCTGATTGGACCACTTTATTGGAAATAATTCAACTGCGAATACAGTTAAGAAAGCCTTCTGGTCTGGAATTGTCCTGCTCCCGATGTGCTGGTCAGTAACCAGCAATGGTTTCCACTGCCATTGGTGCGTGGATGGGTCCAGTGATCCACAATCTATGTAAAGCGCCTTGGATAAATGCGCTATTTAAATGCACCAATTATAGCTACTCTTGCAAAGCAGAGTGCACACATTACTGCGATCGGCTGCGTATGTCACTGTCGTCTGCCAGCCAATCAGGGATAACTTTTCTTGATGATGTCAGGCAGAGCAGGCACAATTACTATAATAGGTCGTCAGTCGGGGACAAAATTTGATTGGCAGGGTTAATTAATGATGTAATGGGTGTAATTAAGGTATATGGCCATTGTACCTAATTGGTTCAAATTACAATCCTACCTTGAAAAAATCATTTTATTTTTTTATTTTTTTATTATTATTATTATTTAAGAAATATCATCTTCTGATCTATCTAAGAACAATAGATTAATTTACAACAAAATGTAACATATGGAAATATTTCCTATGTCACTTTCTCTGAGGAGGCGGCTGTCCCAAACTCTCATGAAATCACTATCTAAATGATTTTTGTCATTGTATTAAATTATGGTTTTAAATAAATAACATGGATTTGCATTAAAGGGAAGTTAAAATAGGTAGATTGTGTTGGTGGATTTGCTTCAAATTCAAATCACTGTGTAACTGTAATTGTAATGTTTTAGTTTTTCAGCCCAACAAGGTGATCAGTAGAAAGCTGTTTTTTATTTATTTTGCAAAGCATTGTAGAGGTAAACTAAAACCTGGACAACATTGTCACTACCAAAATAGTCAGTGTCGTTGCAAAATTATAGTCTAGTTATAATCAAATATCAATGCATTAGCCACCCCTACCCTCCGTAATGCCGTCCCCTTAATTGATTCCATTCTTCCATCCATCATTTCATTCAAACGTATAATTTGATGATGATCGTTTTGTTGCATTTCATTGGGACAAAATGTTTGCGGCCATTTTGAAAAGAATAAAATGAAATGAATTGGCCCCTAACCCATTCTATCCAATGCATTCGAATGACATTATCTCAAATTCTGCCCCCTCCATGTCCATGCTCTCGTGACCCAGATGTTCTTGCACAGAGGCTTAGAGGACAAAATGGTCAAGAGACAGCAGAAGCACGACAACGTCATCGGTTTTGGAGATGCGGTGCTTCAAAATAAGGGTTTCAACGGTAAAAGCCGTGGCATATAGACACGTGTTTGGAGCGAAGATGGTTAAGATAAAATATGATAATTGGCTGTGCCTTTACTACATTTGTGTCGCTTAGATATGGTGCTATGAATGGTGCTATGAGTAGGGTAAAAGGTATTCCAAATTACCGTAAACAAGTCAATCATTGTTATTAAACTTTGGATTTGAACCAAGCCGGTAGAATGGCCCATATACAGTACATACTGTAGGTATTCTCTCCTGGAGGTGTCAATGGTATGTACTGTATGACAATGTGCAAGTTGGCACTCGACAGAGTGCAGTTTTGCTTATACATAAAATCATATATACATCCAACACACCTGCATCTGAGCTTAGCGAATATTTCCTTTAAATACAAGTGTGACTACAAATCGGGGGCGGATGGAAGATGTCCCAATTGGGGGGCAGGCGAAAATGTTATGGGGGCGACTTCATCGCCCGTGTCGCTTCGCGCCACGGGTGCGATGAAGTCGCACCCATACCATTTTCAGTTACAGGACTTTTATTAGTCAAGTAAAGCATCAATAACATCAGTTGTTGAAGTTGCTTGTTGTTTTCTGTTTTCAATGAAATGGCATTGGTTTGTAGTTTTATAAATAGTCAAATAATTTTAATTATAAGCATTTTAATTTGAAATATCTTTGAAATTTGCGTTGTTTGCATGCCATCATGTTTAGTGGGACAGTCAGGGCACTTAGGGGGGCATTTCCCCCCCATGCCCATGCCTAGATCCGCCCCTGCTACAAATGAAGGCGTGGGTAAGTGGTAAAAGAATGCGTGCGGCAGAGGTTAGCATGCCGTCTCAGGGGGGTATAGAGAGTGGGCCGCTGGGCAGAACGGACCGAAGGGAACGACACGTTTCCAATTCCATCCCGTCGGGTTGAAGTGTCCTTGAGCAAGACGGCTGAATGCCTAATTGATCCCTTTATGCAGCCAAACACTTCCTGGTTGTGCTGGCAGTAAGGGATCCTTCCTGTCGGCAGACTCCCATTCACTTTGCATGTATTGGTTGTGAATTTGTATGAATAAAGTTCACTTCCTTAAACCACACTATTTCATTTGACAATACCATTTCCTAGTTCTTCATAGTTTGTATTATTTGTGGTGTGCTATTGACATGATCACATGAGTAAGAAATGTCTAAAATCTTCAGTTAAAACCGGGAGTTTTTCATGGATTTATCCATGTGTTGCCATATCCACTTTTTATAAGCAAGCCTTTTCAGTAAAGTTGCTTGAAAATAATGGTAGTTACTAGCTGCATGCTTTATTTAAGCCTGTTCCCTAATGTTGCTTAAACCTGTGATTCTCCTCAAACATTTTCATAAAGGATCCCATGTCCCTGGATCACAAACCAGATGAAAAACAAATCTCAAGTTCTTCTCTTAAAGAGTCTTAAAGAAAGTCTTAAAGAGTAATATAGTAGCTCATTTGGTTTTCATAGTCCAGGTCCAGGTATTTTCAATTGGTGTTCCATGGACCACTTGTGGTCCTGAAAGGTATTCAATTTTTTCTTCCATAGAACAGCACACTAAAGCTTTGTGCAATGTACAGTAAGCATGCCAACCTTGTCAGTTACTGAAAGTCTGATTGAGGATAAGAAAATCCACAGAAATGGGTGTTAGAATCTCAAGAAAGTTTGCCTGATTTTATCATAATTAGCCTACATCACTGTGGGAATAATAATGCCATATGTCTACACTATCATTAGGCTACTGTATATCGTTAGGTAGGCGCACTCTACTCAGAGTCCAACTTGTATTCTCAATGGCTGATGGGTGCAGATTCTTGCAGATCAATGTAGAGAGAAAATATCTGCACTCGCATATAGTTCATGAGTTTTCTTTTATTTCATTTCTCTATGAAACTCTGAAATGAAATAAAAAAAACTCGTGAACTATATGTGAGTGCAGATATTTTCTCTCTAGGTTGAATGAAGTAACAGAATGGATTTAGGGTAACTGTGGTGGTCCCCGTGTTGATTCTAAGTCAGGTTGGTGGTCCCTGGTTCACAATCAGTTGAAACCCCATGTCATAGACCATGGTTGCTTATTTCTCTCACACAATCTGGAACAATGCACTTGCTCCGGTGTTGCCAGATTGTGTGAGAGAGATAAGCAATCAGTCAATCATGAGCTATACATCTACTGTACATTACATACTATGCATTATACTCTAAGACTATATATTGGCAGCTACTTGAGAATAGCAGATCTGAAAGCTCAAAGTGTGCCACTGTGATCTGATAGATTTGATATTTTCCAAAATAATTCTTGTTTTATACAGATGAAAAATAAAAACCTGGCTTGGCACAAAAAAATTACAGATGGGGATCTGTGTGCACAGATGCATGGAACATGGGGGCTCTTTGACTCATTGTTCATTTGAGCAGAATCACAGATATGGAACAAGCCTTAAAAATCTACCTAGTAAACTGTCATTACTTGCAAGCAGATTTACTGAAAAGGTTGCTTATAAAAAGCGGACATGGCAACACTTGGAGAAATCCATGAAGTACTCATGATTTTAACTGAAGATTTTAGACATTTCTAACTCATGTGATCATGTCAATAGCACACCACAAATAAAACAAACTATGAAGAACTAGGAAATGGTATTATCAAATGAAATAGTGTGGTTTAAGGAAGTGAACTTTATTCATACAAAATCACAACCAATACATGCACAGTGAATGGGAGTCTGCTGACAGGAAGGATCCCTTACTGCCAGCACAACCAGGAAGTGTTTGGCTGCATAAAGGCCATTGATCCCGCTGTGCTGATCGGTGCCTTCCAGTCCAATCCACTTCATTTATGAAAGCACACTGAAAACAACAGGGTTGAAATAAGGTGCCTGTACAAAAAGATAAAACGAATGAATACTGAATACCAAGGGGGCGAAAACAACAATACATAATAACAGGGAAACATAAAGACATAATGCTGTGGAAATTTGCCGGTGGGAAGCATAATTTAGATACAGGCGAGGTTTGAGAAGCTTTAAACGGGAGGTGGGAGTTCAATTCACAGGTTTTGGACCCAAAAAAGCTAAAAAGCAAAACAAAACAAAACTATCTCCATCGGGATCTCAGGACAATCCATCGACATCAGAAGACGGAGGCCCCTTGTCGATTCTTTTGTGGCTTTTGATTTTCCTATGCCGCTGGGGTGTGTGCGTGTGTGCATGGGAGAAATGTAATAATGTAATACACACTCTATTTAAGAGTTTTACTCCCAAGGACGACCTAGACGAGTTTAACATTGGGCGCTCATTCATATGCGTGTTCATGGAGGTAACACTTCCGCATTTTTCGCACTTCCACGTAAATGCGGAAGTAAACCCTACTTCTGGCAGTCTTCCGGGTGCTTCAAAACTCTACTGAGCAGCATCTATTGAAATGAATGGAAGGGGGCGGGGTTATCGCTCCAGTTCAGTCTATATTTTATTACTCTATACTCTGATGTGACAGGGTCCTAGAGCACTGAGGCTTCTGGGAAGATGAGTCCCATTAAAGACTATAGAGCGTCGACAGCATTACTGGCGGCCATGACACTTTATAGTTGTCAATGGACAGATTTTAAAGAAGCGGTAAAATTATTTTCAGTGGGATTTTCATGGATCAAAGCTATTAAGGCAGTGCTGTTAAAGTGGTGAAGGTGTTAAAGTGCCTTGGATAAAAGTGCTATATATAAATGCAAGCATTTTCCATAGTAATTGTGATGAATGTCCCAATTATTTGTGACATTATTTGTTTTTGTGACATTAATTTTCATTTATTTTTCATCATGGGTTTGAGTTTTATGATTACACCCCAAAAAAACTGAACATTCAGTGGATCGACTTTTGGAGTTTTCTGGAGTTTTCTGTGGTGTTTGGAAGGCTTTTGAGCTGCAATGAAAACAGGCAAAACAGTGGAAACAGTGACATCTGCTGGCAAATCTCATTCTCATACCGTATATGGGATTTGCTGTGTCGGTGAAATTAACCTTTTTGTTGCTTTCTGTGATTCAAATCGTGCATGTAGCTATAGCTAATCTACAGTATAGACCCCCCATGCTGTCTTTCACGCACACTTTCATTTACATTTTTAAATGTCACAATCCCTTTAAATTAGTTTTAAAAACAACTTTGCAGAGGTTACACGCAGACAATGTGACTTTCTAACGTGTGCCGTCACATTGACAGAGGTGACAGGTGTCTGCTTAGTACAACATGTGTTTTTCTGGGCGATTTGCTGCATTGAACCCCATTACCTTCCGTCTTTTTTGGCGATGTCTGACATGCGCCATTAACTTTCTACTTAATTTGCACCAGGGCGTCATCTATCTATCTATCTATCTATCTCTCCCCCGCATGCAGATTGTAACGCGCAGAGTTGCACACTCGGATAATCCACTTCACAGGTGACCTTCTCACAGAAACAATGGCTATTCATAAAACCGCCATAGTGGAAAAAAAAGTACTGAAATCACTTAAAGAGACACTTCACCATTTTTGTCAAAATGTTAACCCATAATCCACCATTGACTTCGTTAATTAGTTGATGTCCTTTTTGCCAATTTACCTGAACATGTGCGATCTGATATCAATGGAGCTGGAAGGCGAGAGTAGTTTGTTTTGAAATTGTGACGTCACTTGCGCTTTTCAGCCAATAGCCGTCTCTTTTTAGCTGTAGCATGGGAGTCAACAGAATCGACCACATCCCGTACGCTGGTATTATATGTCCCCTTCCAGTCGGAAAATTGGCTCTTTAAAATATGGCTTCCACATTGGCCACTCCATACTGGTAGCAACTAACTGCTATACGCTTTCCCAGGTGTGTAATATAATTACTGTATGTTTTTTTTTTGATATTTTAGTTCTTATGGCTTCTATTAGCTAAACAAATCAGAATAAATTTCACTTTGTTATCAATTAATCTTCATCGAGTTGGTTGGTTGGTCTTGCTAGGAGTCAGGAAGAGTCTCTTTGTAATCTGTAATTTGACATACGACAGATAGGGGAGTTTGAGAGGAGAAAAATATTCTACTTAGGAGACCATTTGTAGGCTTTGTAGTCCATGTTGTCTATAGTGGCGCCTCTTTGATGCAGGGCTGTCTTGCTGAGACAACATGCAGTCCAGGAAGTGGTTGATGACATCAGAGACACTGGGGCAGTGGAACAAAAAATAGTGGTGCTGTGTGTACTCTGTATTCGTGAAACAGCAATTCAAGGCCATTCATGGCCAAAGAAAGCCAGTAGTCTTTCCGCTTGGGTTCTCTTGCACTGAACAAAACAAGACACTGTACTGTACTGTAGCAACATATGACTCACATCTTATACAAACCTATCCCTACATCTAAGCTGACCCTTTACAGTGGAACCTTTTCCATTAGCCATAACTATAGTCTTCTGTATAAAGGTCTAGTTTCCAGCTGTTCCACTGAGTGGTTTCTATGTAGATAAATGAGCCCTCACACAGCTATACTTTTAAAAGCCGGAAGCACCACATCTGCTATACTAACTCTGGTAAAATGGCTGTGCACCTCATTTACCTGCACTGGAACATGTTCTTAGAACGGCTGGAACCTCTCTGTGTTTCATTTTATGGACCATAGTTAGTCTATACCCACATTAACCTTGAATTGTACTGGGAACCAAGTTCAGCGCTTTAATTTGTATGTTCTTCACAAGCCTAGTCCTCTATCATCACTATTGCATCATAACCCCCATCCCCAACACACACAGTGTATATATATGAGTCTCATTAGCGTCTTAAACATCTCTTTTCATGTTTCAATTCATGGGCTGGCTCAATTTATTTTATCTGTTTTAGATGCTCTGTGCAGAATAGACATTCTCACGTATATAGAGCATGTGGCTGACGGAGCCATGCATGTAATGACATTGGCCTATAGCGTTAAAAGACCGAGATGGGAATGAGTATCCCTCTGCATCTATCCTCCTCTTTATGAGCAATTGAGCATGAATACCGAGAAAGCATGTCCGCGTTGTAATAATGCAGCGTTTGTCATTGCAGATATCCAAATGGGACTTTATGTGGAGGCGCAGTAAAGCCCGTGCTTATACCCGTTATCCCTTAATTCGGCAATTTATGCATCGTGTTTGTGGGCGACAGGGGCGGATGTAACATTTTCCAATTGGGGGAGCAGGAGAAAATGGTATGGTATGGGTGCGCACCCATACCTGCGCCCCTCTAAAAGACCTGTAACATTTTCAGTTACAGGACTTTTATTAGGCAAGTAAAGCATCAATAATAACATCAGTTGTTGTTGAAGTTGCAACAGACACGCAGCATGCATAAAGCTAAAGGTCTGACTCAGAGAGTTTTCTGTTTTCAATGATGAAATGCTGTTGGTTTAGTGGTGCCACAATTCTAGTTAATTAGTAGCAGCAATAGTGTTTCAAATCATTTTCAATAGAAGCACTTTAATTTGGTTGTTTTGCATGCCATCGTGTTTGGTGGGGCAGACTGGGCATTTAGCCCCCCCCCATGCCCATGCCTAGATCCACCCCTGATCATATGGTAGACCTGTGGGGATGCGTAGCAAGTGTTTCCTTACAGGAGACTTTTGGACTAGAAGGCTTTCTCACGTTTATTTGTAGTTGTTGTGTCCCCAACCAAAGAAGTAAGATTTAGAACTCTTTCCTGGGGGGTCTGTATATGTGTAATAGGTGCCCACAGTGTTTCTGATCTCATCAACACTAGAAATATGAAATAAAATATACCCTGGTGACAAAATTGGTTCAGACAAATAAAAGCCCAGATTAATAATTGAGGAAATACAGTAGTAATGTCAGATTTTTGGCTATTTTTGTATTTGTATTGTTATTATTATTACTATTATTTTTCAATTGCAGATATCGTGATATATTTTTGAAGAATTTCATGCGATATATCAGTATATCACAAACATCATGAGGCGCCCATATCCTCCCGGCTGTAGTATAACGACAGATAAAGTTAAAGGGGGATTCGATCCATTTTCAACATTTTTCTGAGAGCGTACAAATGGAACCAAATGAACCCGTTAGGGTTCATTTGGTTGCATTTGTACGCTCTCAGAAGAAAAGAAGCGTCTAAAGAAATCCGTTAACATGGTGAAAATACATCTTGATGATGTCATCAAGATGTTTCACCATGTTAGTGGCTTTCTTCAGACCTCTATTTCTTGGGAACACAGAATGGGGGAACTTTTTTATCATGTCCACAAAACACCTCGAAGCTACATCAATGACATAGCAAAATGTGGAAAATGGGTGGACTTCCCCTTTAAGACATTACAAAGTAGAGCTGTCCCACTTTCATATGTTGCATTTATTTATGAATGATTGGGAACAACAAATGTGTGTTTTTTTTTTTGTAATATGTGGGTGTTGGAACGTTTCAGCGAAGCTTGCTTTGAATTGGAAAGCCATCAGTGGATGGATGAGAGGCATAGCGCTGACTGGCAAAGCCTTGGCGTCAGTCCAAGCCTTTCTCACGGCAGTTATTTGCGAACATAGGTCAGCGGGTTAATATGAACACCTGCCAAAGCTGTCAGTCAGACTGTCAGCGCCTGCCATCAACCTGTCAATCACCTTCATTAGAGAATTCGGCGCTTGGTGGCGTTCTTACCTGTACTTGCAGTTGATTAACCGCTTTCGCACCGAACGCGAGGATTACGAATGTGTCTACGCCACGGGTTTCACGCTTGAAACCCTTATTTTGAAGCACCAGATCTACGAAACCGGATTCATGATGACATCATCATCGTGTTTCTGGGGTGTCTTGACCATTCTGCCCACTAACCCTCTGTGCAAGAGCATTGGCTGGTTTGTTGAAAAAACTGACATTGAGGGGTAGAATCTTAGATAATGACATTCGAATGCATGAGATAAAATGGGTGTGGGGACATTTTTTTCCCCCAAAGTGGCCGCACCCCCAAATGAAATGCAACAAAACGATAAATGATATGTTCATATCATAGATGGATTAAAGCATGGAATCAGTTCATTTTCGTGTTCCATGAGGGGAACAGCAATTACAGGCGGGTAATGTATTAATATGCAACAACGTGGTCTGGATAAGTAGATCAGAATGAATCCCAAACACTCGGTGTGGACAAAAGGTTTAATGAAGAAAAATGGTAAAGAATGATAAGGGAGATAACAAGGAATCAGTTTGGATTCAAAAGGCACTTGTACGTCTTAAGGAGGGTATAAAAGATGGATGGGATGTTGGCAATGTAAGAAATCGAATTCGTATTTTGTAATCCATTCCCCCCTGTGTGCAGAGTGCTGACTCCATTTTTGTCTTTTTGAAAGAAGATCAGTGTTGAGTTTACAGTAAAAAGGCATATTAGACACTTGAGAACAGATCTCACTATTTATTTAGAGGCGTCTTGAATTACACTAGCACCTCCCTTATCTTCAGGCTTAATAACGATATCTTTCATTTGCAGTGCCATTTGAAGTGTCTAATGTTAACCTTTATGCCTTGGGCAAATTATGTGAGATTTGGTAGGCCAGATGCCTGATGAAGGACTGAAAATGTTGCAAATATATATTTAATCCTGATGGGTGAAGACAGTGTGCAGAATTCATTCTGTTCTACTTAAACAATGAGGAAAGAAATAGCTTTTTCCACCATAAGATTAGAATGGGGGGCATTCAGTGTTGTTCAAACTCGCACAAGCTCTCGCTCTATTGCGAGACACTGCGAAACACAAACACATTTGGGAGTGAGAAAAACAAGAGATCTTGAATAACTTAAATGTAATCGAGACAACTTTAGTGAGTACAAACACCGTCTGTAAACCATTTTGTTAAAAAAAAAAAAAAAAAAAAAAAAACAGAATCTATCTCCACCTCAACTCCACTCTATTGGCTCACCCCATTCAACCCCACCTCACAAATTAGCACCGCCGTTCCTGAGCCTGAAGAATGTTTTGATTTCATGATGATTTGTTGACAACAACAAAGTTCTGGACCGTCTGCAGGACCAAGCAAGTGTCTGCCTGCAGGGAAACAGCTGCAGCATCAAAGTAGAACCAAGAACAAAAACAACAAAAAGTTGCCTCTATTAGCTTTAAACAGCATAAACACTACAAAAAGTTGCCTCTATTAGCTTTAAACAGCAAACAGCAAATAAGGCCGTCAGTCTGCCGCACTGGTGACACGCTCCAATACATATATGGAACGCTCAAAAATAAGCGAATCTTCGCGCGTGATGTGGGAGCTGTGCGCCGGTGGGCTCAGGAGGGAGTTCAATTCTTCCACCTGTACCCACTCTTCAAGGTTCAAGGTTGTCTTTATGCTGCTCCCTCGGGAGATTTTGTTTTTTGTCTTTGTTTTGCCTTGGAGACGTGTAGTCACAGCTGCATACATTATACGCATTCAGAAAATAAAAACACCATGAAAGTACACCATGCATGAAGTGCATCGAGTGCTGCCATTTGGGAGGAACAAATGAGTGCTCTTGAACATAACAGCATAGGCTACTGTTAAGGTAGCATATCAAAAGCATTCAAGTGTTATACATCATAAGTCTTTTAAGTCAAGAACCCCCTGGACCTGTTTTTGTTCCATTTGTACACTATCTGAGTTCATCTAGCTGGAAGTTCCTCAAGGACCACTGGGGCTCCCTTGACCCCACTTTTGGAACCACCATTCTACATGACCTCTGGTCAGATAGTTCCATTGCATTGCCTTTGACACCAATATGTTGCACGCATAGAATCTGACCAGAGGGGGCAGTAATGTGCAGCAATATGGCGACGAAAATATAAAACTGTCTGACAAAAGCAGCGATTTAAGTGCTCTGTTCAAATTACGAGTTGGATTTTCTCGGCCCTACATAATGTTAACGTAGTTAAAAGTTCGTACAGTCCTTCACTGTTTGGATTACATGTGCAGAAACCATGCGCCGTGTCTGAACGGCGATATCAAAGCCTTTCATGTCACCTCATCTCGGAGCTACAGAGTTAGCATATAGTATTGAGGGAACGTACTGGGGCTAACATGTTGTGTTCATATATGGTGCTCACATCACAAAAACATGCGCTTTACGTTGTGTTCTTATATATGGCCTTCCCCGTCAGGCAGACATGCACTTTACATTATGTTTACTGTATATATGGTGCTCACATCACAGAGACATGTGCTTTACGTTGTGTTCGTACAGTATGATTCCGCTCTCCGTCACGCAAGTGCGCTGTTTCGCTCTGTGAAACATGCAGAGCAGGCTTTGAGTCCTTTACATTACTGTAACGAGACCTTCTCATCCCTTAAAGATTGCATTAGCATAATGAAGCGCGCTAACATGTGCGCGGCTAAGCCATTTCCAGCCTTTCGCGCCATTCGGCGACCGCTCTGCGCGCCTGGCCTTGAAGGGCATCAGCGTAATGGAGGACTTGAAACACCTTCAGTAATCAAACGTGAAGCATGAATTGCCTTGAATGGCTTAATGGTTCATAGCGAAATATAGATTTTTCATACATTATAACAGTATTTCTTTGAAGCATCATTTGAGGGGGTTATTTCTGCCTCTAATGGTGAGAGTAAAGTGAATAGAAACAGTGTGCATATATGCGTGTGTGTGCAGTTTGAACATGTGTTGACAATGCACACACATTGTCAGGGCAAAAAAAGCTATTTGCACTTAAAAAAAATCCGAAAAAACAAAAAAAAAAAAATCCTCAAGAAATTTGTGGAATGTCTTAGTTTTGTTTTAAATTAATAAAAAGTGTAGCTTTTTTGTTTGTTTTAGAAATACTATTAATTGTAGGTAATCCATTCAAAGGTGCACACATCAAACATTAGGGGCTCCATTTTTGTTAGATGCTAAATCCCTTATCCCAAATCCTTTATTTCGTTTTTTCTATTTCCAAAAACTTTTTTGAATATTTCAACATATTTCAACATCTGTTAACACGTTGTGAACTTGTACACTGGCCATTTGAACTACTAAAAATGTTTTTTAATAGTTTAAAAAGGCAAAGAAGTTAAGGGATAAGGGGTTTAGCGGTAACGAAAATGGAGCCCTATGTGTTATGGAACACAATTCAGTCGATTGAGGATATTGAGTCATGGCTAGGCTTCAGTGTCCCTCTGACGCACGCACGCATGCACGGACACACACACACACACACACACACATGCACAGACGCACACACACGCGATTAAGGGATGGAACGCTGGTACGCCTGCCTGCATAATGTTGCGGCGGAAAAGGTTGAGGCTAATTTCCGCTGACATGGGGGAGACCGGGCGAGAGAACATGCTACCCTTCCTCCAAATTCCCTTTGAAATATTAACTGTGCAGATAGAGCATTGTGACATGATGCTGACAGTGTACACTGCCCCTGAGGACAAGCCAGTCTCTTTTGGGTGGTCCGTTTGGGACGGTATCTCCCATGGGCCTTTAGCTGTAAATGTGGCACCGCATTGGATTGGCACTTTGTGTATGTGGTAAAACGGTTTATTTGGCAAGTCAATCAGACCTTCCAGACTTGCCACACACACACACACACACACACACACACACACACACACACACACACACACACACACACACACACACACACACACACACACACACACACACACACACACACACACACACACACACACTATTACCCATAATGTGATACAGCGCTGTAACATATATAATCCCTTGATCTTTCTCAGTCACACGTATGCACTCACACACAAACCTAGGACTGCATACACGCCGCGGGCACCACATGCATGCAGCCATGTACACCTGAACAACGCGATCATTTTTGAAAATAGCAGGTCTACTATTTTGAAAATAGCAGATCTATAAGCTTTGTCCCATTTCATTATGAGAACAGGACTACTTAAAATGTCCTCCCTCCTTACTCGCATGCACACTCCCAACTGATCCAAAATTCTGCAGTTCGCTTGGTCTTTAACCAGCCAAAATTCTCACGTCACCCCCTTCTCTGTTTCCTCGGTTGGCTCCCAGTCGCTGCCTGCACAAAATGCCAACGGTATAGCACCGCCTTATCTTGCAAGTCCGATCACACCCTACAAACCATCCTGGGCACTCAGATCAGCCGACACTGGGAAGCTGGAAGTATCCTTGCTAAAGAAATGGCTGGAAAACGGTACACTCGCCCCAAACTCTTTTCCTTTCTCGTCCCAAAACGGAATGCTTTTCCCATTATTGCAATCAGAAATGGAATCAAAACTGCAGATTCACTCTTCTGCCTTAAAATTTAATTAGCCTATATACATTATTTCCTGTTATGTTCTTAGTAGTATTCATTAAATACTTTGTATGTATATGATCTATTGCAGGGGTTTTCAACAGGTGGTCCGGGGACCACCAGTGGTCCTTGAGAGGGTTCCAGGTGGTCCCCAGGCTAAATGATGGAAAGTTGGCTAACCAGATGTAACTCTTGAGAATTAAAATAGAGTTAGAGAATATAGTTAAAATATTCATCATCTGAACTAGCACCAGTTAAACAAGAAGTCTACACTGTTTTGTTTGCAATATCCAGCCTGGAATTGTGGACAAACCCAAAATAATTCTTTAGTTTTAGGTCTTTGGGGTGAAAATGTAATTGAATGGTGGTCCGTGGCTCAAATGACGAATAATGGTGTCAAAAAGGTTGAAAACCCCTGATCTATTGCCATGCTTTTTGCTTTTGTTTGCGCTTAATGCATTTCACTCTGTATTAAGAATGTCGGCTAAATGCCTACATTGTAAATTGTCCTGGTACTCACACATGCACTGTTTGCCACCCTTGAGCTGCCATACTCAAAGAACCAAGGACTTCATTTTGAAGCCCTTTTGAGAAAAAAAAAAAATCCACCACCGCCTCTGACTAATAATATCGCATAGACATTCATTTCACTAAAGTAGATACACCACGCCATATTAAATTATAACTTAAGAGGTTCCGGTCAGCAGGGGGAAAAAAGCCAGTTTAGTTGGTGTTGTATTGGTAAATGAGCCGTGCATCAGTGAGCCAACGGGCCGATGGCGGCTCCGGAGTTAAGAAGGCAATTTTACCCTGATTAATATGGACATCGCTCTCCTTAAATGTGGAAATGATGGTTCCTACCGCAGACACAAAGTGAATAAAGACATTAAACGGAGCGGCTTGGCTTAAATGCATTTGTTTATTTAGTCAGTGCACCAGGGTGAAAGCATGGTAATATCAATGCGCACCCCCTGCTTTAGTTAGGGTATTTTATCAGATATTGGACCAATCTAGGAACTAAATCGTTACCACTAATGGGTTTTTAATGGTGTCTAATAACGTGTATTAAAAGATTGAAACTCAACTCCCATGGGAAATCCCATGAAAAACAGGTCAAAGTTAACTAGTCAAGGCTCAAGGTTAAAGGGTTTTTTATTTGTCACACGACATGTATGTCGGGGCATAGAGAGGAATGAAATATTGTTTCACACTCATCCACAGTTCAAAAACCAAGTAACAATAGTGCAACAGAGGAAGGCAATACAACTACGACACAACCTTATATAAAGTGAAAGTTATTTTAAACTAACAAATATAATTATATAAAATGACACATATGACCTGTTTTTGAGGTTTCCCACAGGAGTTGAATTTCAGTCTTTTAGTACATGGTATTATTAGACATCATTAGAAAAACATTGGTGAAGAAATCTCTTGGTAATGATTTTCTTCTGACTTAACTATTTCCCAATGCACTGTATGTGCACACACGCTTCTCCTTCTATTCTCCTCTGTTACTCGGACAGGGCAGACAGTGTGTGACTGCACTGTGCAATTGATTTATTCAGGTATAACAGACTGTCATCAACAACGTACAGTGTTCTAATGACACTGCGTCGTACGGTAGCCCTGAACAGACAGGAAAGGCCAGAGGATTAGGTAAACATGTTTTTTTTAATCAAGGTTGTCTGTGTCATTTTAATGACACATTTATCATCATCACTCATCGCGCTTTGGTCACCCCGTCGGACTACGCTGGGCTGAACGTTCCTGAAATAAGAGTCAGGCTTAACACTGTTGACACTTACGACTTTAAAGTAATACTGCGTAGTTTCCTTGCTGGTCACTGTCGGTATCACAATTTAAGCCTTTTTCACAATGCACTGTGATATTGTTTACAGGCCATTGTACTGCCTTCTTCACTTTCCCACAACTTGAGTACAATGGGTATAATGAGGTATACTCCCTTCACCACCGTTTTCCTACCCACTAGAAAACATACTCCATAATAGAACAGGCTTTGGATATTGGTTGAACTCTGTTAATAAACAAAAAAATGCAACAATTTACATTCATACAGCGGCATTTTGTGATTGTGTAGACCGCAGTTACGTCATTTATTTTAATTAATTAACCAGTACTTTAATTAATTAACCGTTATTTTAATTAATTCCAAAAGTGCCTACACAGCATACACTTCTGAGACTGTCAGCTGATGACCTAACAAACTTCCTCTTCAAAATAAAAGTTACTTCTCAACACAACTTTTAGTTCTTAAGTCACATGTGTTTATACACATTACGCACAGAATAAGGAAGGAGAAATAAACTCCGGCCGGTGTCATTATTATTTTAAATCTTGCAACAAAATGAACAGTGACACATTATAGTAATAGCCCCAGGACTACTTTTTTTGGAAATGTAAGTAAATAACTACTAAATTGCAAAAGTAGCTTGCTAGGTTATTCCATTATCGACTAAAGTGTTTTGTTATGCAACACCGCTATAACGACGCTGTTACCCCCAACACTTCGGTCCGCCCATCTACTTTGTTGTTTTCAGTCTTAATATATATCCTTTTTCGACCCTTGTGTACCACACACGGGCGCGCACACACACGCACATGCACGCATGTTATGCTCACTTCCAATATTTCCTTTTTGTTATCGTCGGTTGACTTGTTTATTGTTCATTTGGAGTAATAGACTCGCTATCTATTTTCCTCTCTTCCTTAATTCACTTCACGCATGCATTCATCGCAATTAAAGTCAGGAGCACTCGCCTGTACACCAGACGAGGGAGCCTAAATATTTAATTAATGGCGTGCGTGCATATGTGCACGTTCACTTTGGGAGCGTGATCATGAGTTTGATCATGAAAACACCTCCAGGAAGAATAGGGCTTATATTTGGTACCTCTAGCGCTACCATTGCTCTTTCAGTAGAGATATGGATAAAACGCTGTTATATCTCACATGGAACCCCGACCAGCCTCTCCTCTTTAGTGGAAATCTCAGGCATGTTTTAGCTACTCACCAATGCAAACACCAAATACAGTCCCTTTCTGGCCAAAAAGTGCATTTTATCTGTGTCGGGGGAGGGGAGCTAAGGAGAGTTAGCTGTGTTTGTATTGGTGAGTATACTGTAGGTAAAATGCTCCCGAGATTTTCAACCCCTTGAGTTGCTTCTGAGAGTGGTTGAATGATAACCACAAAGTTGCTAGTTAGAGCCCAGACTCCCCCAGAGTTAAAGGATTTCACTGTCTCTCAAAGCGCCTTGGATAGAGGTACGATAGGAATTATTAAGGCAGAATTATAAACTGTTGTGGAGATATGGACCAGAGCTATTTGGTTCAAGTGTTGAGTCAGTTGACAATTAATAAATAATGATGAAATATATATGGCAAATAATGTTCGTCTATACTACCTTTGGTCCACTCAAAATTACATTAAACAAAAACTAAAGTAACTAAATATGGACATAGTTTCATCTTGAACCAATAAAACTCTGCCTGGGCTGTGGTGATGTGAGAGAGAGCCTGACACTTCTACAGAAATGTTCCAGGCGTGCTGCCGTAGGTGTGACAAGTGCTCCAGAGAGATTGCATTTTGTCCATTCTTCACACACACAGCTACTTACAGCACTGTGTGGCTGCAGCTGTTGACTGCTCCGATGCTCGTCATGGATGTAACCTCCAGGAGAAAAGCTCTGGGCGCCTTTATATCGCCATGTTGTATCCTCGTGTTGCGAATTGCAAAGAGTACAATGCTGGTAGACATTTCAAACATGAACAGGAGAATTGGGGACAAAATGAATAAGGAAAATATAGCTGCAAGCTGCGATAAGACAGGACCAAACACGCAGCTATGGCAATAAAGCAGTCAGAACAGTATGCACAAATAAGCGATAGAAACATGGAAGCCTGAATTTGAGAAATTCACAAATAAGCAATCCAGGGTTTGAGTTTACTGGTCAAAGTGACAAAGTGTTTCCCATGAGTCAAGGAACATGTGGAAACAAAGTCCCATGATTTTTGGCCAAACGAGGCGTGAGTTATGCTTGTTCAAATGGTTCAGGTTTAAAAAATTGCTATAGCGCCCCCATTTGAGCAAGACTCGTTTTATTGCTATTTGGCATCCTGCTCTACCAAAGTGTAAAATCTCATAAGCAGATTATGCTGCATGTGTGGATTAGGGGCAATAGAAGAATTTTCACCTGCCAGCAAATCTCATTGGCTCATTAGAACATATTTTTTCACGTAAAAAAAAAAGTACCTCTGTTTTTTGTCCGTATGTTCCAAAGTTCAGGTGTAGGTTATTTTCATGCATTTTGATCAAAGATTATAGGAGTTCAGAGATTTTAAGTGTTTTTTTTTTCATATAATTCAAGATGGCGCGTCATCTAAAGGTCAGAGGTCAAAAGTCGGAATACAATACTTGTTAGTAAAGAGACACATAAGTGAATATAAGTTACATTGCCAACGGTTAAACGGTTCACGCGTTATCAAAGAGTGTTCAAAGTTTTCAGTTAAGTGCTATAGCAACACCATTTGGCCAGTGGTCATGGGCTTCGCATCATCACCTTTTGGCTTCGCCCTCTAACAGATTACCAAGTTTAGCGAAAACCAACTGCACAGTTCAGCCAGAACAACTATATTTGGCGGAAGAAGAAGAAGAAGGTGAAGAAGAAAACAACTGAGAAGAAGAAGAAGAAGAAGAAGAAGAAGAAGAAGAAGAAGAAAACAATTGACAAAAACAAGAAGGGACCAAGTCAACTTCGTGGAATGCTTGGTCCCTTAAATATAGGTGTTGATAAGACAGGACCAAGCAAGCATCTAAGGCAGGGGTGGCCAACCGGTCACAGACTAAGAGCCACGTTTTTCACTGTGTTACGGCAAAGAGCCACATCAAATGGTCACAACGGTTAGAAAACCGCCGCGACGGCTGTCACGGTCGCAAATAGATTCCCCCTCTCCTGCCATAAGACATGTGCATTTGTGTGCAGGTGTGCAATGCAAAGACACACTATTAAAACATATAGACATGTATCTTGAAACGGGGTAAGAAACGGGGTTTACAATCCAAAAAAGTATATGACACTCAAGAGTTAAAATATGCATCATGTGAATTAGCCCAAGTCTACACTACTAGAGAATGTGAATTATTAATGGTCATTTTGATCGATCTGTATGTTTGATTGCTTTGTTTTCTTTGAAATTCAGCCTGGAATTGTTGACACAAGTAAACGAAATCTTTAGCTTTGCGGTCTATGGAGCTAAAATGGTGGTCTGTGGCTCAAATTCTGAATAAATGGTGGGACCTGGTAGAAAAAAGGTTAAACTACTGGTATAGGGAATGAATGAAGCCAAGCGTTTTTGACGGCTTCATGTGGAAGCCCCTTAAGAGCCGCATTTAACCAGCTGAAGAGCCGCATGTGGCTCGCGAGCCACGGGTTGGCCACCCAAGCATGTAAGGCAATAAGCAAATAGAACAATATGCACAATAAGCCATGGAACATGGAATAAACATGGAAGTCCATTGTCAACTCTACAATAACATTCAGTAGATCTTGGGAATGCCTTTGGTTAGATTTAATTTCCTGGTGTGTTTTAGGCCTATAGTAGCCTGTTCTAGCCCTCAATGATTTTGGCCTTGGGGGGGGCGGGGTGCCGTGGGATCCACACGGCAGATCGAGCTGATCTGATTTGATCTCACAAACGTGTCGTCATCCTCGGCCCCTCCCGCGCCCATCCACTGCTGTTCTACGTCACATCATTAGAAACATTTCAGCACCACAGACAGCTCCCTGTGCTTTTCTATAGAAACACTTCAGCACCACAGACAGCTCCCTGTGCTGTTCTATGTTCTATAGAAACATTTCAGCACCACAGACAGCTCCATGTGCTGTTCTATGTTATATAGAAACACTTCAGCACCACAGACAGCTCCCTGTGCTGTTCTATGTTCTATAGAAACATTTCAGCACCACAGACAGCTCCCTGTGCTGTTCTATGTTATATAGAAACACTTCAGCACCACAGACAGCTCCCTGTGCTGTTCTGTTATATAGAAACACTTCAGCACCACAGACAGCTCCCTGTGCTGTTCTATGTTATATAGAAACACTTCAGCACCACAGACAGCTCCCTGTGCTGTTCTATGTTATATAGCAGGGGAGCCCAACCAGTAGATCGGGATCTACCAGTAGATCTTGGCCTGATCATGAGTGGATCTTGGGAGATGTGGGGAGGAAAGAAAAAAAATGAGGTGGAAATGAAAAAAGAGCGATATTTTTATGTGTATGTGTGTGTGTGCGTGTCTGCGTGTCTGTCTGTCTACGAAGCGGCTCATTTGGAGGATTGTTGTCTGCTGTCTGTGAATTATGCCAACAGTATTGTTCAACGTGTAATGGACTGTTCTGCAACTTATAATGGACTATTCTGGACTGTTCTTATTATGATTGCATTTGCAATGGCAGTGTTTGCCCAAGTCTGTTGTAGGCCAAGTCCGTTGTACTTTATGCTTATATGGACATAAAGTAAAGTGGTAAAACAACGTAGTGTTGTGTTGTTGTGAAGTTACTGCAGGCCGGCAACGATGCGTGTGGTTTGAAATGTTGATATTGGACTGGTAGATCCCGGAGGGGTTGGCTGCTGAAAAGTAGATCTTGGGTCAAAAAAGGTTGGGCACCCCTGATTTAGAGCCACGCCCACCCCGAAAGTTGACACCCCCCTCAAGGCCACTTCGTGTAACAGGCTAGTCCAGGCTTTCCGTTTTCGTGCAAGGGGGACGAAAATGAAAGCCTGGGTGTCGAGGCTAGGCCTATAGCAATACCAAAGTACTGCCTCCTGTCAAAAGAGCTAAAAGAAACCAGTGAAGAATACATACCTGTACATACATGCATAGGCCTACATACTGTACATATGTAGCAGGTGGCTACAGCCTCTGTCGGATGGCCGTTGCCTTTTAACATTGGAAGGTAATCTCATCTTCCCAAATAACTAACTGCCATAATTTTTGTCTGTGCAAATTAGTATATAATGCAGCATAATACAGGAAATTTTAATATAATACAGCTCCAGCATACAGTACGTTCGATTCACAGTTTAGGCATTTAGCAGACTTAATCTGGATCGACTTACATTTGGCATACACAAAAGAAAGCATTACATACATCATATGCACATACAGAATAGTCATCATGAATCATACGTGTTTACATAAAACGCTATGAGTATACTGTAAATCTCCCCCACATGTATTTGCTCCAGCTGATCCTACCTTTTTCGCTCCAGCAAATCCAGTGAGTCAGTGATCGTACATATACTGTAACTCTCTAGGCTATCGCGTTAAGATGAAGAACATTTGTCTTGACTAAAACCAGGCTGGATGCGGCGGTGACCCGGCCGGCCCTTACATCATCATCATCATCTGTATTTCAGTCCATATCTCAGCTCAGGTCATCCTCATTCCAGGGTACATTCTGTCGTTTTCTTTTTCCTCTAAAATATACATGCGGGAGATTAGCCCGCGGCAAAGGGAGGAATCATTGATGTCCTTAACTTTCTCTATCATGCATGCAAAGGGCTGATTGTAAGCCCTCTTTATCTCAATAGCTGAGGTCAAAGCCTTCTTTTTCTTTGCGATCTATAAAAAAAACAAGCAACATAATTGAACGCATGCTTAGAAGATCTTATGCCCACCCCCCGGGGCTACTCATTCGTAGATAGAAGTAACGTATGCCTGTATGCCGTTGCCCCCCTTTATGTCTGAGCAAGGCAATGAAATAATAAGCAAATACGTTTAAAAAAAAAAGGTGAAATGGAGTGTGGGATGGGAAAAAGTAAAAAAAAAAAAAAAAAATCAAGTAAACCTGAACATCTGTATCACTTGCCGACATCACCGCCATAAAAGTGTGGCAGGACTGTTGACGTTAATATTTTCTTCACCGGCGCTATCATCGAGTTTTGAGTTTCAATTTGGCCCGGTGTTATTTCTCTGTTCTCCTCGAGCGTGAAGGTTGAAGATTATGTTGTTGTTGATTTTGTATGGTTTCCTCCATTCTCTGTCACCCCGGGGGTTGTGCTGGGACTCCACTGAGATGGCTATAGGAGTTCCAGACTTGATAACCCTCCAGATAAGATACAATAAGACTATGGCTGATGGCACACTTGATGGGATTATATATAGTCTCTCTTTGTCAGCATGTGGTCTTGTTGGAAGTGACCTTGGGCTTTTGGTCTCTGGGAGAGAAGAGAACAGTATGGCTCTGTGGAACCAAGGTTCACTTTATCATGCTTTTTTCCCTTGTGATATTTTTTATTTAGTTTTATCTTTTGAATAACACACATTTAGTCTTAGTCTTGTTTTAATCTTTTAATCTTCAATCTTCACCTTCAAAATCTCTTCCAAATCCGTCAACAAGGCCTGCTGTATGCAGTGGAAAAGATATGAGTGCAACATTTTTTTTTAATCATATAGGAAAACTATTGGTGGAGACGTTTGTCTATCACATGTTATGCTTAGCTGTGATTGGGCCATATCGGTTTGGGGAGGGGCTTACTGAAAAGTTTCACACAACCCCAGGGATGCAGTGCCTGGCCTTGAGTCGTTCGCATTGGTCGTAGTGCCGATGAGTACTGTACATGGCAAATCCATCCATCTTCGGCCGCTTGTCCGTAGTTGGGTCACGGGGTCAACGGCTCCACCAGAGAGCTGTCCAGCTCACCAACCTGCACATTGGGAGCAATTAGGGTTTCAGAAGTCTTGCTCAAGGACACTTTGACAATAACTCTCGGGGAGCCCCAGGGTTTCAGCCAGACACTTTCTAGTAGCTACCCCTTAGTCACTGTCACTTAACAGCAGCAAGAAGAAGAATATTCAGTTACAGTCTGAGTTTATAAATAGACATAGAAAACAATGACTAAGGGCATTGTGTCAATCATTTCAGTTAGTTTTAGTTTGTTTTTAGTTTGTAAAAGTGCAGTTTCAGTTATTGCTTTTCTTTTCCATTTCCAGTGTTTTATTTAGCTCAGTTAACAGAGAGACTTTTTTTAGTCGACTGCCTTCCCGCCACGACCGCACAGACAGTGCCAGTGAAATGTGTGCAATACTGATGTAGTAGGAGGAGATTATAGGCAACCAGGGAGTCTGTGTAGTTTGACCCCCAAGACCACTCTGTCAGCTCACACTGAGGGATCCCTGGGAACCTTGGCAGAGATAGTTTTGATCTGTGCAATCTGACCTGTGCAACAACAGACAGGGAATACTAACCTGCGAGAACAGGGGCATTTTTGCCATTAGGCAGACTAGGCAGTTGCCTAGGGCACCATGAGGGGAGGGGGGCGAGGGGAGGGGCCGACATTTAAAACACATATAATATGTTCTTTAGTTTAATAATAGTTTAATAGTTCCTAATTGTATCCCTTGGGGGGTGCCATTTTGCAGGGGATTTTCCCTGGAGCTCCAGAGAAAATCTTGCCTAGCGCTCCACATTTTGAAGAGAAAAAATGAATAATCTTAAGACTGTTGAAAATAACAAGTTAATGGCATTAATTCATGTTGTTGCTTAATCTAATTAAAAATGTTAACAAAATTAACACATGTGCACAGTGACTCTGACCTCCTGAGCAATTTTTCAAAAAATAAAAAAATAAATAAATCAGTAGAGGGAAAACAGTAGTGGTTTATTTTGGTCACAGTTCGAGAGGTGATTAATCACGATTAAATTAATTTTGAAACTGTGATTATACTGATTAAAAAATTTCATCATTCAACAGCCCTAATCTTAATACAGTAATGTTATGCTCGGGAAAAACAGAAGATCGAAACGAAACAAAACAAACAAACAAACAAAAAAAACCACACCTGTTAATTCAAGCAGTGTCAAGCTATGTTTTTCTGTGTGTTTCTTCCCGGAGCTCAGTCTGGAGGCGTCTGGCTCCAGCAGGCTGTGTACTCTGGAGGATGGAGACTTAGATAGAGTCTAGGGAACACACAGGGCTGTGTGTAATTGGCTCCTGGAGCTGTTGGCACACTTTAATAAGTGTACATTTCGGTGAGCTGCTGCAGCATGGGTGCCGGGCGGATGCTGCACAGCGTGGCTCGGCTCAATTTATATTACTTTCCGACCGTAAATAAATAAATAAACAAACATGTACGTGTCGTGATGTGCGCTTGTACGTGGGGAATTTTAGCTGGAAAAAAGAAGGTATATGGTCCTATTTTTGTCAGTTTTTGATAAAAAGCTCTCTGATGCCAGTCAAATTAGGAAAAGAAATCGCACCTGTGCAAATTAAGAGGTGAAACAGTGACACCCGGTGGTGGTAACATGCTACTTTCATGTTAGGACCTCCAGGGACACAGGGACAGACACACTACACAGCTGCTTAATGAAGTGGTGCAATATGAAGGCTATAGAGGCGATGCAATAACTAGAAGTATTGTTGTGTGTCTACTGTATAGTTTTTAGCTTCATATTTTGTAAATAGTGATCCGATGCACTGGCCGGTTTGCCCTTTTAATTTTGTTGTACATGTTACAATGATAATAAAGCTCCATGGATCTAAATGACGCGCCACAATAAAAAAGAGATAGATTAATTTATTCCTATGTGGAAATGACACTGCTGCCTCGACACCACTGCACTTTTCCTCTAAACCAGGGGTTTTCAACAGGTGGTCCGGGGATCACCAGTAGTCCTTGAGAGGGTGGTCCCCAGCTAAGTTGGTTAATCAGATGTAACTCTTGAGAATGCAAAAATGAAACCAAATGGACCCTTGCGGGTCCATTTGGTTTCATTTTCACACTCTCAAGAGTTAAAAACATTCATCATCTGAATTAGCACTATTTAATTAAGAAGTCTACACTGTTCTGTTTGCAAAAATCCAGCCTGGAATTGTGAACAAAACCAAAAGAATTCTTTAATTTTAGGTCTTTGGCGTGAAAATGTAATCAAATGGTGGTCCGTGGCTCAAATCCTGAATAAATGGTGGTCCTTGAGTTGAAAAAAGTTGAAAACCCCTGCTCTAACCACTATCAAAAATTGGTCAGTAATGGTGATTGATCCAATATAGACTGTCCGGTACACTGTCAGAGTTCCACTCCCCACTGCATTGTTCAATGGCCTCTACACGGTCCTTCATGATTATAGTCAACAGGCAGACTTCCCGGCAAACCAACTCAATATCATTTCTTTTTTTATTTCTTTTTTTTTTTTGTGATGTGCCCTCAGGCAATTCAACACGCATTACAGGCCCTGTCGATGTTTCTGCCAGTGCCTTACTTTATTCCTGAACTGCTTTGCGTAGTTTATATACAATTTTGGGAGGGGAAGAAATTGAATAGTCCAAAAAGCCGATCTACAAGCTTGCGACATGTCAATGCAGATCAGCTAGTTAGGAGAAAAAACATATTGATACAACTACGGGTGGGTGGGCAGTGCTATTGAATCACGCCACCAATGCTTATGAAAATGGTAACAAGGTACTTTTGGAAAATTCTAACACCTTAACACTCCGCGTGCCTTTGCAGTAGATCTACGTCTCGCTTACCATTATCAAATAATAGTTACGACCGGTGCCGCTTAGCTTGATCTACGTCACGCTACGTCGCTCAACGTCGCTGGTTTGATACGATCCCAATGCTAGTAGCAGTGAGCAGCGATCACCTCCTGCTAGCAGAGGGACCCAAATAAGAGACGGACCAACCGGAACCGGAAGTGTGTGCGCCAACTAACTTGTCCGACGGGAAACATGTACCGAAATATGAAATATGACTTTTAGATGAAAATCGCTGGCACTAGCTACCTAAAAAAAGTGCTGAGAGTGTTGTTAATAGTATTATACGGAATGTAAAGTAATTCACTATGTACTTGTGGTCCCTGTAGACTAGGACAGTCTTTTTGGAAAAACCGTCGGCAGAAAAGAATCAGAGAAACACAGCAGTAAGTACGCAGGCAGGGAACAAAAACAAAAACCCTAATAATGAGATACTTTAGTTTAGTTTCTAGCACTGATCATTAACTCTTACTCCCATTTAGTGCTGCCCAAACATTTAGTGCTGTCCAAAGTCTTCTTGAACACAGGCATTCAGGGTCAAGCAGAAGATTGTATCAGCATGCAGACCTGGCACAGTCTTTGAACACTATTTGATTTAGGAGACGGCCAGGATCAATTCCAACCTGCATGGCCAACCGTCCCCCCCACCCTCCCCTCCCTCCTCCCCCCTCCCCCCTCCCCCTCCTCCCCGCTTGGGTAGCTTTGCAGTGGCAGGCAGTTTGAGGCTCTGACCTGGATTACACTGTTCTGTCAGTGTGGTTCAGGGATTTGAGCAAGCGGGGAGAACTTTCCACACCCCCCTCGTTGGCACACACACACGCACGCACGCACGCACGCACACACGCCTCGCTGTCTCCCCCCCTGACGTAGCCCATAGTCGGGTAGACAAGGTGTACTGTACTGCTGGGACATTTGGTATATGGTAGTCTTTTTTTTATTGGCCTAACATATTGTCTATATCTCCATACTGTCCAGGGTGCATGCGTTCTGTTGGATTTTTCACTGGTCCGATGCGCCTAAACCATCTAACCATCGGGCCAATGCTTAACCCTAAGAGCTCCCACGGGGTTGAAGCCTCAACCTTACTGTCGGTCCAATAATATATCGCTTAGAAGTCTGCCTCCAAAATATTTCTGTCCCACAAATCCTTCATCGTTCCCTCCAATAACCGTTTAAGTCGGGGATTTTCAACCTTTTTGACTCCAGGGACCACCTTTTATTCAGCATTTGAGCCACGGACCACCATTTGATTACATTTTCACACCAAAGACCTAAACTTCTTTTGATTTTGTCCACAATTCCAGACTGTATTTTGCCAACAAAACAGTGTAAATTTCTTAATTAAGTGGTGCTAATTCAGATGATGAATATTTTAACTCTTGAGAGTGTAAAAATGAAACCAAATGGACCCGCAAGGGTCCATTTGGTTTCATTTTTACATTGTCAAGAGTTAAATCTGGTTAGCCAACTTTCCATCATTTAGCTTGGGGACCACCTGGAAACCCCATGGTTTAAGTGATTAGTATGCATGGATGTCCCCACCTCCTCCCAATGTGGTTCAACCCCCACCGAGACTGAGGTGGGCTCTTTTTTTTTATACTGTGAAATACCGAGGTATCGGTACCGAATGCTCTAACCGTACCGTACTGGAGAGTCTCATACCGTGGCATCCCTATTGCACAGTCTAATCAAATATCCAAAGTCCAATAAGGTACATAATTAAAGACAGAAATAGCTACGAAAACCCTGGAAGGGAGAAATTCATTCTTTTGGGCAGGTGGACAACGTGCTATTATACCCAGCATACAGCTGAGCAATGCCAGCATGGGGTTTCATAAAAGCACAGTTCCATGTGCATGCTTAAATTCACACAGTCAAATAAATGGGAATGGACCATATCATCGGGTATATAATCGCTTCAAACGGTAGCTGGGATAACAATCAATTTTTATGTTCACGGTTAAAGGAATAAGAGACTGTTGGCGAATATAGCCAACATCAGGCATAACAACACAGATTTCATGTGCCTGATTGAAGTGGCATGTTTTTTTTCCTACCCTAAAACAGGATCAGCAGGTGTTATTATTAAAAGGATAAAACAAACAAAAGTGTACAGAAATGTTGCACATACTAGGACCTTACCCGTTGTGAATATATGAACGCCAAATCATGTACTGTGTGAGTAATGTGATTTCACCAAAGATGCAAGTAGGCTACCTTTGATGAAGGATTGCTTTAATGCACACTTTTGCACAGACAGCGCAATGACCAGTCATAAAGTGTGAGTGTGTGTGTGTGTGTGTGTGTGTGTGTGTGTGTGTGCACGTGCGCGTGCGTGCACGTGCGCGTGTGTGCGTGCGTGCATGTTTTGCTATTTGCATTGCCCCCTGTGGCTGAAAAGGGAATTGCCAATGTTAACTGGATGGGGATATTTCATGCACCAATGAATGCATTATCCAATCTCTTCCTAATATTATGGTCAATGACTGTGTGAAAAATCATAGTGATTGGTCCAGCCAGTGATGAGTTACGGCGGTTTCAGACATTCTTTCATTCCGACATTTCCTTAGTTATAGTATGGATTAACAACCACACCAATAAGGTGAGGTCTATTGAAGCTGTCACCTCAAACACATGAAAAACTGGGAAAAAAATACAAAACATCACGGCACTCTTTAAATAACCTCAAGCAGAGCGGTAAAAGTGGTAAAAGTATTTTTTTTTTCCAGTACAGGTTGTGTCCTCCAGCAACCTGACCTTTAGTGTTGTCAGTATGTCAGTGGACAGAAGGTCCGTGTGTTGGTATTTTGCGTCATGTTTTATGTTTTATACTGCCAACCTTTATGGAAGGCTCCACCCCCAGGGGCTGTCCAAACTGGATCTCCAATTACTGAATCCTGGTCCCTAGCCTGCCTCCCCCTGGCCAGCTTGATGGAGGGGAAAGGAACGGTTTGGAATAACGCCCTTCACTGAGAGTGTACAAATGGAAGCAATTGGACCCTGGATGATGGTTATTACGATGGTCATCCAGCTCTTTCTGCTTATAATAACATTATTGTCTGCTCATCAGTTGCGCAAGAAGAGCGAGCACAAGTACTGTAATCGGTCTGTGCCTGGTTGGTCGGAGCACTGGGAACAAGCTTCGATTGGCTGGATTTGATTGATTGATTGATTGATTGATTGATTGATTGATTGATTGATTGATTGATTGATTGATTGATTGATTGATTGAAATGTTTAACAGCTTGTAGATTTAGGGCTCCATTTTCGTCACCGCTAAACCCCTTATCCCTTAACTTCTTTGCCTTTTCAAACTATTAAAAAAGAACATTTTTCAATAGTTTAAATGGCCTACAAATGGTCTACAAGCTCACAATGTGTCAATAGATTGGCACGTTGAACTATTCCAAAAAGTTTTTTTTTTTTTTTTTTCAAAATAGTAAAAAAAAAATGATAAGGGGTTTAGGATAAGGGGTTTAGATCTTAACAAAAACGGAGCCCTTTCAGTACAATTTGAGCACGACTCAATACAAGACTGATAACTGAATGGACAGTGAATGGACGAGTTAAGAATAGATTTCAACCCAAGAGATTACACTACGCAACTGAATGGTGAACTGATGCATGTTTAATGCGGAAAATGTATGCAGAGATGCAGGCAATGAATGGCAAAGATCAATGAATGAACAGAACTGTCGGAACTTTGGCGCAGTTCCCAGCGTAGCCGGGGAGCCGAGGCAAATCCTGCCTGCAGGCAGTGGCTCCAAGCCTGGCCCACCCCCGCCCCCGCCCCCGCCCCTGCCCCTGCCCCGTGGGCCGTCCTGGTTGTTGACGACTGTAGGGTGGCGGCGGGGTGGTGGCGGGTTGACCTGAATGGAACAAGTGAGATAAGGAAGGCGAAGGTGTCCTTTTAAAGGTCCTAGGTAGTAAGTACGAGATACAGGGAGCTGATTGGAGCTTGGTCTAATGGGTTGTGTTGACGTCCCTTCAACACAACCCATTAGACCAAGCTCCAATCAGCTCCCTGTCCTCCAGAGTGGAGCGACAGGTCGCTCTATCTCTCAGGTGAATTTACGTTCTACTCCATTTGTTTACAATGGCAGCCACCCTGTTTATTTCATCACATTTAGGGACATACAAATAGTCACTTCCATAAAGTCAGAAGCAGCAGATTATGGATGTGTACAGGAAAAGAGAGCAGGGTGGAGAGTGAGCGGTGCCCTTGGAGAAACCTTGTACTAGGGCTCCTGTTAGGGTCTTCACTGTGTTTTTGTTGAAGAGAGCTTCTATGAGGCCTGTTAGGGTCTTAAGGATGTTTTGTTGACCACTGAGGAGACCCCTGTATAGGAATGTAGTTCTTTGTTTGACGATGTAATGGCGATGTAATTAAGATATCTTTATGAGTATCTTGGAAAGTATTATGTAGTCGTAGATGTGTCAGGGGTTTCGTCCTGACAGTGACAATTCACCATTTACAACATAGGCATTTCGCAGCAACAATATCAATGTGCAAGATGTTACCACAATCCAGTGTAATAATAACATTGGCTCAGTGTATTGGATTTTGCTGCACTCATGCCCTCATGTTACTGATGTTTTTTTTTCTCTCTCTCTCATATGTGCATCTTGATGACCTCAACTCCACCTCTTCTTTCTTCAACAGGTAAGTACACTTTTCATGCTCTCTACACACACACACTGCTACGATGCATAAGCATCGTAGCAGTGTTTGGCTTCCGTTGTTTGGCTGTGCATTGGCAGTGAGTCGAGGATATACCCTAGACTACTACAGCATGCATACACCCACTGTACTGCACCGCTTCGGGGGTGCAGGGTGTCCTGGTATCACCTTCTTAACCATTTACCTCCTGAACAAGGCAAGCACGAATGGGTGGATTTAGTTACCCAGCCCAACACAGGCTCCGTGAAGTAGCGATTACATTCCTTAATCCATCTTTTGATTCAATCGAATCGGTAGCCGATAGCTGTTAGCATACAGTTTGTGAAGGGACAACTCATGGGTGTGGCCGTTTTGATCTGCACAGATCCATTCTATGATTTGCCTTCAATCGCCATTATCTCAGATTCTGCAGATTCTGGGCATGAGTATGGGCATGCTAAGATTTGCGGCCTGTTTTTTTCTCTCTCTCTCTGTTTTTTTGCACAGAACGGCATCTGATTATAATGGAAGTTTGTTTTATCAATGTATGAAAAAACGGCACCCAAGTATGAAGAAACAAAAGTTTACTGACTTCTCTAGAAAATGCACAGAAACAATGTGGGTACACTGTGGCAAAAAAAGGCCAAGGTTTCAATTATTAACATGTTTTCTGCCTCTGTGCATCAAGAATCACGTCAACACTAGTTTCATGTCGCAACAACGCTCGAACGGGTTTGTTCCTTCTAGCTAGTAGGATCACACTGAGTGAACATGAATTCCATTTCCTGTTTACTCCTTCACAATAAGAGGGCAGAAAACAGTATTTTTCTTTATACCAAATAAAGGACAGTAAATCCACCACTAACACTTTCAAGCATTCAAAACAGCAACAATAACAATGTCTTACAAGTAACATATTCAGTTATTCAGTTTCACTGTTAGTAAAATTTAAAAAATATAATAATGACAATATTAACTCATCATAGCTTGATATGAAATAAAATAAATCACAGCACACCTAGCATTACATCGTCATAACATCCGTTTTCAGAGATTTGGCTCTTCAAAATAAGGGTTCCAACAGGGGAGCTTCGGCAGGCATATTTTTTTTTAACACGGGGGTGGACTATGGGTTAAACACATCTGGCCCCAGAAAACACAGGCAACTGATTAAAATAATAATGGACTTTGCTCTTGAAGCACAGTGGTGCGCACACACACACACACACACACACACACACACACACACACACACACACACACACACACACACACACACACACACACACACGCACACACACGCACACACACAAATTGCCGTGATAACCTTTTCCCACTCGTGAGCTGCGGCGAGGCTATTGAAATGATTCATGTGACCTAATAAAATACAGCGTGTGCATTTGGCCCGCAACGGCCTTCTGAAGATTGAAAGAAAAAACAAACGTCAGGGCCACGGCGCAATTTACATTGCGGATAGGCGCTCACCTTTAATGTTTGTTTATGCATGTATTTATTTCCTGCCTGAGGGTATGGAGCGCGGTGCATCGCGTGCGTTTGATAGAACTATGATCCCTTTCATCTAAAGGACGCCCTCCTGTTGGTTCAAGTTAACTCTTCTACAGCCAATCTGTTAATGAATTAATTATTGTAGCCTCTGCCATGCCATCCATTCTGAGCGGATTCGACGGTCAAAAAGAAGAAAATACTTAATTAAATCCGAAAATAATTACCTGATTAAATCAGAATTTAGTGGTTTGCATACGTTGTGATAGCGGTCAAGGCCTGTACACAAATCAATTATATATACAGTATGTATGTATGTATATATAGCTTGGGTGGGTCTAGATCATGGGTCTCAAACTGATGGCCCGCGTGCCATTTGCAGCATCTTCATCTACATCTTCATCACTTACGTAAGTTATATAAGATGCAGATAAGATGTTTGCCGGTGCTGTGAACTGTATTTGTGCTACGTTTGTTCTGGACTGGGTCGACTATCGATGTAGCCCATGATGGGCGTGATACTTTTTATCTTAGCTTTAACAGAAAATATGACCATTGATTGTTGCTGATATACTGTACTGTAACACAGCATTGTGGCTCGACGGTTTGAATCCCAGCTCCTCATGTCTACATGCCTCACCCTAACAGGTTTAGGGAAAAGGTGGTGATGGGCGTACATCTATGTTTCAGTGGAACTGGCTTAAATTCGGGGGGGGAAAGAAGTTCCCCTCGAATCACTAATTCCTCACCTATGGAGAATAGTATAGGGGTGTAAAGTCATTATACTTAAAGGGTTGTGTAGGAGGCAGTACAACGGCCTAAAGCACCATATTTCGGTTTTGCGGAAAAATAAAGATTCATGGACAGTATTGTGATACCAGCAGTGACCGGCAGGGAAACTATCCAAGGCTACTTTAAGACTTTAAAACTCAACTCCAAAGTTGCTCTCCAAATCAACAGTCAGTCCAGAACCTCCACTACCCTCCCCCCACCTCACGGAAGAAGAAGAGCAGACAGGAGGGGTCTTCCATCAAGGCTGGGTGCTCACAGGGTGGGGCGTACGGTACGGTACGGGTGGTGGTGGATCTATGGAGGCTGTATTTTTAACAGGGGTTGGCTGGAGGGCTCGGGTTGAGAGACGGGCCAGACACATCTCCCTTTTAGATCAATCACATCTCCTCCCTCCTCCTCCTCTGCCCTTGAACCTCCCTCTAACTCTCTCTCTCTAACGCTCTCTCTCTCTCTCTCTCTCTCTCTCTCTCTCTCTCTCTCTCTCTCTCTCTCTGTCTCGTCCCATTTAAAAAGGGAAAGGGAGTGTATGTGGGCGGAGAGAAAGTTTAAACAACGTCGAGTCTAGTATACCTGCAGTCTGGCTTGTACTGTTCTCCTTCATTCCCTTTGTGTGCGTTTGTGTGTGTGTGCGCGCGCATGCAGACGTGTGTGCTATCCTGACGCAGAACGTCTTCTCTGAGAGGGGAGTGAACTTCCAGACAGACAACAGAGCTAGACGTACTGGATGTATTATGGATTCAAAAAGGAGTTTTTGTTTAGTCGCTTGAAAGAAAGTGGCTATAAGTTGTATTAACTTTTAAAACCCATTGCTTTTCTGCAAACTTCCTCTCTCCTTCTGTCCACGTTTTTGGTCACATTCTAGTCACTTCCATTCCCTCAATTCCATGTCCCATAAGATGCTGTATGATTAGTGACATCTCCTTGGCATTTTTCATGTTATATCTATGCTGGTTAAGTTTGTCTGCTATTGTGTTTCTGGTTTCCCCTACATATTGTAAATTAGCACCAAGAGATGTGGGGAAAGTCTCTGCGATATACTAGCATCATGTCAAGGGCGGTGTACTTGTACATCAAGCTGCCACACGCTACAGAAACAGGAGATGGGCTCCTGGCCTCGTGGCTCCATACGGCTTGCTAGGTGTTCGTACCATTTTTCACGCTGCTTCGCCCTTCCAATCTGAGCGTAACATAGATTAGTGCTTATGAAATGAAATTAAAAATGACACGCAATACAACAGAGCCTGCCCAGACATAACTACCGCATGTGGAACATTCACCTTATCAACAAGTGCACCTCCATGTCTAAACATAAATGAATAATAAACATTTTGCGCATTAAAAATAAATCTTCTTCTTCTTCTTCTTCTTCTTCTTCTTCTTCTTCTTCTTCTTCTTCTTCTTCTTCTTCTTCTTCTTCTTCTTCTTCTTCTTCTTCTTCTTCTTCTTCTTCCTGGTGACTGAAACACACCTTAAATGATCTGCCCCTCCCACCACGAGAGAGAGAGAGAGAGAGAGGGAGAGAGGGAGAGAGGGAGAGAGGGAGAGGGAGAGGAGAGAGAGAGAGAGAGAGAGAGAGAGAGAGAGAGAGAGAGAGAGAGAGAGAGAGAGAGAGAGAGAGAGAGAGAGAGAGAGAGAGAGAGGAGGGGGGGGGGGATGTAACATTTCCCAATTGGGGGGGGGGGGGGGGGGGGGGCAGGAGGGGAAACGGTAAGGGGGCCGGCTTCATCGCACCCTTACCGTTTTTGGTTACAGGACTTTTATTAGGCAAGTAAACCATCAATAATAACATCAGTTGTTGTTGAAGTTTCAACAGACATGCATCATGCATAAAGCTAAAGGTCTGACTCATTTTCGGTTTTCAATAATTAAATGCTGTTGGTTTAGTGGTGACACAGCTGTAGTTAGTTAGTAGCAGTAGTAGTGTTTCAAATCATTTTAAATATAGGCATTTTAATTTGAAATATCTTGGGTTGTTTTGCATGCCATCATGTTTGATGGGGCAGACTGGGCATTTAGGGGGCATTGCCCCCATGCCCTTGCCTAGATCCACCCCTGGAAAGAGAGAGAGAAAGAGAGACAGAGAGAGAGAGAGAGAGAGAGAGCTGTGTCCCAAAGCAGTGTTGAGAGGAAGATGGGACTTATAACCCGTTTAGTTCCTCTCAAAATGAATTTCGTTGCTTTGCCCTTCACGGAGCAGTGAGCAGGCTGTATGCTGTGACGTCCAAAACCTCCCCTGAGACACACCCCTCCCACCGCCACACACACACGCACGCACGCACACACACACACACACACACACACACACACACACACACACACACACACACACACACACACACACACACACACACACACACACACACACGCCTCTTTTTTAGCCAGCGAGCCAAACTAGGATTGCGCTCTGTCAAGTGCCAACTCGGGCTTTTGCAAACAAGTATACGCCAAAACCTGGCCCATACTGCACTTGCCAAGAGCCGACTACACTACTTAAGCTCCAATGGCTCTGTTTATGTATAAAGGGTTTTTGGAATCCAGATTGGTTATATCCATCATCATCAACAGTCAATAAAGGATTAGATCATTCTAATGATGTTGTGAATCTTAGCTTATAAAGAATCTCCTAACCTCTCTTCCGTCATTGGTGTGCCCTTGTAATAGACACATACACGTGTATACACTATACCCAGTGTAGTGGTACTTTTAGATGTGTGTGTGTGTGTGTGGGGGGGCTCTTAAAGGGGAATTCCACCCATTTTTTTCTGAGAGTCTACAAATGTGAACCAAATGGACCCTAACGGGTCCATTTGGTTCCATTTGTACACTCTCAGAAAGGAAACTCATTAACATGGTGAAACACATCTTGATGATGTCATCAAGATGTATTTCACCATGCTAATGTTTTTTTCAGACCTCCATTTCTAGGAAATTGGGTAACTTTTTCATCATGTCCACACAACATCTCTAAGGTACTGTATATTAATGACATATAGTAAAATATTGAACATGAGTAGAATCCCCCTTTAAGACATGTGCCCTCCACTACACCCCTGACTATACCCACCCAACACTGAAATATATCTTAATTATATTATCTACCATCTAATCCAGCCAATCAATGGGATGGGTTAACACCCACCCACCCCATCCACGACCAGTAATGATGTCGCTGTGATGATGTCCTCAGATGACACCAGTGATTTTCAGGACTAGGCCAGATCGCAGCCACATTTGCTGAGAGAGACGGTGAAATCAACGTGCGACCACAGCGGATATAAAAGCGTCACGACAGGTGGGCCGTTGCAACTGTTTCCTGGCTCAGCCTGCCTCTGATAAGGTCCATAAGGACAGTCCTTCAAAGTAAAAGGCTGACGGAGGCTGAGGACACAGAGTAATGATGGCACAGCATATCTGACGTTTTTTTATTTATTTATTTTTTTTGGTGGTTTATTTACGAGAAGGACCGCGCAGAAGTCTCTCTCTGTTTGCTCGGCACTAATGCGTTTGCCTTAGCAACGGGCTTTTCCTCTGTCAGCTTGTAAACAAATTAATCCGTACTGAACTGAAAAATTCTTCAAACATCTGAAAGTGTGCCACTCCGTGACACGCTATGAGCTTGTAGGTCTGATATTTTTCAATAACTAAAGTTATGTTAATGACTCTATGTAATGCTAAATAGTGCTAATAATGCTAACTAATGCTAATAATGCTAAGTAATGCTAATGCTAAGTGTTGTTAATAACTCTAATAATGCTAAGTAATGATAATTGATGCTAATACTGTTAAGTAATTCTGCTAATGCTAAGTATTAGTAATGCTAAATAAGTAAGGCTAATAATAAATTAGTAATTAGTAAACGTAATGTTAATGGTATCGTTAATATTGCTAAGTAATGCTAATTATGCTGATAACGCTTAGAACACCACACGCGTACCCGCCCACTGTGCGTTAAGAGACCTTGTGTGTGTGTATATGTGTGTGGTTTGTTTGTTGGAGAGATGCCAGAGCCCTGTCGAGACCCCTGGATCTCTACTTCTGTCATTAACAAGGAGCTGTCCCCTCTCTCTGTCTCCTAACTAGCGTCCGTCTGGCATATTCGGCCAAACCTGGGGGGGAGGAGGGGACTTTTCTTTTTGGATCTTCACCACCCGCCCTGCCCCATAAAGAATGTCACTCATTCCCTCAACTTTCTTTCTTTCTTTCTTTCTTTCTTTCTTTCTTTCTTTCTTTCTTTCTTTCTTTCTTTCTTTCTTTCTTTCTTTCTTTCTTTCTTTCTTTCTTTCTTTCTTTCTTTCTTTCTTTCTTTCTTTCTTTCTTTCTTATAACTATACATTAAACCTGGCAACGTCCCTATGGATTTGTGAGGGGTTGCCAGTTTCACATTCATATATTTAGTTACAACATATTTAGTGTTGTGGTCGGCTGTGGGTGAAAAGATATGGGCGGGGCAGCAAAAACAAACAAACAAACAGGAAGCGATCAAAGAGGAAGACCTATTTCGGAGTATAGTAATGGTGATGAAAGCAGTGATGTCTTTTGCAGTGAAGTCTTTTGGACGAAATATTTCTTTTTATTTCCTCCTTATGTACCAGGGGAACTATACGTCTTCAATACAAGACATAATGTATGCTTATCAATCGGTCACATCGTTCATTTTTTTTTTTTTTTTTTTTGCCGATTGCATTGGCCGATAACGGCAAATACCGGCCAAACCGAGACGCGGGCTGATACATCGGCGAATCACTAGTATATATAGTACCAACAGCAAGTTGAACTGTGATAAGAAACAAATCAAAGTGAAAGGGAGTGAGGCGGTTTCAAGGGAGTTGAGAGCTGAGATATAGAATCAGCAGCAGCTACAGACTCCAGCCCAGATGGGATTGCTTTTCACCTATACGCGTCCCTCGGGCTTAGAAACCTCATTCCTACTTCAACCGAAACCCGAGATGACCGTGTCCGGCCAGCTGGCCGGTCCCGGCACTGTCGGAAAAAAACAACTCATTTCCAACAAGCCATGGCGAGGAGGCTTCTGACGGCGACGCGCCATTATCGACGCTGTCATGCGACGAGGTATAAATGAGGCTTTTTTTTTCCCCAGGCGAACCGTGTAGCGTCTCCTCCGCCTCTCCTCCTCCGCTCCCCCGAGAGGTAGATGTCGGGAAGGCTCCGTGAAGTTACTAGTCGACCCTATTAGTGTTGCTCTCACTGTCTCCCATCTATTTTATTCTCCAGGTGATATTATCCCCCCCAACCCAACTCTCCTCTGCTCCTCTCTTCTCCCCTTTCTCTCTCTTTCCCATTTCAACAGGAGTGCCATTGTTGTGCTTTGCATTTTTAGATTGGACAGCACCACTAGGTGCTTGCGCGTGTCTAAGGTATCTGCGCACACGAGTGCCAGAAACGTACAGAGTAGTCATTCGCTTTGAGCCCATGCTGTGTTGGGCCGTAACATAAATTGGGGCTCGTATAGGGCATGCATACATTTGCATCCTGTCTCTCTTTTCGACGTGTCGACATCTTTTGTCGGAAAAAAAAAAATAATAATCGTTGTTGGCGGTGCTGGTGGCGACGCTCACTTGCACATTCTCTAATAGCCTTTTTTTTTGTTGCCGTTTGTTGCCGCACACTTTCTTGTATTCTGTGATCGAACACAGCGCTATTTCATGATTCGTGAATTGATTTTTTTTTTTTTTTTTTTTTGGGGGGGGGGGGGGGGGGGGATAATGTGAGACAGAGAGAGAGAGAGGCAGACAAATACACATGCACAGGCACCCGTTACGTTACAAGGACGTCCCAGGCAACAGCAAAAATATTACCCCCAAAACAATCTCTCTGTGATAAAATAAATGCAGAGGAATCTGCATGCATTAAAAACCGAAATGCATTATTAATGCTCGGTTTCCTGTTCTGTAATCCTCACCATGCACTGATTTCATAGTAAAATGAGAAAGTAAATTGTGTGCAATATACCAAAGGGTTAGTATACTAATTCAGTATCATCCTACGTGCTAGAGTTAATTCATTCATGGGCCTGATTTGGCTCCCGGGCCTGGAGTTTGTCATATGTGCACATGCTAAATATAAATAAATGAATAAATAAACATAAATGTGGACATGACTTTATCAGGCCTGTATAGTGCCTGTATCACTGAGTGTCTTTGGCCAGTATCGTTCTTGTGAGAGCAACAAAGGGTTGTGTAGTTGTTTGTCTGTTGGTTTGCATCATTGATGTTGTTGTGTAAAAGTGTTGGTTTGTGTGTGTGTGTGTGTGTGTGTGTGTGTGTGTGTGTGTGTGTGTGTGTGTGTGTGTGTGTGTGTGTGCGTGTGCGTATGCGTGCGCGCGCTGACAGAGTTTTTTTCTGCTAATTCCAATCTGGTTGTGGTGGGCCGGTCTGGGCCAAATTCACAAGAAAAAAAATGGCCGGGCTGAATTGTTGTCCCAGTCTAGCCCTGCACACACACGCATGCACGTGCATGCGCGCACAGTCGGCGTGTTTGTGTGTGGCTCTGCCGTGTCCAAGGGCTGTGTCTAATCCCGTAGCATGGATGCCCCTTGTGGCCCCTTTCCTCGTCTCTTGCTCTCTCCCGGACCTAAATGGAACAGGTGAGGGTCCCCGTCGGGTCCTGTGGTTGCTGGACCTCACACCTCGCTGCCGCCGAAACATAAATTGGCTTCTGCTTCTTTGGCGTTCCACTTCAGTAATTTCCCTCCTCCCCTCCCTCCCTCCCTCCTTCTGGCCCCTATAGTGGAGGAGGGAGAATGAAATGAAAGTAGGCAAATAAACAAATAAATAGCAATGCCAGAGGGAGAATGTAGTTGCGGCTGTACTTGTTTAAGCTGCACACAGGGTGTATTACAGTATGTTTGGTAGCTGGGGAACTCGGCACATGTTTTTTTTTTTTTCCCTACTCGTTGCGGTTTAGTGCACTTTTTGTTTTACTCTCTCCTTCATTGAAACTGGAGAGAGAGAGAGAGAGAGAGAGAGAGAGAGAGAGAGAGAGAGAGAGAGAGAGAGAGAGAGAGAGAGAGAGAGAGAGAGAGAGAGAGAGAGAGAGAGAGAGAGAGAGAGAGAGAGAGAGAGGATGGTTGAGAATGCAAGCTTTGCATTCTCAATTGGACAATAGAATGGACATTGCACCTTAAATACTGGTCCATTTAAGGTGCAACGACCCGAGTTGGCTTGGTCCGCGGCGCAATCGTGTTTATATTATTAACCATTTTCGAAATGTCTATGAGGAAAATCAATGAGGATTCCATTTTTTAGAACACGGGCGATGTCATGAAAGGGCCAGGACTGCCCAGCTCTATTACGAAGCAGTTAATGGCATACACACAATGCATGATAAACTTGTGAAAATAGCCAATACATTTTCACTAGGGTTGCTCCAAGGGTACATCTAGGCCTAGATTTCTGTCACCGCTAAACCCCTTATCCCTTAACATGTTTGTCTTTTTAAATGACCTAAAAACATTTTTCAATAGTTAAAATGGTCAACAACGTCACAATGTGTCAATAAATTGGCACATTGAACTATTCCAAAATGTTTTTTTAATAGTACAAAAGTGATAAGGGGTTTGGGAGAAGGGGTTTAGCGTGTGACAAAAATGGAGCCCATAGTGTCATATCTCTGTTGGTGGTGACCGTAGGTTTCATGACATGAAGGTAAATGTTTTATGGTCATCATCAGCAGACACACAGTGTGGACAAATCTCTAGTCTCTTGTTCAGTCTTCCATGATTTTCTAGGGGGCTTATTGTGCCTATTGTTCTCACTGCTTATTACCTTCCTGCTTGGTCCCGCCTTATCGCTGCTTGCAGCTATATTTATTTCGATGTACGACGATAAGAGTGCCCCACGCTGACTATACAAACCACTCAGGATATTAATATTCTGCAGCCTGTAGGGTGGAGAGGATTGGAGACTCATCATTACAGCATGGCTCTTCTTGGCGTGTAATGGCTTCCATGCCGAACGTACACACCAGGCATTAATTCATGTAATCTGACGCATGATCTGACGGAACGCTCACCGATATGAACCTGTACACGATTTATGCATTTAGAGTGCGTTGATAAGCTCTTCCACCCCTGACTCGCTTGTCCAGGGGCGGATATAACTTGTCCCATTTGGGGGGAGGGGGTGAGGGGGGCAAGAGTGCATGTTGGAGGGGCAAGGGAAAATGGTATGGGGGCGGCTTCATCGCCGCCCCCATACCGTTACAGGACTTTTATTAGTCAAGTGAGGCATCAATAATAACATCAGTTGTTCTTGAAGTTTCAACAGACACGCAATATAAAAGGCTAAAGGTCTGACTCAGAGAGTTTTCTGTTTTCAATGATGAAATGCTGTTGGTTTAGTGGTGCCAAAATTGTAATCATTTTAAGTATAGGCACTTTAATTTGAAATATCTTGGGTTGTTTTGCATGGCATCATGTTTGGGGGGGCAGACTGGGTATTTAGGGGTGCATTGCCCCCCCATGCCCATGCCTAGATCTGCCTCTGTGCTTATCGCTTTAGTCAGAAAAGGAAAGAGAGAGAGGGAGAGAGAGAGAGATAGAGAGAGAGGGGGGGTGGATGTAACATTTCCCATTTTGGGGGGGCAGGAGAAAATGGTATGGGGGCGGGTTTTCGAGAAGCGAAAACCCATACCATTTTTGTTACTGGACTTTTATCAGACAATTAAGCATCAATATTAACAGTTCAGTTGTTGTTGTTGAAGTTGCAACAGACACGCAGCATGCATAAAGCTAAAGGTCTGACTCAGAGAGTGTCCTGTTTTTAAAGGTAGGGGAAGTGATTTCACTTTTGTCAGATATCACCCCAAAAATATTTTTTTTCTGTTAAAATGCTCTATTATAAGGTGTGGAAACCACATATGGAGTTTCCCCCTCCCCCACGTTAGCAGAGGAGCTAATAAAAGTTCCCCAGGTCACCACAATTCTCCTCCAATCAGGAGAGAGCAGCAGGTTCACATAGTGTAGCTACTTTTGGGGGCCCCTAGTGCACCAGGCTGGTACTACACCATGAATTTCAAATCACTTCCCCTACCTTTAATGATGAAATGCTGTTGGTTTAGTGGTGAGACAACTGTAGTTAGTTAGTAGCAGTAGCAGTGTTTTTTTTTTTTTTTTTATATATAAGCACTTTAATTTGAAATATCTTGGGTGGTTTTGCATGCCATCGTCTTTGGTGGGGCAGATTGGGCAATTGCCTGTCCATGTCTAGATCCGCCCCTGGAGAGAGAGAGTTCCAAACAAAGCCCAATTTTGGAGAGACGGTGGCAGACTGAGAGACAGGAGCGAGCAGAGATTCAGATAAGTCCACATAGCGTCAGGCAGCATGTTCAGTCGATCCCCGACGGTTTAGGGTATTTGGGTGCTTTAAAGTCTGGCGCACACACACACACACACACACACACACACACACACACACACACACACACACACACACACACACACACACACACACACACACACACACACACACACACAGACACACACACACACACACAGACATTGGGTGCAATTCCAGATCGCTTGGTGTAGCCAGGTATGGTGTAAGTCCTCTCATTGGCTGCATGGCAGCAAATCAGGTTTGGGGCCGTGCTCATTGGTTGCATGGCAGCAAATCAGGTCTGGGGCCTTGGGTAGGCCGAAAGCCTATACCACCAGCCCTGGGCCTGAGCTTACCAAATAATTACCCAGAATAATTAAAACCTGCAAGTCAAAAGGTTCAGAAATCACCTGACCCCCCAATTAAAAATGTTACTGCACTCCCCTGCTTTGTTCATCATGATTTGAAGCTCTTGATGACTGGTTTTAATTATTCTGGATAACTATTTGGTAGGCCCAGGCCCAGGCCTGGTGGTATAGGCTTTCGGGCCTACCTCAAGGGCCCAGACCTGATTTGCTGCCATGCAACCAATGAGCACGGCCCCAAACCTGATTTGCTGCCATGCAGCCAATGAGAGGACTTACACCATACCTGGCTACACCAAGCGATCTGGAATTGCACCCATTATTATTATCCGTGTGGATATCATTATCCGTTGACATCATGACACATGGCAGATTAAAAAAACAAAAAACACAAAAAAATGTGACCATCAGTCTGTTGGTGTTGTCGACATGCAAGACATTCGTTCTAAGCTGAGGAGATAAAAACGAGAGAGGTTGGAATAATTTCCACCCCAGCTGCGCCTGTTTTGTTTTGTTGACTTTATTACATGTCTCGCGGGGTGCTAGTATCTTTCTTGGGCCTTGTTAGTGCTTTACTGTAGTAGTAGAGTACCAACCGGCGTTGTTTTGGAAACTCGATAATTATACTATGCCCTCACTCCTCCTCCTCTGTTTATGACTGTCCGTTGTTATCAGATCAGACAAGAGCTTTTCTCATTTCCCACACCACCATCACCGCCACCACCACCACCAAAAGGCAATAAAGACGACACTAGCCCTCAAATTGCATCTTGGACACTAGTTTAAGACACATTTATCATTTTGTGATCCAGTCTGAGTTTTATGCAAATCCCTGCGCTGGACAAGACATTAAACAAAAGGATAAAAAGGATTAAAAAAAAAAAAAGTTCACAGTCGTGCCAGTGTGTGATTCGCAGTAGAGGTAATATCACAAAAAGAAAAAGATCACAAACATGCATGATTATGCATTTATACTGTATGTGGTTATTACTGAATTCAGATTCAATGAGATATGAAAAAAAATGTAATGAACAATCAAGTGTATAAAAACATGAACGTGAAGGAACTGAAATGTTTCTAAATTGAAAAAGTAATGTCTCACTGCGCTGTGTGTCGCTGATACAATGATGTCCTTCTCACTGGATCTATAGAAGAGAATCAATGAATCCCCCCTCCCGCTCTCTCTCTCTCTCTCTCTCTCTCTCTCTCTCTCCCTCCCCATCTTTATCTTTAGTCTGTGACCATTTTCCTTTCGCAAGTATGTCATGTTCCTTCCATCAGACCAGACAGACAGACAGACAGACAGCGAGGCGAGGGGGGTAATCTCAGAAACATTGACAGGGTGTCAAGCGGGCCTCGGTGAAAGCCATTTAAACAGCACTTCTCTGTTAATGCCACTCCAAGAAGAGGAACCGAAATGGATGTCCACTGGAGAGAGAGAGAGAGAGAGGAGACGCGTGCGTTGACAGCCCCCCAAAAAAGCCCACGGATGGGAGAGATAGCACTTATCGTCTGGGCGTTCGCTTGGACGCGGTGACGCACATCTCCTTTGCAGATTAAAATCCCCACAAATTAGCTGAAGTCCTTCATTCTCGCCACAGTTAATAATAGCACACGTGGAGGAAAAAAGAAAAGAATGAAGAAAAAAAGGTCGGCTGATCTTCCTAAGCAACGGCTACACGTGGACGAATCTGTAAAGCTCAGGAAGCTAAAGTCGTATTTCACATTAACAGGAACGTGTGGATCAATAGTCTTCCGTTTATCGAGGGCAAAAAAAGCGGTGCAATAAAATGCTTTTTTCCCCTATCCCAAATTCAACAAGCAGCCAAGTGTTGGTTTAGGTATCGCCTCCAATGCATTTTATTGATCTGTAACAATATAAGTGCTGCTATTCCGTTTCGCTTCGATACCTTCACCGTGCCTGCAGGGGAAGATTATCCAATGTCACCGCCACACCACCCCACCCAAAAAAGGTGGAGGTAACAGTGAATAACACAGTGGCACACACAGTCCTTGTCACTGTTATTGACAGTGGCTCATTCATTTGTGTCAATGAAATACACCCGAATGTCATAAACTATCATGATATGGTTCATTGCTCCGAGTGTGTAACCATCAGTTGGCATTTATTTGGCTGTTTATAACTTTTAAGCGATCCCTAGGTGTGTAAATCCTGCTAAAATGCAGGTGAATATCACAGGCCTAGATGTTACTGTATATTGGTTGTGTGCCGACGCTATCATGCAATTCCATTTTCAATTCAAATGAGCTTTATTGGCATGCGAAAACAAATGTTTACATTGACAAAGCAAGTGTCACACACTAGCAGTGTTGGGCAGTAACAAATTATAGATTACATATTACTGTAATATATTACATATTACTGTAATATTATTACTTCTGCGAAAAGTAAAGTAATGAGATTACTCTGCAAAAATGGTTAATAAGTAATGCATTACTTTGCAAGTAACGCCAAGTTACTTGTTTAAAATGAGCTTGTTGTTGCATGCAAAAATAGAACAGATTTACAAGCTATCGACAGGTACTGTAACAGAGATGTGCACTAGATTATAGATCCAGTCCACATGCTGCATCCTGCGCACAGTTATGTACATGCTGCATCCTGCGCACAGTTATGTACACTACAAATCGCTTGCTGATTTATTTTGTATTTTATTTTTAAATACAAGACCTCAACTGTCTTTGAAAACAATTGTGAAAAAGTAAAAAAAGTTAAAAAAGTCAATTGTGCCTTTAAAAAGGCACAATTTCTGGAATGTGCCATATACAGGGCTCTGTTTGGTTCTGAAACGTAGCTGGGGACCCCCCCTGGAAACCCCCTCAAGGACCTCTAGGTTAGATCCTAACTTTGGAAAGCACTGCCATGGAACTCGCTTTACATCAGCTAAAATCTACGCTGCAGACTCATACCTCATCGGAAAACCTGCATTGCTTCATTGCATTACCTCGGACCTATAGCACCAACCTGAGAAATGATCTCATTAAAGAACAAATGGAGAGTTAACAAAAGCCAGTCGGGAGGGGGGGTATCCGTTGCACGGATATCGGAAACCCGATCCATTTCTTTTAGCGAGGGGAATCTGTATAAAGACTTGATGAAGGACGCGGAGAGACAATGTGTTTCACCTACACGCGACGCTATAGCAGGAGGCACACAATGGCCTTTTTAAGAGGGGGAAGAATGGAGACACATTTGATGATTCCATAAATTAGAAAATGACGTGCACACACTCTCATGCACGCAAGCGCAAGCACACTTAACCCATATCCTGCCGCAGAGCCACCCGTTGTCTCCTGTGCCTCTGATAGTTAAAATTCAATTCCCCTGGGAAACCTCATAAAAAAAAAATAAAAAAAAACAGGTCAAAGTCAGGGTACTAGTCACAGCCTATAGAAGGGAAAATGATTGTCATCCTCCTTCATGTAGCCTGTGATATATCTAACATAGGGGGATCTGAATCCATTCCAGGCATTAGTTCTTCTCAGAAAGCATTCCTTGGGATGAAAACAGACAGAGCCGTTATAATTTTTGCTTAGTCAGCACATTTGGTCAAGTTGCTATAGTCCTTATTTTTATGTATTATTTTTTTTTTTACAAAACAAAAACAAATGCTTGGATTCAGCATCATGCACACCCCCTAGTTAGACATATCACACGCTACATAAAGCATAATGACATTTTGCAAGTTTTGCCCCAACTTTTTTTCTTGGGTTTCTTATAGGAGTTTAATTTCCATCTCTTAGTAGTAACGGTGCTGCACTCTGTAGTGCTGAATTATCCTGGGGTACCAAAAAGGAAAATGTGATTGTAGAGTGTAGGTTTCATGATGCCAAGCTACTGTCAATGAGATCTAGCCACCTTTTTTTTGCTCCATTGCTGAAAATTGGATACAATATAATAGAAGGGTGAAAATGGAATAGTGGCATTGGTGTTACATTATAATTACCTGGCTAATAACAGGAATAACAAGAAATAGAATAGCGGCTATTGTTACAAAAATGCTTTGTGGGTTTGAGCTGACCAGTCTTTATTGTCTCAAACAAATGTTTGTGTCAAACAATCAAGTTACCTTATTTTAAGTGTGATGAATTTAGGGGCATTTCACGTGATCTGCAGTACCTGCACAATCTTGGTGATCTATTTGTAGATCAAAATCTACCTTTTGAGCACCCCTGGTGTACATAGTACACACACAAACTTGCCTTAATTATACCTGGTTTCAGTGTTTATTTATGATGCATTTCTCTATTAGTAAGGTTATAGTAGCAGCCACTTTGTATTGGCGGTTTTGGGCAGGGGCGGATTGGCCATCTGGAGTACAGGGATTTTTCCCGGTGGCCTGTGCCCCCAGGGTGGCCTGGCAAAGGAGAAATTGTCCCGGTGGGAAAATATGTGGCAATCCGCACCTGGTTTTGGGGCAGACTGGACAGGGCAGGGCAGGACGTGGCCAAAACATTTCCAAGGGTCCCCAGCCAAAAACTTTGAGAAGGGGTTTTCAACCTTTTTCTTCCCAGGGCCCACCATTTATTCAGCATTTGACCATCAATCTTCTAGTTGTGTAGATTAGGACTGATTCAAATTATGAATATTTGAACTCTTGGGAGTGTAAAAATGAAACTAAATGGACCCGCAAGAGTCCATTTGGTTAAATGTGGTCCTTCTCAAGGACCACTGATGGTCCCCGGACCACCTGTTGAAAACCCCTGATCTTGAGTTATTCAGCTTTGTAGTCAGACCGTTATAATGGAGGTAAGCAGCAGCACGTGTCGTCACTGCGATCATCGGTCCTTACTATAGATAGGGAGCAAAAAAAAAAAAAAAAAAAAGCAATCCGGTTTGCTATCAAATAATAAAGCTTATATTATGGTGCAGCTGGTCAAAAGCGGGCTTTATTTGTGCTTTGAAGGTATAGCCCCGCCTGATGAGTGTTTGGTGTTAAATCAGTGTTTGTTCAACCTGTTTTCTCTCCATTTGGAGTGGGAGTATGTAGGCACAACGCACGTTAATACAGCGACAGATGGACGGTCCAGACGCGACAGATGTCACCGTTGTGGTGATGACAGAACCGAGTACTTTTACTTTAACTACTGTACTTAACAGAAAACATTTGTTCACTGAGGGGATGTACAATTAAAATGCTGATGAATGGATTATTCTGCTATGTGTAAACTATATGCATGTTTGGAGAGGTCCATATGGCGTCCATATCCCCAGATTCTCACACAATGCTCGACTCTGAAGACCACTTGACAATGGGGTTTTCAACCGGTGGTCCGGGGACCACCAGTGGTCCTTGAGAGGGTTCCAGGTGGTCCCCAGCTAAGTTGGTTAACCAGATGTAACTCCTGAGAACGTAGAAATGAAACCGAATGGACCCTTGCGGGTCCATTCGGTTTCATTTTTACACTCTCAAGAGTTAAAACATTCATCATCTGAATTAGCTCAAGTCTACACAACTAGAAGATGGACAATTAGATGGACAATTAGATTAGATGGACAATGAATCAATGGATAATTGTGGGGCTAAAATGTCCTCAAGTGGTGGTCCGTGGCTCAAATGCTGAATAAATGGTGGTACCTGAGATGAAAAAGGTTGAAAACCACTGGTTACATTATACCAGTGGTTTTCAACCTTTTTCATTTCTTTCTTCTTTCTTCTTTTACATTTACTTACTTTTTCGCAATGTTTTCCAATTCCTGGTACTTTTTCACACTTGCCCAAGCCTGCGCAGTAGCCGTGCGTCCTGATACGGTCCAGTTGGTTTCCGAAATAGGAAGGCCGGCCAATTCCATTCTATCCATGGTGGTTATTGGTGTAGGTGAGTAACGACATTCACAGTTGCGCGCGTGCGTGCGTGCATCACCAAGGTCTGCTGGAAGGCTGACTAAGCGTTAGCTGCTGCCGCTGTTTCATACCACATCGCTCCACGTCTCATCTGAGGTCAGTGCCGTGGCCTGAATTTAACTCTCAAGGCCTCAAGGTCTTACGACTGCACTCTCAAAAGCTTTTTTTTCTCTTTTCTTTTTTTCCCACACTGGCCTACCTATACTCCATCCTTTCATCTAGATAATAGACAGCCCTAGCTGTGGTCAGAATATTTATGTCTTCCCTCTGATGTTTTAGAATTCCCTCAAAGGGTCCAATCGAAGCCCAGGTCAAAAGGCACAATCGGAATGACAGTGATATAGTGACATCACAATAACATTTCTCCTAATCCCTCCCGCCTTTATCAACAGCTGTGGGTGTGGCTTCAATCCATGTTGGATCACCACACATCAACACCCACCAGGCAAGCCAGGCAGGCCGGGTGTGTGTGTGTGTCCACATTAGAACATATCATCCCATAGTATCCCACATAGTAATGAACCCAGGGGCAGATATCACATTTCCCAATTGAGGGTGCAGGAGAAAATGGTATGGGGGCGGCTTCAGCGCAAGTGACGCTTCGCGCCACGGGCAATGAAGTGGCCCCCATACCATTTTCGGATACAGGACTTATATTAGGCAAGTAAAGCATCAATAATAACATCAGTTGTTGTTGAAGTTGCAACAGACACACAGCATGCATAAAGCTAAAGGTCTGACTCAGAGATCTGACTCTGTTTTCAATTATGAAATGCTGTTGGTTTAGTGGTGCCACAATTGTAGTTAGTTAGTAGCAGTAGTAGTAGTGGTTCAAGTCATTTTAAATACAAGCACTTTAATTTGAAATATCGTGTTTGGTGGGGCTGTCAGGGCATTTAGGGGGGCATTGCCCCCCCCCCCCCCATGCCCATGCCTAGATCCGCCCCTGAATGAACCACTAACATCCCTGCTTTGATCTCAATCAAAGAAAAGATAGAAGGAAAAAAGTGTGCAGGCTAAAGATCACAGTGCATTGCAGCGACCGTCTTGGTCACACTCAATATGGGAGCCGTTTACCTCTAGTGTCAGCCACTGCAAGTTAATGAAACGAGAATGACCCTGTGGGGCTTTCATATTTATTAATAACCTAAAAAAAAAAGTGTCTGCAGCCCATGAGTTAACACACCCAGTACCGCAGCCTAAAGCAAAGGATCAATTTCTACTGAACACACAGCATACTGAACCATAGCACTTGGGAGCAATCGACTGCACACACATCAAAGTAAAACAACCCCTGGCTGAGTTCACCTATTGTATCATCATCAACGGAAAACGGGGAAACGTTTGAAACATGCAAGCTTTAAAAGCAGCGCTTCTCATTCCCTGGATCGAGACTCCTAGTCACCCGAAATGATTTTGGGGGGATCCTCAGATGATTTTCACAAAACAACAACAACAACTACAACAACAACAACAAAACATAATTTGCATAAACCTCCGTTAAAGAGGGGGTACCGTGATCTTTGTATTTTTTCAAATTTTGTTCGACTAGAAAATACGCCATGTTTTCAATACATACAATACATTTATTGGGATGAAATAATAATACATATAGACTTTCTATTGGGTGGCGGCTGGCTGTACACGCTTTGCGTCCAACCAGGGAATCTCCCCCTACTTGGACTCCTCATGCATAGAAGGAAGCATGGAGTCAGTCCGTTGCTCTCCGCGTGCATGCAGTTAGCTGACATAACAGTCCATAACAGAGCCCTGGGTTACATTAGATAATTTACTCTGGGTGAGGCAGTGGGTTACATCGTGGAATGAAAATGATCAAAAAAGGACGTGCACGCACGCACGCACACAAACAACACACACACACGCGCACGCGCGTGCACACCCTCTCCCACATTTCATTGCCAGAAGGACGTGACAAAAATATTAAAGTGATGACATTTAAGTAACTGCCACATCGCAGGAAAAAAGAGAAGGAAAAAAAAAACAAGCACGGCGGCCGGTATGTAATGTGAGACTAGCAACAGTGCATTATGGATTTGTCGTTCCGTGCGGCAACATATCAACGAGCTGCTGCCTCCAAATCCCATATCTGTCCTCCTCCTCCCCCTCCTCCTCCTCCCCCTTCTCTCCCCTCCCCTCCTACTCCTTCACGGCCTGTCATCCAGCCGGGCGCCCGGCTTGCATACCAAATCGGGTGGCCTTGTTTACATCTCCGCTCCCGGGAGCGGGCTTCTCCGCGGCGATGATTTGTGCGTCTAGCGCCCGAGCGCATCATTCACTCTCCGCGACGGTGATGGTGATTTATGGGGCTTCCGCCAAAGCCCCCTTCTCGCCTGACAGAAGATGGACGGCTTTGGGGTGGGCTCCGCCCCCCTAACATGGGACTTTGTACGCGATATAACTGAAACGCACAAAGCTCTTGGGCTGCCTTTAAACTTCTAAGGCACTCGTCTGTGCGAACAAACGGTCCGCCTCAGGCGCATGCATGGTCTAGCTGCTGCTGCTGCCTGCTTCGCCAGGAATCAAAGCGTGCGGGGGCGTCAAAAAGTGATGAATAAACGACTTCGCCCGCAACGTGGCGAAAGTCCACTCGGCGCACGGTCTTCAAATGTGTTGCGACGACAAAATATCACAGTGCTGGGCTGTGCGTAGCCCCGCGTACTACCCACTCACATCAAGGCACCAGTGGGCCCCGTAAGAAATGGAGGATATTGTACAGTTATTAAAGCAATTATAGGATTTCACTGGTGGACATTGTCAAGAGGAATTTAGGCTAGGGGCACGGGTGACACAGTGGTTAGTGCTGTTGCCTCACAGCTAGAAGGTCCTGGGTTCGATTCCCGCTAGGGGCGCTGCGGGTGCTGGCGGCGTGTCTCCTCCTCCGTGTCATCAGTACCCATACCCGAGGCGGGGTTGGCAAAAGGGCCTTTCTGTGTGGAGTTTGCATGTTCTCCCTGTGTCCCCTAGGGTAGATACGATACCCTCACAAAACATTTACTACTCCTGGGCTCTAGACTACCTCCCCCTGGCCAGCCGGGGCGCCTGATGGAGGGGACAGGAACTGGTTGAAATAACATGTTCCTTCCTCGCACTACGTCCAACCAGGGAAACTCCCCCGTCAGGTGGAAAGAAGCTTGGACTCCTCATGCATTAAAGGAAGCATGAGGCCAGTCCGCTGCCTCCCCAGGTTGGTGGAGGGTGTGTAGAGCCCAGGATCACATTAGGAATTGGCACTGGGTGAAAAAAAATGGGTTACAAAATTGTGGGATAAAAATATTGGAAAAAAAAAAAAGAGGAATTTAGGCTGGGAAGACGACATACTGTTGGAAAAGGTAGTAGTGGTCTGTTAGGTACAAAACGTCCACAAATAGATCAGATTGCACTAGATATCAGAAGAGAAAATGAACACAAGTAGACATCAGAGAGACAGGCCCTGTCCATAGTGCAGTGGTTTTCAAGGATTTTTCATATCAAGGTCCATTATTGACTCCACCAGGCCAGGAAGGCAGAGGGTGTCCGTCTGTGCGTTCATCCGTGTGCCCGTTCCATCCATCTGTGTACAAATAATCTCGGGCACCGTTGACCGGTCAATGCCAAGCTATGTACACACACACACACACACACACACACACACACACACACACACACACACACACACACACACACACACACACACACACACACACACACACACACACACACACACACACACACACACACACACACTCCCTGGTACATGAACAATGAACCTCTGCCCAATTTTTTGAACAAAATGCCTCAAATCGTCCAATTGCCATAAAAGGCCTAAGAAGAAATGTCACCCTTTTTACATTGGCCTATTACAGCACCACCATCAGGCCACAATCTAACCTGGATAAGACCTATGCCCAGAAGGTCCCTTTTTCGGTAACACTTTACTATAGTTTACAAAGTCATGTGCGTAATTAACGCTTAAGTAACCCTTAATTAACCCTTAATTAATGATTAAGTACTGCATCACTTAAGCATTAATTCATCATAATTCATCATGAATCATGACTTAATTGATCGTTAATTAATATTTAATTAGCTACATTAGTAGCCATGAACTAACCCCTTTTAGTTCATGGCTAGTTATGCATTTATTCACCAGTGACCAGTTCATGGTGGATTTGTAGATCAGATATTTCTGCTCATTTCTATGCCCAGGATGGGTCCTCATGGGCGGGTTGGATTAGTGAGTTGACTGGGTGGTACTGGCTGGTCCAAAATCTCCAGGGGTCTCCTATATTGGACTGGTTTATCCCCTGTACCATCTGGGGGGGTCCCTGGGACCCTCCAGGGGGGTCCTTTGGGCATTTCTTCGTCCATTAACTAACAGTTAACTAACAGGTCATTGTACGCTCAAGTAAAGTCATGACAAGTTCATGTTTAATTCACCATTAGTTAATACAGAATTGTACGCTCAAGTAAAGTCATGACAAGTTTATCATTAACTACTCATCAACTAATGTTTAATTACCAATTAAATCACAACACACACATTCATCAACAAGGTTATTTTATTATCCAATCAACAAAGTGCTGACAATGGGGGAGCAGTCAACATGTGCAGATGTAGAGATGTCGACTCTACCACTCAGGCTGGCGGTGGGTAAGGCAGATCATGGGTGCCAGTTCATTGGTTTCACCGTGGACTGGATCTGCCTGCCCACTTATTATTTAAAATTTTGGTTTAGTGGCTCAATTGATAAAAAAAATTTATAAAAACAAACACTGACCATTAACGCAACATACCAGTGGTTTTCAACGTTTTTCATACAAGGGGCCACCATTTATTCTGCGGGCCACCATTTGATGTTGAATTTAGTCTGACCCAAAACAAGGATTTTTTAAATGGTGTCCACCATTTAAGAGGTACACTGGCAAAACATTGGTAAAACAACAATTCTTCTGCATTTTATGAATCTGCATATTCTCAAAATGCAAAGTGAAAGATACCTGGCCACACAACACACCTTACAACAACAAGACTTTAGGGCTACAGTCCAGAACAGACGGTACAAGAGAGAACATGTTCCTGGGTGCTTTTTGTGGCGACCAGTAAGGGTGTGTGTGTGTGTGTCTCCTCTGCGATCTTTTGGATCAAGATGGCTGTGGGCCTCCAAGAGCAAAAGTTTCGGTCGGGATCCGGAAAGGAGAGAGAAAAAAAAAAGCGCATCCTCCCTCTAGATCCTTGATTCCAGGTGCGTTCTCATGAGTTTGACCGCATTGGATTTGTGGCATCCTGCTTGCATTGGGATTTTGTATATGACAGTTTGTATGAATTCACAAACCTGTGCGCAAACCTTGGGGTATTCAATGACGAGAACGTTAAAAGTTTTGAAGCATCCGTCAATGGCACCCAGGAGAGATGGGTGGTCTAGAGCTTCACCGTTGACGACCACATAGGCCTGCATGTGAACACTCATTATCCTCTCCCAAGCAGAGGACGTATGGGGATTCTGTCGTCACAGCAAGCAGGTACTCCACCATGTTTGTTGAAGGCTGAAGGAAAAAAGGAAAAAAAAAACAGTTGAAAACAGTTGCTCTCCAGTCAAGTGCTGCAGTTATAACTACAACTATAGATTGTATTCTCCTATAAATCAGGGCAGTTGATTTACAGTGTGATGCAAAAAACAGCATGCACACCAAGGCCCATCCGCTCAAACCAGATACACTCAACAAAAATATAAATGCAACACTTTTGTTTTTGCTCCCATTTTTCAGGTGATGGCCTTTTGTTGTGGACAGTCTGAGGTACACCTGTGCACTAACCATGATTTCACGTCTGCATCTTAATGTGGCATGGATTATTTTAACAAAGCAGAAGTGCTCAATATCACACATTTAGTCAGATTTGTGAACAGTGTTTGATGGTAATATTGTATATCTGGAATGAATTTTAGGTCTTTAAGTCCATCCCCTGAAAATGGGAGCAAAAACAAAAGTGTTGCATTTATATTTTTGTGTAGAGTGTAGAATAAAGGCTTTGCTAGAAATTATATGGTCAGCGCAGAGATTCTGAAAAGAAAAAGAAACACGCCAACACTACATGCACCAAAGCTTGCCTTGGAGGAAAGACCCTCTCATCCTGATTGGATGAAGGTCTTGTCTCCCATCACCAAACTGAAACTAGGGTTTTAACACCTTGTCCTAAAGCCATTATCATTTTTTATTATCTTGAAAACCCTTTAGGAATAGTTCAATGTGCCAATCTACTGACACATCATGTGCTCGTAGACTGGCCATTTAAACTATTGGAAAAGGTTTTTTTAATAGTTTAAAAAGGCAAAGAAGTTAAGGGATAAGGGGTTTGGCGGTGACGAAAACGGAGCCCAAAATCTCCTTCCATCAGCAAGGGTATTGAAGATGAAATGTGGCACGGTCTTTCAGCATGACCATGAGACCAAACACACTGCCTGGGCAACAAAGAAGTGGCTTTGTAAAAAGCATCTCAAGGTCCTGGAGTGGTCTAGCCAGTCTCCAGATCTCCAGAGAGTTGAAAGTCCAGGTTGCCGAGCGACAGCCCCAAAACATCACTGCTCTAGAGATGTGCATGGAAGAATGGGCCATCACACCTTCAGTGTGGGAAAACCTTGTAAAGACTTACAGAAAACGTTTGACCTCTGCCATTGCCAACAAAGGGTATTTAACAGAGTATTGAGATGGACTTTTGTTATTGACCAAATACTTATTTTTCATGATGATTTGCAAATAAATCCTTAAAAAAAAAAAATCAGACAGTGATTTTCTGGATTTTCTTTTTCTAGTTTTGTCTCATAGTTGAGATGAGATGTACCCATGATGAAAATTACAGGCCTCTATCATCTTTTTAAGTGGGAGAATTGCACAATTGGTGGCTGACCAAATACTTTTTTAGCCCCACTGTAATTAAGCAAATGGGATTTCTGTCTTTAAGTGACACAGATCGGATTCAGGTCACATTCAGGCTAGTTTTGGCTACCAGTGTAAAAGCGGCTTGAGTGGCACGGTGGAATCGCCACAATAATGAGTGTGTTTCAGAATCCCTGTCTGTAAAGCCCTTAACATCAGCTTAAAATTACTGCTACATTTTACACAACAATGCATACCTGCAGAAAGGGAATCCACGTTCTCCAAGAGTTGGGCTGCAGCCTTCTCCTTTCTGGCCATCCTCAGGATCTCCGCAGCGAAACAAGGGTTCCATTGTTCATTCTCCCAGCAGCGTCAGGATGCAAAATTCCAAAATCCTGAGAAATCTAGAGGCAGGGATAGAGATCCAAAAGAATTGTATGAAGTAAAAATAATTATTTGTGAACACAGTGAGCCAGATAACTATGTAAGCAAGGCAAAAATGTCTATATGTGCATCTATGGATCATGCTTCCGTACATGCCCAAATAAGTGTACAGCTTTTCCCAACAGCAGCATACTTACAATTGTCTAGCCTTAAAACATCAGGGTGGAGATTTTTTTTTCAAAATCAACCTTAAAAAGACAGGAGAGAATCACACAGGTGAGAATAGAGATGCAAGCTCACCATTCCTGGAGTGTCGAGAAGACGGGGGTATTGTTCCACTATGGCTTGAACTTTCTTCGAGTCTTCTCTTATCCATCGGGCACGATGTGTTGCAGTTAGCAGCATGTACTGTGTGACCTGTGTTGGTTGGTCAAAAGATGAAGAGGTGCCACAAAAAAAAGAGGGTCAGCCAGTATTAATGATGAGAACTGGGGCATTATCAATAGTGATCCTGCTTCCCCGCCCGTCTGATTTTCCCCAAGCCCCAACTTATCTTGTTGAAAAGAGCCCATACTTTAAGGGATAAATTGCTCTAATGTCGAACAAACGGAAACTTTATGGACCATGGGTGCCGTTTGTCTTTATACTAGCCCTAATGAAGACCCAGACAAGTGCTCAGAAGATAACTGCCCTTTTCACTGAACATTACTGCTATTGTCACTTCTAAATTACTGCTACTGTAACTTTAAAACCATAAACCATGTACATGTATTACCAGTGTTGGTCACTTAGAAAAGTAACTTCTTTACTTTATTCATTACCCCTTAGACAAAGTAATATCATTACTTTACTTATTACTGGAATCGAAGAGTAATATATTACGTTATTACTTTCCCAAGTTCTCAACTCCCACCTTTGAAAAAAATAGAGATGTACAACATAATCTGTTTAGCGAGCTCTTTTTAGAACTGAATCCAATTTGTTGGAATAATAATAGTCTCCAATCCCACAAACTGCACCTGAAAGCAAAGCTAACAAAATCCGACATTGTAAATGTCTTTCTTAGATAAAAATAAATAAATAAATAAATAAAAAGGAGAAGAGAAGCAATGGGAACATTTTAACCTTGAATCACAAAACAGACCTGGAACTAACAAAACCAGATTTCGAAAGTTGTCTCTTTGACTTTTTAAACTTTTTCACAATTGTTTTCAAAGACAGTTGAGGTCTTGTATTTAAAAATAAAATAGAAAATAAAGCAGCAAGCGATTTGTAGTGTACATACAGTAACTGTGTGAAGGATGCAGCATGTGGACTGCATCTACAATCTACTTCACATCTGTTGTTACAGTATCTGTCGATAGCTTGTAAATCTGTTCTATGTTTGCATGCAGCAACAAGCTCATTTTAAACAAGTAACTAAATTTTAAACAAGTAACTAAACAGGTTACTTGCAAAGTAATGCATCACTTTATTACCCGTTTGATAATTTGGTAATCTTGTTACTTTACTTTTTGGAGCAAAAGTAATATTACAGTAATATGTAATCGAAAATTTGTTACTGCCCAACACTGCGTATTACCTGTGTGGTTGGCCATACGTTGTTCTTCAGCCACTCTGTCATCTGCATTGACTCTTCTGCAGTCAACTCTGTTTCTGTGATGAGCAGAGAAAATGATGGAACTGGTACATGAAAATATCCATACATGTTACAATGTATGTTCTCTTTGCAAAGACCATCAACTATATCTTTGAATAGATTTGATGTGTTTTCAACAACCTGCCGAATGCCACTGAATGTATTTGAGGGCTTCGATTTCAACCTAGCCAAGAAGAGCGCAACTCTGTCTTTGATGCTGTCTTCTGCCAACTCATCCCATTCTTCTACAGAAGTCTCACTGTGTTCCACCTCATCTAATAAAGTATCACCCAACAAAGGTTCTGCAGCACTAGAGCCCTCAGATAATTGAGATGAAGAAGCTTCTTCCTCCGTTTCACAGTTAAACTCTATAGCATGGCCCTCTAGATGCCTTCTAAATGATCTTTGACTATCAAATGAACGTTGGCACCCGAGTTGAGCACATTGGAAATACGTTGATGTGGACAATATGTTATGCATCAATCTAAGATGAGTAAATAAATCCCTTATTTTAGGGCCCACTTGTCTTCTGCATCTGAAACACATATAACCCATTTTGTCTGAGCCTACTCTAGTGTACCTCAAGCAACTTTTTTAAGTGACGTTGGAACTTCAGCCGTGGCCCAAGGAGAGGTATGAGGGATGGTAAACTGTCTCCATCCAGGAGGTAGAAGCACTCTTGGTCAATCTGTTGATCTGCAAAATAATAACATACACATGCAAAATTCAGTAGAATGAAGATATCCTTGAGCGAGTTCCAAGGAGTCCCCAGCTAACTGACAACCAGGAACCTTTATGGTTTTGTAACCCACTGTACAACTGAACCAAAGTGCCACCCTCAGGGTTAACTTTGGTTTTACAATATACCTCCTCTGGGACCCAGAGATAGAAACGCAAATAAATAGGGAGTTGTAAATATACAATTTCATGAACAAATAAGACTTAAATGTTAGGAAGGAGCTAGTGGACAAGAGATCATCTGATCGTCTTTTTCCCCACACAAAAATTTAAGTTGGTGTAATAAGAAAAACATGATGACGTCAAGGCCTGCCAAAACACATTTTAGTATATTAAATCACCTGTAAATAATAATAATATACCTTCGAAAAAAGTTGTCCATTCAGCCAGATTCCATTGTTCAAGTTTCTCTTTTACAAACTCATCCATCTAGAAAGGAAGAAACAAATATATTTAGGGCAATGCTTCCCATGACATGCAGTGCTGAGTTCTACAGGAATCGCTACATTACTTTTTTTCCCCCTGTAAATGCAGCGACTCTTGCAGAACCGGATTAAGTCACTGTATGTCTGTCATGATAATGACAGTCATGTTTTGGGGCAAAGTATAATTTGTTCTAGCACAGTGATTCCTAAACATTTTCACATCACTTACCCCCAAATTGACACCAATTATCCTGTGGACCCCCCATTTTAAAAGACATATCAGGGAATACCCCCAACTGTGATCTAACAGTGATCAATGTTTCAAGGACCCCAAGGATGACATGTATACCCCCCCCAATCTTTTTTTGACAAAAAGATTTACAAGAACGTGTTTTTTGGGGGGCTACACGAATTCATCCCCTACCCACCGGTGAAAGTAGCTACTAAAAATGTTGAGCTCATTGCGAGCTGCTATTCACAGCATGTATTAGCGACAGCCGACGTAGACCAGAGATCACACTGCTGGATAACTGTAGTCAGTGCTAGCTCGCGAGGCTAACTGTGAGCATAGTCTTAAGAGTATAGACAGTTTCAAAAACTAATGCCAGTCTAACGGCCGCTCTTCTACATGGACTTCTATTGAGAAGGGGGACTTAGGCAACAGCCCAGCTTTAATGATCTTAAATCCCATTATTAAAGTATTTGGACAACATAAATATTACATACTAGTTGTTACTGTACGATGCTTTAAACCAGTGGTCATGTTGTACAAACTTAAAATAGTTTTTATTTGCGCCCTCTCGTTTCTAATCAAACAATATATTTCCAACTCCAGTTTGTCCCTATTCAGGCTGCATGAACAGCGCTCGAGCGCACCGTTTCTCACACCTCAATGTCGCAACTCTGACACTACACGAGAAGACTGGTCGGCTATCAGGACAGCCAGGACCATAATATAAGTGTTGCGACATTGAGGGTACAGAAAACAGCGCTCTCGCATTATTCATTTAATTTAACTGTGACATGCTGTCCCCAATGCGCTCAAAGAGCCGCCATTAGACGTTTCCATGGAAGTGAACTGAGATGTCTCAACTCTGTCTATACTGTAAGGCTATGGTTAAGGCTAAGGATTTACGACGATATTGGTTCTATCGGGGGATAAGCGCCTCGCATTAACGTAGTACAACGACGATGGTAAGGGCTCAGCATTAGATTAGATTAAGCATTAGCAATAGTACTACGGACCCTGGTCTGGTGCAAAACATCTCGAGACTATTGTTCAACAAGCTAACTTGTTAGCCTTAATGGCGGTTGGCTTCCAGTTGCTCTTCAATGTTCAGTTAGACAACGTCAGCAGCATGGACATTTTTAACAATAACAACCTCGTAAAAAGGGTAATGTAATTGGCGACCAGCTATGGCCAAAGTTGATAAGTAAAATGTCCTTACTGTTGCATTTCACCATTTGTGAAGAATGTGGGTTTTTTCAGCTGCTGCGTGTAGTCCAGCCAGGCAAGAAAAGAAAGAAAAAGCGGCAATCTTCAGGGAGGTCCTACTGGAAAGCGGGAATCTTGGAGGCGGTCCTACTGGACCTTGACTCCAGAGTTGAGTCAAGCTGACCCATCTTCTGGTCTGTGATCTCAGACCGGACCAGCAGATGGGTCAATATTTAATACAATGTTGGGTCAACGATAAACCAATGGCATTGGTTTAATAACGACCCATCATAGTGTAGCAGGTATATAAGATATACAGTAATGCATTCCACCAAAGATCCCTCACGCATCATATTATTAATTGTCACTTTTATTTTGTAGTACCTGTATTAGTTCGCTATGGGAGCACTTTTGTGTTGCACTTTTATTTTGAAGTTCTTGACATCCTCACTTCCTGTTTATCTGAGCGTTATATGCCTTTGTTTGCTTCCCCTTCTTCCTCTTTGCCGGCAAACAGAGGAGAAGGTGGGTTATTCTGCTGCTCCCCACAGATTTTCGTTTTAAAGTTGTTTTAAGCATATTTAACCAGTGAAAACGGTGAAAACATGTTGTAATGCACTTCTTTATGTTACTGTGCAACTGGTGTGCTTTAGTTTAAGTTGTTTTGAGATCGTTTTTGAGGACGTTTTTATGGTGTTTTGTTTAACAGTACGAGTGAGGACTACACACACACACACACACACACACACACACACACACACACACACACACACACACACACACACACACACACACACACACACACACACACACACACACACACACACACACACACACACACACGTTGGGGCTGTGCACGGAGGACGAAAACAATCAGGCATGCTACAGTGCTAAGTGTTAGCATGCCTGATTGTTTTCGTCCTCCATTACAGTTGGTGTGATGCAGAGGTGTGTGCTAATGCCTGCTGCATGTGTGTGCCATTTTATTTCTACACAGGTATGTTTTGGTTGCTCCCATGGTTTTATTTTGCACTTTATTGTTTTACCCCTTTTTATCTCTACACATCTGCACATGTTGACTGCTCCCCCATTGTCAGCACTTTGTTGATTGGATAATAAAATAACCTTGTTGATGAATGTGTGTGTTGTGATTTAATTGGTAATTAAACATTAGTTGATGAGTAGTTAATGATAAACTTGTCATGACTTTACTTGAGCGTACAATTCTGTATTAACTAATGGTGAATTAAACATGAACTTGTCATGACTTTACTTGAGCGTACAATGACCTGTTAGTTAACTGTTAGTTAATGGACGAAGAAATGCCCAAAGGACCCCCCTGGAGGGTCCCAGGGACCCCCCCAGATGGTAAAGGGGATAAACCAGTCCAATATAGGAGACCCCTGGAGATTTTGGACCAGCCAGTACCACCCAGTCAACTCACTAATCCAACCCGCCCATGAGGACCCATCCTGGGCATAGAAATGAGCAGAAATATCTGATCTACAAATCCACCATGAACTGGTCACTGGTGAATAAATGCATAACTAGCCATGAACTAAAAGGGGTTAGTTCATGGCTACTAATGTAGCTAATTAAATATTAATTAACCATCAATTAAGTCATGATTCATGATGAATTATGATGAATTAATGCTTAAGTGATGCATTACTTAATCATTAATTAAGGGTTAATTAAGCGTTAATTACGCACATGACTTTGTACACTATAGTAAAGTGTTACCCCTTTTTCTTGTTTGTTCTCTCCCACTGGTGGGCCCCCGGACAACTGATTGAAAACCACTGCTGAAGTGTACCGTATAGCAGCAATCATGCCATTTCTGTTCCAAGGAGCCATGGTGCTCAGAGTGCAGCGATGCACAGCAATGCACAGCAACACAGAGCTGTTAAAATTATCACACAACAGCGGGTCATCTCTAATGCGTCATGGTAGAGATAAAGGATTGCACTTATCTGTGACAAGAGTCAAAAAGCCACCGGCAGGCAGGCAGGCATGCATGCATGCTGGCTGGCTGGCTAGGCTGGTTGGCTTGGCTGGGTAGCTGGCTGGGCTTGGCTTGGCCTGCTTGGCCGGGCTGACTGCTGGCATGCAGGCAGACAGGCAGACAGACAGACAGACAGACAGGCAGACAGGCAGACAGGCATACGGGAAAGTGGGCAGGCATGCAGTCAGGCAGGCAGATAGATACTGTACACTCACTGACAAATGTAAAGTACAATTCAAGTACAACTACAACATAACCGGAAAAATACAATAATGACCACCTTGTTCATTTCATCAAGCCATTTAGGGACATATAGGGCTCCATTTTTGTCACATGCTAAACCCCTTATCCATTAACTTCTTTCCCTTTTTTACTGTTTTCAAAAACCTTTTTAAATAGTGTACCGACACATTGTGAGCTTGTATACTGGCCATTTTAACTATTGGCCATACTGTAGACTGTAGAGTATTTACTTCTGTAAGGCCAGAAGCAGCAAATCTCTCTCTCTCTCTCTCTCTCTCTCTCTCTCTCTCTCTCTCTCTCTCTCTCTCTCTCTCTCTCTCTCTCTCTCTCTCTCTCTCTCTCTCTCTCTCTCTCTCTCTCTCTCTATTGAATCGCTAACAATACTAAGTAATTATTGTATCGTATTTGTTGTTGTAGTTAGCAGTTTTAAGAAGGAAAACACATCTTGTGTGTGTGTGTGTGTGTGTGTGTGTGTGTGTGTGTGTGTGTGTGTGTGTGTGTGTGTGTGTATTAGGGTGGATCTTAAAACGTCAAATTTTGATTTTCTTGTGTCTCACCCCCTAATTATGTTCCAATGTACAAAAAACTGCTTTGGCTAAAATTTGGTTGAATTTGAAGTAAATTTAGAGGTAGCTCAATCAAGGCAAAGATTGTACACCTTAGTAGTTTAAAAACGAATTGCACTGCAGGCACATTATTCTTATACTAAGCACAGAGATTTTATTTTTTAAGCTTGTTAATCTAAACACAAATCTGATTACATGTCATGATTGTCATGTCAAACCAAAATTAATTGTTATAGGAAATACTAATGTGGAAAATAGAAAATAGGTACACTAGACAACGCACGCACACACTGTTGTTTTTCTACCGAGCCAGTGAGGCCCTGTGGTCAGCCGCCTATCTCCTATTTCTATAGAGACAGCTTGATGTACAAGTATGTCAAGCTGCCTTCTTCAAGCACACCCCATGTTTGTCATGTAAACCAAAATTAATTGTTATAGGAAATACTAATGTAGAAAATAGAAAAGCAAAGAATGACAAATTGCTATTTGTCTTTTAATGTGCAGAATGCCATGTCTTTAGTGCAATCTTCAATCATAGCCTACTCACAGCACACAAGAACACAGCCCCATTTCCATGTTTACCCCCAAAAGTCACTGCAGTATAATCAATGAAATTTTGTTTACGGCAATCCAGATACTTGTGCCGATGGTTCTGCACAATTTGCAGCAAGTACTGGAGTTGGGACTCGTCTTTAGTGAGTCACAACAATATTTCAATATTCTTGAATTAGGGCAACCCAACACTCTGCATGATCATTGACCGTGTTTATTGCCTTCACTACAGCCAGAGCTTCTTGGTAGTCTTCCCTGGGCTTGCACTCATCAGGATCAACAGCAAGGAAGTCATGTGGGAGATCCATCATTTTGAACAGCGTCTTGGATTGGGAGACAAAATCTTCAATGTTCCTCCCTGCAATTGTTGCAAGGTGACAGTAATTCTCTTCATGTGCTGTTCATCATCTTCATGTCCATCTTCCATGGCTCTCACCATCAGCTTCTTTGTTTGTGCACTCACTGGACTGTAAAACAATGCAAGTCCGACGACCTCTGGAGTGAAAAGCCACAACTGATTGGAAAACTTCTGAGAAGCAGTTTTAGACACCTCAGCGACAAATTTATCGACGAATATTCCACAATTTTAACAGCCGCAAGTCATTTAGTGGGGCGCTTACAGCAACAGGTGCCAAACTGCAAACATGCACAACTGCACAAATGAATGCAAACTGCAAACATGCACAAATCCATGCATGATTTTTCTTCCAAAGGGCATGATGGGTAACTCCTGGAGCTCTGGCTCCAGGAGTTACCCATCATGCCCGTTTGATGGCAAAGGTTGTTCATTGTTTGAAGATCTGGATGTTTCATGGCCAATTCAAACTGACACGCAGGGAAGAAATGTTTGCAGTTTGCATTCATGTGAAAGCATGGATGCGCTCCACTAAATGACTTGCGTCTGTTAAAATTGTTGCTGGAATATTCAGGTGTCTAAACCTGCTTCTCAGAAGTTTTCCAATCACTTGTGGCTTTTCACTCCAGAGGTCGTCGGACTTGCATTTTTTTACAGTCCAGTGAGTGCACAAACGAAGAAGCTGATGGTGAGAGCCATGGAAGATGGACATGAAGATGATGAACAGCACATGAAGAGAATTACTGTCACCTTGCAACAATTGCAGGGAGGAACATTGAAGATTTTGTCTCCCAATCCAAGACGCTGTTCAAAATGATGGATCTCCCACATGACTTCCTTGCTGTTGATCCTGATGAGTGCAAGCCCAGGGAAGACTACCAAGAAGCTCTGGCTGTAGTGAAGGCAATAACCACGGTCAATAATCATGCAGAGTGTTGGGTTGCCCTAATTCAAGAATATTGAAATATTGTTGTGACTCACTAAAGACGAGTCCCAACTCCAGTACTTGCTGCAAATTGTGCAGAACCATCGGCACAAGTATCTGGATAGCCATAAACAAACTTTTATTGATCAGTAACACCTGAATTATTATACTGCAGTGACTTTTGAGGGTAAACATGGAAATCGGGCTGTGTTCTTGTTGTGTTGTGAGTAGGCTATAATTGAAGATTGCACTAAAGACATAGTATTCTGCACATTGAAAGAGAAATGGCAATTTGTCATTCTTTGCTTTTCTATTTTCTACATTAGTAATTCTTATAATAATTAATTTTGGTTTGACATGACAAACATGTAATCATCAGATTTGTGTTTAGATTTTAGATAAGCTTAAAAAAAGCTTAAAAAATAGAATCTCTGTGCTTAGTATAAGAATAATGTGCCTGCAGTGCAATTCGTTTTTAAACTACTAAAATGTACAATCTTTAACTTGATTGAGCTACCTCTAAATATGTTTCAAATTCAACCAAATTTTAGCCAAAGCAGTTTTTTGTACATTGGAACATAATTAGGGGGTGAGACACAAGAAAATCAAAACTTGACGTTTTAAGATCCACCCTAGTGTGTATGTGTGTGTGTGTGTGTGTGTGTGTGTGTGTGTGTGTGTGTGTGTGTGTGTGTGTGTGTGTGTGCGCGTGCGTGCGTGCGTGCGTGCGTGCGTGCGTGCGTGCGAGTGCGTGCGTCGTTTTGAAGGGCTCAAGGCATTCACATGTCTTAATGACTGTTGGTAGGGTGTTCTGCAATCCACAGACAGACAGGCGTGATAAAAACCTTCTTTATATTCAGTGTGTGTTCCTGTTTTCATCTCTGGTTGATAAGCAGGCGCAGTGCTACATTCACACTGAGGACATACAGTACGGTACATAGTGATATTATAGGCACAAAAAGACTGAGGCCGTTAATAATGATACAGTCACAATGAGGACATTAATAGTGATATAGTCGCCAGGCCCCTCCCTGCAGATCAGCCTGATGTGAGCTCATTATGCTGTGATTACCCTAGTCCCCTGGCAACAGCAGTGCACACACACACACACACACACACACACACACACACACACACACACACACACACACACACACACACACACACATAGGGGACGAGCAAGACATGAGATGATTGATTTAAACACAAGCATTCCTAATGCCCTGATTTGCACAGGGCTGCTGCGCATCGCATCGAGCGCCACGATGTATGAGCACATCGGCTACTTTCTATGCACGAGCGACGAGCTTCCGCAAATCTACATACAAATCGCACCTCGCTCTAGCAGGCTCATTTCTGCTCGTCTCGCACACGTGATTGAAATTTTGTCTGTTCGTTTGTTGTTGTTTTTTGCAGAAGCCTTATGTGTCTATTTCTTACTGTAAACGCAAATCTACTGTGCTTCTGCCTGCAGAGTGAGTTGAGCGTAAAGCAACCTGTGAGCATGATTGAACCTCTTTGCTTTGCAACGTTTGAATGCGTTGCAACATTATTGATCATGTCAGTCTAGTTGGTGGTGCAATGAAGGAATCGTTTGCGTGTTCATTGAGCTGGGGAACAGAAGGTGTTTTTGTACAGCCAAGCACACTCGCGTGAAGGTAAATAATAAAATGTAAATGTTGCAAGGCGCTTTACTGCCTTAATTCACACATTTTTAAATTGATGTGTATGTGCATTACACTCACCCATTCACACACCGTTGGTGGAGGAAACCATGCAAGGTACCGTTAACCTGTTGCCTGGATCCAGCCTTGAATCGCCACCTTTAAAAAAATGATTATAAAAAATACGGGTGCAGCTGATTGGCCAACAGCCTTGTCACTCAACAGTGTCAAACAAAAAACTGCAGTGACTCAGCCAGACCGTATCAGTCTGGCTGTTAAGTCGGCCTATGATAAACGTTTTCCTCTATAAACATCATCATCCCCAGGGGCGGATCTAGGCATGGACATGGGGGGAATGCCCCCCTAAATGCCCAGACTGCCCCACCAAACATGTATTTGGTGGGGCATTTGAAACACTACCACTGCTAGCACTAAACCAACAGCATTTCATCATTGAAAACAGAAAACTCTCTGAGTCAGCCCTTTAGCTTTATGCATGCTGCGTATCTGTTGCAACTTCAACAACAACTGATGTTATCATTGATGCTTTACTTGACTAATAAAAGTCCTGTAACTGAAAATGGTATGGGTGAGGCCCCCGTACCATTTTCTCTTGCCCCCCAATTGGGAAATGTTACATCCACCCCTGCTAGCAGTGCTCATTGGCTGTGTTTGTTTGGTTAGCAAACGGGCTAGCCCATTAGCCACATGAATGACAACAACGTTTACTATCCTGCTATCCTACTATTCTGTTTGGTTGGTATGAACCAATCAGTCTTCCGCTTTCTCATCGCCCATCCCATACACTGCTGTGGTGGGGAGGGCTTTCAGACTGAATAATGACATGAAAAGGAAATGATAATTCAGGCTGAGCGTCAGACAAGTTAACCTGCACATCAGGAGCAGTTCATTGTCTTGCTCAAGGGCACTTTCACCCTAATTCAAACTTTCCCATGTGTGCTTTCTGTACCCACAAATAACCAAGTTTGAACATCCAGGCTTTCATATCATATAGGAGCTTTAATGGAAACTGCTCTCAGGGACAGCTCATCTGATTTTGGCCTTGTGATGACTCAATGGAAACAAGCCTGTTTTTTATCTAGCGTCAGTATTATAACAACGTAAAATATTAAATATTCTGCATATCAGCACCCCCACCACCTCAAGACATGGTGGTACTGCAGCTAAAACAGCTTTGAAAGTCCATAAAAAATGACAAGGACTGGTTGTATCAAAGCAGTGATTGCGGCCCAAACCATTAGAAATAAGCTTTAGGGACATATACAGTACAAATTAAGTATTAAAACCAATTCAGAATGTATTTGCACTTCAAAAGGGGATATTACTTACATTTGTATTAAGGGTTAGGGTTAGGGTAAACCATATAAAAAAGCAAAATATTCACATGCTCTATGTTCATATTGTATGAAAATAATTAGAATAATGTGTACATGATACTATGCTCCATTAAATTACATACTGTATACTGTATATTATAGTACGGTATGCCCATAAAGCCTATGCATGAACATGACGACCCTGGTCCCTGGAACACCTATATATCACTTTGAGGTCACATTGAGAACAAGATTAATTCTGCGAGTATGCGACGATGCCGTGGCAAATATTTGGCTCCCGCTTATCAGTTCATGGCAAACTGTTTTGTTCAAACCCGCCGGTTCAAACTGGTTAAGCTGATTTATAGTTTGTGTTCGCTTTAAGGAAGCATTTTCATCTCTACCCTTGGGACTTGTTCTGCATGGTCTGTATGAGTTACAGAGACATGAGTCTATAAACCACTCGTGGCAAACGAGGATGTCCATGTAGTGACAATGAGAATGTTTGAGGAATTATTACTGAGCCGGGATGGTTGTGGGCTCAGTCCGGGGTGTCTGCCCATAGATCCCAAGTCTTGTTAGTCTGAACAGGCAATAAGGTTGGTGAAATGCACTGCCGTTTGGTGAAAATGCGCTACGTGTTGACTAAAATGCACTGTGGTTGGCAAACATGTGCTGATGTTGGCGAACATGTGAGGTTGGTGAACATGTGCTAAGGTTGGTGAACATGTGCTAAGGTTGGTGAACATGTGCTAAGGTTGGTGAACATGTGCTAAGGTTGGTGAAAATGTGATGCTGGATGGCAAACATGTGCTAAGGTTGGTCCACAAACCTAACCAGCTTGTACCTCTGAAATTGAAAAACACAAATGACTTCTTGACTTCTATAACTTCACTCTTTAGCTTGTGTTCTGAAACAACATGGATTTATAAACATATTTGTTCAATGTAAAAAAAAAATACTGCCTTTCAGGAGACTTGAGGAAAAAAGCTATTCTCCCGAATGCTAACATGGAATTACGTGCATTTGTATTTTTTTTCACAATAGTAGATGATGTATCTGTGGCCTGGAAAGGGCTGTTGATTTATGCCGGATAAACAAAGCACAGATAGCATGTGGCTAATCGTTAGCTGAGGAGGAAGAGGTATCGGCAGTGTAATAAACTTCCCAGTGTATTTTATAATTCCTAGTACGTCTCTCTAATCTCCATTCATTGCTATATGGTTGACATGTGTTATTCTAGTCTCGCTGTCACTCACTTTGCTTTGAACTTTGTCTAATGCAATTCACCGCTATTCTGACTGTATCTCTGATAAAGAGCGTTGACAAAAAGGGAAGAGTTGGGTTTGTGAACAATGCACTGCTGGTTGGCCAACGTGTTCTGCTGGTTGGTGAGGCACACTTCCAAAGGCAATATATATAGGACACAGCCAGAGACCTGTGAAACTTCATTTTTAATAATAGACGTCTAAATCTCCATCTCTGGAGCTTTTTCCTCTTCTCCCTTTTTCCTCGCCATGAGCCCACGGTGGTGACAAAACGAATCGTTTTGTCCCGGGCACGCGGAAGCCCTCGTGAAGCCACGGTTAATTAAGTGAGTCGACTAAGACGAACCCATGCAGGACGCATTCCAAGCTCTCTGAAGCTCCGAGCTTCCAGGCCTCGCCTCCTCCTCCTCCTCCTGCGGGGAACACACACCGTCAGATGGCCTGCTAATGCCATTATAGTCCCTGGTTAGAGCGGTTGCCATGTGCCTCGTAATAAGGACACCTTCCTCCCTGATCTCTCTCCAGGGGCGGATATAACATGTCCCATTTTGGGGGGCAAGAGAACAATCATGTTGGAGGGGCAAGAGAAAATGGTGTGGGTGAAGCCGCCCCCATACCATTTTCTGTTACAGGACTTTTACTACGCAATTAAGCATCAATAATCACATCAGTTGCCGTTGAAGTTGCAAGCATGCATAAAGCTAAAGGTCTGACTCAGAGAGTTTTCTGCTTTCAAAGATGAAATGCTGTTGGTTTAATGGTGAGACAACGGTAGTTAGTCAGTAGCAGTAGTAGTGTTTAAAAAAGCATTTTAAATATAGGCTAAGCACTTTAATTTCTTGGGTATCTTGGGTTGTTTTGGATGCCATCATGTTTGGTGGGGCATAGCCTCGGATGCCAAGGCCAAAATCATTGCGGGTTAGGCCAGGCTAGGTGGGGCAGTCAGGACATTTTGGGGGGGCATTGCCCCCCCACCCATGCCCATGCATAGATCCACCCCTGTCTCTCTCTCAGCCTTAGTGGGCATCAGTGTGATGGAGCCATAGCTATAGCTGGTAGCCGTTGCTCCCCAGAGCAAGCCCAGCCAGCCAGCCAGCCAGCTTCGACCCAACAGCTGGCATGGATAATAATGGAAGCGTGGCAGAGGATCAACGTGCTGAGGCCTCTCTCGTCTCCTGTGATACCCCAACCCACCACCCCCCTCATCATCATCCTCCCTCCCATTCTCTCTGATGTCCTCGTATGCGTCTCTGCGGACAGACCCTTCGCGCTTTAATTGCTCTGCCAATATGGACCGAGATCCAACGGCATTGTGAGCGAGTGCGTGCTCTTCTGAATGTTAAAAGAGAGAGAGGTCTGCACGCTGTCCCCGTCAATGCCCTCAACAACGTTATTAAAGATGCAGTGCTGTGACCACCCCCCACGCACACAAATATGATCATCTGGTACTATACTGTATGCATTTTATTTTTTTAAATAATTTACTAATAATCACAAGGTATGCCTTTAAACATTATTTGGGAACCCAAATGTCCGTAGCGAGGGACAGTACGATGTGCGTCATGGCTGATGATGCAATGGAGAAACAGTGTGCTGAGTTTATTAATGTTTAAGCTTTAACTTTATTGACATTTTTACATGTTGCAAAAAAAAAAATAAAAAAAAAAAAAACAAAAAACGTACTCAGGTCCAGCCAGTGTATACTAAAAAGGTCAATGAATAAATACTAATAACCAAAATGTGTTGAATAAAACCAAGCAGCATAAAAACATTAAATTGTTTATTGTTTTTAACGGGAGCAAATGGAGTGGAATAATACAAAACAAACTGTCTCGTTGGACTAGCATGCCGATGAGCCACCGAAGGGATGCTGCCGAAGGTAAACAAGGTGGCGCCGCGATGATTAATATACCGGCAACAAACATCTTAAATGCGCTTCCGAACGCAACTTGCAGCACGACGGGTCTATAGATTAGCTGTAGCTTATCTGCGTTTCTAGCCGTAGGAGGCAGCGGAAAAACTTAAGGACTCCTCCTTCTCCTGCTGCTGAGAAGCAGCACTACTCGACTGTGTGCTAGGCTATACATCATCTAAGTCACACCACCGATCGGTCATATATAAGCCCAGCTTCCCACGCCGGGGCCATCGCTCCTGTCTGCGCGTTAAACAGTCCGCCCCCTCATCCTTCCCCGGGTTGGCCAACAACAAGGCGGCTAAGGCAGCAGCCTTCCGCCTCCGTTTCTTTTGGTCCAGCACAGCACCATCTCATGTGGGGGCCTCTCTTGTTTTCGTGTGTTTTTTTTTTTCCCTTCCTGCTGATGTCGCGGTCTTGGTCCAGGCATCCATAGAAGGAAGGCCCACAGCCCCCTCACTCACTATATGTGGGCTGAATGCAGCTACCAGCAGCCATCAGAGACATCAAATCAGTGCACACACAGAGAGAGAGAGGGAGAGGGAGACAGGGGCGGATCTAGGCATGGGCATGGGGGGGGCAATGCCCCCCTAAATACCCAAAACAACCCAAGATATTTCAAATTAAAGTGCTTATATTTAAAATGATTTGAAACACTGCTACTGCTGCTACAGACGACAGCTACAGCTGAACTACAGCTGTGTCACCACTAAACCAACAGCATTTCATCATTGAAAACAGAAAACTCTCTGAGTCAGACCTTTAGCTTTATGCAACTGTTGCTTCAACAACAACCGATGTTATTGTTGACGCTTTACTTGACTAATAAAAGTCCTGTAACCGAAAATGCCCCTCCAACATGTTCTCTTGCCCCCCCAAACGGGGCATGTTACATCCGCCCCGAGAGAGAGAGAGAGAGAGAGAGAGAGAGAGAGAGAGAGAGAGAGAGAGAGAGAGAGAGAGAGAGAGAGAGAGAGAGAGAGAGAGCAATCGATAGTGTGCAGTGGCAGTCTAATGTTTACCAAAGCACAAGACATTCATCTGCGCAGGCAGTGCCAAGGTCTAAGGCAACGCTGCTCTCTCTTCGCCTGGGAACGAGTGGGGTGTGGAGGGCTGGGATTATCTGACTGTGTGAGATACGCTTGCTTTTTTGAGGGCCACTCCTATATACGTGTCCAGTTTTTTGGTGCAGTGTCCACAAGCATTGAAATCCCCTCGACAATGAATTGAGAATTTCACATTGTCATATAGTCATTTTGCGTCTTTTTTGTTGGTCAAAAGTTATAACACATTACGATGGTGAGGATGCAAATCATGCATAATGGGATGACGTACGGTCATGAGAGCACCTCTTCACATGGGCGAAATTTGTATTAAATTATGTGTTTGGCTTTCACAGTATTTAATTAATGTTGGACACACATGTTTGTTAAAGTAAAAACATGGCCAGTCTAAGATCAGCAGAGCCCCTCAATAAAAATATATATTATATTTTATATTTATTTTGGATAGAGTAAACCCTAATCTAAAAATCAGCTTTCAGCTTTAACAAACAAGTGTCATTATTAACGCTATAAAGAGATTAACAAAAAGCCAGAGATTAATTAATCAAAAACATAGCTCTGGAGACTACTGCATGATCTTGCTCGTATGAAATCCAAAGTACTTGTTTTTAATAGCCCATGGCAGCCCATGTTATAGGAGTAGGAACAATATGACCTAGTGTATATGAATATGATGGGCGGCCTGTCTACATGTCAAAGTGTCCTTGGTCAAGACACTGAACCCCAAATTGCCTGCAATGAGTTGGTCAGTGTGAGCTGGCCACCATTGGTGTGTGAATGTGGCAAGTGGGGACGCTGGCGTCGACTGTTCGCCGCTCTACTTCCCAATGTATGAATGAATGGACCATTGTAAAATGCTTTGAGCACTTGGAAAAGCGCTATAAAAATGCAATCCAGTGCGACTTTGTTGCATCTGCTATGAAGCCCAGTGACGCCATGTGCATCTGAAAATCGGTCCAGATGGAAACGATCACTGGCCCACTGATTTAATGGTCACCAATGGTTCTGTGGTCAAGTGCTCATTACTGTGCCATCACAATGTTTGTGAAGTTAACAAATCCTATCGTCAGTGATATCTACTGGCACCAAAGGATCTTCGCCGCTTAAGATCCTTTTGTGCCAGTAGAAGGATTCTTCTTTTGTTCTTCACTTCTGTTATTATGAGTGTGCTTCAGTACTGTAGTACCACCTGGTTTGGAAGTCTGTCTGTAGCCTTAAAATCACAATTGCTGCAACAACTTGACATCTGTTCAAAGATTGTCGGACAACCACTTCAGAGACTCTATACATCCACTATGATAACAGCATCCTTCGGTTAGCAAGGAAAATCACTTCCAATCCTTGCCATGTTTTGTATGGAGAGTATAGAAGGTTACTGCCTTCAGGAAGGAGATATGCTGTTCCAGCATACAATAAGGTCAGACTGAAGAGGTCTTTTGTCCATCAGTCAACGTCACTAGCGTCATTTATAATGGGTGCGTGGGTGCGTGGCACCCATATCGCCACTCTAGGGGGGCCCCGAGGCGCAAACAGACTTTTTTCCTTCTCCTTTTATTAAAATATATCTTGTCGCGTGGGGCCCACGCGAGCAGCATACGGGAGATGAGCTAATGTCACTTTACTTTCATCTAAAAAACAGCAACCTTATTACAGTCAGACATACAAAGATGGCTAGTGTCAAAGCTGCGACATTGAGGCGTCAGAAACTAAGCGCTCGAGAGCTGTTTGTGCAGCATGTTGGTCCCATGTAGAATGGCCGCCCTTGGACTGGCCACTTAAAGAGAACGGAGTTGTCGCTGCTGCTCGACTCTGTGCTTACCTTTTGAAAGTCCGCCGAGATTTTTTTGAGATTCCAATCTAAAAACTCTCAGGCCATTCTCACCCGATTTCATTAATTCCAAGTGTGGTCCAAGTATATCCAAGTATATTTTCAGTTGCTATATAGGTCATGCGTTTATAGTATGCATTTATCACACAAAAGGAGAGGGGAAATTTTCGCATTTTCTCCAGCATGCACTGTCTCTGTGCCCCATGCCGTGCGTATCGGGGATTCCCCGTTCTTATAATATGGAATACGACACAGCTGTGTATATGGAGCTAATTACATGATGTCAGTCTGTTTGCACAGTATAATCTATTTTACTCTAGGCCTATATATAATCAATTATATTTATAAAATATAATCTTAATATAATCAAGAGCTATTTATAAGTCCTCAATATAAAATCACAAAGAGCTTAATATGCTTATCTTATGTGTTTATCATATATTTTAATTTAGCTTTAAAACATAGGTGACAGGAACTGTAACCAAATAACAATCCTACTGACTCTACTGATTAAAAAACAGCCACTGCAACCATATAATCTATGGTAGGATATGTTAATCACTTATCATGTGTGGCATAGCTGTTAATATATTTTAGTTTTTTCTAGGGTGGGATGTCTGTATTCATCTATCAAAATACATCCATTCATCTTCACCTGCTTATCCATAGCATGGTTGGCTGATTGGTAGACTCTTGTTATAATTTTCTGGCTATTAGTATTCAACCTTATAATGTAATGTTGCTTGTTGATTTTTATTAGTCAAGGTGGGATAGGACGAGAATATAGGCCGTAAAAGAGAGCCTTCCCAAACGATCCAAATTATCTGACAAACACCTCTGCACGCGCATGTGTGAGCGCACGCTGAGAGGGCCCTTTTGATATCGGCACCCATGGCTGATGAACCCTAATGTCGCCACTGGTCAACGTTGAGGCTAAACCAGGACTTTGTCCTGGACTAAAGTGAGCTATGAACACTGCTCTGTAACCTTATATGTTTCGTATGTATGTAACTGTTTTTTCTTTTCTGTTTCCAGTGTGTGTCCTGTCATTGTGTGTTGCATACAAGGCTGCTGTGTCGCAAGACAAATTTCAGTGCAAACTGACAATAAAGTAATATATCAATATCAATATCTCTAGCTTTCATGACGAGCTAGGCATAGAGCACAAGGCCAATGCAGAAACACTTGAACACATTATGTGAACGCAGTGTATGTGGTTTAAAGGAGAAGATCACAACCACACGCACGCGTACAGTACATGCACTACTTTAGACAGTATTTTGGGATAAATTGGGCTAACATTAAGGAGGGAAGAGAGGAACAAAATGGAACAGAGAGGCACATCGACAAAAAACACCGACAGTTCTCCGGGGCTCTCTTTTAAGAGCTGGCTGAGTAATTGCTGAGTTTGAAAGACAAGATAATAATAACGATAAAAGACATCTATGAGAGGCGAGCGCGGCAGGCGAGACAAAATAAAATGCATGGATTTTATCAGCGCGACATATTATGTTGTTCAGATGATCTGAGGGTGTACAAAAGGATATTCATGGCTGGGCAGAGACAGGGCGGATGTAACATTTTCCAATGGGGGGGTTGTATGGCTTCGCGCCGCGGGCGATGAAGCCGCACCCATACCATTTTCAGTTACAGGACTTTCATTAGGCAATAAGCACCAATAATAATAATAACAACAGTTGTTGAAGTTGCAACAGACACGAAGCATGCATAAAGCTAAAGGTCTGACTCAGAGAGTTTTCTGTTTTCAATGATGAAATGCTGTTGGTTTAGTGGTGACACAGCTGTAGTTAGTTAGTAGCAGTAGTAGTGTTTCAAATCATTTTAAATAGAAGCACTTTATTTGAAAATATATCTTGGGTTGTTTTGCATGCCATTGTGTTTGTTGGGGCAGTCAGGGCATTTAGGGGGGCATTGCCCTCCCCCCATACCCATGCCTAGATCCGCCCCTGGGCAGAGTACTGAGCAATTTGGGTGCCATGTTCTTGTTAAAATAACAAGACTGCCATGAAATGTCAATCACTCACAGCTTGGCTGTCGAGACAGCAAGCACATCTCTGTCTGTCTGTACGTCTGTCTGTCTTTGGAAAAAAACATACTGTACTTGCAGTAGGCTATATAGCGTTCTATATGCAGGCTCTTGCATGGCATGGCAACACTATAGTGCTGACCCCCATTGTCACAATGGGATATGGAAGTGCTCATTCTCTCCTAATAGCATAGAGTAGTTCCATACTGTTTGCAACTAAAGCCTAATAGGCTTTCCGGTGATATCAAAGCATGTTTATTATGTTGTGTTCGAGTGACATTCAGGACTAGGCCAGATTGGAGTGTTCATATGTCGGGTGGTCTTTATGTCATTTCCACAAAATCGGAAAATAATGCAGCATATGCTGGTCCAGATCTGAGTAGTTATGACATGATATTAGGTCATACGTGGGCATAATGCGGCCCGGGGCCAAATGCCCCCCTTTGGCTGACTCTGACCGGCCCCGTGAAAGGGTACTGTGGTCCAGGGTCCAATATTTTTGGGTCTGAAAAAATCATTAGCATGGTGAAACACATCTTGATGACATCATCAAGATGTGTTTCACCATGTTAATGAGTTTCCTTTTTTATGAGAGTGTACAAATGGAACCAAATGGACCCGCTAGGGTCCATTTGGTTCACATTTGTACACTCTCAGAAAAAAAAAATCAAATGGGGGGAATTCCCCTTTCAGAGGCGTCCCCCCACTTCTAAAAGTACCACTGCAACACTGACCACCAGTGGTCCTTGAGAGAGTTCCAGATAAATATGGAAAGTTGGTTATCTAAATATGGAAAGTTGGTTATCCAAATGTAACTCTTTGAGAGAGTAAACACAAAAACACAAAACTCTTTGAGAGAGTAAACACAAAACCATCATGTGTACACGCTCAAGAGTTAATATATTATTGTGTACCCCAAGTTGACACAATCTGAGAATGTAAAAGAATGATCATTTTTGATCTATGCATGACTGTTTTGTTTCCCTAATCCAGTCTGGTATTGTGCACCAAAGCAAAAAGAAATCTTTAGTTTTGGGGTCTGTGGGGCTAAAATGTCATCAAATGTGGCCCTCCATGGCTCAAATACTGAATAAATAGAGGGCCCTGTTGTCAAAATGGTTGGTCTTACTTTTATCTTGAAATTAAATGAATGTCGCGTAGACTTTAGTTCAGCCTTTAGTCTTGGCCCTCCACAATATTTTATGTATTTCACTTGGCCCCTTGGGAAAAATAATTGCCCACCCCTGTGTTAGGTTGATCTGGCCTTGATCAGACTTGCTTTGAATTTATGTTGCTTAGTAGGTCGAGTAAGTATCAGCCGTTACCACGAGGGAGTCTAACCCCATCACAAAGCACTAGACCCTGGGAGGTGGATTGCTGAGGTTGGACCACAACGCCTACCATCAGCTCCTGGTAAATGGTGCATTTATATAGTGTCTTTATCCTAGGCACTTTACATAGATTGTGCATCATATTCACCCATTCACACACAGCAAGTGTGTTCACATATAAGCCAACGTCTGCACTTCTTAGGGCATCTATAGAATCAATTGTTCGTTATGCTATCACAACCTGGTTTGGCAACCTGTCTAGCAAGCTTAAATCAAAACTCCAGCAGCCTGATCAACAGGGCGGATAAGGTTATGGGTGCACAACCCCCATCCTCTCTGCAGGAAATTCATGATGATACAGCTAGGAGGCAGGGCCTCAAGATATAGGGATCCCAACCATGTTCTGCATATAGATTGCATGGTTGTATGTCTGTATGTGTATTTACTGTATGTATGTTTCTATTTCCTGTCACATTTTTGTAACTTGTATTTTGTATAACGCCAATGTCTCCCTGTGCCCAGAACCAATTTCTCCCCTGGGAGACTAAATAATAAAGTAAATATTTATTCTATTCTATGCTACATTCATACACTGATGGCAGCGAAAAAATCAAGGTACCTATAGCACATCAGGGGCAAATCTTGCTCAGGGACACATCAACACTAACTCTGGGGGAGCCTGGGTTTGAACCGGCAACGTTGTGGTTACCATGCAGTGACTCTACCCCTGAGCCACCGCTGCCCCATGTACTTACTGTGTGACTTGCATGCTGCACCAAGATGTGCTACTCATTACGCTTATTGAGTTCTTTGGCGTGGCCTGGAGATCAAACCAATGGACTTGTGAATCGAAAGGCTGAGCTCTCTGGGCCAGATACAGGGACAGATCTAGGCATGGGCATGGGTGGGCAATGCCCCCCTAAATACCCAGTCTGCCCCCCCCCCCCCCCCCAAAGTGCTTATATATAAAATGATTTGAAACACTACTGCTGCTACTAACTAACTACAGCTGTGTCACCACTAAACCAACAGCATTTCATCATTGAAAACAGAAAACTCTCTGAGTCAGACCTTTAGCTTTATGCATGCTGTGTGTCTGTTGCAACTTCAACAACTGATGTTATTATTGTTGCTTTACTTGACTAATAAAAGTCCTGTAACTGAAAATGGTATGGGTGCGGCTTCATCGCCCGTGGCGCGAATGGGACATGTTACATCCGCCCCTGGCCAGATAGCGTGTTTTGATTTGACCTGTCCCCAAATCAAGACATCACTAATTGGTTCACTGTGTGTGCTGGACAGAGCAGACTATAGGAAGTCATTGGCGAACCCTCACTGGCTGCACCTTTGGCCAATAGGGACAAAAGGCGGAGAACGACTAGTTGCAGTGGTCTGTTTATTGGCAGCTTGCTTGCCGCAGAAGAAATGCGAGTGTTGCAGGGGTCCTTGAGAGAGGTCCACTGGGTACGCAGATACCTGATCATTAGGAACCAAATGGACCCTTACGGTCTGTATATCAGAGAATGTACAAATAGAACCAAAAATGGAACAAAATGGAATCCCGCAGAGATAGAGATACCATTCTACAACATGTCGTTTTGAGGAACTAACCTGATTGGTTGATACAGGCTACATACAATGACTTAAACCACCACACAGTAACACCCAATCGATGCAAAGATTACAGGTTGTGTTATAACACCCAATCAATGCAAAGATTACAGGTTGTGTTTTCCTCTCAGAGCGCAGCAGACTCGGTGGCTAGGCTAGCTTTATTGTTCAGCGATTCTCTTTCATGGGGAACTGTTGTGGAATTGCAATATTACACTCGAGGGTGTGCTTTGACATCATTTCATTCACTTCTGTGATACCTTCCTACCCTGCGGGCGAGTTCGTACTGCACCGCAGGCGTGAATGAAATCACGTTAAAAAGCACACCCACGCTTGTAATATTGCTTAATTCGACAAAAGCGTTTGAAACCGGGGATTGTGCTAGAGCTATATGTCGAAATCTTCTCTCCTGGGGGCGTCCCTGGCATGTCTTTTTTGTCCAGAAAGTGTCCATGAATGAATGAATGATATGTTTCATTTAAATGAAACGGAAAGTTACAGTTCAAGTCAAGTACACCCTGCAACAAAACTCACAGTAAGTTTTAACAGCCGGCGACGAAAACCGGGTTGGCGCAGGCTGTGGTTAAACTTCATTGGCTGCAGCCTAAATCGCCCAAGTATCGCAGAAAAGCTCCATTATGTTTATCTTTTTGGCCGACATGGATGGCCCTGCCCACTTTTCGACCATCGCCCGTTCCGTTCAGCATCGGCGGCTCTCATAGACGAATAACGGAGTTCAGGAAACATGGCCTGTCCATCGCCCATCGTCGCCTCCTGTTAAAACGTAGAGAATTGGAGAATTACAGTACAATTGACATGAAGAGGTTTGAACACCACACTGCCAATGTGTACTGGGCTGGTTTTCTTAGTACCACCTCCACAGTATAACGGAAAAGCAGCAGTGTTTGGCTCTGTGGAAGAACACAATGGGGAGGTTTTTTGTTTTGTTTTTTAGGTGGGTGGAGGGATGAGGGGTGGAGGGGGGCTTCTATATGGCAGAACACAAGCCTCTGGGTCCCATGGGGAATTTTGTTTTTGGAGAGTGGAGGATAGGTCTCAGTGGCAGACAAGACAAGCCTCCTGGGTGTCTGCCGGCCATTATTATTATTACTGCTGCAGTGCTGTGCTGTCCAGCGTCACTGCTGGACAAACACATAACCTGTACGGAAACTCTGCTCCGCTGGCAAAACTCTGGTACAGACTCTGTACCAGTGTGTGTGTGTGTGTGTGTGTGTGTGTGTGTGCGTGTGTGCGTGTGTGTGTGTGTGTTAGATTTAGTCTTAGAATTTTTGAATAACACACATTTAGGCCTAGATTTGTGTAATCACTAAACCCCTTATCCCTTAACTTCTTTGCCTTTTTAAACTATTAAAAAACATTTTTCAATAGTTTAAATGTGCCAGTCTACATGCTCACAACGTGTCAATAGATTGGCACATTGAACTATTCCCAAAAGTATTTTTTTCTTTTTTTTTAATAGTAAAAAAGGGATAAGGGGAATAGGATAAGGGGTTTAGCATGGAATGAAAATAGAGCCCTTAGTCCTTTAGTCCCATTGTCCCACTCTCATTTTTGTTAGTTTAGTGTCTTAGTCTTAGTGATTTATTCTTCGTCTTTAGATCTTTTAATCTCAATCAAATACATTTTAGTTTTGAATATTCAACACAGAGAGTAGATATTTAATAAGAAACGTGTCTTGTTTTATTTTTAGTATCAAATGATTGAAATGGTAAGTACTGTGATAACCTTGATCTTGCTCTCATGAACACAGTGCATACTGCAGACTGCAGGTTTGTCTAGTTTTAGTCGACTAAATATCAAAAACCTTAGTCTTACATCGCATTCTCACATAATATTTTGGTAAACTCGATGTGAATGAAAAGAAAACTTATGATGCTTGCATATTTAATCTGCGCTGTCATCCACAGCAACTGGAAATGCAGCAGGGACCTTTATGAATGTATCCAATTCATAAACTATACTGTGAAGTATAATAAGTAAGGCCGGGACTTTAGCGCGTTAATTGAGACTAATTAATTACAGAAAATATAGCGCGTTATAAAAAATAACGCATTTATTCGCACCTTTTCTTTATCCACCATTGGAACGGAACGTTTGTCACTGATGGCCCATTCACACCATTGAAGTGGAACGTTTCTCACTGTATCACCGTTTCACACCTACCCAATATGCTAACGCACACGGAAGCGGCAGTCCACCCGGAGTCACGACATTGAGGAGTCAGAAACTGAGCGCTTGAGCGCTGTTCAAATGGCCTGAATAGGGACAAACTGCAGTTGAAGTCAATGTAGAAGAATCGCCATTGGTCTACTAGCTCTATGGAGTAAACGTAACTCAGTCTATACTCTAAAGCTCCGTCTGCCTCCTCGTCCTCTTCCCGCAGCAAAAACAAAACAAAACAACTCACAACATGAACGACAAACCAGATGAGCAAGCATTACTCGGCCCCGTTGATGGCAAATTTAGATTTAAGCAAAGAACGGATGGAAGCGTGGACAAAAAGGCAGTTTATGCAACAAAGAATGTGCATACCATCGCAGCAGTTCGAGCCTCAAATCACATCCAACATGTTGGAGCTAGTGTATTTACTGTCCCCGTTTCGTAGAAATCTATGTAGAAGAGCCACCATTGGACTAACCCCGTGAAGAGAAGGGAGCTTGGGTAAGTCTTTCTGCATTCTGGCTAGTACCAGAGCGACGTTGAGGTGTCCGACATTCAATGGCTTGAATAGGGACAAACTGGAGTTGGCGACCGGCGCTCATCAGTGCAGCTGGAGTCGAGTTCATATTGGCTGTAGCCGTGTGTGTGTGTGTGTGTGTGTGTGTGTGTGTGTGTGTGTGTGTGTGTGTGTGTGTGTGTGTGTGTGTGTGTGTGTGTGTGTGTGTGTGTGTGTGCAAACAAATCCTCCGTGAGCGGTTTGATCATAGTAGCCTAGTTCAGAGTAGTTCACTTCACTGTGTTTATCTGACGCTAAATTGCATGATAATAATGACTGCTAAATGTACGCAAATGTATGCTCCAGAACAATCAGCGCTGTGTGTGTGGCACTGCCTTTCTTACCAGCTAGTCTTCCAAGTACCAGTATTTTATTTATTTTGCCCCAGAGTCAATTATTGTACTGGACTGACTGAGAAATGCTAACGTTTGTACTTGAATTTGGTAAATAAGAAGAAGAAAAAAAGAAAAGAGGAAAGCTTTGGAATTGGGGAATCTTTTTGAATCGAGAATTTTAAAAAAAATCTAGAAATCTAGTTTTTGGATCGAATCGTGACCCAGAAAATTGATACTGAATTGTATCGTGGGACACCCACAGATTCACAGGCCTAGTATTCAGTTCATTGCTTCACTCATTCAGTGCATTGCTTCACTCATAATATAATAATAATAATAATAATAATAATAATAATAATAATAATAAATTCAGTTCAAAAATGTGCTTTCTCACTTTTCTCAGGTAAATAATAATATGCGATTAAAATGAGATTAATTGAGATTAATTAATTATTGAGCCTCTAATTAATTAGATCAAAATTTTTAATCGAGTCCCACCCCTAATAATAAGCCTACTAATAGTTAAAGTTATATTACTGTACTGTAGAAGTATGACCTAATATGATGAGAAATTATAGGAACATGGTTACACTGCGTATTGTCGGGGAAAGTGTGTGTGTGTGTGTGTGTGTGTGTGTGTGCGTGTGTGTGTGTGTGTGTGTGTGTGTGTGTGTGTGTGTGTGTGTGTGTGTGTGTGTGTGTGTGTGTGTGAGAGAATGGGGCTTCAGCCCATGGCCTTCTACTAAACAAATGCCCTACATGTCGTTACACCACTCCATCTTTAGCTAAAGGGTGCTGGGCTTCAGCCCCAAAAATAGCAAATCTCCAAGCGCTATTGTTGTCCCTCCTGGGATTTCAGCCCCTGCTCAGTCTTTGCACATTTCTGCAAATTCTACAGTTTTTCTCAGGTTTTTACTAGCGTTTTCTTTCAGCATCTATATCTCCAGACCTGTTATAGTATGTATTGTATATTTGTGACAATATCAGCAACGCACTGTCTTCTTCCTCTCTTCCATGTCACACACGTGAGCAACAAAACTATGCCCCCGCATCGTCTGAACAACCGGGACCATATCCACGCTTGTCAGTGTTTAAAAGGCAGTTGACAAGCATATTTTTTACACATAAAAGCCCTGTTCACAGGCATATTTGGCATGTACTGTATTTAATGTCGGCGGGTTTCGGGCCAGGTCAGTCGTGAAAATAGATATGATGCTGTGGGGCAGGTTGGGCCGCGTCAGATTATTATTATTAAGATGCGAGACCCGCGGGTCATGGAAAAACCCTTACCCACGCATCACTAGTATGTGTGTGCATGCATGCATCTGTCACCATCAGGATTCCCTGTCGAGGGAGAGAGGTCTGTCGCATTTAGCAGACACACTTTTCATGGCATCTTCATGCATCACTGTGTAGTGCGTAATGAGAGAACATTTTGATTGAATATTATATTAGACAATAAATAGCAAAGCAGTACATAGTACATTCAGGAAAGTTTTGATCCAAAAGGTGCACGAAAAAAACCTTGCGGCCTCATTTCAAACAGAAAAAAGATCTATCAAAATACATTATTTGACAAGCACATGCTGCACCTGGAATACAAATAACAAATAATGATAATATGATAGACAACAATAGGTTATCTAGGCCAATTTTGACTTGCAGTTGACCTTAAAAGGCCTTTTAAAAGCTTGTTGAGTCACATCAACAAGCTTTTAGCTTGTTGATCAGGATGGAGTGATTCACAGTGTCGGAGGCCTTTTGAAGGTCTAACATGACCATGCCACAGTACTTTCCAGCATCCACCTCATGCTTGATGTGGTCGTTTAGATAAAGCAGGCATGAGTCAGTGGAGTGGGAAGTTCTAAATCCAGACTGGTATTTGTACATTATTTTTTTTTGGAAGAAAAATATTTTTATGTTTATACACTATTTTTTCCACCACTTTCTAGATGGAGTAGGATGGCGATGGGGCGGTAGTTAGCAGGGTCTAGGTTACTTCCTTTCTTGTGAAGGAGGATTATTTTGGCTAATTTGAAGTCTTGAGTGAAGTCTTCAGTGGTTACAGCTGCCACTTTAAATCATCAATACAAACCCCCATGGTTTTGTAGTATGCATTGATGTGCTCATGTTCTCAGCACCAAAGCGCCCAGAGTGGTGGGCAGATTGTTAACCAGTGATGTAGCGATGTTAGTGAAGTGATGTTTAGGTAGTAGGATATGTCCTGTTTTTCTGTCATGAGGTTTTCGTTTATTTTGAGGTTAATATTTAAGTCCTCGTTTTTTGGTTTCTGTCCATAGCCTAGCTGGTTGTTGAGAAGTTTCCATATTTCGCGAGGACCGTTTTCATTTTCCTCTGATGCCTTCTCCTTCCTTCTCTTGTGCCAATAAACAACTTCTTCATCCCACAATGGTATATTCACTCCCTAGGTTTATTGCGATCGCATTCACACCTGCAGTGATCCGCGCTCTGCTGCATTTTGAAGCAAAGTGAAACCACCGTTTTCTTTGGGAGGAGTAGAATGCGGTAGAATTGAATTGAGTAGAAGGAGTAGAATTGAGGCACATTAGGATTCAAATGCGACTTCACACCTGCCAAACGAAGTACACTTTACGACAATACGCAGCAGGATTCGTTTTAATCGCAGCAAACCTTTCTGGTGGGAAGGCGACCTTAGTCTTATTCGACAAAAACAACACTGGTATGCGTGTGTGTGTTTCAGAGAGAGAGAGAGAGAGAGAGAGAGAGAGAGAGAGAGAGAGAGAGAGAGCATTCTAGGTGAGCTTGCTTGACCCACATGGCATATGAACCACTTTCTCCAGCGCAGACAAAGGCAATCATTTAGCATCCAGCGGCGGATTATACTGCAGGCTTACACACAGGAATGTAATCATCACCAGCCTGTAATGTGCTGCTGCTGCTGCTGCTGCTGCTGCTGCGTGGCATTAGCATAATGTGTGGAGAGAAAAAATAAAAAAATAAAATGATTAGACACCCTTTATCTGTACATCGCATGCTGCGATAACCGCGCAATTATGAACGGCAAGCCGTCCCAAGGATGCCTTTTTTATGTAGGTCAACTGAGAATGTTGAGGATGATGAAAATAGATAGGTGCTGCAGGAACCCAAAATCAAGACAGGAAATCACCCAGAGGGGAAAAAATGGTTTACGCTCCTCCTCTTTCTTTCTTTCTTTCTTTCTTTCTTTCTTTCTTTCTTTCTTTCTTTCTTTCTTTCTTTCTTTCTTTCTTTTTCTTTCTTTCTTTCTTTCTTTTTTCTTTCTTTCTTCTTTCTTTCTTTCTTTCTTTCTTTCTTTCTTTCTTTCTTTCTTTTGGAATAAGTTTACCCTAGCTCATATCTGGCAATCGTATACTGTAAGTGGCTATACAGTATGTGGTCTATTCCTATTTGTGGATATATGTGGTCCTATACTGTGTTTACATGGTTAACCTCAAGGTTAATAGTTGTGTTACTTTGCTTATATTATATTATTACCACCATTTGAGGACATTTTAGCCCGACAGAGCTCAACACTAAGGATTTCTTTTGTGTTTAACAGAAAAACATACAGGCCAAAATGACCATTATCTAATTGTGTAGACATGGGCTAAATCGCATGATGAATATTTTATCTCTTGAGAGTGTAAAAATGAAACCAAATGGACCCGCAAGGGTCCATTTGGTTTCATTTTTATGTTCTCAAGAGTTACATCTGGTTAGCCAACTTAGCTGGGGACCACCTGCAACCCTCTCAAGGACCACTGGTGGTCCCCGGACCACCTGTTGAAAGCCCCTGTACTAGAGCAATCTAAAACCATTCTGAACAAGAAGGACCATGAAAGGTTGAATCATACACTTCAAATACACTTCAAAGTCTGATAACGTCAGTCTTTCTGACTTGGAAAAAAAAAAAAAAAAGATTAAATACATCAGCGATCAGGTGCATGGTGGTTACTGCTGCCGCCTCATAGCTAGAAGGTCCTGGGTTCGATTCCCGCTGAGGCCACTCAGCGTGTGTGCTGGCGGCGTGTCTGCCTCTACCCATACCCGAGGCAGGGTGGTGTGGTTGCCTTTCTGTGTGGAGTTTGCATGTTCTCTCTGTGTCCACTATAGGGTAGGTCCCCTCACAAAAAAACATGGTGTAATCATGGTCCCTAGACTGCCTCACCCTGGTCAGCTGGGGTGATTGATGGAGGATCACAGGATCACATTCGGAATTGGCACATACAGTACAGTGTATACTGTATACTGTTATAGCAGGGGTTTTCAACAGGTGGTCCGGGGACCACTAGTGGTCCTTGAGAGGGTTCCAGGTGGTCCCCAGGCTAAATGTTGGAAAGTTGGTTAACCAGATGTAACTCTTGAGAGTGCAAAAATGAAACCAAATGGACCCTTGCGGGTCCATTTGGTTTCATTTTTACACTCTCAAGAGTTAAAATATTCATCATCTGAATTAGCACCACTTAATTAAGAAGTCTACACTGTTTTGTTTGCAAAATCCAGCCTGGAATTGTGGACAAAACCAAAAGAATTCTTTAGTTTTAGGTCTTTGGGGTGAAAAAGTGGTCCATGGCTCAAATGCTGAATAAAGGATGGTCCCTGGTGTCAAAAAGGTTGAAAACCCCTGTGTTATAGGATAGGATATTTTCTATTTTCAGTCTTATATTCAAGGCCAACTTCAGGGCAACTTCTAGGTAGGAGTCTAGTATGGCTTCCTCTGCCATTGTATAGGCGAATTTAATTTAATACACAACGAAGGCACTATATAAATGCACCATTATTTGTATTATTTATTGTTATGGGGAGTATGTAGTATTGACTATCTCGCCCATGTGGTCGCCTTTTTATATGTCTTAAGCGTTGCACCACTCGCCGTAGACTCGTCTTACGTAACCGTTGCGCGTACATCATGCGGCGTACAAAGCCCTTCTAACCTCGCTCTCCGCAGCGTGATCTCGCCGGGCCGCGCGGTGCGTAAATCTGACGCAGCTTCGCGTCCGTTTTATTTATAGAGCCCACTTAAAAACAAGCCGGGGTCGAACAAGAGGTTGGCGTCAGCCTTTCAGACAAACATGTTTTGTTGACCTCAATGTCTCTCGAGCGGCTTATGTCTAAACCCATAATGTATGTCTGCCGCGGACAGAGAATTATGTGAACGCTGACCGGGAACAGTCTAGTGTACGGTCGGTCACGGTATGATCTCATGCCGCAAACTTCACATTTGAACTTATCTTCTCTTTTTTCCGGACCAAAGATTTGACAACATGAGACGAAGACCTGCTTGGTGGTGGGGGGCGATCCACCATGATGAAAATCAATGATGAAATCAATGATGAAATCAATCATGTATCGTATAAATGTTGCCTTTTTAAATATCTTACACTCTGTAGCCTAAACAACCACTTAGATCATTGTTTTTTTCATATTTTGTGTGCTATTTGGTTGCAGGACCAGAATTTTCCACAAAATCAGCATATGCATGAGCTCCCTGGTTCCAGTCAGTTATTGGGCTTCTTTGAGAGGGGGTGTGGATTCCAACGATTAAAGGGGAATGACTACGGTGTTAAAACTGGTATTTTTAGTGACACCACTAAATTGCAGAATCTGAGATTGCCAATTCATGTGCTGCCATTCAGACACACTGAAAATCACAGATATCTCAATATAAGTTTGACTGTTTGAAAAACAACTGCATTTGGGATGGTAAAAACACCCAAAATCTTGGAAAAATGTAAAATTCATGGTGGAGCCCCTTTAAATAGTTATAGTTATAGATATAATAATAGGTGGATGATGTTTATGTTTCTAATATTGGGCAATACTAGCCATATATCTGTTGGTTTAAAGATGTATAGCATTTGGTTTGCTGCATAACACACTGTTTGTCCTCGAGGTATTCCCATAGCTGCAGCACTGTATCACTGTAGAGATGCACAATCCTTGTGAAGGGGTGTGTGTGTGTGTGTGTGTGTGTGTGTGTGTGTGTGTGTGTGTGTGTGTGTGTGTGTGTGTGTGTGTGTGTGTGTGTGTGTGTGTGTGTGTGTGTGTGTGTGTGTGTGTGTGTGTGTGTAATCCACACTCTGGGCTCCATTTTCGTTACCGCTAAACCCCTTATCCCTTAACTTCTTTGCCTTTAAAAAAAAAAAAAAAAAAAAAAAATGGTATGTTATATATATATATATATATATATATATATATATATATATATAAAACATTTTTCAGTACTTCAAATGGCCAGTCTACAAGCCCACAACGTGTTAATAGATTTTTGAAATATTCCAAAATGTTTTTCAAAATAGTGCAAACAAAATAAGGGATTTGGTATAAGGGGTTTAGCATGTAACGAAAATGGAGCCCTCTGTCTGAAGCGCCTTGGGCATAAAAAAGCGCCACACAAATGCACCGTTTACCGTTTACACAAACGCCCCACTTGCCTTCTACATAAAAGCAACAATTACAGTACAGTGGGTTTCTGGCTCCAGCATCTGCCTGCAGAAAATCTGAGATTGTCGTCCAGCTATTATTTCGCTAAAGAGGGGATCAGTAGAGAAACACAGCGGGTAGTTGGTGTGTTTTTTTTTTGTCCATTTCTCTGGCTTTTATCTTTGATTTAGTGGCGTGCCTGCATGCCTGCAGTGAATCAGTAGGGGGTAGATTGGCTAGCCGTCCGAGAGCTTGGAAGGTTATCGGCTCAATCCCTGGCTTGGTGGAAGGTCTCACTGAATGAGACTGAACCCCTTAAATGGCATTTATGCAGCTTCAGATCCCCAGAGATCACTCCCCCACCATGAGGTGTATGCGTAGTGTTCATTGTGCAAGGATGTGCGATGGGCATCAAAAATGCTCTAGAATGCGCTTTTTTGTTTTTGTTTTTCAACCATTTTCATTCCAGAGCCCACTATTTATTCTGCATTTTAGCCACGGAGGACCACTATTTGATGTTGAGTTTAGTATCTCGGGCTAATTTAGGAGAAATAACTGGCAAAATGTTTGTCAAAATAGCAATTCTTCTACATTTTTTTTAAAAGTGTAGATTCTTGAAAATTAAGTAATTCAGTTGTTTAAATAGAATTTAACTCTTGAGAGTTAACCCTAACCCAAGAGTTAAAGATCTACAAGGGTCCATTTGGTAACCAATGGTCCTTTCTAGGGGGACTCTATCATAGGAGGAAAAATGGTGAAAAACGAGGGTTTTATCTCTGGCGCCTGTCAATCAGATCAGCAAAAAAGCACTAGATTTTCCACCAGCAGTTTTTCACTTATTTTGGCGCCAAGGGGCTCTGGAAAAAAGCTAAATATAGTGACAAATGCACCAAGTTTGCAACACTGCCGCCTGAAACGACTGCTTTATCCAGACCACAATTGCAGCAGTTACTATGGTGAAGTTATTATTATTATTATCATTATTATTAGAGCTGCTTCTCCTTCGCCTGGAAAGGAGCCAGCTCAGTTGTCTCAGGCATCTGGTTAGGGAAGATCCTCGAGGCACGTCCCGCTGGGAGGAGACCCCGGGGCAGACCAAGGACCAGATGGAGGGATTACACCGACTCTGGCCTTGGATGGCCTTGGAGGAGGTTGCTAATGTCTTCCTGGGACAGAGGAAGTCTGGAGCTCTCTGGTGGAGCTTTTGCCCCTGTGACCCGACCTTGGATAAGCGGATGAAAATGGATGGATGGATGGATTATTTTTTTAAGTCTCCTGAACTTGGACGCAGCGTTTTGCATTAAAAAAAGGTTTTGTTTCTGACACATCTCTGGAGCGTGTGAGGCGTTTAAAACCTAAACACTATCGTATAATAACTAAATGCCAAATGTTTAATACACTAAAACATGTGTCGCCTCAAACACCTCGTGAGAAAGCCTAGTGTTCGAATTCTAAATAAAACACGTAGGTGAGTGATTTCGGTTGTAAGGAGTAAACCATTCTAAAAACGTTAAAAACGTGTTACGGGTCATTAAACAGGTTCTAAACTGTTGGCTTTATTGTGAAATCCCTGTCCTCACACCTCCATTTCCTCTAGCTAAAGAGTACCGGGCAGCACCATGCAAAAATAGCTCTCTTGTGAGCCATTATTCTCGCTATTTTCGTCCAAAAAGTAGCCATCTTATGAGATTTCAGACGCTAACTCTAACATTGTGTACACTCTCTTTCCGCATACATACATACAGTGCCTCTACAAACACCTTTATTTTATTTGGGGCTGAGCGAAAGACCCCAGAGCCGAGTCCACAAACAAACAAACAAACAAAAGGCGTCAGACATCAGAAAATGGGTACATCGTCGGCTGAGACGGGGAGATAATACACAAGCGGCGGTGGGCTGCCGCAGCAAGCTTCGCCAAACACGACCTCGCACGCCTATTGTTGCCTTTCATCGCTTTTCAGTTTCCCCTCTGAGCCCTAATGTCCAACCCGTTTGCTTAGATCTAGGGCCTTTTCTTGTTTAGTTTCGGGCTGTGATTTCGCCCCTTCTTCGTCACATAAACTGCTCTCTGTATACCGAGGCGCTCTCTCTCCTCTCAAAAGCTGCTTTTTTTTTCCTCCCCTCCCTTTCTTCTGTATTTTCGCTCGACGGCCGGGTCTGCCGGTGGTGTTATAAGCGCATTCTCTCCAGGGCTTATCGCAGGCAAGCTTATTTGAGCATGAAGCCGGATCCTTTCATTCGAATGTAATAAAATATTGAGGGGAACGTTGGAGGGGGGGGGGATCTGCCTTGGTGTATAGTGAGAGGGTACGATGTGCAGGAGCCCTGTGTTGACGCACTGGTGCCGTGTGCACCCACATGGATATTACGAAAAAAAAGAATGAGATGCATTTCAGAGCATGTGAGTTACTATCCGATATATCACTCTGCCTGGTTTAGTTCTCTCTCTCTCTCTCTCTCTCTCTCTCTCTCTCTCTCTCTCTCTCTCTCTCTCTCTCTCTCTCTCTTTCTCTCTCTCTCTCTCTGTCTCTCTCTCTCTAGCATGTCTCGATAAGTGATCGGGGCGATAATCCATAGATGGAGCCTAGTTTTAGCCACACCCCTACATTCTCCACAAGGAAGTGACGTAGATATTCTCCACCAGGAAGTGACATAGGCATTCTCCACCAGGAAGTGACATAGACATTCTTCAACAGGAAGTGACATAAGCCACACACTGAAAATCAGTGTGTGCTTTTAAAGCACCACTTCACCACTTTTCAATGTATTTCCATATATAGGTTCTCACTAATGTACGTGATAAAATACCACTATTTTTTCTACTCAGTCTGTGCCTCACAGGAGGACTGTGGGCAGTTCAGAAACCTCTTCTTTCTAGGCGGTCATGTGCACTTTTCAGCCAATAGCTGTCTCTGTTCAGCCGTAGCATTGGGAGTCAACAGGAGTGTCGATACTCTCCCTTATAGTACTCTAATCGGTACACCTGAAACATGTCCAGTGAAAGAGGTTCTGCAGTGGTGCAAAATCTATGCACAATCAATTAGGTTATTGGTTCTGTAATGGATTAATCTCCATTAATTGGTTATAAAGTCCCAGCCAAATACAATATGATAATTCACTCTGCCTTTTTCTAAATAAGTATCCCTTGGTTCCGTTGCAACATGAATATGGTCAAAGGTGTCTTTTTCCAAATTAGCATACAAAGGTGAAATTTCACACAATTTCCAACTCTGTATTTGAACCAATTTGGTAGACTGGCTCATATATTTATCATTTCAGATGTGCTCCAGAACACCTGCTGCCCACACCACGCACGCACACACACACACACACACACACACACACACACACACACACACACACACACACACACACACACACACACACACACGCACACGCACACACGCACACGCACACGCACACGCACACGCGTGCAGTAATACGGGCCGTGATGGATGAGGTTTTACTGCCTGCATTCCCCACAGCATCATCCCACTGTCTATAGAGCCAAAACCCCCATGGATGGATGGGAGGTGAGGGGTGGGGTGGGGGTTCAGCATTCACAGTGTCTACAGAGCCAACCTCCCAGATGCCCCTCCGTTCCCCTAAGCACCACCGTGTCTAGGTCTACACCGAGCCCAAAAAAACCCCACTGGAGATGGAAGCATGCGGGGATGGGGGGTTGGGGCTTCTGCTCCCATTTCAGGAACAGTCTCCAATCAGGGGCGGATCTAGGCATGGGCATGAGGGCGGCAATGCTCCCCTAAATGCCCAGACTGCCCCACTAAACATGATGGAATGCGAAACAACCCAAGATATTTCAAATTAAAGTGCCTAACATGATTTGAAACACTACTACTGCTGATAACTAACTACAGTTGTGTTACCACTAAACCAACAGCATTTCATCATTGAAAACAGAAAACTCTCTGAGTCAGACTTTTAGCTTTATGCATGCTGCGTGTCTGTTGCAAATTCAACAACAACTGATGTTTAAAAATAAATATTTGACCCATATATTTTGTTGATAAATTAGTCGTTGTTATGTGCATGTTCCACTATCATCAGATTGTAAGGGAGATGGCTCACTGCTGTTTAGTTTAGTTAACACTGGAACAAGTGGGAAAACACCCCTCATAACGCCAGCAATTACAATTATTTGCCAATCCGATTAATCAATGACTAAATTAGTTGACAAGTAATTGAATTATCGATTTGATTACGTTTAAACGATTAACTGTTACAGCCCTACTCTTTGAGAAACTATAAAATCATATGCATTTTGGTCACATTTGTACACGCACTATAAATGTAGCTCATAGTGTTATCTTGGCATTTGAATTATATCTACGGCATTCATTGTGACAGGTAAATTACGCTGTATACACAGCCTGCACTATGTTCATCTTGAAGTGTAAATTACATGGTATTCATCTTGAAACACCATCCTCGACTTTAACCGGACGTCGGTGTTTGTGTTTGTGCAGCCGCTCTGTTGTGTTGATCAGTAAATTGAATTGGCTGTAATTAGATTCCTGTCACTGTGTGTCTCCTTCTATCCCCCTCAGGGCTATTTTAGTCATAGGACACCGTCCTATCATATACAGATGGAATTTTTTTGATATACTTTATTTTTTTAAAGAAAGCATTTTCATAGATGATGGAAGTCAAACAATAAACGTACATCAGGACTATTTTTCCTTTTCCCCCTCAGGTCAGCATTAGATCTATGTTCCTTAAATCACGTATAGTGCTCTCAGTCTCATATATAGTATATTGGAGTCTATTCTGTTTTATAAATCAATAACTCATGTTATGCCTGCATGGGCCTAAAGTAAATGGAATGGCACTCCCTCCCTGGTCATATTCCAAGTTTTGGGGTCCGAGAGGCTAAATCGCATTGGTGGCCTAAATTGAAGAATCTGTTGAGCGCCACATATGAGCATTGCACACAAGTAGGCCATGGATGACGTACCTGTGCGCGAGCATAGTAGATAAGATAAGATTTTAAGATACGATTTTAATTAATTACATCATCATTACATCCAGTGTTGTAGTGTGACTTTTATTTAGAAGTGTGTGTGTGTGTGTGTGTGTGTGTGTGTGTGTGTGTGTGTGTGTGTGTGTGTGTGTGTGTGTGTGTGTGTGTGTGTGTGTGTGGTGTGTGTGTGTGTGTGGGGTGCTTTATTCCTCATGTCTTCCAAGGCCGTTTTCCTTTTATAGCCATCTAAAGTATTTTTTTATTTTTTTGGCTAGAATCGTTTTTAATCATATTAATTAATTAGGAATTTTGATCTTACTACTAAAAATGAAAAAAAAAAAAAAAAAAAAAAAAATGGCTCTAAAAGGAAAACGGCCTTGGGAGACATGAGGACCAAAGCAGATTCTAGCACATATTTTAGATGTGAGAAGTGGTGGGACGCTGTCCCCCTTCCTAATTCCATGGGCATACTATCTAAATCAATGGGCATATACAGTACAGTATTTCTATGTTCACAAGCTATGGTGGAACTATGCATGTGAGTGTTTACTTACATCACCATAACATCATCAACTAATCCACCTAATTAAAGTTGCCGTTACCCCTCAAGCTCAGGGCCCTTTATAGCTCAGGCCCAACAGGCCCGTTGGACAATCCTCCCCTGCCTGTGTCACTTAAAACAGATAAAAAAAAAAATACTGGATTAAACAATGAAAACACATCTTGGGCATCTCGGGCATTTCAGGCGGTGATCATGGGAGACAGAGATTGAGGCAGACATTATGTTTAGTGGCATGATTTATTCATCGTTCCTTTTCTATTTTTCATAATACATGCAGAATGAGACAGTCGTGAGTCGCGAGGGCTCCGACTGAGCTGCCATGTCTCCTGCTCCGCGCATTTACTGTAAGTACAGCACAGGCAGAGAGAGAGAGAGAGAGAGAGGGAGAGAGAGAGAGAGAGAGAGAGAGAGAGAGAGAGAGAGAGAGAGAGAGAGAGAGAGAGAGAGAGAGAGAGAGAGAGAGAGAGAGAGAGAGAGAGAGAGAGAGAGAGAGAGAGAGAGAGAGAGAGAGGGAGAGAGAGAGAGAGAGAGGAGCACGGCAAACGAAAGCCATTTGGAAGTCAAATGCAACAATGCGATTAAAATGACACGCCAATATGTCACCGCGGTTGGAAACCAGATGCGTCTTTATTGGTACGGTCAGGCAGAAAGACAGCCGTCTAATTCAATGGAGGTGCATCATGGGAGTGCCGGCAGCACTAGGACCTGACTAATGTGTGTGTAACACGGAGTGTGACAGTTCTGGAAGAAGACGGTAAATCACAGCAGCCAATGAAGACACACTCCATGCCACGGTCGGCGTGCATAATAACTATGGCCAACGGCATGGACTCACAAACCATTTTGTAAACAATTCTTCCCGACCAGTGTTGCCAACTGCCAAGATCCAAAATGCACTAGTGGCACTTCGAAAATGCACTAGGATGCGCTAGAGCAGTGGGTTTCGACCATTTTCATATCAGGGCCAACTATTCATTCCACATTTTAGCCACGGAGGGCCACCATTTGATGTTGAGTTTAGTCTCTCAGACTAATTTAGGAGAGATAGCTGGTGAAATGTTGGACAGAACAGCGGTTTCTCTACATTTTCTAAATGTACAGTATAGATTATTGAAAATTAGGTAATTCAAAATTAATTAAATATAATTTAACTCTTGAGAGCATAAAATGAAACCAAAAGACATTTTGGTTTCATTTTATGACCTCAATGGTTACAGATCTATAAGGGTCCATTTGGTTACCAATGGTCCTTTCTAGAAGGAAGGAGGACTCTGTCATAGGAGGAAAAATGGTGAAAAACGAGGGTTTTATCTCTGGCGCCTCTCAACCCTATTTCACCCCAACGCACTAGCAAAAAAAACACTAGATTTTCCACTGGGAGTTCTTCCACTAATTTTGGTGTTAGGGGGGGCTAGAAAAAAGCTAAATATAACAACAAATGTGCCAAGTTGGCAACACTGTTACCTATGCTCTGAGGACACTGGCACACAGTTTGAATCCTCGCTGTTCACTGCATCATTTGGGACTTTAATGAGGTTTTGAGACTTTAAATCGGTAAGACCTTTCTCATGTGTAGTTAGTGTAGTTACCTTGCCATGATTTAATTCAAATGTGGACAAGAAAAAAAAGTTCCGGTGATTAGAAATCAAATCAATTATTCATTGTTTTTACTAAGTTGATTCAGACACTGTAGAGCAGCACCAAAACTTGTGGTTTTATTTTTTCACGTAAAAAATGTTAACTTCCTGTTCATTTTAATATTTTTTATTGAAAAGAAAACCTGTACCTGTAAGTGGTCTTACCCTTTAAACCAGGGGTGGGCAATTATTTTTCCCAAGGGGCCAAATGGTATCTAAAATATTGTGGAGGGCCAAGACTAAACGCTGAACTAAATATTAATATTAGTAAGCAATAGTAGTAATATTCATTTAATTTCAAGATAAAAGTAAGAGCCATTTTGACACCAGGGCCCACTATTTATTCAGCATTTGAGTCACAGACCACAATTTGATGACATTTTAGCCCCACGGACCACAGAACTAAAGATTTATAATAAAACTAAAACTAAAACTTTATAAAACTTTATAAAACTAAAGATTTATAAACAAACTCAAAGAGTTACATCTGCTTTCCATACTTGCCTAAATTAACTGGAACTCTCTCAAGGACCACTGGTGGTCCCTGGGCCGGTCAGACTCAGCCAAAGGGCTGCATTTGGCCCCCGGGCCGCATAATGCCCAGATATGGTCTTACCCTTTAAACAAATGGACCCCTTTCAGTTACGTTATCAGGCCTGCCGCCACAGTTGCAAATTTGCCCCCAAGTTGTACATACATTATTGCTGTATGTAAAAAGGAGATAAGCCTCCTCGCTGTTTTCAACTGACCCCCTCATTTTACCCTGGAGCCAAGCGAGAGAATTGAGAATGGAGACAGTAAATAGGGAGTCCTATAGGCAAAAATGCATTGGACTCAGGCGACATGCCAGCTTTAATAATGATCTTAAATCTCTTTTATTTTAGATGGTGTACTGTAGTAATAGTACAGCATAAACATTAAAGAGACTTTAGTTGTTTCTGTACGAGAATTTAAAACAGCCCTCACCTCACAACTTCTACTAGATGCCCTGCTTTTTTTTTTTTTTGTTTCCCAAACCCATTAGCGGTTTTCTAATCTCTAGTCTTTTCTATAGGCTCTCACCATTTTCAAACACTTCGGCTCATGCAGTCTGGAGCAACGGAAGCTCTGATCATGAGTAAAATGTAAATGCTTTCCGACATACATTTTGGAGCAACGGAAGCTCTGATCACAACTAAGCGATAAACTGTAAAACTGTGGGTGAATGAACCGGATCATTGTTCCCAAAAGTCTGCATTCCACCAACTAAAATGCAATGCCGGACTTTTAATTAGGGGGTCAATTTCCATGCAGCTTACTTACAACAGCTCTTACTCAAACAACCGCCCACTACCAAATAACTGCCCAGGACCTTGTAAGGGCCTGGGGTCCAAATAGATTTTGCATAATAACAGCACAGGCTACTATTTGGTATTTTACGGTAGTTGTCACTTCAAGTAACTTCAAAGTAAGAAAAGTCATATAAGAACCTCGAAGCGGTCAACGTAAATCTAAAAAGGAAGGACATTAATTGATGCCAATAAAACGATCAGCGTACGAGATCCTCGCGAAATGACACCACGATGCTTGTCAAATCATACCCGTGATAAATCTTCCTTTTTAATGGAACAACTTGCATTCCGTTTTCTGTATCATTTTTTTTAACAAGGTTGGATTGCACTTAGTAATGCACCTCGTCACCCCACCCTGACAATTAATACTTTGTGCGCTCAACTCGAGTTACAGGAGCAGTGTTTTAACTGTCCTCCGTGCCCAGGACGGAGCTATACAAACGTTAAGCCATGACATTCTTTAATCCGTCTTTAGCCAGCCCTACTAGGGTGGGCTGGAAGAATGGCAGGGTGTATGGGCAACTCCAAAGTTTTTCTTATGAAGCAGTGTTTTTCAACCCTTTTGACACCAGGGCCCACTGTTCATTCGGCATTTGAGCCATGGAGGACCACCATTTGATGACATTTTTAGCCCCACAGACCCCAGAAACTAAAGATTTATTTTGCTTTTGTCCACAATTCCAGGCTTGACTTCGGGGGGAAAACAGATCAAAATGACCATTAATCTTCTACATTCTATGGTTGTATAGACTTGGACTAACTCAGATGATGAATATTTTAACTCTTGTGAGTGTAAAAATGAAACCAAATGGACCCTTGCGGGTCCATTTGGTTTCATTTTTACACTCTCAAAGAGTTACGTCTGGTTAACAAACTTTCCACCATTTAGCCTGGGGACCACCTGGACCTCTCTCAAGGACCACTGGTTGAAACCCACTGATATTACTTTTCATTGAGTGGGCAGGATGCACCTTTGGGTGGGCTCTGCCCACCCCTGCCCCCCTCTAGATCCATTATGGTCCATTATGTCAGATTCTTACCTGTCAACGTGCAGGTGACCAGGTGTTTTCACCGGCTAAAAGCTGACACTATGAGACTCGCGGACCAGTTCCGATCAAGGACACAAAATGATGTTTACAACGGGGAAAACCATTGGCACAGAACTATATCAGCGGATTCTACCGTTATCAGTAGATAAGATCGCAGTTATCACGCTGTCATCAGCATTACTTTTTTGTCTCAGAATGGCCATGCTCTGCAGACTCCCATTGTTCAGAGACGCAAAACCCTCAACCTAACCTCACAGACCATCAGGTCTGTGAGGTTAGGTTGAGTGTCGGGGATTTAGGCTTAGGGTTACGGTTGGAGGGGTCTAGGGTTTTGCTACAAACATTGCTACAGCCTTCTCTAAACCTACACCTAAACCTAACTGCAAGCAGATTTGACTGTTATCAGTGGATAAGATCGCAGTTGTCATCTTATCAGTGAGTAGGCTCCCAGACGACATGCCTCCTTGATAAAATGGTGCTGATAAGCAGCCTACTGGGAATTATCGCTTGATAACGGTAGAGGCGGGTGACTATATATTTAGCACGGCATGCTGTGAGTTAATGTCTGGGGAAGCAATGGGTGGGAACCCATTAAAGTTTATGGACTTGTGCATGTTACTTTGCGGTGGCTGGTTAGTGGGGAAAACGAGGCTCCATATAGTTTAATGAGCTCATTATAAAGCATGCAGGCTTTATACTTTTAGCTTTTGTCACATTGGTTCTTGCATGGTGGAGGTGGACCAGAGCAGAAACACATTCAGATCACAGTGAAAGTCCATTTTACTGCTTCCATTCACAGATGTTCCGTTGTTGTTTGAATTTGTGAAATGATTGAACAGTGGAAAAGAATGTGCGCGTAGTCATTTTGATTAACCCGAGAACACTAGTGTGTGTGTGTGTGTGTGTGTGTGTGTGTGTGTGTGTGTGTGTGTGTGTGTGTGTGTGTGTGTGTGTGTGTGTGTGTGTGTGTGTGTGTGTGTGTTTATAACCCTGTTATAAACCCTGTTATACTACAGAAATACATGGCACACATACACTTGAGGTACTCTTACTTAATATTTCATTACTTTTTGCAAATAAATAAATAAATAAAAGTAGATCCGATCCCGATACTACAATTTTTGTGTTAGCCGATACCGATACAAAATACATATAATAACACCAAATATATATAATAACATACAAAAGAAAAAAATGCATTTATATGAAGTCACCAACAGGGAGTAACATACTCCTCTCTCAAATGTACACTTGGGAAACTCCAAAGCAAACTCCACATGACCCAACATTTTACTTAACTGCCATGGTGTCTGATCACTGGTGAGACAGGCATATTTACCAATATGTGACCCGATAATGACAAATAAGGGCCAATACTGATACTTTTCCGATACCCATACAGTATTTGCTGATACCAATATGATAAAAAAGGGACAAAAACAGCCGATCCGATACTTTGGTATTGGTATCGGGGCATCCCTAATTATTTTCTATATCAAACTATATCTAAACATGCATACCATTCAAACAAACAAAAGAAAAACAGGGAAATGGGTAGGGGAGCAAAGCTAACTTCTAGGTTCATATGATGTCACTGAGCATCATGAAGCTACTGAAAGATCCCTCCCACCTCAGCAACGTTAGGAGCAGTGTTGGGACATGTGCACTACGTAACTTAATATATTACATAATATATTACCGAAATGCAGTAACTTGTAATATAAATATATTACTTAACAAAAACAATCTAATATATTATACTTTTCTTTCTGCATTACTGCATTACTTTCAATATTACTTTCTGTCATACTGTTTCGTTGAAAATGTTCTTGTGAAATTATCTTTACAACTGCAGAAGTTAAATAATTACTTATTCTCTATCATTTGTCATCAAATTATTTATTCAGGAGTGACATTTTTTCAAGTTGATTTCATATGGATTTGGCCAGATAGCCAAGTGCACTTGCTTTATTGTAGGTATGCCACTGGCCTACGCAATATTTGATTAATTATGACACTATATATTTAATTATATATTTTGTAAAAAGTAATATGTAATAGTAATATTAATATATTACACTTGCTCAGACAGTAATATTGTAATATAATATATTGCTTTAAAATGAAGGTAATAATTAATAAGTAATATATTAACAAGGTAAAGTAATATTCCCAACACTGGTTAGGAGGGATGTCAGTGAGCATCATGAAGGTACAGAATGACCCACTCACCTCAACTTGCCCTAGAAGAACATATTTTCAGATGGGGGGTCAGTGGCAAAGCACATGCATGCATACAGGCTTTCAGACAACTGCTATGCATGATTTAGAAGACATCTATGCTGTAGTAGAAACTACCCTCAGTCGTAAAATGGAGTAACATCAGCATAATGTAGAGTAGAAGGGGAGTAACTCATGGAAACACATGCAGTGTCTGGGTGTCTGATGTCGGACGCATCTTGTGGCATCCTCAGACGGCCTCCATCTGTGTTGCTTTCAGGGGCGGATCTAGGCATGGGCAATTTGGGCATGGGGGGGGGGGCAATGCCCCCCTAAATGCCCAGTCTGCCTCACCACCAAACATGATGGCATGCAAAACAACCCAAGATATTTCAAAATAAAGTGCTTATATTTAAAATGATTTGAAACACTACTACTGCTACTAACTACAGCGGTGTCACCACTAAACCAACAGCATTTCATCATTGAAAACAGAAAACTCTCTGAGTCAGACCTTTAGCTTTATGCATGCTGCGTGTCTGTTGCAACTTCAACAACAACTGATGTTATTATTGATGCTTTACTTGCCTAATAAAAGTCCTGTAACCGAAAATGGTATGGGTGCAGCTTCATCACCCGTGGCGCTTCGCGCCACGGGTGATGAAGCTGCACCCATACCATTTTCCCCTGCCCCCCCAATTGTGAAATGTTACATCCACGCCTGCATCAGCCACGTTAGGAAGGATGTCACTCAGCATCATGAAGGTACAGAATGACCCACTCACCTCAACTCACCCCGGAACAGCATATTTTCAGATGGGGGGGTCAGTGGCAAAACACATGCATGCATACAGGCCTTTTCAGACAACTGCTATGCATGATTTAGAAGACATCTGAGGGTAGTACTACCATCTGATGGTAGTAGAAACTTCCCTCAGTCGTAAAATGGAGTAACATTAGCATACAGTGCAGTAAGTAGAAGGGAATAACACATGCAGAGTGTCTGATGACGGGCAGATCTCGTGGCATCCTCAGACGGCCTCCCTCCATCGGTGTTGCTTTGTTGTCGCTTCTTCTTCTTCTTCTACGCTGGTGATCCTCCGAGGATGTCGCAGCGATCGTCTTCATTTATTTATGAAAGGCTGTTGTTTGATGGTGTTGTTGTTGTGTCACTTCGACTCTCTCTTGTCATCACACCGCTGTATCGGTTCAGTGCTCCGCTTCAGAGCATAAATGCTAGCATAAATCGGTGAGACAATACCCAGAGCCTTAAGGCTCATTCAGAGTTTGGAATTTCGGTGGCCACCGCGAGCACCGCTCAGAGCACCGCGACCACCGCTATTTCATAGACGACTAGCAGCACCTCGCCCTCCCTCCCCTGTTCTCTTCGCGTCCATTGTTGTTTATTAATATTTTCCCCTCTGCTTTTCTCTCTACTTCCTACCTCCCTCAATTAAAATAAATTCTGCTGCTTTTATGTTTATTTCGTATTCTATTTATGTCATTGTGTCTATCATTGAATCCCTTCGTTCTCCTCCTGGCCGTCGTGCTGTGGTGTGTTTTCTTTCTTTTTTTTTTTTTACCGTGGGCACCGAAAATCCATCTCTGAATGGGCCTTTAGAGTAGACAGAGTTTTGAAAGCTCCACCCTCCTACCCGAGACTTCTATTGAGATTGGGTACAATAAATAGGGAACGGAAGTCCTGGACCGGAATTAGGCAGATCACTCAGGCAACAGCTGTGATCTTAAAGGGGAAGCCCACCCATTTTCAACATTCTAATATGTCATTAGTATACCCTAGAGGTGCTGGGTGGACATGATAAAAAAAAAGTTCCCCCATTCTGTGTTCCCAAGAAATGGAGGTCTAAAGAAAGCCGAAACTAACTAAAACTAAACTAAAATGAAAAATCCATAACTATAATAACCCTACTGCAGGAGCGCCAGAATGTTTTGCATCTCAGTGAATTTGGAGATCAATGGACTAGTCGAGTAGCCTGACCTCAGTCTGAATTGTGTTTTCGTTTCACTTCATTATTCATTGAATCGCAGAGAGAAAAAAATAATGTAGTATTTTTAAAAAGTGTCAATTCAAGGCTGGAGCCAGGCTGCTGGTTGATGTTGACGTTTTTGCATTGTACACTAGTTGTAAATGTGGCATTTTCAACTGCAACTGGCTTCAGATGGGAACACATGAGATCTTTGCCGGAGGTCACGTGACCAATATGGATCGGCCTTAGGATGGATCAATAGGGGCCGGTGTACTGATCGATGATGGATCAGCCCAGGATCGTTCAGTCAATCGATCAGGGCCGGTGTGCAAGCCTCTTCCCTGGGCCTACTGGACATTGATCACTCATAACTACGCTGTGATGCGTGACCTGGCGAGATTGACAACCTTTTAATCAAAGGCACTTTCTTTCACTGTGTCTTTAAATCTGCATATCGACTACTGGTGCTTTCAGGTACACGAGACGCCCTTGTTATGATGCTCACATTGCTCCATGCCTCAAGACATCAGTCATCTTTCGATTTAAAACCTGTGTCTGTATATTTATGTCTTAATTAATGAGTAGGCTGCTGGGTTCAACGATTGAAAAATAATTTCCCATCTATATTATTCCTATTAGGCTATATCCTTTCTCCGGGGGCGGTGTAGTCAGTTTTGCTTCCTTTTCGTAATGTCTCACTGGAAAAGATCAAAAATAATCCATTCATTCATTGCTCTCAATGTATTTTCCGGCCTCTGAATCATTAACACATTGGAAAGGATTCCATTCCATGTATGTCACATGCAGCGCCGCTAGCACTACTGTATGTTCAGATTCAATTATGTCACTGACTAGATCCCTGAAGAAACTTGCACATCCAGTGTTGCCAACATGGCGCATTTGTCGCTATATTTAGCTTTTTTCCAGACCCCCCTAGCGCCAAAATTAGTGGCAAAACTCCTGACAGAAAATCTGGTGCTTTTTTGCTGGTGAGTTGGGGCGAAATTGGTTGACAGGCGCCAGAGATAAAACCTTCGTTTTTCACCATTTTTCCTCCTATGATAGAGTCCTCCTTCCTTCCTTGAAAGGACCATTGGTAACCATTGGTGACCCTTACGAGTCCATTTGGTTTCATTTTACGCTCTCAAGAGTTAAATTACATTCAAACATCTAACTTACCTAATTTCCAATTTTCAAAATATAGAAGAATTGCCATTTTGACCAACATTTTGCCAGTTCTTTCTCCCAAATTAGTGAGAGAGACTAAACTCAACATCAAATGATGGTCCTCCGTGGCTAAAATGCTGAATAAATAGTGGGCCCTGGTATGAAAATGGTTGAAAACCCAATGCTCTAGCGCATTCTAGTGCATTTTGGAAGCGCCACTAGTGCATTTTGGATTTTGGCGGTTGGCAACACTGTGCACATCTGATCACAGGTCAAAATGTTCAACGTCAACAGACATTCCAGTAAGCATGCTCCGTTCAAATGGAATGCGACTCGCTGCATGTTTTTTATGAGGTACTTTGAAGCAACACAGGCCTGACATAAATGATTTATTTAGCGGCGATTGCGTTTCCCGGGTTTCGGCCGTGTTCATAAATGAGATCACAAACTCGATCTATAATGGGCATTAGGTGGAGTGCAAGACTGAACGTTCGATAAATGCATCCTTCACTTTGCAATATAGCATTGCTCTCATCCTGCTGCGCTTTTTCGTCGTTGTTTTTTTCTTCTTCGTAATTATTTGTCCGGTAAAAAAAAATGCGTTAGGAAATATTTCCTGGGCCTGTCCACGACTTTCTTATAGGACCTAAATGTTTTCAGAAGTTGCTCTTTCTTTTGCTGCGAAAACACTGGTTTAAACATTAGGAAGCAAGCTCAAAGAAGCAACTATTGTACACTTTCGAAACAGGCCCCCAAAAAACATCAGCCAGCAACTACCAATAATTTATTTGTAAGTGACTACATAAAAACAACCAAAAAAAAAATCAATGGCTTATAATAAGCATACATGGCAACACTGCATGAGGAGAGGCACGAGTGTGTGTTCTGGTCATCACTCATGAATAGCGTAGATCAGGGGTGCCCAAAAGGTAGATCGCGATCTACCGGTAGATCACACAGGGCATGCAGGTAGATCGCATGACAGTCCCCTAAAATGTATAGATCTGTAACTCTTTACGGGTCCATTTGGTTTCATTTTACACTCTCAAGAGTCCACGCAATTAGAAAATTGAGAATAATTGTTATTTTGACCAATGTTTTGCCAGTTCTCTTTGAAGTTAAAAAGGTAACGCGACAATGGCAGAGCAGCGACGTTTCGAAACGTCGCTGCTCTGCCATTGTCGCTAAATAAAGTTTGGAGCACTTTAAAGTGAGTTGCGAGCCCACTCTCCTTTTTGCCAGTTCTCTTTCCCAATTGTGGACAAAAGCGTGAAAGTTCTTACAGTTTTGGGTGGAAGAGACTAAACTCAAGATCACAAACTATCAACTCAAACCTCAAATACTGTTTTCAAACGTCAGTAGTAACATCTACAAGAAAACCTTCCAATTCTCTCCCTCTGTTTTTTTCATTTTAAGTGCATTATTCTTAAACACTATAACAGTAAGTAACACCATCACCACTATTTCAAAGCTGAAACTTTCTAGGAGGCGTTGAAATGGATTTTCAGTAATGGAACAATTACTACATTTTTGATGTGTAGATCCTGTTGATCCTGTTGGTCATTTTGAAAGTATAGCTCTCAAGTAAAAAAAAAAGTGTGGGCACCCCTGGGCGTAGATGGTCATGAAAGGGGACCGCAATGCTTTATTTGTCTTATCCTAAACGCCATGGCATTTTGTTATTCAATCAGATCCGCTATCCATTCACTTCAATTACACATAGACATCAAAGGCCCTTCCTTTTTAAATGGTAAATGGTGTGTTTGTGCAGCGCCTTCATCCGAGGCGCTTCACATAGATTGTGGATCCCATTTACACACTAATGGCTGAAGGAACCATGCAAGCACATCGGGAGCAATTAAGGCTTAAGTGTTTTGCTCAGGGACACATCAACACTAACCCTGGGAGAGCCCGGGGTTGAACTGGCAACCTTGTGTTCACCATGCAGCAACTCAACCCTTGGTCCACCGCTGTTCTTCTGTTAACCCAGTTTGTAGATTGTAGTTTCTGATGAGACTCTAATTTCTAACACTAGATTCTAGTTTCTGACACTAGACTCTAGTTTCTGACACTAGATTCTAGTTTCTGACACTAGATTCTAGTTTCTGACACTAGATTCTAGTTTCTGACACTAGATTCTAGTTTCTGACACTAGATTCTAGTTTCTGACACTAGATTCTAGTTTCTGACACAAGATTCTAGTTTCTGACACTAGATTCTAGTTTCTGACACTAGATTCTAGTTTCTGACACTAGATTCTAGTTTTTGAGGCTACATTCTAGTTTTTGACGCTAGATTCTAGTTCCTGATGCTAGACTCTATATTCTGATGCTATATTCTAGTTCCCGACACTATAGATTCTAGTTTTTTGGTGCTAGATTCTAGTTTCCAATGCTAGAATTTAGTGTCACTAGATTCTAGTTTCTGACAATGGATTCAAAATTTTCTGTGGGGGAAAAAAAATCGATGTTCTTGTGTCAGTGATGCTCAAACATTTCATGCCATGGACCATCAGAATGAACTATATCTGAAAACATGTTCTAGGGATCCCCCAGAAGCAAAGATTTGAGTGAAAAATGTTTGCTTCGGAAATAATAGAGATACAACCTCATATCGCGCCACTCGGTGGCGCGCTATGAGTTTGTAGATCTGCTATTTTTCAATACCTAAAACATAATGCTTAGAACACCAAAACGCGTACAGAAAGGGATAACCTCCGTGTGTAGAATATAGGTAAAACAACTCGGCTGGAATATAGGTAATACTAAGCAAAAGTTGTGGACTTATGGTAACTTTTGTTTTCCTACCTGGAGTACATTCACTGTGGATACCCTCTGGAATGTCCAGACTCTGTTGAGGATGGAGAAGTGTACATATTCACCACGCCTGGAATACCGAATGAGGGGAAAGACGGGGATAATTTGAATATATAGGTACTGTAAAGCTCCTGTAGGGACGCTTTGGTTTTGTTCTTGTTGTTTTTAGGCGAGAAAAATATATGTACATACATTTTATTTGAACAAAGAAGATTTTTCCCCCCTACCCTAAGGAATGAACCCACACCATGTGGAGAAGGAGGACATTGATGCAGTGTTGCCAACTTGGCGCATTTGTCGCTATATTTAGCTCTTTTCCAGACCTCCCTAGCGCCAAAATTAGTGAAAAACTCCTGGCGAAAAATCTAGTGCTTTTTTGCTGGTGAGTTGGGGTGAAATGGGTTGACAGGCACCAGAGATAAAACCCTTGTTTTTCACCATTTTTCCTCCTATGATAGACTTCTCCTTCCTTCCTAGAAAGGACCATTGGTAACCAAATGGACCCTTATGGATCTGTAACTCTTGAGATCGTAAAATGAAACCGAATGGACCCTTACGGGTCCATTTGGTTTCATTTTACGGGTCCATTTTGGTTTCATTTTAAATTATATTTAATCATCTGAATTCCCTAATTTACAAGAATCTACACTAAAATGTACTGCTATTTTGACCAACATTCTGCCAGTTATTTCTCCTAATAGTCCGAGAGACTAATCTCAACATCAAATTGTGGACCTCCTCCGTGCAGGCTAAAATGCAGAATAAACAGTGGGCCCTGGTATGAAAATGATTGAGAACCCACTGCTCTAGCGCATACATTCTAGTGCATTTTGGAAGTGTCACTAGTGCATTTTTGGATTTTGGCGGTTGGCAGCACTGCGTTGATGCCAGCTGTCCTCTCTGTGGCCTCCATCATGTCCTATCTCTATAGACTGTCCTCTGAATAGATAAAGCACAAACCATACCTTCAAATGACAGAATACAGTCGTCCCAGAGCCAGTCGGCACGGCGGGAGAGAAAATAGAAAACATGTCGAGGAGGGGCGGATCTAGGCATGGGCATGGGGGGCGGGGGGCATTGCAGACTGAGTGGTGGGGCAGACTGAGTGGTGGGGCACTCAGTCTGCCCCACCAAACGCAATGGCATGCAAAACAACCCGAGATATTTCTAAATGAAAGTGCTCATATTGAAAGTGATTTGGAACACTACTACTGCTACTAACTAACCTCAGTTGTCACACGACTAAACCAACAGCATTTCATCGTTGAAAATAGAAAACTCTCTGAGTCAGACCTTTAGCTTTATGCATGCCGCGTGTCTGTTGCAACTTTAACAACAACGGACGCTTCGTGCCACGGGTGTGTGTGTGTGTGTGTGTGTGTGTGTGTGTGTGTGTGTGTGTGTGTGTGTGTGTGCGCGTGTGCGCGTGTGTGCGTGTGCCAACCATATAGTCAAAGTATCTTTCTGTAAAAGTCAAGACAAATGAGCTGCTCTGATGTAGTAAATCCTATTAGGGAGCAGTTTAGTCTTATTAAAGTATGCAGCCAAGGAAGGAATCCTTTCATCATTGTCCCATATCCCATACGGCCCTATGCGGAATACAACCAAACTTCACAGGATATATATATATATATATATATATATATATATATATATATATATATATATATATATATATATATATATATATATATATATATATATATATATATATATATATATATATATATTTTACTTTAAATTAGGGGTGTTGAATGATTAACATTTTTAATCAAATTAATCACACCTTCAAAATTAATTTAATCATGATTAATCACCATTCGGAGTATTTCGGACAATATGCCATGTTTTCCTGTGTATTGTTGCGGAAATGGAAAGACAGGGGCTATTCAACTAAATTGTTCAGGAGTCCGCATTGCCAAAAACCCAAGGGGCCCGGGGGCCAGACTGCCACAGAGACTACTCTCCACCATGATGTGTACACACACAGCCACATTTTTTAAAGTATTTCACTTTTAAAATGCTCCATTTATAAGAAAAGTGCAATGTGCATCTGGTCTTTCTAACATGCATCATATTTGAACCAAATCAAAATACACGTTTATAGTGCAGCTTATGAAAAAGGACTTCATATCATATCACAACAGCAGCAAATCACAACATCTAAGGCACACTTATTGTGCTCTCTCTTTAATTCTCAAAAGGCTTGCAACAGGGGACAGGACTAGCCTACACACAGGCAACTAATGACAGTGATGGCACATCTTTGACTGGCCAGTGGCCATACAATAGGGCCCACCATGTTCATTTCATCAAGACAGACGTACAAATATTCACTAATGCAACGCCAAAAGCAGAAAATCATAGTAGAGGTAAACAGGGAAAGAAATAGAAATCTACCTCCTGCAGCCAGCATGCACTCGACTCTTCATCATCTCTGGGTGTTTTTTTCTTCTTCTTGACAATAATCCATGCAACAGTGGCGTCTTTTACCATCGGATTATTTTGCGACAGCATTGACTTGGTTACAGAGCAAATACGTCTGCCTGCGCTCCCTATGGAGTTTCAATTTAGCCATTATTTCTCGGTCCACTCGTTATTAAACTGGCGATTTTCTGAATCAACTTTTCTTCTCAGTTTCGATGGCGACGCGGTTAAACAAACACACCATTCATTCATTCATTCGTTCATTCATTCATTCATTCACACCACAATAGTTGGGAGTGATCCGAAAGAGCTCCGTGTTTGTTTTGTTTACATCTCACTTCACGTGTAGGAAGTAGAACTCCTCTGGAAGGGAAGTGGAAGGGAGCATAGAGACTAGTGACAGACTAGCGACATTGAGGGGTCACAGAACAGAGCGTGCGCTGCTATTCAGTTAGCTGTACTCATGCTCAGTGGAAATGAAGAGCAGCCGCCATTAGACCATTCCATGGAAGTGAACGGAGATGTGCTGAACATGTCAGGCCACCAGTTTAGTAGCCCTGATATACTCGCTCGAGCCCATAGACTCCAATGCATTCCGCAACTTTGTCCCTATTTGTTGTCCCCCTTTAATAGAGTCGCCAGCGAGTGGAATCACATCCGAGACAGAGCGTGCGCACGCACGAGCGTGCGCGCGCGTGCATGTGCGTTAATTGCGTTAAAAAATTTGACGCAAATAATGTAGAAATTTAATCAACGCCGTTAACGCGTTAAAAATCAACACCATTAATATATATATATATATATATATATATATATATATATATATATATATATATATATATATATATATATATATATATATATATATATATATATATATATATATATATATATATATATACACTCAACAAAAATATATAAACGCAACACTTTTGTTTTTGCTCCCATTTTTCAGGGGATGGACTTAAAGCCCTAAAATTCATTCCAGATATACAATATAACCATTTCTATCAAACACTGTTCACAAATCTGCCTAAATGTGTGATATTGAGCAGTACTGCTTTGTTAAGATAATCCATCCCGCCTCACAGGTGTGCCACATTAAGATGCAGGTGTGACATCATGATTAGTGCACAGGTGTACCTCAGACTCTCCACAATAAAAAGACACCCTGAAATGTGCAATTTTCTTTTGCCTTATTGGGTGTATGGGCCTCCGAACCAGTCAGTATCTGGTGTGACCACCATTTGCCTCATGCAGTGCAACACATCTTCTTCGCATAGAGTTTATCAGATTGTCAATTGTGGCCTGTGGAATGTTGGTCCACTCCTCTTCAATGGCTATGTGAAGTTGCTGGATATTAGTGGGAACTGTTACACACTGTAAAAATGGTAATAACACAATATTACCACATTATTACCATTTCGACAGCGCATACCAGTTCCCACTAATATCCAGCAACTTCACATAGCCATGGAAGAGGAGTGGACCAACATTCCACAGGCCACAATTGACAATCTGATAAACTCTATGCGAAGAAGATGTGTTGCACTGCATGAGGCAAATGGTGGTCACACCAGATACTGACTGGTTCGGAGGCCCATACACCCAATAAGGCAAAAGAAAATTACACATTTCAGGGTGTCTTTTTGTTGTGGAGAGTCTGGGGTACACCTGTGCACTAATCATGATGTCACACCTGCATCTTAATGTGGCACACCTGTGAGGTGGATTATCTTAACAAAGCAGAAGTGCTCAATATCACACATTTAGGCAAATTTGTGAACAGTGTTTGAGAGAAATGGTTATATTGTATATCTGGAATGAATTTTAGGGCTTTAAGTTCATCCCCTGAAAAATGGGAGCAAAAACAAAAGTGTTGCGTTTATATTTTTGTTGAGTGTATATATATATATATATATATATATATATATATATATATATATACAGTATATATATATACAGTATATATATATATATATATATATATATATATATATATATATATATATATATATATATATATATATATATATATATATATATATATATACAGTATATATATACAGTATATATACAGTATATATACAGTATATATACAGTATATATATATATATATATATATATATATATATATATATATATATATATATATATATATATATATATATATATATATAATAAAGCATTGCAATACGCACAATGTACGTGATGCACACAAAGCAGTGTATCGTACGTACATAAGTTAAACAGCTTCACTGCCAAACCCTTGTTTCCTGTGTTTTTTGGCCACTAGGGGTCGCCAAAGTATTTTTTTAGGGCAATGCTCTAAAGCAGTAAAACTGTTAAAGGGGAATTCCACCCATTTTCAGCATTCTAATATGTCATTAATATACTTTAGAGATGTTGTGTGGACATGATGAAAACATTTCCCCATTCTGTGTTTCCTAGAAATGGAGGTCTGAAGAAAACCATTAACATCTTGATGACATCATCAAGATGTACAATATTTTCACCCTGTTAATGGATTTCTTTAGACACTTCTTTTTTTTTTTTTTTTTTTTTTTTTTCTCTCAGAGCATACAAATGGAACCAAATAAACCCGTTAGGGTTCATTGCTTAAAGGTAGGGGAAGTGATTTGAAATTCATGGTGTAGTACCAGCCTGGTGCACTAGGGGTCCCCAAAGTAGCTACACTATGTGAACCTGCTGCTCTCTCCTGATTGGAGGAGAATTGTGGTGACCTGGGGAACTTTTATTAGCTCCTCTGCTAACGTGGGGAGGGGAAACTCCATATGTGGTTTCCACACCTTATAATAGAGCATTTTACAGAAAAAAAAAAAAATGGGTGATATCTGACAAAAGTGAAATTACTTCCCCTACCTTTAGGACACTTTGATACTAAGAACATAACGGTAAAGTATCTGTATACTGTTTTTAATTGCTACAAGTTTATATACTGCATTGTACTGTGTTGTGTTGTGATGCACTTTGGTGCTTCACAACGATGAAAATTGTTTTTAAATGTGCTATATAAATGGATTTGATTTGATTTAATTTGATTTGATACGATGCTATATAAGTCTACATATGAATGCTATCTAAGAAACTTTGCATACTGTCTGTAGGAGGTCAAGGCTAGGGCAAAGATGGAATCTGGAGAAGTGTGTTTTCAGACTGCCGTGGATTGGGAGTGAATTTGCAGTTTTGCTTGCAGTGCGAAGGACATTCCATCGTTTTGTGGCAAGCAAAACTATGATAATTATCTGTCCATTTTTGGACAGATAATTATCGAGTCTTTTGTCTCAATTCTGCTCTTTCTTTTGTCTTGTGTCCCTTCGTTCCTCGATCATCAGGTCTCTTTCTTCTTGCAGTTCATGTCCACCCACATATTGCTGCGTTTTCACTAAAACAAAAGCTCTGTGCAACATCAAACCATCACACACACGCACATGCGCGCGCGCACACACACACACACACACACACACACACACACACACACACACACACACACACACACACACACACACACACACACACACACACACACACACACCTCCGCTCTGTGTCGTGCTACCTTTCTCCACACATCCCAATGGTACCTGTGCGTGCATGTGTGTGTGTGTGTGTGTGTGTGTGTGTGTGTGTGTGTGTGTGTGTGTGTGTGTGGTGTGTGTGTGTGTGTGTGTGTGTGTGTGTGTGTGTGATGGAGACTGCTGTCAGACGCTGCTACTGCTCACACAAACTCTTCCCATGAAAATTTAATTTGCGGAGCTTGATCACGCAGCACACACAAGGTTTTGTTTGGCATGTGTGCTCCTCTTGTGCCAGCCGAGTTGTGCATGAGAAGAGGCTTGATTCTTTTTCTTCATTCAACATCAAAATCAATGGGAATCATCAAAGATTTACTCTTCATACAGCAGGCATTCCCAAACTTTTTTTTCAACACTTATTAACCCACTGACCTCCTGATCAGAACCACTGTAAGAAAGGAGTTTTGCGGGGGAATGTTGGAACAGTGGTTAGTGCTGTCACCTCACAGCTAGAACAGCTTTGATTCCTGCTAGGGGTGCTGCTGTGGGTGCTGGCGGCATGTCTGCTCCTCCGCGTCATCAGTGCCCATACTTGAGGCGGGGTTGGTGAAAGGGCCTTTCTGTGTGGAGTTTGCATGTTCTCCCCATGTCCCCTAGGGTAGATACCCTCACAAAAACATGCTGTAATCCTGGGCTCTAAACTGCCTCCCCCTGGCCAGCCGGGGTGCCTGATGGAGGGGACTGGAACTGGTTGGAATAACGTGTTCCTTCCACACACTATGTCCAATCAGTGAAACTCCCCCCTGTCAGGTGAAAAGAAGGCAGCTTGGACTCCTCATGCAATGAAGGAAGCATGAGGCCAGTCCGCTGCCTCCTCAGGTTGGCGGAGGGTGTGTAGAGCCCAGGATCACATTAGGAATTGGCACTGGGTGTTTTCAGTTTTTTTCCAAGTTGTGGTGAAGCCTTTTGGTGGGTGTGGGCTGAGTGCTGTATCAAAAGCTTTCATGAGATTCAAGCCATTATTATTAGGAATGTGTAGAAGAAAAGGGCAGTTGCACAGATGACTGACAGATGACTGTTTGGTGATGTTGTGGGAAAGTCCACAAGGAGCGGCCCTTAACGGGACGGCTGCGATGATGAATTGTCCGTTTGAGCGTGACTGATGTGGCCTGTTCTCCTCGGACACTGGGCCCAGTGTTATGTGTTTGTGGGGCCGTGGAGAGGAGCACTCTGGGAAATGCCGCGGGCCACATAAATGGCATGTGATGTATTACACATTGTGAAACACCAGGGGATCGCACTCGTTCTTGTCCCTCCCAACGCATCCGTGGCGTTGCGGAGAGAGAGAGAGAGAGAGGGGGCAATGCCCTGTGGCCATTAACCCCAGGGCATCATGGTTGTCATCATCATCATCGCCGCCCCCCGCGTTCTTTCCCTTTTAGGTAAAGACCTCTATTGGGACGTCTGATCGTTTCACAATTCTCTCAATTCATGTGGTTATTTGTCAGAATGTCCCACTCCACGGCTCCATGGCACCATGGCTCCACCATGGATTTGACATTTTTCAAGACTTTTGGTCTTTTTTATGTTCCTCGATCTATTTTTTGAGGGGTTGGGCATTTTGAGAGTCGACAGTAGCTAGACAGGAAAAGTGGAGAGAGATGGAGAGTCGACCCTGCATCACGCCGTAAGGCTGGCTTAAAGGGGAAGTGTACGAATGTGAACCAATTGGACCCTAGAGGGTCCATTTGGTTCCATTTATACACTCTCGGAAATATAGCTCCTACAAAGAAAAAAAAAACTTGATGACATCATGAAGTTGTGTTTCACCTTGTAAATGGTTTCGGTGGAGATCTGTATCATGTTCACACATGTCTAAGGCATATGAATGACACAGTAAAATGTTGAAAATGTGAGAAGTCCCCTTTAATGAGTCAGTGTAAATATTTACCTATATTTACCTTTTAGAGGGCTAGTATAGAGTCCATTCAGAGATATGGTATAGGTCCAGCTGGTTTGCTAATTTAAATGTAAAGTACAAGTCCCAGGTTAATAGGCTGGCAATTATGGCTTAGAAGATAATGGGTATGTTCACCCCTCCCATTACTCCCCAGAGTGTATTTGAACAAGCAATGTTAAGACAAGCTTGGAATATAGTTCCTGACCCATCGCACGTACTGCACAGTGTATGACCTAATGCCAACCGCCAGGAGGTGTAAGAGCTGAGCAGACCCACCCCAGAAAAAAATCGGAATGGGTGGAATTCCCCTTTAACTTTGCCCCCACCCTTTATGTCAATGCTGCGCATCGATCATCCCAGTCCCCAACTCCTGCCATTGTGGTCCATTGTGGTCAGAGGTCGAGGGTCAGAGGGTGAGTGCACCCCCCCAATATTGACATTAGTCTGGTATTGCATTTGGAAGAGAATATGAAAAATGTAATAATCTGAGTGGTTGTGTATAGGTTACCAAGTACATAAGAGCTTATTAAAGGGCTAAATTGATTTTAAAGTTCATGGCCGGTATTGGAGCCCCTTGAAAACAAGACAGGTCTTCCCACCCATTACGGCATCAGATAATCAATTACCACATAGCAACACATACATGTACCCCCCCCCCCGATGGCGAATGAACGTATAAAGTCATATTGATTTGCTTTTGTGGCTCTGTGCGCTTTTCATCGGCACGGTAAATGAAAATGACAAAGCTGCGATTAAAGGGGTCTCGAACTCCTTTAAGCGCTAAAGCGCACAAGATGTGGTGGGAGTCTCTAAGTGGCCGCGTTTTAATAAATAATGCATTAGTTACACATTATGTTTTAAGGAACGCCTCGTCATGAACCAAATAAACATCGCAAACAAAATGGCTTTTTATACGAGACGTTGTAAATGTTGTCCCATGTTTTAATAAATAATGCATTAGTTAAACATTATGTTTTATTAAGGAACACCTCGTGAAGCAAATGGATAAACGTCGCAAACAAAACAGCTTTTATAGGAGATGTTGTAAATATTGTCGGAGTAATGAAAGTCATTATTGGATGCAAACCGCCTCCTGTTTTGGGTTGCGATGGAAATCATCGCAGTTTTCTACAGCCACCAGCTATACTGTACTCATTCTACAACAGTGTCATTCCCAAACATTTGCCCACAAAAATTGACACTCATTAGCCTGCTGATCCCGATTAAAATCACCATAGAGGATAAGAGTTTTATGTCTCTAGCAGTGATTCTTAACCCGCTTGATATCAAAGGACCTTTAATGGCGTTTTTATCTCTACGACCCCCACCCTGGTTTATATAGCAAAATCAATGTTAATTTGACACTGAGAGTATACAAATGGTTCTCCACAAATGGTTTCACTTGTAGGCCCTCAGATCGCGCGAGTTACAGACTCATAAGGGTCCATTTGGTTCCAACCTATCATAAAAAATTTCAACATTTTCACCATTATAATATGTCATTAGTATACCCTAGAGGTGCTGGGTGGACGTGTTAAAGAAGTTCCCCCATTCTGTGTTCCCAAGAAAACCACTAACATGGTGAAACATCTTGATGACATCATCAAGATGTATTTTCACCATGTTAATGGATTTCTTTAGATGCTTCTTTTTTCTGAGAGCGTACAAATGGAACCAAATGAACCCGTTAGGGTTCATTTGGTTGCATTTGTACGCTCTCAGAAAAAAACATAAAAGTGGGTGGAATTCTGTAGGGGGCACTGTTTCACCAGTACACACACTGCACCACTCACACCATTTTTTCCCCCTTTCTTTTTTTTAAAGCTACAGTGAAATCACAACGAGACAACAAGGATTAGAATGACAAATGGGCCCAGTTATTCATACCGACGGTGAGAATTTAGACTGCAGTTTCACGTCTTGTCATGCTCATGGAAGCATACAGATATGAGGCCTCGCTCTGAAAGGCTGCGTCACAGTGTAATCCAGTTATAGCCTCGCTCGGCAGGCGCGACATTTCAATGTGGTCACAGTTAAAGCTCAAATGTTTTTTTTATGCCCAATATATATACACATACACATATACTGGCTTTCATAGTAAGTGCTCAGTGCGTTCATGATATCAGATCTACAAGGTCTGAAAACACCCATTACCATTTACTCTTGCCCCTCCGACATGCTCTCTTGCCCCCCCAAATGGGACATGTTACATCCACCCCTAAAATAATAAATAAAGGTGAAAATGCTGTGCAAATTTGTTCAGCGCACACATTTTCACATCTTTGCTTCTGCAGGCTGTGGAGTCTCTGGAACAACATACCGTATTTTCACAAGGAGCTCGGTGGCCACTTACAAAAATGAATAATTTCCCAAATACTTAGCCCCGGTTGTGAATGGACAAATGCAGCATTATATTTCTGGTTGTCCTTAGTTGAAAATGTTTGAGAACCACTGACATAATAGAATCATGAGTTTTTTTTCCAGAAAACTGTTGAGATTTAAAAGGCATTTCGTAGAATCGGTTCTCAGGGTCTAAAAGTTAACTGTGGTCTTTTGCTTTTACCGAGCAAAAAAATTGCGAAGGAAACATCCAATCACTTAACGCAGCAGTAAAAAAGCAATTTCAACTTTGACCCCCGTGCCACAAATCTATCTGGAGAACACATCATTTATTTCTGGAACGATCTCATGCAAAGGGCAGGTCACACATGATCTCAGTGTATACATAGTCATGTAACGCTGTAATTGGCTTATATGGAATTTATGGTAGCATGTGGGCCCTATTTGATGTAGGCCTACCGTTTTAGTCCATACAGGATATCATCAACGCCCAAACAATTACTAATTCAATGTCACGGTCTGCATATTTGTCTGAGGTAATATATGTCACTGTTCATAATGCCGACTCTCCGAGCTCAAGCCTTTAAGGGGAATTCCACCCATTTTCAGCATTTTATGTCATTAGTATACCTTGTTCCACAGATGTGTGGAAATAGTAAAACGTTCCCACATTCTGTTTCGTAGAAATGGTGGTATGAAAAAAAAAAAAAAAGATTAACATGGTCCATATCACTGCGCCCAAAAGGTATTTCCTTGTGATAGGCGGTCAAAATCACAGGTGTTATGGCGGCACACATGTGTACACCAAAATTTGGTGCGCGGAGAAGTAGCCTACAATGCTATTCCAATGGGAACTTCTGGCAGTCTTCGGGGTGCTTCAAAACGCCACTGAGCAACTTGTATTGAAATTAACAGCAAGGGGGCGGGGCTATCGCTCCAGTCCGCTCTCAATATTTTATTGCTCTATGGGTTTTCTTTAGACCTCCATTTCTTGGGAACAAAGAATGGGGGAACTTTTTTTGTCATGTCCACCCAGTGCCTCTAAGGTACTGTATACTAATGACATATTAGAATGTTGAAAATGGGTGGACTTACTTACCATACCTTACTATACCTTACTATACCTCACTATGCCTTGCTATAATTTACTATACCTTTAACTTCAGAACTATCCATTTGACTCCTTTGCACGTGTTGGGACCCCAGGAGTTGCATGGTGCCTCCTTTGGTGTGTTTAGGTCTTAACACTCTGCGCACGTCCCTGCAGCACATCCACACTGTGTGACTAAGTGCCTCCTGGGCCGCGGGGCCTCGGCTGTACGCAGCAGGACTGATATGCTGTCCTCCCGCTGTAATGAAAACAGCCGGGCCAGCGGGTGCAACGGCAGAAAGGATGGACCGGTAAAGGCATACGGACGGATGTCTGTGACCTCTAGCTGTGAAAAGACCTGGCGAAGGGATGGAGCTCATCTGCACCATGGTGACGCTTCGAAAACAGCAATGGATGGAGCTTTGTGGATGGCAATATGTTGTTTGGAAGAAGTTAGCATGCAAGGGAAAACGCACCTGTATAACCGGCCATACAGTGGGGGCAGTGTGTTAGTACATACCGGTAGATTGCACAAGTAAAGAGCAGCTTAAGCAACTGACTAGCAGACTAAGGCCGTCTTTACACGGAAACGAGCTTTATTAGAAACGTTATCATTTATAGCCGTTTGTGGGGGTCCATTCAGACGAAGACTAGGAGGAAGTAGAACGGAACTTGTTCTACGCATGTGTGGCCGCCCTATATGGCAGTGCGGTCACACCGTCATGCGCCACCTAGCGACCGGGCATGCACATAACAGCGTTTACAGCCAGATTGCGTCTTCATCTAAAGAGGCTCTTTGCCGTTTTCGACGGTGACCGTCTCTGTGTAAAAGGGGCCTAAAGGGCTTTACAGATGGCGAGTAACAACTCGCGCAAATCTAGTTAATTTTCAACGGGACAAGGCGGTTTGTGCTCCAAAAACAGCGTGTGATGAAGAGAGCGTGTGACGCCGGCGTTATTGCGCGATTCTCGTCTATCAGCACTGAGTCCGTCCGTCCGTCCGTCCGTCCGTCTGTCTGTCTGTCTGTCTGTCTGTCTATTCTTTTGCTGCATATGTCTTTGTCGAAACACAGTATTTTCAATCGCCCCTGCCTAGGGAACACATGCAAGGGCCAAACAATTTTTTGTGCTTTGTTTTGTTTTTGTTTTGTTTGTTTATTTTTCTTTGTTGTTTTTGTGGAAGCACAGTGATCGTTTAGGGGAATCTATCGGAAACAAGACAAATATTAAAGCGATTAAGGAAAAGCTATTAACCCCGGTGAGCCCCTGGGGTTAAAAAAAAAAAAAGTTTCAGTTTGAGCTTCAGGAGAAAAGCCTTTCGTCCAATCAGGATGAGAGGGGGGCCTTCCTCCAAACAGGATTGAGGGTTGGGTGGGCCTTGATGTGACATCTTGTGGGTTTTTCCCAATCACCCAAATCACTGGCTTTCCCTTTAAACCTTTTTTGGCAGCGAGGGCAGTTTTTGGTTAAAATATTCTCGGCAAGTTAAACAAGTTTTTTAAATGAAAGCAACAACCGGCACGAGCAATCAGCAGCGCCACAGGCCTAGAGAGAGAAATATCTGTGGAAGATTACCCAGGGATCAAGAGGCTCCTCTGCCTCACGCGACTGAACAACAAACAACACTCACTCCCCCTTTCGCCCTTCCCATGGAGGACTGTCTGACCCCCTACGGGACGACTGCTGCAGCAAACACCCCCAGCCCCTTATTTCCCCTTCCTCATGGACCCCCAGTGGAAGGCCCTTATGGACCACTCTGACCCAGAAGAGCTTAAATAATGTTAACATTAGTCCATTTATACCTGGAAACAACAACACATCTCTGTTACCTCATGATAATATGTGTAAAGATATTAGCCTAAATAAATAAGCAAACAAACAAATGAATTTGGCATTTAGATGATCTCGAAAAAACACATTTCCAGGGGCCATTTATGTCTGTAATCAGGGCTAAAATATTTTTGGGGCAAAAGTAAACCTATGTTTTTTTGGACTTGTCATTTACTTTTATAGATACAATTAGGCATTGTAAATAATCTTTCTCAATGTGTTATACTTGTTTTAATAGCGTGTCTGTGTGTGTTGCGCAGGTGCACGCAAATACGTGCACCTGCGCAACACACACACTTCTTTGCCTTCGTGAACTATTAAGAGAACATTTTTCAATAGTTTAAATGGCCAGTCTACACGCTCACAATGTGTCAATAGATTGGTGTTGAACTATTCCAAAAAAAACTTTTCAAAATAGTAAAAAAAAAAATGATAAGGGGTTTAGGATAAGGGGTTTAGAGGAATGTTTTTATTTTAGCAAAAAAAAAAAAAGATAAAGTGTCCCTCTAATGGGTTTGAAACCGCTACATCCACACACACACATTATTGTCTCATAATTGCAGCATTTGTGGTATAAAACAATGCGATTGGTATAATCACGTTGTCTCGTGATTGCAGCGTCCGCGGTGCAAAACAAAGCGATTGGTATAATCATGCTGTCTGATGGTTGCAGTGCGATTGGTATAAACCCAAGGACACATTGTGTCGGCATGCCAGGGGCGGATGTGACATGTCCCATTTGGGGGGCAAGAGAACATGTCGGAGGGGCAAGAGAAAATGGTAAGGGGCCGGCTTCATCGCCCGTGACGCTTCGCACCACAGGCGATGAAGCCGTTCCCATACCATTTTCGGTTACAGGACTTTTATTAGTCAAGTAAAGCATCAATAATATCTGCTGAAGTTGCAAAAGAGCATGCATAAAGCTAAAGGTCTGACTCAGAGAGTTTTCTGTTTTCAATGATGAAATGCTGTTGGTTTAGTGGTGCCAAAATTGTAGTTAGTAGCAGTAGTAGTGTTTCAAATCATTTTAATAAGCACTTTAATTTGAAATATCTTGGGTTGGTTTGCATGCCATCGTGTTTGGTGGGGCAGACTGGGCATTTAGGGGTCTATCCATGATCTATCCATGACCATGCATAGATCCGCCCCTGCGGCATGCTCCTATGTGACTAAATAAACAGTGACGTGCACCGGCTTTTACGGGATGAGATTTTACGAAATCAGATGCTGCATGTTGTTGTTGCTGATGCAGATTAGCTGTACGCCGTGATAATCATCGTCTGTTTGTTCATTTTTCTGTTTGTATTCATGTAGCAGGATCGGGGCATCTGCATGATGATGCATAATGTTGTTATTATGTATTGTCGGTGCAGAAGAGAGCATGCTATTTTGATGGTTTGCCTCTTGTACCGACAACATCAACACAGCATGGCGTTGTGGACAAAATCTTACCCAACGATTACAATTAGCATGAGAGGCTAAATGTCGTTGATGGCTCTGCGGCCCAAATGCCGAATACATAGTTGTTTTAGGTGGTTCTAATCCGATCACGTTCGTTTTTTCTGAGTTTTCCAATGGCACACTTTCTGTTCAACTACTACCAGTAGGCTACTAGTCTTTGGGGCGGCTGTGGCTCAGGAGGTAGAACAGGTCGTCCAATGACCCGTGGGTCTGCGGTCTAAATCCCGGCTCCTCCTGTCTACGTGTCGAAGTGTCCTTGAGTAATTGCCTCCAATGAGTTGGTCGGTGTGAGCTGGCCACCACTGGTGTGTGAATGTGGGGGGCGCTGGTGTCGTGGAGGACGCTGGTGTCGACTGTTCACCGCTCTACTTCCCAATGTATGTATGAATGAATGGACCATTGTAAAGCGCTTTGAGCACTTGGAAAAGCGCTATAAAGATGCAATCCAATATTAAAACTAACCTCCACATCACAAAAACTATACCTAAACCTAAACTCAACATCACAATAAGTATACTTATACCTAACCTCAACATCACAAAAACTATACCTAAACCTAACCTCAAGATCACAAAAACTATGCCTATACCTAACCTCAAAATCACACAAACTATGCCTAAACCTAACTCCAGTGTCACAACGCCCCCCCCCCCTTGACGAACCATCGACATCAAGGCTCTCTTGGGTTGATCTCCATCAGCAGCATGATGAAGTGTTTGTGTGTGTGTGTCTATGTGTGCTCGCACGTCTCGCGGCGGCGATCGCCTTGACGGATTTCTTCGCGTTCACTCTGAATTGATTACGCCGATTGAATTACAGTTCAATTTAACCAAATGGCTTTCATGATTTGATTTTGAGTCATGCGTGTGTCGGGCCGCCAGAAATATCTGCGGGTATGCGCCGGCACGACACGTGCACGGCCCGCGCACGTGTGTTTAAAGGAAATGGCCCCTATACCGTAGCCATTAAAACGCGTGATTGATCGATGGGGGCTCTCCCTGGATGCGACCCGTAAGTGGTCCATCCTGTTGCCTCCGTGTATCAGGCATATAGGAGCGCACGTGTGTGCACGTGTGAGTGCGTGCGTGTACGCGAGAAGGAGAGAGTTGAGAGAGGTCGAGCGCTGATTACTTGGCTGGTTTGCTCAACAGAAATGAAAGCACTTTCTCTGGTATATTTATGTCCTTCTCCACTGCGAGCCACGCAGAGGCTGTATAATTCCCTTCATGCGAGGCAGAGCTCCTCCATACACAACCCGAGAGATGAGGAGAGAGACGCACAAAGAAAACGTGACAACACATTGGAGTCGCTGGCTACACAAAGACGAGACTAAAACCGGTACAGACACTCTGGGCAAAAAGAGCCTTTTGTGTACGTATAATGCCTATTAAGTTCGCCATAGTCTATAATCGGGAGAGTTTTGCATGCCGGTGAAAAGCTTTTTTCCCCGTGTCTCTCTCTCTCTCTCTCTCTCAGCTGAACATAATAACACGACTACACACGCAGCCTGTTTGCCCTCCTTCATGCCGTGTGTGTGTAAGCTACTGTGTGTGTGTGTGTTTATTGTGTGTGTGTTTGTGTGTCCTTTTCGTGTGTATTGTGAGGAGGGGGTTGGAGGAAGGGTTGCCCCAGGCACTGCCTGTTCCGGTGCACCATCTGGTACGATTGGATTTTGGCGTCCGTTCTATCTGTGTCCTCCTAGCATCTCTCTCTCTCTCTCTCTCTCTCTCTCTCTCTCTCTCTCTCTCTCTCTCTCTCTCTCTCTCTCTCTCTCTCTCTCTCTCTCTCTCTCTCTCTGTGTGTGTTGTTCCTTTCGATCCTTAATGTCAGGTGTTATTGCGATGGAACAGTGTCACCGTGTCTCGTACCTTCTCTGATGTTCCCACGTTGTCCCCGGCCTGCCCTTTAAAGGGATAACAACATGAAATTCAACTTTTTAATTATTTTTTTATGGTCCCATGTGTGTTTTCTAACCCCAAAAATTGTTTCAAAGAGGGGTGCCGTGATATTTGTGATTTTTTTTCCCCCAATGTTGTACATGTTTAAGAGGTGACAGTATGTAAATAGAGCCCTTGGTGTGTTTTTTATGTGCAATGATGTCTTCCCTTTGTATTTAGGGCTTTCTGGGGGCTGAACCTTTCCAGTTAAACGTGCCAATGAAAAAAACTTCAATATAGTGACATCACCTGTTCAGCCCCTCCCCTAACTCCTCCCCCTTTATCATACAACTAAAGCTGTGGGTGTGGCTTCAGTTCAGCTGGATCTCTACCCATCACCACCCACCAGGCAAACCAGGCATACTTAATGAACTGGTAGGGTGGAATCATAAAAATGACAGTTTAACAAACACTGTACACTTTTTGGACTTTTCATATAACATTAATACCTGATGATCATGCTCAGCCAGTTTCCCAGGGCAGTTTTGTCTTTGGCACGCAACACGCATCCATTCACTTCCTGGTTTGTGGCCCTACAAATGTTTATAACATTCGAAGTCTATGCCTCCTCCTTGCGGATTGATCATAAAGCCAAAGTGCTCTCCAAATGTATGACTTCATCTTGCATCTTGTTTTTAGAATATTAACACTTTCGCTATGTCAGTAGCACTACTTTAATATATTTAAGGTTTTTGTCTCCCTCATCTACCTGTTTAGCGCTCTAGTGTCTTGATTCTGATAAATAAATAAATAAATAAATAAATAAATAAATAAATAAATAAATAAATAAATAAATAAATACATAAATACATAAATACATAAATACATAAATAAATAAATAAATAAATAAATAAATAAATAAATAATAATAGCAACTTCCCCCGGCACCATAAGGAACAATGACGTTTCACCCTGCCCTTTGATGATACGCCATGTTGGCCGTGGCCTCATGGCCTGTGTCTGCCCTGTCTCAGAGTTGGTCAGGGCAGATGCTCTTCCTAAAAGGCCTCTGCCCTGACCTCTTCGCCCGGTGACCCTTGAAAAGCGAACATGGCCAATTTTCCCCGTCCTTTCACGACTCGCTAGTTTTAGCGCCGGCTGGGCCCCGAACAGGCGTCATCCAGGGTGTGTGTGTGTGTGTGTGTGTGTGTGTGTGTGTGTGTGTGTGTGTGTGTGTGAGTGTGAGTGTGAGTGTGAGTGTGAGTGTGTCTGTGTCTGTGTCTGTGTCTGTGTCTGTGTCTGTGTCTGTGTCTGTGTCTGTGTCTGTGTCTGTGTCTGTGTGTGTGTGAGTGTGTGTGAGTGTGTGCATACAGATTTCTATAGCAAGTAAAGTATAGAACACAAGCAAACAAAAGACAAAAACAATGTATATTAATGCTTCATATCATTTTCTTAAATAGTGGTTTGAAACTAGAACGGTGACCAGAAGAGGCTTTTTGTGCTTTTTAGAATTACTTATTAATGATGGAGTGTGGTAGGTTTTGATATTTTTTCCAATTGTGTATAATTGAAGTACTGCCAAGAGGTGGCAGTACTTCATTAGACCTCTGGGTTTTATGTGCAGTGACGTCTTCCCTTTGTATTATTGACTACTAATAAAAGTCCTGGAACTGAAAATGCGGATGAACCCATACCATTTTCTCTTGCCCCTCCAACATGTTCTCTTGCCTCCACCAAATGGGACATGTTACATCCGCCCCTGGCGCACAGGGATTAAACTGTGAACCTTTACAGTAGCATTACAGCTACGTCCATATATCTACTGTGTGAAAAGTAAACAGGCCTACTTTAGCAACGGTATAATGCTTTTCTCTTTAATATTCTGTTCATCCATTGTGTTGACGCCATTGTGTGTGTTGTGTTGACGTTCTATCTGTGTCCTCCTAGCATCTCTCTCTCTCTCTCTCTCTCTCTCTCTCTCTCTCTCTCTCTCTCTCTCTCTCTCTCTCTCTCTCTCTCTCTCTCTGTGTGTGTTGTTCCTTTCGATCCTTAATGTCAGGTGTTATTGCGATGGAACAGTGTCACCATGTCTCGTACCTTCTCTGATGTTCTCACGTTGTCCCCGGCCTGCCCTTTAAAGGGATAACAACATGAAATTCAACTTTTTAATTATTTTTTTATGGTCCCATGTGTGTTTTCTAACCCCAAAAATTGTTTCAAAGAGGGGGTGCCGTGATATTTGTGATTTTTTTCCACCCAATGTTGTACATGTTTAAGAGGTGACAGTATGTAAATAGAGCCCTTGGTGTGTTTTTTATGTGCAATGATGTCTTCCCTTTGTATTTAGGGCTTTCTGGGGGCTGAACCTTTCCAGTTAAACGTGCCAATGAAAAAAACTTCAATATAGTGACATCACCTGTTCAGCCCCTCCCCTAACTCCTCCCCCTTTATCATACAACTAAAGCTGTGGGTGTGGCTTCAGTTCAGCTGGATCTCTACCCATCACCACCCACCAGGCAAACCAGGCATACTTAATGAACTGGTAGGGTGGAATCATAAAAATGACAGTTTAACAAACACTGTACACTTTTTGGACTTTTCATATAACATTAATACCTGATGATCATGCTCAGCCAGTTTCCCAGGGCAGTTTTGTCTTTGGCACGCAACACGCATCCATTCACTTCCTGGTTTGTGGCCCTACAAATGTTTATAACATTCGAAGTCTATGCCTCCTCCTTGCGGATTGATCATAAAGCCAAAGTGCTCTCCAAATGTATGACTTCATCTTGCATCTTGTTTTTAGAATATTAACACTTTCGCTATGTCAGTAGCACTACTTTAATATATTTAAGGTTTTTGTCTCCCTCATCTACCTGTTTAGCGCTCTAGTGTCTTGATTCTGATAAATAAATAAATGAATGAATAAATAAATAAATAAATAAATAAATAAATAAATAAATAAATAAATAAATAAATAAATAAATAAATAAATAAATAAATAAATAAATAAATAAATAAATAAATAAATAAATAAATAATAATAGCAACTTCCCCCGGCACCATAAGGAACAATGACGTTTCACCCTGCCCTTTGATGATACGCCATGTTGGCCGTGGCCTCATGGCCTGTGTCTGCCCTGTCTCAGAGTTGGTCAGGGCAGATGCTCTTCCTAAAAGGCCTCTGCCCTGACCTCTTCGCCCGGTGACCCTTGAAAAGCGAACATGGCCAATTTTCCCTGTCCTTTCACGACTCGCTAGTTTTAGCGCCGGCTGGGCCCCGAACAGGCGTCATCCAGGGTGTGTGTGTGTGTGTGTGTGTGTGTGTGTGTGTGTGTGTGTGTGAGTGTGAGTGTGAGTGTGAGTGTGAGTGTGAGTGTGAGTGTGAGTGTGTCTGTGTCTGTGTCTGTGTCTGTGTCTGTGTCTGTGTCTGTGTCTGTGTCTGTGTCTCTGTGTGTGTGTGTGTGTGTGTGTGTGTGTGTGTGTGTGAGTGTGTGAGTGTGTGCATACAGATTTCTATAGCAAGTAAAGTATAGAACACAAGCAAACAAAAGACAAAAACAATGTATATTAATGCTTCATATCATTTTCTTAAATAGTGGTTTGAAACTAGAACGGTGACCAGAAGAGGCTTTTTGTGCTTTTTAGAATTACTTATTAATGATGGAGTGTGGTAGGTTTTGATATTTTTTCCAATTGTGTATAATTGAAGTACTGCCAAGAGGTGGCAGTACTTCATTAGACCTCTGGGTTTTATGTGCAGTGACGTCTTCCCTTTGTATTATTGACTACTAATAAAAGTCCTGGAACTGAAAATGCGGATGAACCCATACCATTTTCTCTTGCCCCTCCAACATGTTCTCTTGCCTCCACCAAATGGGACATGTTACATCCGCCCCTGGCGCACAGGGATTAAACTGTGAACCTTTACAGTAGCATTACAGCTACGTCCATATATCTACTGTGTGAAAAGTAAACAGGCCTACTTTAGCAACGGTATAATGCTTTTCTCTTTAATATTCTGTTCATCCATTGTGTTTACTGTCCAACTGGCTGCATAGACAGAGTGTCAGGCAGTCTGTCCATGAATGATAATCCATGTAGCCCGCAGCAGCATGCGTGTTTACAACCAACCAAACCAGCGCCCGGCCGCCATTGATTTGGTTAACTTTCCATTGATGTCACATCATAAAAGGCTTTTTTTCCTGTTCCTCGTAACTCTCCCCTGGGCTCCTGCCTGGGTGCGGGAGAATTTACGACGCTGTATATAGGCTAATTTAAATCTTGTGTGATATATGGAGTCTGTGAAGTCAAACCAGCATTGGCGGCCTTTTTTATACGGTTGTGTTTCCACAAAAAAGAAAGGTACACTGACATAAACCCAAATGAAAACTGAGTTATGATGACTAAAACTATAACTATTGACGATTTCGTCATAAATGGAGGTGAACATAAGTGTTTGCGGGTGCAACCCACACGTTGGGTCACTCATTCCAAGTTGGGATGCATGCTGAAAATAGCTTATTTACCAGCACGCGTGGTCGGCTATTTTCAGCTAGTGTAAAACAGTCATTACGACAGCAACAAGGCCGTTAACCCATTGTAGATTCACGCTAGATTCTAGTTCACAGTAGATTCTAGTTCCTCTCAGTAGACTGTAGTTTCTGAAGTTAGATTCCAGTTTCTGACACTACATTCTAGTTCCTGACACTAGATTCTAGTTCCTGACACTAGATTCTAATTTCTGACACTAGATTCTAGTCCATGACACTAAATTCTAGTTTGTGACACTAAATTCTAGTCCCAGGCGCGAGATTCTATTTTTTTTCTGGAAAAATCTCTTTCTGTGTCAGTGATGCTTAAAATATTTTATAGGAAGGACCCCCAGAAATATCTATTATTTAGCTGCAGAACCTCATCTAAAAGCATGTTGTTCTAGGTGATCCCCCAGAAGCAAAGATTTGAGTTAAAAATGTTTGCTTCCGAAATAATGTATTCAAAGATTTGCACCACATTTTCACAATCTTTCAAAAATAGCAGAACTACAAGCTCATATCGCGCCACTCGGTGGCGCGATATGAGCTTGTAGATCTGCTATTTTTCAACAGCTAAAACACCAAAACGCGTTGAGTACACAATTCTTTTACCAAACGTACCAACGCCTCACTGCAGCGGGCGGACGCGGCGTACTGTACCAGCTAGAACCGGCGGGGTTGATGTGACACTGTAAAATGTCAGAGTGTCACAGCGAAAGTGAAACGTCACCTCCGTGGCCTTTGATGTTCCCACGCTGTCCCTGACATTATCGCGGTCCGGCGGTATCTCGGAGTTGATCAGCGTCGGATGTGACACCGTTTCACCCTGCATCTGCTCTCTCTGTCTCTCTCTCTCTCTCTCTCTCTCTCTCTCTCCGCACTCCATTATTCTTACTCTTACTCTTGTTGTTATTAGGGATGCACAATTATGAAACAATGGCCATATCCAATCTCTGATTACTTGCAGTGCCATATCTGCCGATTCCACAATGAAAACAAGCCTACATACTGTAGGTCAGGGGTCGGGGACCTTTTTGGCTGAGAGAGCCATGAACACCACATATTTTTAAATTAAATTCTGTGAGATCCATGCAATTTTTAAAACCAAGAATTTGTGTATTTTATGTAATTTCAACACTTTGAAAGTACAATAAGTCTGAGTTATTTGTTATAACATTGTTATGCTGTTGCTATTTCATCATTGCATATTAGACACTGCAGAACCTGCTCTATCCATAACAGCAAATTCCTCTGTCCATTCCTGCTGAAAAGTACAATACTCCTTGTCCTTTTTGTATCTTTTAGCCATCTTCTCAGAAGGGTTTCTTTTTAGTTAACATGATTAGTTTGTTGTATGGACACCGGCTACTATTTTTGACAGCAGAGCAAAATACACCAAACAGTGTCTGAGTCTGCCTCATCTGTGCTGCCTCTGCCATTGATAGATAAATAGATTGGATAGACAACAAGTGTATACTGACACTTTCCCATTGGAATTAAAACCGAACCAGCTTTCTAGTTGCCGGTGACCGGCGCCGCTTCGCATGCGCAAACGAGTCTAATGACACTTTTTTTTTAATCAATCAATCAATCAATCAATCAATCAATCAATCAATCAATCAATCAATCAATCAATCAATCAATCAATCAATCAATCAATCATCATATTTGATTTGTCTCTTGTCCTATAAACTAGAGGTACTATAGTACAATACTAAAAAAAATCATATTGAACTCACCAGATAAAATAATTTGCATTATTTTTTAGAACATTCTTCTTATTATTATTATTCTTACCCCTATAACCACCATTGTCTACAATAGCCGCCAATAAACAATATTAATCACTAGTTACACTCCATCCGGAAATTTGGCGCTTCAAATGAAAATCGCTGGCAGTATCAAACCGCTTTTTTTTTTTCATCAAGAAATGCTGGCCAAAAAAGTTATTAAACTGTAGGATTCCAACACACCGTTGCCAAATGTATAATCCACAACAAGCTATAGTCGCAACTGGCACAATAAATAGAACCTATAAGCTTATCACGAAAGAAAATCAAATCACAAAACTGAACAACAACAACAACTAAACATGAGAGGTTTTTGTTTTTGGTTGGGTCCTTGGAGGAATCATGATGACTCAGTTTAGTGGATGTGGACAGGATAAAGACAGCGTTTTTGTGATGATGATTTTAAGTGGCTCTGAGAGTAGCTTTTCTTTTTTTTTTTTTTACTACACTCCAGGCACTTTAGCTGCTTTATAAGTTCCACCTGAACGCAGCTCTCAAGGTTTGTTTTTCTTAAGTCTATAATTAGTGATAGCGTAGTGCCGGTTTACTTTCTGTGGAAAGAAAAAACATCTTTGCTCTCATGTTTATCTCATTATTTCTCCCTGGTAAGGAACACTTTGTCAATGTGTCATAAAACGCAGCTTTGGTTTGGTGGTGCACTGCAGCTGATATGCGCCGCATTCATTTCATCCGACTGCGCTAGTGGTTCCCAAAACTTTGCAGGTCAATAAAAGCCCTAAAGAGCCCCGAAACAAAGCGTGAAAACGAATCACCTCCTTTTTATGCGTGATATTTAGCCTCGGTTTTTAGTCGTAGCATAGTTTTCACTGAGTTTTCCATATTTAAAGTAGTCAACAAACATGTTTTGTCACAGTGTTATTCGACAAACTCAACCCCGATTCTTTTCATGCTGTGCGCTGCTAGCTTCACATAATATCCCATTGCTGCACAGTAAGTGGCTGTAGTGCTGTTATATTTATTTCGGATCGTTACAGGTGGGGCTTTCTTTCTTCCGCTTTTTTTTAACGTATTTTCTATATTTTGTCCCATTTCCTACTAAAATCTGTGATTCATCACATACCTATAACCTATGTCATCATAACTAATGTAACTAAATGGCACACATGGGGTTGTTCTTAATCGGGAGCAGGGCCTGCGTGCGCAGACTCCTAAATGAGTACAATTGTTTGTACGTTTACTTTATTTTTACCACCAAGTAGCCCCCAGAGGGGTGTATGTTGTACTGAGACTCTCACAAAAGCACTTTTGTGTTTCAAGCAATATCACACTTGAGCACGGGCGAGTTCCAAAAGCCAGCTCAGGCAGGCCTGCGATAATGAACACCCTTGAGTATAATATTGCGGTTGTACAACGTACAACACTTACTCTTAAAACTAAGATCCACCAATCAGATTGGTACAGCCTTTTGCAGGCTGTAATATTTCTTTAACTTAGCATTTTGCAATAAACTCAGTGAAACCAAACAGCCAACCTCATAAACACACTGCAGAGCTGCAGAGATATATTGTGATGCCAATTGATGAAAAGTACTGTAAGCTTTACGATGACAGTGACATAGTTTTTATTGCGCCGCATACCGTCGAACTTCTTAGACTGAACTCCTCTGCTAAACACCATAGAAGTAATTGAAAAGTATCATGCCGATCACGCCACATCAGTGACTGACGGAGTTGCTTTTACTGTATATTTAATAGTCATCACTTGTTATGATCGTTACCCACATAACCACATTAAAGTAAAGATGTTTTCAAGACGTGGAAGATCCAATCTGCTCCGTTTAAAGTGTATCGTGGTCCCTGAGAGGGTTCCAGGTGGTCCCCAGGCTAAATGATGGAAAGCTGATTAACCAGATGTAATGTAAGAATGTAAAAAAAAAGAAAGGTATATAATTATTAATTATTCGAATTATGATGTGATGTCATCATGACATGATGAAAGGGGCCCCCGATCCATTAACATGCTGCTGTTTTCTGCAAGACATTGCTCTATAAACCATGTCTCTGGTAAGCCAAACTGAACAACACATAACAAGCTATAATTTCCTGTGTTATTTCCTGTGAAAATGAAAAATTCCACAATCACTAACAGTCACATAGTGACAATTATGTTGACTAATAATAGACAAAGTACATGAAAACAGGGGAAAAAACACACACACACACACATATAATAATACAGCATAATAACACAGCATCCATACATACCCTACATAATGCACACACACACACACACACACACACACACACACACACACACACACACACACACACACACACACACACACACACACACACACACACACACACACACACACACACACACACACACACACACCACATACATATACAAACTCTAAAGTCTTTGCATTGTTGTCACGGTACCCTAAACCCCTACACACTCCCCGGGTTTCATTAGTAACAAGTTAAACAACAAAAGAAAAGTCTCATTCCCTTACACACCCACCCACCCACCACATGCTGGCCCCAGTCCTTTGGAGAGAAATAAAATACAACATAAATTGCAGTCACAGCAAGCGGGCCCTAGATAGCTTGCAAGTGGAATAGTCAAAAGCAAGATGTCGATTAAAATTCTGCACTCTCTCTAATGGCCATGATGCCAGCAGAAGTTTGGAAGATTTTTTTTTTTTTTGTTATTTTAATTAGTTCTCGACTCATTCTGATAGATGCTGCTATCATTGCAGGACAACTTGTTTTTTTTTCTTTATTTTTTATCAAGGTTTGCGCTTTAGGTTGTTGAGAAAATTTAAACGATGAGTGTTTATTTCCAGCAGGAGCGTTTTTGCCATTCGGCAGACTACGCAGTTGCCTGGGGCGCCATGAGGTGTGTGTGTGTGTGTGTGTGTGTGTGTGTGTGTGTGTGTGTGTGTGTGTGTGTGTGTGTGTGTGTGTGTGTGTGTGTGTGTGTGTGTGTGTGTGTGTGTGCTTAAGTACCAGCATCTAAGGATACTATTATACAGCTTGGCTACAAATGCAAACTGCTGGTGTTTATTTTCGGAAGCCTTGGTAATGTCCACAAATCAGTGGTGAGGGGCCTGCAGATTGCAGGTGTTCCCAAACCCAGAGCTAAGGCACTGGCAAAATTCTGTTCAGTATCTGCAATAATTGGCAGTCGTCATATATGGAGAAGACGTGTGTGTGTGTGTGTGTGTGTGTGTGTGTGTGTGTGTGTGTGTGTGTGTGTGTGTGTGTGTGTGTGTGTGTGTGTGTGTGTGTGTGTGTGTGTGTGTGTGTGTGTGTGTGTTTATGGTTTGGGTTCCTCGTGTATGTAATTGTAATATGTGTATATGTCATGATTTAGCAGTTAGCCCAGTGTCTCTGATGTCATTGACATTCACTCTTGGACTACAATTCCCATAAAGCTCCCCATGTGGATAGGGGAGGGCTGACGTCTTACTGAGACAAAATGTAGTTCAAGAAGTGGTGTCAATGGCATCAGAGACATGTATATTTTAATTTTGTGTCATTAATATGCAATGATTGATTGGTCGGTTGGTTGATTGATTGGTTGATTAACGGCTTAGAAAAGAGCACGGGAAAGTGCTTCTTAGACCATGCACTGAACTACCAGTCTGTTTCATTCAATTAATGTTTAATGATCTTGAGAACTTAAATTGTGCTCATTTGGGGACGCATTAACACGGTTCGTACCAGATGGTCAAAAAATATTCACTTTTTACAAACAAGGATTTGGAAGTTGTCCAGAAGGCTAATTGTGAGAGGAAGGCAAAAAAAATGATATGTTCTGGTGTGATAATGAAATGAAGCTGTAAAACTAAATCTCAAAAACGGCATTAATTATCACAGTAAATATTTCATAGCGCAGCGTTTTAATAAATGATGCAGCTAAGGCAACTTAATACTCCTGCTTTGTGAACATTTTCCTGATATTGCTTAAACCAGTGTTTTTTCATCCCTATTCATATCAGGCCCATTATTTAATTGGCATTTGAGCCACGGAACCACCAATTTGATGAGGTTATTAATATTATTTTGCCTCTCAGACCAAAGACTGTAGAATATCGTTGTTGTTGGATATTTTTTGTCCACATTTCCATGCTGTATTGATGTTGGTAACCATTAGGAGAGATGTGATTCCAAATGCAAATTTCAAGAGTATCATTGCCATGTAAACAAGTTGATAGGAATTTGTCTTGGTTCATGCTCAACATCTACAGGCATCATACAAGACAAAGACAAAGCCATAACTAGAAGACAACACAAACTGCAGCATAGGAAATTACATGTCGTTGTAAGTGCTGTGCATTCAGGGGCGGATGTAACATTTCACAATTGGGGGGCAGGAGAAAATGGTATGGGGGCGGCTTCATCGCCTGTGTCGCTTTGCGCCATTTTCAGTTACAGGACTTTTATTAACCAAGTAAGCATGAATAATGACAGCAGTTGTTGTTGAAGTTGCAACAGACACGCAACATGCATAAAGCTAAAGGTCTGACTCAGAGAGTTTTCTGTTTTCAATGATGAAATGCATTTGGTTTAGTGGTGACACAGCTGTAGTTAGTTAGTAGCAGTAGTAGTGTTTTAAATAATTTTAAATATAAGCACTTTGAAATATCTTGGGTTGTTTTGCATGCCATCGTGTTTGGTGGGGCAGACTGGGCATTTAGAGGGGCATTGCCCCCCATGCCTATGCCTAGATCCGCCCCTGTGTGCATTGCATATTGCTACATACAGTACATGCATCATTACTGAAACGACTCAGGTTTGAATGTCAAATAGCTACAGTACATGCTAAAAATAGCAAATAGCTACAGTACATACATCTCTAAAGTGAGATGTTGAGCAATTACTACTGTATATCCCGCACTTGATAGGAGGAGATTGAAGAGTGGTGTCCAGCAGGGACGGATCTAGAAGGGGGGCAGGGTGGGCAGAGCCCACCCAAATGTGCATCCTGCCCACCCAATGATATTAGTGCTTTTCATCAGTGGTCCGGAGACCACCAGTGGTCCTTGAGAGAGTTGTGGACAGTTGGTTAAACAGATGTAACTCTTTGAGAGCATAAACACGAAACCAAATGGAACCTTGCCGGTCCATTTGGTTTCATTTTTACACTCTCAAGAGTTAAAATATTCATCATGTGCATTAGCCCAAGTCTACACAACTAGAGATTGTAGAAGATTAATGGTCATTTTAATCTGTATGTTGGACTGTTTGGTTTCCCCAAATCCAGCCTGGAATTGTGGACAAAAGCAAAAGAAATCTTCAGTTTTGGATCTGTGGGGCTAAAATGTCAGTGGTCCGTGGCTCAAAGAGTGAATAAATTGAGGGCCCTGGTGTCAAAATGGTCGGTCTTCCTCTTACTTTTATCTTAAATTAAATTACGCAGACTTTAGTTCAGCCTTTAGTCTTGGCCCTCCACAATATTTTATGCATCTCATTTGGCCCCTTGGGAAAAATAATTCCTCACACCTCTGTGATAGGAGGAGATTGAAGAGTGCAGGGAGAGAGTTGTCAGCTGTGAAAGGAGTGAGTAAAGCGTAGGGAGGCTACATCCAATGATTTTAGATGCGTGTCGCACTACTCCTTTCGGTTTGGCCTTGTCCTGAGAGGTCGTGTGACCAAACCAGACAAGCAAGAACACTCGATAGCGGCCCTGGTCGAAGTGAGTCATCGCTGCGTTGGCTTCCTTTAAACTTCTACAGGCGTTAACAAAAATAACAATTCTTCTGCATCCTCTAAGGCAGATGTTTAACAATAATCTAAGTCATGCAAGCGTGAAATTAAACCAAATGGACCCGTAAAGGCCTGTAAATGCTTGGTACAGCTGAACTTTGATTCCATCAAGCTACATAATTGTTCATCATATTTGTGCAAACGGAAACTGTTTAAACATTAAATTAAAGTTTAGCCAGCGTCCCAGATCGCATTGTTCTCGGTTATCCTGCATTTCTTTTTGTTTCCCAGAGCATTGTCTCAGTAATATGATTACATTATTGTTTTTTTACAATAATATTTCCACAAACCATGCAATGCAGCAAAATGTAATTTAGGCAGTGGAGTGCCACAAAACGTGACCACATCTTGAGCTCCCAAATGACTTGCATTTGAACTCTCTTTTAGCACAAATAACTTTACTTCATTACTGAAGCCAACATGGCACAAATTATGATGAATGCATTCCGGTTATCTATGCAGATATATACGGACACGGCCGTTTAAGTTGTGCAGCATCAATCAGGCAATGCAATGCGGGACAGTGCCAGCTAGAGACAGAGTGGCTCTGCTCCATGGTTTTGTGATAGCTACACATTAAAAGGAGAATTTCAGACTAGAAGGCTTACCTTTATCTGTAGTTGTGACGACCGCGCTTGCGGTTGCAGCTATAGGTGCTTATGGTCAGGACTAGTGGCCTTGTGGTTAGAGTGTCCGCCCTGGAACTGGGAGGCCGGGGTTCGATTCCCGGTCGGGTCATACCAAAGACTGTAAAAATGGGACCCAATGCCTCCCTGCTTGGCACTCAGAATCAAAGGGATGGATTGGGGGTCAAATCCACTAATGATTCCCGAGCGCGGCGCACGCTGCAGCTCACCGCTCCAAGAGATGGGTCAAAAGTGGAGAACTAATTTCACTGCGGTAACGTGAGTAACTAATCTGACGACTTTAACTTTGACTTTGACTAGTGAGCAACGATATATGCAACCTGGTTGCTATGACTTATTTATGTGTCATAGGTTGGAGGGGTATAAGCCCTAAATTTAACCCTAGAAGCCCAGATTACTTTAAACTCAAACCACTAGTGAAAAATAGATCAACGAAAATCATGATAGGGATAAACCAAAACATAACAGCGTCCACAAAAAAACTAATCACATCTATCTAATCACATGTAGCAAATGCAATTTACATCATAGCTATAACATAAAAAATGCCAAGGAGATGTCGCTAATAGTAAAACATTTTATGGGACATGGAATTGGGGCAATGGAAGTGTGCGGATTAGAATCAAATCAAACATGGACAGAGGGAGAGAGGAAGTTTGCAGAAAAACAATGCATTTTAAAACTTAATGCAACATTTCCACAGGGTTTAAACCACTATGAAAGATAATTAAGATTAGTTATCTCAGACCTAGATAGACTCCCCTTCAACAAAGATGGTGAATGCAAACATTCTCTGGATTGTACTCATACATAATTATGTAGGATACAAAACACTGAAGTCTTATACCACAAACCTAAGCATAACCGCAAGCAGAGTAGTGACAAATTACTAACTCTATCTCTAACTCTAAGCCTAACTATAACCCTATCTCCAACCATAAGCTTAAACATAACCCTAGCTGTAACCCTAAGCCTAAACATAACCACAAGCACGGAGCAGTGCATGTTCACCAACCTGGTCGTCCCCCGAAGCCCAGGAGGTACTGGGCAAAGTTCCCCTGTGCCTTCCTGCCCTCACGCACTGCCTCCGCCCATCCGTCCCTCACCTAGAAGCTATAGTTCAAATGCGACCTGCAGAGACCTGGTAGTGTATGCGACCTGATTGTGACGTGGTCTCTTAGTCGCCGGGAGAGTTCGCCCTTCCTGCCACATTCAATACATTTCAATTCAGTTGAGGCCACTGAGGGCTTATGTTAGCGGGAATAGCCAATAATGGGCTTTTTGCACAAAATAACACTGAATGGACATTTCTGGGTAGAATGATGTTCTGGATAATTTCCAGTGTTGGTCAATATTACTTAGGAAAGTAACTTCTTTACTTACTCGTTATCCCTTAGACCAGGGGTGCCCAACCTTTTTTGACCGAAGATCTACTTTTCAGCAGCCAACCCCTCCGGGATCTACCAGTCCAATATCAACATTTCAAACCACACGCATCGTTGCCTCCCTGCAGTAACTTCACAACAACACAACACTACTTTGTTTTACCACTTTACTTTATGTCCATATAAGCATAAAGTACAACAAAACAGACTTGTCAAATATAGGCCTACAACAGTACAACATAAGTACAACAGACATGGACAAACACTGCCATTGCAAATGCATCACACACACAGACAAAAATCGCTCTTTTTTCTTTTCCATCCCATTTTTTTTCTTTCCCCCCACATCTCCCGAGATCTACTTGTGATCAGGCCGAGATCTACCAGTAGATCCCGATCTACTGGTTGGGCTCCCCTGCCTTAGACAAAGTAATATCATTACTTTACTTATTAATGGAATCGAAGAGTAATATATTACATATTACGAGCTCTTTTTAGAACTGAATCCATTCTTTGGAATAATACAGTAATAGTCTCCAATCCCACAAACTGCACCTGAAAACAAAGCCAACAAAATCTGACACTGTAAATGTCTTTCTTAGATGAAATAAATAAATAAATAAATAAATAAATAAATAAATAAATAAATAAATAAATAAATAAATAAATAAATAAATAAATAAATAAATAAATAAATAAATAAATAAATAAATAATAAAAGGAGCAGAGAGAAGCAAAACCAGATTTCGAAATTTGTCTCTTTAACTTTTTAAAGTTTTTCACAATTGTTTTCAAAGACAGTTGATGTCTTGTATTTAAAAATAAAATAACAAAAAAAAAGCAGCAAGCGATTTGTAGTGTACATAACGCAGGAGGCAGCGTGTAGACTGGATCTACAATCTAATGCACATCTCTGTTGTTACAGTATAGTAACAGTAAAAGTAGTATCGATACAAGCTATCAATAGTAATAGTATCGAGAGCTTGTAAATCTGTTCTATTTTTGCATGCAACAACAAGCTCATTTTAAACAAGTAACTTGGCGTTACTTGCAAAGCAATGCATTACTTATTACACATTTTTGCAGAGTAATCTCGTTACTTTACTTTTTGAAGCAAAAGTAATAACATTGCAGTAATATGTAATCTAAAATTTGTTACTGCCCAACACTGATAATTTCTACTGGTTCGCCATCTGAATCTCATGCAAGCCATTGTTGAGGAACACTAACAATTTATTATTCCTTTATTTAGCAAACGCAGACTTAAAAATCGAGAGTAATACATCAAATACATAAAAAAGGTCACCAGGAATCATACGTGAGCTATAGTTGAATGAAACTAACATCTGTTTAACAGGGGGATATCTAACTATAAACACAGTATTGCATATCTGACATCCAACAAGTGGTCCATCTGGGTAATGCACAGCATATACAAAGGTCGATAATGATATCCTTAATGACAACAAACAAACCAACAGGTGTTTTCTTCCGAACGCTCAGATGCAATGACAGACCGACCATCTGTTATATCCTGGAAAGACAACATGGATTTTTGCACGCCAAAAAAAAGACCAAAAAAACATAGGGTTTATTTTTGCTATACTCCTGCCCTTTTGGGACACTTTGGGACGGGTAGAAAGATTCTGTTGGTTGTGTGACTGTTCTACAGTACAGTAGCGCTATTAAGTGTTTGTACGGCACTTTAAAGTCAACCCTGCACCACACCGAATGGAGTTCCCTTGAGAAGCTATGATTGCAGTCCAAGATCCCTTGAGAAGCTATGAGTCAGCGCCGCCATAATAACATCGGCTTGGCCAGCAACCAACCAACCAACCAACCGACAGTTATACAGCCTTTCCCGGGGATTTATTAGGGTTGGACTGAAGCGCCTCTCTGCTCCAATTCATTTTAAAACAGAATATGCTGAAGAGTCTGGAATATTGTCTTATGTGATTGTAAAGTTAGGTTAAAGGGATTGTGACATTAAAAATAGTATTAAAAAAAGTTTTTTAGGTTTCCTGAGCTCAATTGCACCCAAAAGAATTCAACTTTTCACCTTCGGTAGACTTTTTGTGGCCTGTTTTTGTTTTTATTTTTTCCTGGCTCAAACAAGTCCTGCCGTTTGCAGGAGGGGCGTAAGCAGTGTTGCCAACTACCAACATCCAAAATGCACTAGTGGTACTTCCAAAATGCAATAGAATGCGCTAGAGCAGTGCAGGGCCCACTGTTTATTCTGCATTTTAGCCACAGGGGACCATCAATTGATGTTGAGTTTAGCTTCTCTGACTAATTTAGGAGAAATAAGTGGCAAAATGTTGGTCAAAATAGCAATTCTTCCACATTTTGAAAATGTGTAGATTCTTGAAAATTAGGTAATTCAGATGGTTAAAAATTATTAAACTCTTGAGTGTAAAATGAAACCAAACAGACCTGAAAGGGTCCGTTTGGTTTCATTTTACGATCTCAAGAGTTACAGATCTAAAAGGGTCCATTTGGTTACCAATGATCCTTTCTAGGAAGGAAGGAGGACTCTATCATAGAGGAGCAATTGTGAAAAACGAGGGTTTTTATCTCTGGCGCCTGTCAACCAATTTTGCCCCAACTCACAATCAAAAAATGCACCAGATTTTCCGCCAGGTGTTTTTCACTAATTTTGGCGCTAGGGAGGTCTGGAAAAAAGCTAAATGTAGCGGAAAATGTGCCAAGTTGGCAACACTGGGCGTAAGCAATGCTCGACTGCAATGGCCGTCACAATGGTTTTATAACCAGTTTTATAACAGTTGTGACTGTTTAACATAACAGTCGCAACGGTTTACATAATGATTGAGGGTTAAGATTAAGTTTAGGCATAGGTTCTACTGAGATTATGTGTAGGGTTATGGGCTAGGGTTAGGTTTAGTAGGGAAAATAGTCAGCTGTTATGCAAAGGTCCGTGACTGACATGCAAAACGGGTGCGACGGTTATAAAACCGTCACGACAGTTGAGGATTGCTTTTGCTGCCTCTCGTCATTTGTGATTACAGCCTACAAATACCATTATATTATGTCAGGGATTGACCAGCAGATGTCACTGTTTCCACTGTTTTCCCTGGCTTCATTGCAGCTCAAAAGCCTTCCAAACCCCACAGAAAACTCCAGACCAGCAAAAGTCAGAGTTCAGGTTTTGTGGGTGTAGTTGAGCTCATAAAATCAAAAAGCAAGACAAGAAAATAATAGTAAATGAAAATCAAGGGCACGGAATCGCTTAAATACGTGTTTGTTTTAATCTGTATTTTGTATCCTTTTTTTGATGGGGCTACGTTACGAACAGATCAGCGGCGTTGCGGCAACGAGACACATTTCACCACGGCTCGCCTCGTTTGTTAAAATGCCCAACGTTTATTTAAAAAAAAGATAACTTGAGAATGTTAAAACAGTGACAGCCCCTACCCCACCCCCATCCCTAGCGGATACAAGATACGGTACCTGAAATATTGGGGCGGCTGCAGTTATGTGATGACTCATGCGAATTTGCCAAACGGCCGTGCAGCCGACACCATGGGACTGTAAAAAAAAAAGAGGATGGTGGGGAGGAGAGACGATGCGGACAACCTGACAGAGTTGGACGGAGGAGGATCCAGCTAGTCGTTGTAATGCTCATCACAGGCATACATGCCTTCTTCTTCTTTCACCATGGCACACACACGTTCACATCCGTCTTGTACAGTATGTATGCGCTACGGTACGGTCACAGCCCACGAAATATATTATGCACGGCGTGTTTCCAGCGCCAGTGCCCGGGAGTAGTGTGTGTGTGTGTGTGTGTGTGTGTGTGTGTGTGTGTGTGTGTGTGTGTGTGTGTGTGTGTGTGTGTGTGTGTGTGTGTGCGCGTGTGTGTGTGTGTGTGTGTGTGTGTGTGTTGTGTGTGTGTGTGTGTGTGTGTGTGTGTGTGTGTGTGTGTGTGTGTGTGTGTGTGTGTGTGTGTGTGTGTGTGTGTGTGTGTGTGTGTGTGTGTGTGTGCGTGCATGCCTGCGGGAGCAGCCAGCGTACCTGCAGTGATAAGACTTTAACCGTGGGGCAGGCGGCGGGGGGGGGGGGGGGGGGGGGGGGGGCGGGAGAGGGGTAGCGAGAGAGAGAGATGAGCCGATCCAGGAATCCTATTCTCTCCCTCCCCCCGGGGGAGGGGTTGAGGAGGATAAACTTATTCAGTATTCCGGCAATGTTTGATCCTGACCTTACTGTTGCACGTCCTTGGCGCATGCAGAGCGCAGCAAATGCCTTTCTTTCTTTCCTTTTTTTTTTTCTTTTTTTTTTTTTTTTGGGGGGGGGGGAGGCCTCTCGCTCCAGTCCATTTTAATGCCGCCTTTTTTTTCATTCTCCAAGCGCTTATAGCTGACGCTAAGCCTAGCGGGGGGTGTGTGTGTGTGTGTGGGGGGGGGGTGGCGGTTACCAGGGCGGGGAGCTCAGACAAGAGCGTGCGTTTTGATTGTTACATGGGTTATACATGATTGAATTAATTCCTGTCGGGAAAGTTGACACTTAATGGATTACGACGGTCGGAAATGTTGTAAAAGAAAAAGTAAAAAAGAAAAAAAGTACTGTACGAGATTATGATCGTTTAAAGACGTTCGTAAGCTGTTCTTTTTTTTTTTCTTCCTCAAGGGAATGTGTCTGAGAGTAACCTTGTTGCTGCCTTTACTGGCACTATAAAGCTTTGTAAAATGAGGTCCCCTGCACACGCAAGAACAGGAACACGTGTTACCGTCCAATGATATGATGCTATGATGTGCACTATACAGTATAAACAGCGTGCGGGTCACAGCGCGGATTAGAAGTGACATGACATGTCTTCAGGGAATGAAGGATTCAAACATAGCGGTCTTTCCAACATTAATGGATTGCTTTTGTCATGTTTGTCATGCTCTTCTACAAAGACTCCTTTATGTTTATTTTGTAGTAATGTACAGCATGAACACCGACAGGCCAGCTTTAATTATTATACATCCCTAATAGCACAACATAAACATTTTCACTGCTAAAGGGAACTCCCCTCCACAGGACTCTTGGCATGAATCAATACAGTTGACACCACTAACTTCCAAAGTTCCAAAAACCTGAACCATTCCTTTAAAACAGGTGGCATATTGCACACATAAATAGCTCATAATCTTCTGGCATTCATCCTAATAGATAAACATTTGAGGAAATGTTGTGAGCTTATACTGTCGGCTGACCCTAAGCCTACCCCCATTAGTCTTTTTTGTATTTCTCACACTCAACTTTACTTCATTCTCTAGAATGGTTACGTCCTGATCCAACGTAAGCAAGAATCATAGACAGATTCTCAGAGTTGATGTTCTTAAACACATTTTAAATGTGATATATATTATGACTAGCATCTTTGTCACATAACCCACTCCCTGAAATTTGACCCACAAAGCCTGTTCTAAATCGAAAGGTGATAAGGGTATCTTGTTTTTGTGGAAAAGGCAAATTCAAAAGTTCGAAAATCAATAACTCCTCGCCCCATATTGCAAAAAAGTTTTTCAAAACAGTAAAAACGAAATAAGGGATTTGGGATAAGGGGTTCAGCATGTAACGAAAATGGAGCCCCATATCTCTATTTTGTGAATAAAAGCTTCATTGTGGAAAAGGCTTAAATTGTGATACCCGCAGTGATCTGCAGGGAAACTACCCAGTATTGCTTCAAGGAACAGTGCTGTGGCTGAGCTTCTCACAATAGGCATTTTCAGAACGGTACCCCTTACTGGAAGTATGGGTTACCATGGTGACGTGTCTATGCAGCGTGTGTCAAACAGGCGTTGTGGACATTACGTTTAAGTGTAGTTTCTGCCGTAGTAGGAACGGCTGCTACGGCAAGCAGGATTATCTATCGAGCACGGATCAACTTCCTCTTGCTGTAGTAGAGACATCGCCGTCCTATGGCTTAAAGTCCCTAATATCTCTAAGGGAGATACCTGCCACCTGTCTGAGAAAACTAATTTCGGCCTAAATTTCGACCTTATTCTTCCGGCAAAAACAACCTAAATGAAAATTCAGTCGTGCAGTGGGATTAATTGTCCCTGTTTAAAAACAAATAAATAAATAAAATTATAATTCATGTCTTTGCACAAAGATTGCATGTGAACCCCAACCGCAACAAGCCATTTTTTACTTTTCTACGACATCTAACTTTCCACATAATGGTGTCATCCTATAATTTCGGGCAGACAAATTGATGTCTGTCGTGAAATAATTGTCCTAGATTTGAGACGGAGTGTTCTGTGTGTTCGTATAGTCTCCAAAAAGGAAGAAAGTTTGATAGCGTGGTTTGAAGCTTGCACGTCGGCGGGACGCACGATATGCATAAAGGAATGCGGAGTATAGGCGCGGCCGCTTGCGCGTGGGTACATTTATAGAATCTTACCCTGGTTATCGCTTGAAAAAGCGCTGCACGCGGCGTTGCCCCACTTGAGCCTCGTCCATAAATCTTATGCCGTCGCTTGTTTATTTATTTATTCGTTCATTTATTTATTTACCCGCGTAGTTATTTATTTCTCTGACACCCGGCCGCTATAATGAATGCAATCAGCTGACGTCCAGGGGACGCGCGCCGACCGAAAATAACACTCCATCACGCATGCCAACGACCACGCATACGCCCCAGACTCAGGATGAAAAGAAAAAACCCCAAGAGGGGTCTGGTGTTACGCACAAATCACTCCCTCACTGTCGCTCCGGTTCCAGTTGTGTCAGAACGGTGAAACCCGCGTTCCCGAGTTCTAAAGTATCTTTTTCAGGACTTGAAGAAAACCTATTGTACCCTGTTATATTTTCAATACAAAAGCAATGCAATGTTGTGATATATAATTATTAATATACATATTCATATATAGTCATATTATACAGTACATGTCATCTCTCTAAATTGCCTACATTGCACCATTTCATAGTACTATTATATTGGATTTATTATTCCAGGCTATTTCACTTGATTGTTTTCCTTTCCATTGCGTGTCATATACAGCCGTTTGGCGGTATTGTTCCGCCGAGCGGAATTAAGTCAGCTAATTACACACGATCATTAATAATAGCCACTGTTGAGTGAATAAATTAACAACCACGCACAGTATATGTTTTATGTGCAGCTTTTGAATTGAATAGAACACATGATGTGTGGGTGTTATAAATAATTATCTGTACAGGCTGTGTTCTGATGCTCTCTCTCTCTCTCTCTCTCTCTCTCTCTCTCTCTCTCTCTCTCTCTCTCTCTCTCTCTCTCTCTCTCTCTCTCTCTCTCAGTGTGTGATGGCTGTCAGATTCTGTGCGTTAAACTTGACTGTTAACTTAAAGGTATATTAGGTAACTTTTTAATTTAAACAAATCTTAAATTTGATATCCATTATGACTGGCATATTTGTCACATAAGCCATTCTCCAAAATTCATCCCGCAAAGCCTCTTCTAAAATATGTTTTCTATCGAAAAGTGACAGGGGTGTTGTTTCCTGCAAAAAATGACGTCACTTAAATGCATAAGGCTCTTATACACGGAAGAGATGCCGAGAAATGAATAGGACTCGATCTGAAAACTGCAGAACCTGCAGTACCGGCAGTGACCACCTTGTCAAGTACACCTTTAAATATACAGAACTTTAGGCCATATTGTTGTTGCACATGCCCACGCACATGGTCTTATTTGTTTGCCAATAAACCAACTCCGAAAGTACAAAACCTCTATGATACACAACATTATTGTTTAAACCAGGGGTGGGCAATTACGTATTTGCCCCAAGGGGCCAAATGAAATATATAAAATATGGCGGGCCAAGAGGAGGGCCAAGACTAAAGGCTGAACTAAAGTCTGTGGAATATTAATTTAATTTCAAGATAAAAGTAAGAGCCATTTTGACACCAGGGCCCACTATTCAGCATTTGAGTCACGAACCACGCCCCACAGACTCCAAAACTAAAGATTTATTTGGCTTTTGTCCACAATTCCAGGCTGGATTTTGGACCTTCTCTAGTTGCATAGATTTTGGGCTAATTCACATGATGAATATTTTAACTCTTGAGAGTGTAAAAATGAAACTTTTTTTTATTTTTATTATTTATTTATTTATTTATTTATTTATTTATTTATTTATTTATTTATTTATTTATTTATTTATTTATTTATTTATTTATTTATTTATTTATTTTCATTTTTACGCTCTCAAAGAGTTACATCTGCTTTCCATATTTAACTGGAACTCTCTCAAGGCCCACTATAGTGGTCCCCGGACCGGTCAGAATCAGCCAATGGGCCGCATTTGGCCCCCGGGCCCCATAATGCCCAGGTATGGTTTAAACCCTCATTTTATTAGGCTTATTTTGGTAGCCTGGTTATTATTCTCTAGAAATCCCTTCCGGTCAAAATCCTGCTAAAATGCAGGTGAATATCACAGGCCTATAGGTCATATAATTGTTATGCGTGTATGCAGACACTACGCACTGCATCGGGAAGAAACAAGACCAAGGCCCCATCATTACTAGATCCGCCTATGCACGTCTACACGTACACACACACATACACACACACACACACACACACACACACACACACACACACACACACACACACACACACACACACACACACACAAACACACGCACACGTACTGCCCACGCTCCCGCGTTCCCCACGGGGTCGGTCTGATCTCAAAACAACGTTTTGTAAACAGTCTGTTATTCTCTGCCCGTCCTTGGAAAAAAAAAAAAAAAAACACAACAGCGAACAAACCCCTGTGATCGCGTGACGAGGCATCAAAGACGCTGGTAAATATTTTGACTGCGGCGATGATGTTGTTGTTGACAGTGAGGCTCAAAAAAGCTGGCGCGTCGCCGTCAGAGTCACGGCGGATCAGAAAACGTACCGCAACAAAGTCAAACATTTGTCTTGTTTTTTAACAAGTCTATTTCTCTCTCCCCCTCCCCCCTCTCTTTTTCGTTTCATATACTGGATCCGCCTGGCGTTCTCTCTCTCTCTCTCTCTCTCTGGCCTTTCATTGACTGCCACAGGTAAGTTCACCTTTTTGTGTTATGTCTTATCCTGAAGCTTTCTCCACGGCGCCGTTTTATACCGCCGAAAAAAGAAAGCATTGTTTATACCCCCAAAGTGTCTTCGGTCTTAAGAAGTAGTCTATAGTACCGCGGGCTGCATGCGCCCAGTAGCCAGGCCCCATTGTGTAAACTGTGAACATATATTCCCTGAGCGTAAGTGACACTGGCAGGACGGGGCAATTCCATTTATGCAGCCAATCTCATTGGCTACTGGAGAGATGCCAATCTGTCCCCACAGACAGGGGGGTGGGGGGGAGGACGCGCGCAGGCCTGGAATACCATTTATTCATCCTGACACTGATCAGATAAACACAAAATGATAAATGCCCTCTCTATTTTTACTTTCCCTTTTTTACCCAAACGCTAACTTTTTTCTCTCTTTTTTTTTCTTTATGCAACTGGAAGGAAGCCGCTTGAGTTGTTGCTGTGCTTTTTGCTATTTCAAAGCACTCTTTAAGGATTTAAAATTGCTTGATTTTTTGGGGGGAATATGATTATATCCCGAGGCAAAATACATAATTGATGGTGTCAATATATTGTAGTTACTGTTAATGTCTATTATGATTCAGATGCATAATTCAGGGAGTTTTTTGTTGCATGCAAGTACTGTCGTCGGCTGCGTAGGTATGGCATGAATGGGACGTACCGTAGGCCTGTCCTAATTTGCTGTTGATGGTGACAAATTTGAGATATGACCTGCTATGCTGAGCTATGTTTGGTGATCGGTTGACTATGTATGTATGTATGTATGTATGTATGTATGTATGTACGTTGTATGTATGTACGTATGTCGGGGTGAGAATGGTAGTCCAGTATTGGCTGTTGGTGTTGTTATAACTATAGGGTATACTGTTGATGGTTAGGTTGGGGCATCAACCCTATGAGACGTTAGGCTTAAAGGTCTAAAGGGTTTAGAACAGCAGTTGCTACCACTTGACTAGTTAGTAGCTGTACTTGTGCGCTCTGCTTGCACACAAGTAGGCCCATGCCTGGCATACTTTAGAATGCATTTCTAGTTTTTCTTGTGGTGACCATAAAAATTGTAACAGTGTTTATTATACGAATAGAGAATCTTTCACTCAATAGGGACTGCTCCTGTCGCAAGTTGATGATGTCAATTCCATGCGTGGTCCGGCCCTATGGAATATATGGAAAGCATATATTAATTTTTTTTTTTATCATATGCATTCCATACATTCTATAGGGTTGGACTACACATGTGACATCGACTTGCGACAGGAACAGTCCCTGTTGCATGAACGATTCTCTATGAAAGAAATAAAAAATGTTGTTTTGATTTTGTAATTTTAGTTACAGAGGGCAAGCATAATGCCTTAAGCCATATTTGTCTTATTAGCCAGGGATCCTTTTAATTAAACTGAAGAGACTACGGCGAGACCTCCATATCTACGTGTGCATGCGTGTGCGTGGCGTCTCACCCATAATCCAAACACCCTTGGCTTATGTCGGAGGGGTAAAAGTTCACCGCCATAAAAGATGCAAACAAACATTTAACAAATGAATGAAGCTGGGCATCCTGTGCGGGCTTATACAGTATATCCATCGATCGATCAGGCACCGCTGTTTCACTGGAACTAGCGGAGCGTAATGAAATGCTATAACACCCCCTCATAATCTGATGGGAAGAGGCCTAAATCATGGCTGGCAAGCGTGCTGTGCTGTGCTGTGCCGTGCCGCGATGGGCACTGTGCGGTGCCTGCTAATGAATAATGGCTAATGTGTGGGCGGGGTGCGGCTTTATTTTATTTCATACCCAGGGTTGGTCTATATCTACCAGGGATCGATATTCTAATCACCATCATCGCTGACCTCATGCAATATGGCTTTTCCTTTCTGTGTCCTCGTCTATACCTCGATTCTGTCCTGTCTCCCCCTTTCCTAGCTCTTATATATTCCTTGAGCTCCATTTTCGTCACCGCTAAACCCCTTATCCCTTAATTTCTTTGCCTTTTTAAACTATTAAAAAATAACATTTTCCAATACAGTAGTTTAAATGGCCAGTCTACAAGCTCACAATGTGTCAATAGATTGGCATGTTGAACTATTCCAAAAAGTTTTTCAAAATAGTAAAAAAAAATGATAAGGGGTTTAGGATAAGGGGTTTAGATGGTAACGAAAACAGAGCCCATTGTGTGCGGGAAGTGATGTCCTAAAGGGATTGTTCGTGATTTTGCGAAACTTAAGATGTATAGGATTGCTTGTCGTTGTTGCAACCGTATTAATTGATTGCCTGAGTCTCGTGGTGAGAGATCTGCTCTGCTTTTGGTGAATATGAAGTTGTTCCCGTCATTTTTTGGAGGTCACTTAGTGCCCCACAGTAAATGTAAAGGATTGCACAAAACTAATGGAATTTATATGTTGAACTATTATATATTATTAGCACATCATTCGTTAATTTTTGTCCCCATCCATCCATCCATCCATCCATCCATCCATCCATCCATCCATCCATCCATCCATCCATCCATCCATCCATCCATCCATCCATCCATCCATCCATCCATCCATCCATCCATCTGGCTCCTATAACCTATGAGATGTCTTACCTCCCTGCCGGCCCCACCGGCCGTTTTCCACTCTGTGTGCAATTTGAAACAAATTGGCCACATGTCAGTTTGCCTCAACCAACACGCGGGTCAAATAAAACGCTATAATTACATTCCTTATTATCCGTGGTTAACTTTTCCCTGGCAGTGTTCTATCTCTCTCTCTCTCTCTCTCTCTCTCTACAACACCCACGGCCTTCATTTGCATGCACTCTGTTCCAGCTCTACACTGCAGTAATAATGATAATACTAAAAAAGACTGAGGAGAGGCACAACTCTTCACTGCTCAGGATTAGATGGATGTACTATAAATGCGGGGGAGGATGAAACTTTTTAGGATGAGATGGCATCTGTAATAAATGCTGGGGAGGTTGAAGACTGTTGAGGGTGAGATGTGGCTTTGCTAAATGCTAGGGCGGATGAAACTGTTTAGGATGAGATGGCTGTGCTAAATGCCAGGGGAGGATGAAGCCAAGGTTTGGTTTGCTTCACTGTACTCTGACGGCTCCTGCTATAAGGTCTTGAAGGTGTGTTTTGTCGATGAAACCTCATGAGAGCTCCTGTTAGGGTCTTTGAGTTGTTTTTGGTCGAACAAACCTTGTATGAAGGCTCCTGTTTGGGTCTTTGAGGTGTTTTTTTGTCGAAGGACCCTTGTGTGAGGGCTCCTATTAAGGTCTTGAAGGTGTTTTTGCGGAAGAAACCTTGTATGAGGGCTCCTGTTAGGGTCTTCAAGGTGTTTTCGTCGAAGAAACCTTGTATGAGGACTCAGTGTTCAAGGTGTTGTCTTTTTGTCAAAGAAACCTTGTACGAGGGCTTCTGTTCTTCTGTTCTGTCCTCAACTTACCAATAGTCGACTAGTTAACTAGTCGACTAGTTTACTATCGGCATCTAGTCGACTAGTAAAAAATCACTAGAAGTGACAGCCCTAATGTCCGCATGGTGAGACGGTGATGCCATCATGTGATAGCCTGCATGGTGCTCTTTGTAGCATTAAAAACATCCAGCATCAACATCAGTCAGTGAGCTAATAGCGTACAGTGTGGAAACCCACAGCTGTGGCTTGTCCTTCGTCGCATCTGGGGAGCCATGCTAAACCCGCACTAGAGCAGATGTAGGCCAACACCCTAATATGTACAAAGATTATTGTGGCGGCTGAATTGTAAAACGCATTAGAATATATGAGCTGGCACTGATTTATTTTGCTTTTCCCGCCCCCACCCCACCCCCCCACCCACACAGCCCCCCACCACCGCGTGTTATTTTATTTATATAATCCATCCAGCAACACAGATGACACAGATAAAGAGATGGAAACCATAGTTGTCGTGCTGTAAAGGTTACGACAACGCGACATATTACTGTTGGCGTTCGTTATGCCGGTGCTTCTCAAAGGGCATCCTTGAGGGAGTTCCGGGGGGTCCGTCCCAATCAAGGTAAATTAATGTGAACCTATATAGCGATAGTATATAGATAGAGATTGCAACCGGATTTTGCAAGCTGTTGTGTAGCTGCATCCCAATTTGTTGGAAGCCTCTTACAACCGACCTATGTGCGCACATGCACACACGCACGCACGCACGCATGCACACGCACGCACGCGCGCACGCACACACACACACACACACACACACACACACACACACACGGTGCTGCGTGAGCGCAAAGGCAATGCCTTGGCCGCAGTTGTGTGTCTTGGCAGATGGATGGCGACAGGCCAGCAGCGGTTGTGTGTATCGTTTAGATTTATGGCAACGGCGGGATGGATGGATGGATGGAATGACCTGCACACAGACCCCCCCACCCCAACACACACACGCACACACACACACACGCACACGCGCACACACACACACACACACACACACACACACACACACACACACACACACACACCCCCCCCTGGGGCCCCTTCCCTGCTGTCAGTGTTTGACGGTGACCCTCGACCCCTGGCCCGCCAGACACACACACACACATACACACACACACACACACACACGCATACACACACACACACACACACAATCCCGCCACACTCACATCTCTCAGGGGCGGATCTAGGCATGGGGATGGGGGGGTAATGCCCCCCCCCCCCAAATACCCAGTCTGCTTATATTTAAAATGATTTGAAACACTACTACTGCCACTACCTAACTACAGCTGTGTCACCACTAAACCAACAGCATTTCATCATTGAAAACGGAAAACTCTCTGAGTCAGACCTTTAGCTTTATGCATGCTACGTGTCTGTTGCAACTTCAACAACAACTGATTATTATTATTACTTTACTTGACTAATAACTGATTGTTATTGGTACTTTACTTGACTAATAAAAGTCCTGTAACCGAAAATGGTATGGGTGTGGCTTCATCGCCCGTGGCGCAAAGCGCCACGGGCGATGAAGCCGCCCCATACCATTTTCTCTTGCCCTCCAACATGTTCTTTTGCCCCCCCCCCCCCCCCCCAAATGGGACATGTTATATCCACCCCTGATCTCTCTCTCTCTGCCAAGCGGAGCGAACAGACCTCGCCTCCTCTGCATTCCTGCTCTCATTACGTTGGCCTGACCTCTGTTTCTTTGTGTCGATAACTCAACATTGTAACATCGCTCTGTATCAAGTACCCAAATAAATCAACATTGTACTATTACTCTGTCGCACATGCTCAGATAACTCAACATTATGCTATTGAATCATTGATTGATTTCTGAACAGTTTGCAGAATTGCAGTACCATAGTACCTTAGGTGTTGTGTTTAGATATAGTACATGTGTGTCTTGGTGGTGTATACAATCTTGGGGGACCGTGTCTGTGAATCTTGTGGTATCCTATAGGAATTGATTCAATTGATATGACAAGTAGTAAACTACTTGTCATATCGCAAACACCATCTTGTGAAAAGTCCTGCAACTGTTACCAGGAAACCAGCCATGCAGTCCAGTTTGTGGAAGTGAGGCCAAGTAACAGGGAGGGCCTTGCAAGATGTGCAGGCATAGTCAAAGAAAACCATGCTTGTACTAAGAGGAACACTCTTAGGGGCTTCAAGGTGTTTTTTTTGTTTGTTTGTTGAAGAAACCTTTTACGATCGCTTCCTGTTAGCGTCTCCAAGGTGTTTTTTGTTGAAGAAACCTTGTACGAGGACTCCGGTGTTTTTTTTTTGTTTGTTTGTTTGATTTGTTTCCTCTATAGAAATCTTGTTGTCACTCTGCCTCAAATACTACATTATACTATCACCCCGTCTCACATACCTGTTCCTGCCGTTCATTGCCGTGTGGACTTTGTCGAAAGAAAAAAAAAAGGTTTGCCCACTGTACTTTTTTTTCATCGACGACGGCAAGTCCAATAGCTATGATATCTAGAGCTAAGACTAAATGTATTGGCGATATTTCAACAAACTAGACTAAAAATCTTCAGCAAGTCGTTTCAGCAAGTCATTTCAGGTGACTAAAATATGATAAAAACTAATTCAATGCGTGTTCAAATGGCAATCAAAATAGTAAAAAAAAAATCAACATAGCCTCAATACCCAGGCTTTAATTTCCATAAACACTGCAAAACGTTGGCCGCGGGGGGGTTGACTGACAGATCTGTGAGATCCAATCAGGGCAAACCGCCTCTCTGTGTCACTCCCTGCCACTAAAACGCTCTCAGGTTAGCTCAGGCTAAAATTGACGTTACTTTGTTGCATTACACGAAGCGTTGTGTGATCTTGTAATTCGGCTATGTTCCATATGTTGCTCTCATAATTACCCAACAAGAGAGTCCTGGAGGGTTTTGTGGTTTGTTATTGTCTTATCTTGGCTGATTATGTTGTGTCTTTCATAAACATGCACACGCCCGCGTAGATACACACACACACACACACACACACACACACACACACACACACACACACACACACACACACACACACACACACACACACACACACACACACACACACACACACACACACACACACACACACACGTGTGTAGTACACGTACTGTGCCATGCACATGTACTACCGTGCAGCTGGGAGACAATGGCTCCTTCGCCATTAGCAAGTGCATTATCACATACAACCCATTTCAGAACAGCTGTGGCCTCGTTTGTTGTACACCATTCACGCTTCCGTGACCATTTTCTCACGTGCAACGAAAAAAACAACATATCTTCGTACACTTAATATTCTCCAAGCAAAAAACGATCCGATACGGGACTGTGGTTACAGCCAGCCACCTACTAGTATCTGACCGCTGAGGATCTGCTAAAATCAATACAGGATTTCCATATGAATAATAGAATAATCTCTCTGACCACGAGCAAAAAAAAAAAAAGAATGAATAAATAAATGCATGCATTTGCTTTCACACACGGATCATTTTTTTGGGGTTCCACTCATTTGTATAGATTTATTTTTTCTTCCTACCTTTTTTTTACCGAGTATCATCAATCAGCATGGCATTAATAATGGCCGTTGTCCAGAAGGCTATTAAGCAGGTCCCCCTCTGGGGAATTCTCAAGGCTTTAGGTCAACCAGACGTTTGATCCATCGTCGGACAGCTAGGGAGATGCATTGGTCACTTTCTCTGCATTTAGTGTGCCTAATTGTGTGAAAATGTAGGGGGGAGAGAGAGAGAGAGAGAGAGAGAGAGAGAGAGAGAGAGAGAGAGAGAGAGAGAGAGAGAGAGAGAGAGAGAGAGAGAGAGAGAGAGAGAGAGAGAGAGAGAGAGAGAGAGAGATCTAGTGTATCTCTGCAAAACAACCCAAGATATTTCAAATTAATTTGCCTATATTTAAAATGATTTGAAAAACTACTACTGCTACAAACTATAACTACAGCTTTGCCACCACTAAACCAACAGCATTTCATCATTGAAAACAGAAAAGACCTTTGGCTTTATGCATGCTGCGTGTCTGTTGCAACTTCAACACCAACTGATGCTTTACTTGCCTAATTAAAGTCCTGTAACCGTTAATGGTATACCATTTATGGTATACTGCTCTGTTGTCTTGTTGCATCTTGGTAGCATCTCGCTAGCATTTGCATTTGCCAATAAAGCTCCACGGTGTGTGTGTGTGTGTGTGTGTGTGTGTGTGTGTGTGTGTGTGTGTGTGTGTGTGTGTGTGTGTGTGTGTGTGTGTGTGTGTGTGTGTGTGTGCCTGCGTGCGCGCGCGTGCGAGAGAGAGAGAGAGAGAGAGAGAGAGAGAGAGAGAGAGAGAGAGAGAGAGAGAGAGAGAGAGAGAGAGAGAGAGAGAGAGAGAGAGAGAGAGGGAGGGAGAGGGAGAGAGAGAGCTGAGTTAGCCGGTAAGCACTGATGATGCAGGTGGGCGTTAAGTACCAACCCATGCCAGGCCTTAAGGACTCAAACCTTTTAAAATATTCAGGCCCTTCTCTCTCTCTCCACCTGCTGTAGCTCTCACTGCTTGTTTAAGAAACAAGACTGGAGCCAAATCAATTGCCTGACCGTGCCAGATTTGTTTCTAGCGTCATCATCATCCAATATTCACTCATCGTTCGTACACAAATGAAGCGTGACAACCTAAAAATTATAAACCCGCTGGAGTTGCATGGTTTCAACCCTTTTCATACCAAGGTCATTATTCTGCATTTGAGCCACGGACCAGCATTTGATGACATTTTGACCCCCACAGACAATAAAAAAAAAACAGATTTGGCCCCCAATTCCATGCTGTGTTGATGTTGGACCCTAAAGGAGAGATATGCGTTGATCAAAATAGCAATTATTTTTCATTAAGTAATTGTACTCTAATTTACTTCACAAATTAACTGACACTTGACAGTGTCGAGAGTTAAACATCTACAAGGGTCCATTTGGTTATCAACTCTATCATTTAGCTTGCATGGGGACCACCTGGAACCCCTCTTGGACCATCGGTGTTCCCTGGACCACTGGTTGAAAACCACTGGTGTTAAGGGAATGCAGTAAAAGTCACTCACTCGTTGCTTGTTTCTTTCTACCTGCTGTGCTCCTCTGTACGCATACAACAGGTTATCGAACTGTATTTTCATCCATAAATGTACCATGTTTGCTGTCATTATGATTTACAGTCAGGTTGAGTCTCCATGTGGGACACGCTTTGTCACAAAACAGGATACAATGAATAAAAGATTGCATTGCCGTTGGGGATTGTGAATCTCCAACGGCAAGTCTGAGCCCCAGGCTCTGTCTTGACCCTTAAAGGTGAGCTATGTGGTCTCTTGTGTCCGAGTAGCTCAGTTGGTAGAGCTCTGGCCTTTGGAGCACGAGGTCATGGGTTCGATCCCGGTCACCGGCAACTTGTTCAGCATATGATCAGCATAGGTTGAAGTCACGCTGTAACTTAACCAGGGCTTTGAACCGGTTCAAAGAACGAAAACCGAAAACCGAAACGAACGGAATTCTAGGGGATTTTTCAAGAACCGAAAACGAAAACGGAACCGAAATGGTCTTCAACTGTTCCGGAACGAAACGCTATTCTGAAATCCACAAAACCGGTTAATAACGTTTTTTTTTTTTTTCGTTCTCAATCAATGATAAATAAAGGTGCTCTTTGTAACACAGCTATCTGATCTCCGTGGATAGTTGCGTTAAAGTTGAGTTTATTTTTTATAAACACGCAGATCGTGACTGTTATATTTATATATTTATAAACAAGTATATGCACTATGAACAAGTATATGCACTATAAACTATAAAATTATATACATTATAATCCATCTTGCGTCTCGGGGAAGAGCGCCTGTGATCATCATCTTTCTTCCGTTCATTTCTTTTTTTGGTCGCAATTGCAATCGAATGCACTTCAGGGACGGCTATATATAAGCATATTCACGGGGGGCAATCCCCCCTAACGCCCTTACTACAACGACAATTGTCGCATCCAGTTTTCGCCTGCCCCCCCAATTGTGAAATGTTTGAGCCGGCCTGCCCTGAACTAACTAACGGCGATAGAAAGCGAAAAAACATCTTCCAAGTTTGAACGCGCGCCCCGCTCCAAAGACTCGAGCTTCTAGCAGATATTCTGTGTAACACGAGTGGATTAATGTAGGCCTACCTGCTCCCCGACAATATAGACGGCACATTTAATGACCAAACAGCTCTCTGTGGTGAGTCCAACTCCATATAGCCATGCATGTACGCTGTGTGCCGTGATGCAGACAGACAGACAGCGCATGCAATGGCCTTACTGACATTCATAAATAAAACTATAGGCTTAAATAGGCCTACATACAAAGATAGTTATTTGACCAAAGTTGTGAAAGCTCAGTAGCTGCTGCAGTGAACACACTAGTAGGGTAATAACATGGATGAAATCGGAATAGGCTAATCCAGGCAGCGTGCCCCGACAGCCACGTGCGCTTTTATTGTAAACTCAAAGTGCTGTGGACAAGCCTGATGTTTGTAAACAACTGTACACATGTATCCGCCAAACATTACCGGAACGATAAGAACGAACGCTATTTTTAGTTCCGAACCGGTTCGAACCGGTTCAGTTTGGTGCTGGAATGATTGCCGGAACGAAAACGTTAAATATAGATCGACCCGAACCGGTTTTGAACCGTTCCTGAAAAATAATTTCGTTTCCAAGCCCTGAACTTAACTACAGGGAGCTGATGGTAGGTATTTGTAATTATTGGGAACTGAGGTGTTGTAAGTACTGAGAGCCTGATGGTAGGTGTTGTAAGTACTGGGAGCTGATGGTAGGTGTTGTAAGTACTGGGAGCCTGATGGTAGGTGTTGTACATACTGGCAGTTGATGGTGGGTGGTTGTAAGTACTGGGAGCCTGATGGTAGGTGTTGTTGTAAATACTTGGGGCTAATGGTAGGTGTATTGACAGCAGATGGTAGGGATTGTGAGTATCACTTGGAGATGATGATATGTGTGGTTAAAAGCAATTAAAGGGGAATTCCACTTACTTTAAACATTTTATTATGTTATCAATATACCACCTTAGAGATCTGACGAAAATTATTAACATGGCGAAACACAACTTGATGGCATCATCAAGATATTTTTTTAGATCTGCATTTCTAGGCAACTCAAAATGGTGGGAACTTTATTATTATTATTATTTCCACACATTAACATCTCTAAGATATATTAATGACATATTAAAATGTTGTAAATGGGTGGAATTCCCCTTTAAGTCGACAATAGACCATTTGGCGCATGGCCATTGTGGGAAAAAAAGGAGAAAAACATTGTGACAAGGGAAACATGCAGCGTAAATTTGCTTGAACAAAAACCCTGGTGTATTCCTGAGTAATTCATTCCCCCCATAAACCAAAGGCGCGGCATTCATTTGATGCGGTGACCCTGTAGCACATTTTATTGTCATGCGTGGTTGGACGGGCGCCTCCAGATGACCTCATATTTCAGCGCTATATAACGCCGCGCTTGGGCGGCGACCAATCCCGACTTGAGTTTTACTGTCACACCGGCGCTGTGCTTTAAATAAAAAAGGGACACATTTATCTGGAAACGTGAGCCTGGCTGTCAAACATGCTGAGAGAGCATCATTTTCTGAGGCGGGTGACTGATATAGCAGGGTGGACTTTCAACATAAATAGATATTCTCTCTGACAACAGATAATACTAATATTATACCTTTGGATCGCATCCCACATCTACAGGACAAAATGTATGACGAACCATGTTGAGTCATACAGTATGTGACCAAGCTCATTTTTTGTGATTTTGGACACAAAGAGGGGAATTGGTATGTATAGGTATGACAATACGGAATGTAAGCTCTCATTGTAATGTGGCATTCATTGAATTCAGAAAAGATTTGAATAAGATACAGTACAACAGAGTAAAAAACCCTCACAAATTGAGTTTTTTCCACACTACTAACAGGTCAGGGTGTGAACATGTATGTGCACGCACTCTTGAGTGGCAGTTGGGAAGTGCAACAAGCCAACAGCACGAGCATCAAGGCCCGCCCCCCTCTAGATCAAGCTAGATGATAGGTTGGAACAAAGTGAACCCTTTTGAGTCTGTAACAGGGGCGGATCTAGGCCCTAAATACCCAGTGTGCCCCCCCAAACACGATGCCATGCAAAACAACCCAAGATATTCCAAATTAAAGTGGTTATATTTAAAATGATTTGAAACACTACTACTAGGCTACTAACTACAATTTTGGCACCACTAAACCAACAGCATTTCATCATTGAAAACAAAAAACTCTCTGAGTCAGACCTTTAGCTTTATGCATTCTGCGTGTCTTTTGCAACTTCAACAACAGCTGATGTTATTATTGATGCTTTACTTGACTAATAAAAGTCCTGTAACTTGTTACAGGACATGTTACATCCGCCCCTGGTCTGTAACCATACGTTTTAACGACGTCGCCCGACATCCATTATTTCTCTATGGGGGCCGCCGATTCGGGCAACAGCAGCAGAATGGGCAACGTCGGGCGGAAAGATAAAAATTGGCGAGCTTTTCGTCCGAATCGGCCGACGTTTGGCCGGGGATGACCAATCAGAGCCAAATGCTGCTTTTTTTTGCCCTCGACCCGAAAACATTCGGCACAGTTTGGTTCCTAGTTCCGTACCACTTCCTCCTCCACCATACTATTTTTTCAGTGCACCACAGCACCGTCGTTTACGGTACTTATTTTGCATGCCATTCTAAGCAAGAATTTACGGTAATGACCATCGCCGTCGCTGATATCGGGCGACGTTTTTATCTAGCACCTACCGTTCAAACGCAGGTTAACTCAGGTCATGTACAGACATTTGTGCACTCTGATTAACTTTGATTGTACAATACAGGCGTCCCACCAGAGATAGAAATAGCATTAAATGGGGCACCATAGCGTAATTCACCCCCTTGAAATGAAAGGGGTTGAAAATCAGTGCTAGAGCCATGAAAATCTTCTGTTGCGGGGGTCCATGGCTTGCATTTTCAAGGGATTTGCAGAGTAATTACAGTTGGGTTCCTTGACATGACAAGTTTGGGATCCACTGCCTTAGATAATATGGATGACATAAGAAGGAGAAATTCTAAACCAACACGGGAATATGCGTCAATGTCCTTGACACACACACACACACGCACGCACAAAACACACATGCACGCATACAGACTGCACGCCATAGTTGCACATCTACCTTAAGTTTAAAGGGATATTAGTCAACTTTTTCATTAAAACAAATTCATTACATTTGATATCCATTATGACATATTTGGCATGTGTGTCACATAACCCATTCCCTGAATTCAGTCCTTAAAGCAGGAGGAGCGAAAATCAATTTGCGACCGTGGCAGGCGTCACGGCAGGCGTCGTGGCACGTATAATCCGTGACTGATATTCGGGGTTAAGGTATAGGTTTAGGCATACTGAGGTTATGTTTAGGGTTACGGGTTAGGTTCAGTCTAAAAAACGTCGCAACAATTAATCTGCCCTGACGGATTTATACCTACCGTGACGCCTGCCGCAGTCGCACATTGATTTTGCTGCCTCTCCCTCAAAGCCTGTTCTAAATGTGTTTGTGAAATTGAAATCAAATGAAGCCTATAGGATTAGAGGATGTAGAAGAATTGATATTTTGATCAACATAGATTTGCATGTTATCTTTTCTAAATGAAGCTTATTGTAATAGGTGCTAGAATACTAAACCTTATCAAAAGGTGTCTCAAATAGTGCATAAATAGAGGGCCCTGGTATCAAAATGGTTGAAAACTACTGCTATACAGAGCCAAAGTAGTCTCTCTCTCTCTCTCTCTCTCTCTCTCTCTCTCTCTCTCTCTCTCTCTCTCTCTCTCTCTCTCTGTCTCTGTCTCTCTCTCTCTCTCTCTCTCTCTCTCTCTCTCTCTCTCTCTCTCTCTCTCTCTCTCTCTCTCTCTGCAGTCATAAACTGTTGCTATGATCCTCTCTATCTCTCTCTGCCTCCCTCTCCTTGCCTCTCCACATTATAAGGCCATGCAGCACCGGTATCATTGTTACTACATACACGTATTCTGTCTCAAGGTTTACAGGAAAAAAGAAAAAAAACAACACACACACAACATCTCGGTAGTATAGTCACAGTGCACACATTCATACAAAGGAATACCAGAGAGAGGGAGGAGGGTGGGTGGAGAAATAGCATACGTCAAAATGTCTCTTGTATTTATAAGGAAACATTTCACATTTACATGAAAAAAACAACAGTGAGGCATAGTGTATGCATTTGTTTAAGACGTACAACAGCAAATGTAAAATAAACTGATTTTTTTTTCTTTCAACAAGGCTATTTTAGAGTGCATTTTGATTAAAGATGTGTGTAAGGCAAAGCCGCCTAGCTTGCTCCCTCATGTACGTATAATGATCCACTCAGTGGAAAAAAAAGGAGCTGTAATACCATCTCCGTCTCATGTCTCCCGTGAGCTCATACAGCATGTATGACAGCCAAAAGATTGCGGAAGCCGTGACAAGCACCATATACAGATCGCTCTACTTTGCTCAGGATGATGGCGGCGGCGCGCACACTGCACGGCCGTGTAATCACTACGAAAATATGCCATCTGATTTAAAATGCAGGAAGGGGAGAAAGAGGAGAATCTATTTACAGAAAAGTAACGAGGAGGTGTGTGCGCGTGTGTGTGTGCGTGTGTGTGTGTGTGTGTGTGTGTGTGTGTGTGTGTGTGTGTGTGTGTGTGTGTGTGTGTCTGTGTGTGTGTGTGTGTGTGTGTGTGTGTGTGTGTGTGTGTGTGTGTGTGTGTGTGCGTGTGCGTGCGTGTGTGTGTGGGCAGGGGGAGCACTGATTGCGATCGAGACACAGTGAATAATAACAGCATACGTGAGAATGTCTTAGATGAGAGAGAAACGGTCTGACAAGGTTCTGACAAGCTTAAAGGAACACTGGGTAGCTTCCCTGCTGGTCACTTCCCCTGCTTTCCCAGCATTTTCCACATTGAAGCTTTTTCCACAAAATTGAGATATGGGGCTCAATTTTTGTTACCGCTATACCCCTTATCCCTTAACTTCTTTGGCTTTTTAAAACTATTAAAAAAAAAAAAACATTTTTCAGTAATAGCCAGTCTACAAGCTCACAACATGTTAATAGATTGACATGTTGAAATATTCAAAAAAGTGTTTCCAAATAGTAAAAAAAGAAATAAGGTATTTGGCATAAGGGGTTTAGCATGTAACGAAAATGGAGCCCATGGTGTTTAAGGCCTGCCTTCTTTGCATAATAAGTGGTTACACCCCTATTGTATTCCCCATGACTGAGGAGTTGTTGATTTTCGAACCTTTTTAGGAAATTAAGCCTTTTCCATAAAAACGAGATACAGTACATACTTATACGCCCATAACCACCTTTTTTCTAACCCTGGGAAAAAACAAAACAAAACAAAACAAAAAAAAAACATTAGAACATGCTTTGCGGGATGAAATTCAGGGAGTGGCGTTATGTGACAAATATGCAAGCCATAAAATATATGAAATTTAAGATTTATTTCAATGAAAATGTTACCCAGTATAGCTTTAAACATTTGGGAAATGAGGGTGCGAATCTTGCACTGCATTTATTTCTTTATTCTTTCAGTTAAGACACTGCAGAAGACACACAGGCAAACCCTCTCCCCCGGTCCAAGAGCAGTCAGAATAAAAATGAATGTTGGCATCTCTCTCTCTCTCTCTCTCTCTCTCTCTCTCTCTCTCTCTCTCTCTCTCTCTCTCTCTCTCTCTCTCAAAAGGCTTCATCATGTCTCTCTCTCTCACACACACACACGCACGCACACACACACACACACACACACACACACACGCACAAACATTTTTTACTGTGAATAGCAGTTCAGTTTATTTAAACATCTCATCTGTAGTTTTACAAAAAAGAGCCGTTAGAATAGCGTCTTGCATCATTTGTTTGTTTTTTTCTCCTCCCACACACACACACACACACACACACACACACACACACACACACACACACACACACACACACACACACACACACACACACACACACACGATTCTTGCATTTCAGATCTTTAAACATATTTTACACATACTTTTTTACATTTCCTTTTTTTGAATCCGAGTGAAACATAATTATACATATATATATTTATATATTTTTTGTAATCTTTTGAATGTCGAACTATAGAAATAGTTTGTGTGTGTGTCCCTTCCCTTCCCCTCCCCTCCCACCCCCCACAGTTTGATTCTGTTAGACACCATCAGAATGTCCTCTGATTTCAGTGGATAAAGAAACATTAAAGCTTGTAATATTCATCCTTTGCGAGGGTGGGTGGTATTAAAAAAAAAAAAAAAAAAGCCTCATTATTTACCCTTCAACGTATTCCTATTAGTGTGTGTGTTCTCCGTAATAAAAGGGGAACAGGTCCAGTTAAAGAGTCCGATAAGGTCCTGGACTTCATGGCCTCTGTGTGTTTGGGGTTCTTCATGCCCGTGTGTGCAGGCCTGCTCTGAAACCAGCAGTAAATCCATTGTTCGTTTTACAGCACATAAAGCCACACTCCTTTTATTTTCCTTCCTTCCTTCATTCCATCCATCCATCCATCCATCCATCCATCCATCCATCCATCCATCCATCCATCCATCCATCCATCCATCCATCCATCCATCCATCCATCCATCCATCCATCCATCCATCCATCCATCCATCCATCCATCAAGGGAATGAAGCAGCACAGTGAGACGCAGTGTAAAAAACAAAAACAAAAAAGTGTCCAATGTATCTATTATTCCATTTGTCCCATAATGATCCCGCTGCCAACCTTCGAGACTCCCTAATACATCCACACAAATGAGGGAGCTTTATAATCCAAAGATAAACCAACGTGCGCGACAAACTCGACAAAAAAAAGCAAGCAGCGGCAGCAGCAGTGGCGGATATGAGGACAAAGAGTCGCGTCACACCTCGCATTCCCGCGAGGGCTGCTGCTGGCAGGTGCACGTGGTGGAGCCGTACTCGTTGATGATGACGAGCGCGCCCTCGATGTGGCTGGGCTTGTAGTCCACGTAGTACTCTCCGCCCGGCATGGCCGTGCCCGCGATGCCGGCCGCCATCTGCTGCATGCTCTGCTTTTGCTTCTGCTTGCGCCGCCGGCCGCTCAGGCACTGGCGCGCCTGCCGCACGCCGGCCGGGAAGCACTTCCACGCCACGTAGAGCACGAGAACCACGATCAGGAAGGAGAAGATGAGCGCCATGGTGCCCGTCACCACCTTGTGGATCTGCATGGTGCTCTCGAGGTCGTCCAGCGGATGCAGCTCCTCTACCGAGTCAACAGGGGGCGTAACCATTGTGAACGAGCCCTCCCCGCCAGCCCCCTCGTACGGGTTGGGCGTCAGGAGCGCGGCAGGCCCGCGGTGGCCTCCTCGGTCCCGCGTGGAGGCGAACGGGCCCGCCGTCGTCCCCGCCAAACTACTGTCCTCATCGTCATCGTCCTCGCACAACTGGAAGGCGTACACAGCATCCAGGATGTCCTCGCCCTGCGCCGCCTCGGGGGTGGAGCACAGCAGCGGCTCGGTTCGCACTCCATTCCCGCCGCGGGAGGCGCTCAGCCACTGGGCCAACGCGCACACGTTCCGCCCGCCGCACTCCCAATCGTTGCCCGCCAGCGTGACGCTCTCCAGTGCGCGCCACGATTCCACCACTTGCCGGTCCACCGACGCCAGCCGGTTGGAGTCGAGCGCGAGGCGGCGCAGTGCCGGCAGCGACGCTTCTGAGAAAGCATGCGGTTCGATGTGCTCGATGCGGTTGCGTGACAGGTCGATGGTCTCCAGGTGGTGCCAGGTCCAGTCGGGCAGCGTGGTGACCACCACCGTGGCCAGGTTGTCGTGCAGATAAAGCGCGCGCAGCGAAACCAGGCGCGGGAAGTGCGCCATGTTGACTTTGGCCAGCTCGTTGTGCTCTAGGTGCAGTTCGGTCAGCTTGAGGAGGCCTGCGAAGGAGTTGCGCGCCAGGCTCTGCAGCCGGTTGTATGCCAGGTCCAGGAACTGCATGCTGCGGCAGTCCTGGAAGATGCGCACGGGCACGAAGGTGAGTGCATTGTAGCGCAGGTGCAGGTGGGTGAGCTTCCTGAGGCCGTGGAACAGGTCAGGCTCGAGGGCCCGCAGCCAGTTGCGCGACAAGTCCAGCACACGCAGGTTAGGCAGCGGCCGGAACGTGCCGTTGGGCAGCGCCTCGATGCGGTTCTCGCTCAGGTCCAGCTCCTTGATTCGCCGCAGGCCGTCAAAGGCCCCTTCCTCCACCGTGTCGATGGTGTTGCGGTCCAGGTAGAGCCAGGTGAGCTGCGGCAGGGCAGCAAAGTGGCCCCAGCGCAGCTCCGTCAGGTTGTTGTCACGCAGGGACAGGCCCTGAGCAGAGGAGGAGCCGGACCCACCGAGACTCAGGTTGAGAGGGAGGTCCGTGAGGTTCAGCCCCTCGCAGTAGAGCAGCTTGCCATCGCAGCGGCACAGCCGCGGGCAGAGCAGCGCAGAACTGATACCCTCCGTCAGAGACAACATCCTCAGGAATACCATAACCAACGCAGAGCAACGCCACAGTGCCAACCGGCCAGCCCCAAAGCCACCGGGGGTTTGTTCCTGCGTCCTCAGAGGCCATTTAAAGTACAGACCAATTAGGAGGAAATCCATTAGCGTAAATATCCAGGGATGGTGCCTTATCCGCTGCCACCGCCGAGGGAATGTCCATTGAGTCGGTCCGGACGGTGTTTTGTTTTTGGCACCTTCTGCTTCTTTCACATCGTAATTAATCGTCGGCGGCTCGAGTCGCCAGTTGTGGTGACGCTCAATCTTTTTTTCTGCTGCTCGTTGCTGTCAGTACTGTTCCCTCTCCTGTATTGCGGAGGCTTGCGAAAGCAAGGTGACGTATTATGTTTTTATTCTCAAATCCTCACTGGATGCGAAAAAAACAAACAAAACGGAGAACAGTAACGGGCAAGTCTCTGCGCTCATGTTAGATATCAAACGGCATGTGGAGAGCAGAGAGGAGGAGGGGGTGGTGATGGAGAGGGGGTGGCGATAAAAAGCTGTCTTCATTGAGCGACCTCATATGAAAAGATTCCTTACTCACCCCCCTTATCCACAGTGGGCTGACATGCACCCTTCCCATTCAGCGGTTCCCTTTGTGCCCCCCGACGAACACTGATTATGTGGGGAGAAAAAAAGGAACCCAGTGTGGTGGTGGTGGTGGTACAAATTTGCCCCCCTCCTCTCTCTTCTCCTCTGCTCTCTCTCCGTCTCTCCTCTTTTCAGTGGACAGCAACCACCAGCAGATCCTTTTTGGCAGGCGTACAATGTCTTAGTTCTCCTCTGGTTGAAAGAAAGAGCCAGAAAAAAAGGGAGGGGAAAAAAAAGGAGAAAAAGCAATCCAAGTAGCTTTCAGCAGCGCGAGAGCTTGGTAGGAAGTAGCAAGTTGCTCTTCTGCATTCGCGAGGCAAGCGCTGTCTGCTCTCTCTCACTCGCTCTCTCTCTCGCCTGCTCCTCCGCAGTCCTCTGCTGCAATGATCAGAGGGAAGGGAAGGAAAAAAAATACAAAGGGTGGACAAAATCTTTCAAAAAAAAAGAAAAAAAATCAGGGGGTTCGCCGCCTGTTGTCTTCTCCTCCCCCCCTTTTTTCCTCTCTGCTTAAAGTTTAAGCCGTTTAATCTGTCAAGGCTAAATCGACGTCCGTCACATAAAGCGCGTCAGTCACTGACCTGTAAAAGGTTTACATCCATTGAAGCAGTGAGTGAGGGAGGGAGAGGGGAGGGGGGTGGTTCATCATTATTTCAGTGGCGTGACGTTTTAGAATTAGAGGGGAGAAAAAAGAAAATAGGACCCGAAAAGAACTGGAAACGGAATTGAAGAGGAGAATGTTCTTTTGTTTTCTAGTGTTGTTGTTGGTGGTGGTAATTCCTCGTTTCAGCATCGCATCTCTCTGGCATCAAAGCATCCTCCCCCAGTGGCTCGTGACTCCTGTCCATCCCCTCTCTCTCTCTCTCTCTCTCTCTCTCTCTCTCTCTCTCTCTCTCTCTCTCTCTCTCTCTCTCTCTCTCTCCTCTCGGGGCTGCTGCTTTTCGGAGGCAGGCTCACTGTCTGTGGTATGATGAAGGCAGAAAGCAGACAGAGGGTAGGAAGGACAGTCAGTGTGGGATTAGAGGATGGATGGAGAGTGAGTGGTCCTTGAGGTCCTTGTGTGGAGAGAGGCTGAGGCTCAGGCAGGCAGGCAGGCAGGCTGGATGGTGGGTCCCTCTGCAGCCACTCTGAGGCTGCTGACTCTCGAGGCAGACTGGATGAAGTCCCTCGCAGCCCAGGCGTGGAGCAGAAACGTACCAAACAGCTTGTATGGATCCTACATACTGTATATATGCATCCAGGCAGTAGAAAACCAGTGCAGTGCCGGGGCTTGCAGCAGCAGCAGCAGCACAACAGTGTGCACAAGAAGAGCACCTGCTGTTCTGTTCCGTCCGTCGTATAATAATAAGCCACTCACAATTCAGACTGCTCGCACGCACACTCGCTCGCTCACTCACTCGCTCTGTTTCCCTTGATCGCTCGCCACACACTTGTTCGTGTCGTTCGATCGCATCTCTAGCTCTCTCTCTCTCTCTCTCTCTCTCTCTCTCTCTCTCTCTCTCTCTCTCTCTCTCTCTCTCTCTCTCTCTCTATCCCCCTGACATATACATATTCAAAAAGGGCTGGGCTTAAAGCAGAAGCTTTAATGAAATCTCTCTCTCTCTCTCTCTCTCTCTCTCTCTCTCTCTCTCTCTCTCTCTCTCTCCCCCTCCCCGACTAGTAATGAATCGTTGCCTACATACTGCATCCTGATGTATGTGTTATACTTGTGCCACACATGGTTTCCAGCTACAGAGAATGTTACAGTCCTGTTGGTGATGCAGATATAGAATAATATTCCACAGTACAGTACAGTGTGGAGGTGTCCTACAACCACCCCAGTCTTACAGCAGAGAGAACCGTTGCCCAGCATGTTAATATAGTGAGAAGAAGAGGCTCATTTTGCA
>CM076973.1:47552843-47580343 GCA_039105355.1 Benthosema pterotum
TAGGGACATACAGAGATATTAAAAAACAGGGCGATTCTTCGAGATGGATTCCATGCAGGCACAGGCATCCTCTCTCTGGTTTTGTAGGGTAGGAAGAGTCCGAAACTACGATTTGCAGTAGAATCACAACTTAGACCGCGGGCAGAGCCGATCGCTGATCTACCCTCTGAATTCTATCAGGGGGGGGGGGGCGGCAATGCCCACCTAAATGCTCTGACTGCCCCACCAAACGCGATGGCGTTTAAACAACCCAAGATATTTCAAATTAAAGTGCCTATATTTAAAATGATGTGAAACACAACACTACTGCTACTAACTAACTAACTACAGCTGTGTCACCACTAAACCAACAGCATTTCATCATTTAAAGTAGAAGCCTCTCTGAGTCAGAGCTTTAGCTTTATGCATGCTCCGTGTCTGTTGCAACTTAAACAACAACTGATGTTATTATTGATGCTTTACTTGCCTACTAAAAGTCCTGTAACCGAAAATGGTATGGGTGCGACTTCATCCGCACCCCTACCATTTTCTGCTGCCCCAGGGGCCAGGTTAGGCCAGGGGTTTCCAACCTTTTTGACACCAGGGACCACCATTTATTCAGCATTTGAGCCACAGACCACCATTTTCACCCTAAAGACCTAAAACTAAAAATTTATTTTGGTTTTGTCCACAATTCCAGGCTCTGAGGAACAAAAGAGTGTAGACTTCTTAATTAAGTGGTGCTAATTCAGATGAAAAATGTTTTAACTCTTGAGAGTGTGGAAATGAAACCAAATGGACCCGCAAGGGTCCATTTGTTTAACCAACTTTCCATCATTTAGCCTGGGGACCACCTGGAATCCTCTCAAGGACCACTAGTGGCCCCCGGACCACGTTGAAAACCCCCCGTGTTAGGCTACCAGATTCAGAGTATTCTCCTCAAGCAGGTGTTCATGAACATCTAGATTTTCTTTCTTTATCAACAGTTGTTCTCCAAGTTTCTGCTCCCTACAGTAGAACAGGCTTAACCATGGACTTAGGGAAAGATCTGAGGTCCTGTCCAGATTTTAGTCTGGAGAAAATGGTGTCGGTTGCGTTGCGACTGAATCAACCAGCTGGTTCATCTTGAACTGTGTCAATAAGGAAAGGGGTTCCGTTGTCACACACTATGCATGGTGGTGTACCATAACCTACCCTCACCGAGGTAGACTGAACATCTCTCTTTGTACATTCACGGCTATAGGGAGGGTTGGAGGTTGAACACATTGCACCGAAGCAATTTGCGCTGCTGTCTGCCTGTGCCGTACCGCACCGCTGCACTAAAACACAACTTATTTGAGTAGGGTGGGTAGGGGGGCTACAAGAGCGAGAAGAAGAATCCGCACCGGGACCCTCTCGATCAGCCCCCTGCGCTCCGCCGTTCCGGCAGCATGTGCACCATCCACAACGACCGGCTGGTCTCCAGAGTGGACTGGAATAACTCCACTATTACTGCTTCCATTACCCACCCCACCCCCGTATAGAGAATGAATGAATGGGTGGACACTAGGGAGAGAGCGATAGAACATAATGGATGAGGAGGACAGGAACGGGACATTGTCTGCAAAATGCTGTGGGACTTAATGTTTACAAGAAGCATGGCCATTCCATTATGTGGCAGCCGATGAGTCGCCGGCTAAACAATCATACTGTGTGCGCATGCGTGTGTGTGTGTGTGTGTGTGTGTGTGTGTGTGGGTGTGTGGGTGTGTGGGTGTGTGGGGAGCTGCTCAGTTTGAAATGGAGTTGTTCTAACTGTGCTGTCAAGCATAAAAGGGAACCGTATGGCACAAAAAGGCCCCAGCACAGATTCTAACAGATTTAACCAACAAGAACACACACACACACACACACACACACACATTCTTACATATGTTAACTACTTAGGACCACTCCAAAAAAATGGACTATTGCTATCCTTTTTAGGACCACCCTTTCTAGACATTGTAGAGACATATGAATTACACTCCTGAACATGAAAAAAAAATCTATTTTAATACAATCACCGCAGATTGTATTAAAATTCATTTTAGAACATTCTAGATATTAACAATTTTACCCTACTTGTTAGGACCAAGAGTGGTCCTAACAAGTATAGTCAAATTGTTAACATTGTAGAAACATTGTAGAAGCTAATACCTTTTGTTAACGTAGATGTATTGGCTCTTATGAGTTTAATCATGTTTGTAAATACATCGAAGATGCAAATATACTCCACTACAAGTGGTTGCCTTGGCCTGGAAGAGAGGTCATCAGGTGGTCTCCAACCTTCGTAGAGTGTTTCGACCCTTGCCCACGACACTCTCCAGTTGGCTGGTCAGCAGTGATTGGCCAGATCACTGCCCCTCTCCTCCAGGCTACATGTTTCTATGTACTAGAAGGTCTTTTTTCCAGGACTTGTGTTCTGCAACGTTAGAGGGACACCCCTTTCCACTAGTGCTACGAAGATGTAATAAACACCAAAAAATATTATTTGAGCTCTACAAGACAAATCTCACTTCAAATGTTGAATACACACAATAGAACTCAAAATATAGCCACCTGACATGATGCTGTATTAGGAGGACAAAAGATAATGAGTTGCTTAGCTCCGCCCATGACACAAATGGTAATTGTCAGGACTATCTTGATTTGTATGGACCATGGCTATACAACACACTTACAAGACATACAGGTGAATTAAAGGGTCAAACATGAATAAATGGGACATGCATTCAAAGTGAAATATACTGTAGACACCGTGCTATTCAAAGCTGCTATTCATCCCATGGTTTTGAGGCAGTACATGATGAGCGTTCAGGCAGACTAGTCTGGTCCTGAATGCCCCAAAAAATGGTGGCTGATGACATTTAGACCTTAAGCAAGGTCCAATTCTGCCAAGTGACACTGTGCTGAATGCATTTTGCCACATGCCAAGTGATACAAGTGACCGTTTTGTCAGAAATTGAGTAATTAGCAAGTAAAACCCCAAATTAACAACAGTTAAAAAAAAGAAAAGAAAAATCAAATAGCTTTAATTTTGATATTTAATGTACATAATGGGTTAACCCCTTGGTTAGTCCTTTAGGAGGGCTGTTTGTCCACCGCTCATGTCTCTTCCATGTCCGGCGTTGGGAGTCTGGTGCAACGCACAGGTCCTGTGCCTCCTGGTGAGACGTAGGAGGGGCACGGACAGGTGTCAAACCACAGAGCCTAGTCCCTCCACGCATCAGAACCTCCCAGTTTTGGCGGAGTATTTCAGGGGCGGTGGATTGGACGGCCTTGGCCTTTCCCTTGTGGGATTGATCAGGGGTAGCTACTGGGACGTGAGTCGGGGTGTCATGAACCCCGGCTGGGTCACCTGAGTGAGGGGTATGATGTTCGAGAGACCCGAAACCCCAATGAGCTTAGGATACATCACTGAAGACACGTCCCAGGTTGCATCCATTCGATGTATTAAAAAAAACCTTTCTATATGATTTTTATGAGCCAAATTCATTTCAAGTGATACAAATCCCCATTTTAATCTAATAATCTAATCTAATAATTAGGATAATGAATAACTAAAATAGAAATTGGTCTAATTCTGATAAATTGTACTTAAGTTGTTTTAAGTTGTTTCTATATGATTTTGATGTGCTGAAACCACTCTGCCATATGCCAAGTGATATGAGGCAGATTTTTTTTCTGGAAACCAAGCTCACAGGGCTTTTATAAGATGTGCCTGTAGGCCACTAAAAGTATAGACCTATTCCATTTCATGGTGATTATGCAATACAGCAAAAAATCATAAACAACAAAAGTACATCAAAAATTATAGCCAATTTCCAATTTTCGTAATTGCTTATTATAACTACTAAATTTCTAACAAAACCGTCACTTGTATCACTTGACATACGGCAGAAATGGATTCAGGACATCAAAACCGGACACTTTTGCCTGTGACCAAAAAGAGAGATTTAAGACTTACTTATGAGCTTGTAGATTGTTTCTTAGATTTACTTTGACTTATTAATGAAGTTACTTTAGAGAAAATCATTTCATTTTGAATTTGATAAACAATTTTAATAATTGAAAAAACAATTTTAATAACTGAGAAAAACAAATAAAAATAATAAAGGAAACAACAAACACAATAATAATGAGGGTAATAATAATAATAATTAACAATTATAAGGGTAATAATAATAATGGGACCACATTTTTTTATCTTCCCAGGGAGAAATTTGTCTAGCATTACATGCACATTACAATATGCCTCCAATTTAGGCAAATCAGACGCTCTTAAAGGGTATTTCACTTTCAAAAAAACGTTTTGTCTTTTTATGGTCTACTCAGTTCCATGCACATTAACCCCTTTATATACTGATCTCCCCCAAATCCAATAAAATACACATTTTGAGAGATAAATGCATTTTCCTCCAGTTTGCTTAACAAAACAGCTATAGTACCTGAATGTTCAGATGGCACTTGCCTGGAAAGCTTCACACAAAAAGGATGAGGAGAGTGTGGTAGTCAGACCTCAAGAGTGAAGTATAGCTACAATGGAGTCAGTGCTGCCATTTGGGGCCAATACATTGACCCTTTGAGATCACAAGCTTCTGGGCTAGAAACATTGTTAATAGGAGGAGATATGTATATGATAGGTTACTTCTTGCTGATCCCTGCTGGCTGACCTGGTATTATAATCAGAGTACCTAGTAGTAAAAGAATAGGTAGACATCAATGGCAATGACAACTGCGTCAGCCGCATCCCTTCCGACCTGGAATGACATTGTCAATGTTGACATGGCTTTTTAAACTTGTATTCCACCCTCTGTGAACATCACAGTTAAGAATGGTGCCATTGCATAGCCTACACATGACCATTGAATAGATAGAATTTAGTTAATATACTTCTGGCAACTGGTGTGACAACTCGTGTGATGACCACATTCATGAGTTTGATTTAAGCATATTTGCATGAATTGAAATTCCAAAACCAAATAGACAAACGATAGGAAGCGCTTGTTGTCTTTAGACGGACCACCCTGGAGCTATTCAGTCACTGTCCTATGCATGTGGGCGGTGCTTCAAAGCACCCACACGGCTAGGGTTTGTTGGTAAATCAAGCGCTCCCTTCCCCAGGTCATCTTCACAATACAGTGGAAAGAAATAGCGCACCTGGGTTTGTTATTATCTGATTCAAGTGTGGAGTATTGGGACTAAGAGTTTTAGAATCAATCATACACAGCACTTTGACATACACATGAATTATAAGGACATTTTAAGAATTATCAGGACCTTCTGGCAGTCAAATTTGGGCATGAACGGATGAATATGCATCATCATCATCATCATCATCAATACTATAATTCAGAAAATGTCTGTCTGAATGTCTGAAACCGCCATTACTCCTCGCTGGCTGCACCAATCGCTCACACGGTTTCACACGGTTGTTAACCATAATATTAGGAAGAGACTGACAAAGCCCTTTTTTCAAAATTAACGCATTATATTGGATCACCACATCATACATATATGGGGATACTCTGACCTCACGCACCATGGTTTGATTATGTTTGAGTCACCACGTCATACCTATATGGGATACTCTGACCTCACGCCCCAGGGTTTCATTATGTCTGAGTCACCACATCATGCCTATTATGGGGATACATGTGACGTAGTGCTTTGTAGACGTAAAGCTTCATAGACGTAATAGGAAATGTAGCAGTGCTGAAGACGTGTCCCAGATCACAAATACAACGGGCACAAACGGCATGATAGACATTTTAACAGGTAGTTAATTAATAACACATTCCACAAATAAAATGCATAATTGTGCATTAGATACTATACAACTCTATTTCGGGTGGATGTTTTTGTATTTCTGGCATCAGGGGGTTAATAACTACAAAATGTCAAAGGGATATTAGCAGGCACCCTCTTGAATTCTTAAGAGGTTGCCCTAAGCTACAAGACTCGGTTCAGCCCAAAAACAGCGCGCCGGCTCCCAACTAAAGTATATGGGAATGCTAAAGAACATATTAAACCATTGATTAGTGCTAAAATATGAGAAAACAAAGGATTACTTTCCAGAAAGGCACACTTTTCAATATGTGAAGACACAAATTGTCTACAACATAACATCTGCCCATGATAAACATCTCTCACTCTTCATTGGCAATTTTAGAACCTCATACAGGTTCAGCATAATAGCTTCTTCACTTGGACAGGATACCACCAAATATGACTAAATTCAATAGACTATGCTGAGCTAATATTGTTCTGCTAAAGACATGGAGAAGTTGGAAGAGTTACACAACAACACTGCTCTAACAGGGAGACAGCATATGTTAGGATGTTGATATTTGCCTTATAATTTACTAATAGACATAGATACTAGAAATTGAGATTGATACTGGGGCAATGTAAGATTACCAAAAAACACACATTAATGCACCTGCATGGGTTTTGTCCAGACTGCTTCAACCAACCAAAAGATTTAGGCAGTTTGCCTGTAGAGTGCAGGGTCGTTAATTAGGCTGCATTGCTTAATTAACGACCCAACCATTGCAGTATGGGGGAAGGGCAGCAGTTGAACTGAGCTTACAGAACTACAGCAGTGAATTGTTCTTACAGGTGAAAGACAAAATCAGAGTATCCTGTTATTGCATCATACTGATTTTTGCCTCACACAAACATCTATTCTAATCACATAGTATACGTGTATTTAAACTGGCTAAAATAAACATTGATATGAACTGTTTTGGATATGTGATATAGTAGTGATTCTTGTAGCTGGGAGTCACTTCTTAAGAAATCAAGAGGGTGCCCACTGATATGCCTCGGGCATTTTTAATTATTAACCCCTTAATGTCCAAAATATAAAAAAAAAATCCATACAAAATACAGTTGTATGGTATTTAATGCAAATTACTTGGTCTAAATGCATCAAATTTATCATTATATAGTGTTTGTGAATATGGATATGCACAAAGTATATGATTATTAATTATTGAATTGTTAATTAATGCACATTAACCCCTTTATGTACCGATCTCCCGCAAATCCAATAAAGACTCGGTTCAGCCCAAAAACAGCGTGCGGGCTCCCAACTAAAGTATATGGGAATGCTAAAGAACATATTAAACTAGTGATTAGTGCTAAAATATGAGAAAACAAAGGATTGCTATCCCGAAAGGCATACTTTTCAATATGTGAAGACACACATTGTCTACAACATAACATCTGCCCATGATAAACATCTCTCACTCTTCATTGGCAATTTTAGAACCTCATACAGGTTCAGCATAATAGCTTTTTCACTTGGACAGGATACCACCAAATATGACTAAATTCAATAGACTATGCTGAGCTAATATTGTTCTGCTAAAGACATGGGGAAGTTGGAAGAGTTACACAACAACACTGCTCTAACAGGGAGACAGCATATGTTAGGATGTTGATATTTGCCTTATAATTTACAAATAGACATAGATACTAGAAATTGAGATTGATACTAGGGCATTGTAAGATTACCAAAAAACACACATTAATGCACCTGCATGGGTTTTGTCCAGACTGCTTCAACCAACCAAAAGATTTAGGCAGTTTGCCTGTAGAGTGCAGGGTCGTTAATTAGGCTGCATTGCTTAATTAACGACCCAACCATTGCAGTATGGGGGAAGGGCAGCAGTTGAACTGAGCTTACAGAACTACAGCAGTGAATTGTTCTTACAGGTGAAAGACAAAATCAGAGTATCCTGTTATTGCATCATACTGATTTTTGCCTCACACAAACATCTATTCTAATCACATAGTATACGTGTATTTAAACTGGCTAAAATAAACATTGATATGAACTGTTTTGGATATGTGATATAGTAGTGATACTTGTAGCTGGAGTCACTTCTTAAGAAATCAAGAGGGTGCCCACTGATATGCCTCGGGCATTTTTAATTATTAACCCCTTAATGTCCAAAATATAAAAAAAAAATCCATACAAAATACAGTTGTATGGTATTTAATGCAAATTACTTGGTCTAAATGCATCAAATTTATCATTATATAGTGTTTGTGAATATGGATATGCACAAAGTATATGATTATTAATTATTGAATTGTTAATTAATGCACATTAACCCCTTTATGTACCGATCTCCCGCAAATCCAGTAAAGACTCGGTTCAGCCCAAAAACAGCGCGCGGGCTCCCAACTAAAGTATATGGGAATGCTAAAGAACATATTAAACTAGTGATTAGTGCTAAAATATGAGAAAACAAAGGATTGCTATCCCGAAAGGCATACTTTTCAATATGTGAAGACACACATTGTCTGACTGCAGCCAAGTTGAAAGGTCATAGAGGTAGTAAGTAAAAGAAAGACAAGAGCGGTAATAATTCAGTAATACGCCTGAGTGAAAAGGTAGGTTTTAAGCCGGGCTTTAAAGTATAGGACATAAAAGGGGACAGGCTTGAGACAAAAATTTACAGAGTGATGTCAGAGGGGTCACAGAGTGATGTCAGAGGGGTCATGTCTATGTTCCCTCAGCTCTTAAAGTCAGGTTAGGATTAGGGGTAGGGATAGTAATAGATTAACCCTAACCCAAACGCCCAAACCTAACCCTAAACGAAGGCATGTCAAATGTCGCGAAGTAACGTTTGACATGCTTTCGGTTAGGGTTATGGTTTGTGCGTTTGGGTTGGGGTTAGTCAGCGAGGGAACATAGACCTGAGGGAACATAGAAATGGTCCCATGTCAGACACGTGTCACCATGATGATGCGGGCTGCCAGACACTTGTTACGATGAGTGAACATGATTATGTCATCAGTGTGACCCGCCCCAGAGTTTTCTAAACTCTGACCCGCCCGCCCACCCTCGGACAAAGTTCCCCGAGTTCTACAGTTACATGCGACCTGCGGCCTATATGAGCTATATATAGTAATTTATTGTATAATTAGTGTGGTTGCCTTAAAGGCAACACACTATTGTTATTAGTGTGGTTGCCTTTGGGCGACCACACTCTGCAATTCCCTCTGGAATTGCTCCTATCTAGTTAAAATATTAAGTTTGCCAGATGGTCCTAAGTAGGACACACACACACACACACACCCCACACACACCTGATACACACCAAATGTAAAAATGCCTCCTTTTTAGGGCCATATGTAAAAACGCCTCCTTTTTAGGACCATGCCAATTTCAACACCAGGCATGGCTTATGACATTCTCTATCTGTTTTAAGTGGTCTTACTTCTTAGGACCGGGTTTTTGGTCCTAACTTGTCCACCGGTCCTAAGTTGGAAGGTGTTTTTCTTCGAAACGGTCCTAAGTAGATAACATATGTGAGAACACACACACACACACACACACACACACACACACACACACACACACACACACACACACACACACACACACACACACACACACACACACACACGCAGGCAGGGTCGACAGGCTATAAGCCCATCTCTGTGGCCTCTTCTCTCCTCTCTCGCTCTCTCTCCCGCTCTCTCCGTCTCCAAGTGTGAAGCATGGAGTGTTAATTTAACTTGTGAGAGAGTGGGGCCGTGACCCAATCTCTCACAAGTCTTGCCTACACTGTGGCGCAGCCATTAAAAATATTTGTATGAAGCCCCTGTGATGAGCCGTGAATAAGGCCAGAAGATAGAGTACAACATACACATCTTTGGCTGCGTTGTGTTGTATTGGGTTATCGCCTTTGTGTGCCACTGATGTGTTGAACTCTGTGGTAACAAGGCCTCTGGGATCACCGATTCGTTTTTCTTTCCTTTTCCTTACATACAGCGTAAATTTAAAACGGATTTTTTTCATTGGGACAATTTACAATGGAGGCATTTAGCAGATGGTTCTAATCCAGGAGTAATACACAGTGTGTGTGTGTGTGTGTGTGTGTGTGTGTGTGTGTGTGTGTGTGTGTGTGTGTGTGTGTGTGTGTGTGTGTGTGTGGGTGTGTGGGTGTGTGTGTGTGTGGTAAACTACTCGACTACTGTAATTTCCGGACTATAAGCCGCACCTGAATATAAGCCGCACCAGACAACAAGCTTCATGTTAGAGCAGTGGTTTTCAATCTTTTTGATCCCAGGGCCCACTATTTATTCAGCATTTGAGCTACAGACCACCATTTGACAACATTTGCACCCCACAGAACCCAAAACTAAAGATTTATTTGGTTTTGTCCACAATTCCAGGATGGATTTTCGCAAACAAAACAGGCAAAACATAGAGATCAAAATGACCATGACTTATTAATTAAGTGGTGCTAATTTAGATGGTGAATATCATAAAATGATAACCAAATGGATATATCATAAAATGAAACCAAATGGACCCTAGCGGGTCCATTTGGTTTCATTTTTACGCTCTCAAAGAGTTACATCTGGTTAACCCACTTTCCATCATTTAGTCTGGAGGGCCCATCTGGAACCCTCTCAGGGACCACTGGTGGTCCCCGGACCACCTGTTGAAAACCCCTGTTAAAAAAGAAACACCTGTAAAAATCCATAAATTGACCACACCGTTGTATAAGCCACAGGGTCCAAAGCATGTGAAAAAAGTAGCGGCTCATAGTCCGGAAATTACGGTAGTTGGTTAAGCCCCATACCTCAGACGTTTCTATGCCAGTGACCCTTTTTTCATGTTTGTGTCTGTTCTGTAACAATTGACGTCAGTCGTACAATCGGAAATGCTCCAGTTCGCATCACATCTTTTATTTTTGCTTGGCAAAGCCTCTTAAATCCAAGTGTGTCTCTCCCTGCAGTGACTAAATGACACATTAGCATGCAACACTCTGAGGCAGCGCTGTGACTAATGCTGTTGTTTGTGTGTGTGTGTTTTGTGTGTGTGTGTGTGCGTGTGCGTGTGCCAACGAGAGTGAGCAGAGATGCAGGAACAGAATTCAAATACAGCCGTCTATATCGCTCTGAACAACACACATCACAACCTGTCTGATTGTTAACATGTTAACTGCCCCGGATGTAGTGGGGACAAAGCTTAGAGTATATATCAAATAGAGACGACACCGGAAGTTCCCCTCTCATCCACTTGCATTAAGTTGCTCACCCAGCGCATGAGGCGATTTCACTCCTCTTTGAGGGGAAAAAAACAGAGTGCATTCTGGGAAAATGGGCCGAGAACATGAACGCGAGGCACGCACGAGCGTAGAGCGCTGCAGATTTCTGGAGGGGCGGAGCCTATTCCACGTTCATGTTTCTGGCCCACTGCTCCTCAACCTCATTCTCAACTTTGGCCACTATGTCCATTTCGCCTCAGGGTTTCCTCAGGATGTCGTGTCTATTGTTTATATGGTCTAAGGGACAAAGGTGTATCCTCTTGAAGGCTACGAAGCCTGTAGCCTACCCAAATCTTAGTCGAGCTTGCCCTGATTCAAGAGAAAGAAAGAAATACCACATGTCCAACTTTGAGCAATAGGGTAGAGGATGTCGCAGACAGTTCTCCGAATTTGTGTTCAATCACACCTTGCCCGGGAATCCATCGGGGGGCGTGTACAGATGCAAATACAATGGTTTGTGTTTTAAGCTGAGCTAGAACACAAATAGCATTGCTGTTTTTTTTTTGTTTTTTTTTTTTTTTTATGTTGCGCAAATGAATTACATTATTCTTACAGTTAAAAAAAATCCAATCACATGTGCGAAAAATATAAAACAAGAAATATAAAATAAATATGCCGTGTCCCCTGTACCAGGGGCGGATGTAACATTTCCCAATTGGGGGGGGGGCAGGAAAAAATGGTATGGGTGCGATGAAGCCGCACCCATACCATTTTCAGTTACAGACAAGTAAGCATCAATAATAACATCAGATGTTGTTGAAGTTGCAACTCAGAGTTTTCTCTTTTCAATAATCTTTTGAATGGTGCCATAATTGTAGTTATATAAGCACTTTAATTTGAAATATCTTGGGTTGTTTTGCATGCCAGCATGTTTGGTGGGGCAGTCTGGGCATTAGGGGGGCATTGCCCCCCCATGCCCATGCCTAGATCCGTCCCTGGCCTGTACGTGCGTTGCTGTCCAGTGTGGCAGCTCCTGGGGCTTGATTAGCTATTAGCAGCGTAGGCAGCCGCAGCAGCGCTCTGTGTCTTAACATGAAGGGAGATTCATGCTGCATGATTCTTGGCCACGAAGGACATGACAGCAATATGTTACGTTCAAATGGGGATCATATCTGTGTTTTATTGCCGGAGGCGCTTTTTCTCCATGGATAGGGCTCTTCTTTCGACTTGAGTGACCTTGACCACATGGGTGCGTGCACACGCACCACTATTCCCCACGGCACAAAGCCCTGCTGAGGCCTGTTAAGACTAAGATCCTTCAACCTCCCCCACATTTCCCTGCAATGTCCCAAAACACTGTAAGGGCAGCTAGAAACAATAATACATCATCTCCGTTACAGCCAAGGACCAACGGCAGATGTGGTTGGACACAGCGCATCGCATACTAAGGGAATCAGTGCCCTCGGGAGGATTTTATTTTATGGACAGACTGAGGCGAGGCGGCAGCGCTTTGGTTGTTATATCCACAAAGCACTCAAAGCCGGTGTTTATCCAGGCCCGTGCCTTTTGAACGGTCCAATTGGAATGTCCAGGCCAGCCCAGATCAGCGGCCTTGTGGCATTGCCAGCCTCCACTTGCCTTTGCAATGCATATCGCCCCATGAGGCAGATACAGTCTTGACCCACTCAATGCATATCACCCCATGATGCAGATACAGTCTTGACCCACTCAATGCATATCACCCCATGATGCAGATACAGTCTTGACCCACTCAATGCATATCACCCCATGAGGCGGATACAGTCCCCCTCTCAATGCATATCACCCCATGATGCAGATACAGTCTGGCCCCTCTCAATGCATATTGCACCATGAGGCAGATACAGTCTGGGCACCTCTCAAAGCATATCGCCCCATGAGGCAGATACAGTCTGGCACCTCTCAAAGCATATCGCCCCATGAGGCAGATACGGTCTGGCACCTCTCAATTGTGGGAAGACTTCCCGCCCTGAAGTCGTGATGGGAACCAGGCTATGACCAAACAGGGCCCAGTACGCAAATGTGGAACGTGACGTTGGAGGAAAAAGAAATCTAACACTGAGAGGGACAGTGATTGGCGATGCACAAAGCTATTCACCAATAACAGAATGAATGCAATATGTGATTTTGAAAACCATTATGGTGAAGTACAGTTACCTCAAAAAATGTACTTCAAAATGTTCAGTACATGAATGTACTTAGTCATCCTCTCACTAAAGGCCGTCCTCTTGCATTGCAGCATCAAAGTGAGCCCTGAAGGTATCTTCTTGACCAAGTACTGATGTTGACCAGAGCGTTGAGTTATATTGCGAGGTAGCTGCTCCGTCCTGTTTGTCGTAACATTGAGAATTACACACGCCACAGAGTTCATCACTGTACCGTAACACAACTGACAGTTGCCAGAGCTTCCTTGTTCTAGTAAACCAGAGTGGCCCGTGTGGAAATCAAACTGGTTGCCGCGACGGGTCGTGACTGATCACCATCTCCATTAACAGGGGACCTGACTTTACAGCAACCAGGAGAGGCATTGCCATCCCGCCGTACGGTTTGATGGAAAGCAATTTCACGACTAATGGGAAACAATAATGTTTATAGCCTGATGGCGACAAAGGCATTGAAAGAGAGAGACAGAGATTTGCTTTTTCGCTTTACCTCGGGGTACGCTTTGGAACGGAGGGAGCGTGTCACTCCTTGACTTTGACACAAATAGATGTAGAAGAATTCCATCTCTATTACCAAAGGGGGGCTGGCTGGAGGAGTGTATACAAGAACACAGAAATCAGCAACTATGCACCATGTGTCCCTGCAAGTACCGCTATACTGTACTATTTTTTATGTATCCCTAGGCTATAGCATTTAATTACTTATGAGCCTGTTTATAAACTGAGATTGTGAGGAAAGCCTCGTCCGTAGTTGTTTGTATAGGTGCAAAATTCATGCCTTAAGCAAACTTTGAAACACTCTTTGATCGGTTTGTCATTTTAATATTTGTTTTAATAGTGCAATGCGCTGCACACTCAGTACACTCAACTTTATTAAAGGTATAATCTCTCAAGACAGAGTCAGGAGGGAGCTTGCAGAAGGGGTCCAGGTTGTACTGTCACACTAGACACTTAGGTATAGTGCTTATATATAGTACGGCTGCAACATTGCAGGCAATGAATAGCTTATCCACATGAAGCTCACAAACCATCGAAGAGACAACACTTTGCGATTATTTGATTAATTGACAAACTAATCGACAATATAATAGTGAAAACAACCAGCAGAAATTTAGCCAGAGGATATTCCCTAGTAGTGAAAAAATCCTATAGGATTTTAGAAAAGTCCAATAGAAAAATCCTATCAGATTTTGGAACAAATCCTATTGGATTTCCAATAGGATTCCTATAGGATCTTACAGGAATCCTATAAAAATCCTATAGGATTTTCTTATAGTATTTCTTAGGAATTTGGAGAAAATCCTATAGGATTTTTGGGAAAATCCTATAGGAATCCTTTTGATTCCTATTGGAAATCCTATAGGATTGTTTCAAAAGCTTTTCTATTGGAATCCTATAGGATTTTTTGACCAGGGTTTGGGGAAATCCATAAACCTCTGCGATGGCAGTATAAGAACTTACAAGGCTTTACAAGATTGAAACCCATGGCTAGGGGACTCGGAGTATAGGCCTAATTATCAGCTTCAACCCTTGGATATTGTAGACGCAGTTTGCAGTCTGGTTCGTCTAGATGACTGTGTTTCTTCCAATGTCTATTAAGAAGTGTGAGCTACACAGAACGATTCGCAGCAGAACAGTTAGCTGTACAGTATGCACACATACCTGCTGTTTGCCCTCAATGGAAGCAATCAGATACCGGCAGTGCATACAGAGATACCGTATAGGCAGGAGCAGAGGGTCCTTTGTCAAAGAAGCATACATTTAGTTTTTAAGAAATTGGGCATACTAAACTTGTAGTCTGTAAAGGAATGGCATGACATGATACAGTAATCATTCCTGTAAGAAAGAAAGAAAGAAAGAAAGAAAGAAAGGAAGAAAGAAAAGAAAGAAAGAAAGAAAGAAAGAAAGAAAGACAGAAAGAAAGAAAGACAGAAAGAAAGAAAGAAAGAAAGAAAAAAGAAAGAAAGAAAGAAAGAAAGAAAGAAAGAAAGAAAGAAAGGAAGAAAGGAAGAAAGGAAGAAAGAAAGAAAGAGGACAGAGGCATTGGCCTGGGCATTCCAACATTATGCTTAAAGGGGAATTCCATCCATTTTCGAAATTTCCCTGAGAGGATACAAATGTGAACCAAATGGGCCCTAGCGGGTCCATTTGGTTCCATTTGTACCCTCTCAGGAAAAAAATAGGGTCTGAAAAAAATTCATTAACATGGTGAAATACATCTTGATGTCAGCAGATGTATTTCACCATCTTAATGATTTTTTTCAGACCTCCATTTTTAGGAAATACAGAATTGGGGGAACTTTTTTATCGTGTCCACACAACATCTCTAAGGTATATTAATGACATATTGAAATGTTGAAAATGGGTGGGGTTCCCCTTTCATGACCACTGGGTGAAACAGATCAATACAGATGACATGCTATATCGTTCTTGGTGACGTTTAATGATTGCATAAAACTCTGTGGTTCTCAACATGTGGCGGGTGTTTATAGCAGGGGTTTTCAACAGGACCCTTCCGGGTCCATTTGGTTTCGTTTTTACGCTCTCAAGAGTTAAAACATTCATCATCTGAATTAGCCCAAGTCTACACAACTAGAAAATGTAAAAGATTAATGGTCATTTTGATCTGCATGTTTTGCCTGTTCTGTTTCCCAAATCCAGCCTGCAGGTATTGTGGACAAAAGCAAAAGAAATCTTTAGTGTTGGGGTCTGTGGGGCCAAAATGTCCTCAAATGGTGGTCCGTGGCTCAGATTCTGAATAAATGGTGGGCCCTGGTATCAAAAAGGTTGAAAACCCCTGGTTTACAGTACCTGTATCTCTCAGGGAGGGAGGGAGGGAGGGAGGGAGAGAGAGAGAGAGAGAGAGAGAGAGAGAGAGAGAGAGAGAGAGAGAGAGAGAGAGAGAGAGAGAGAGAGAGAGAGAGAGAGAGAGAAGAGAGAGAGAGAGAGAGAGAGAGAGAGAGAGAGAGAGAGAGAGAGAGAGAGAGAGAGAGACCTAGCTGCTAGATAACAGCTTTCACACACATAATTAAGATCTATTGTTCCAGCGACCTCGAGTATAAGACTAAACAATGTGAACCTGGCCGGGCTTTACCGGTATGTACTTAAATGCTTTCTAAATACCTGCGGACACACAGTTTGCTTTTAATTAGCTCGGTGACACAAATGTGTTTGCTTATTGCTTCCTTCAGGCTTATGTAACTGTATTTACAGTAATACGTTGATAAAAGCTGTTAAACTATAGCCAATAATAATTCTAATAATAATAACTCCAGCCATCCAAACACTCAACTCCCCATAGCTCTACAATGTGTCCTACAGAGTTGGTTAACAACAGAGAAAGTTAGCTCAGGAGATATGTGAGAATTGATTAAAGCACAGTTCCACTGTCCTCTGATGCCTTTCTGCCTACGCTATACTGTGGGCACAAAAAGAGAGAAAAAAAAAAACTATGTTCTGAAGTTTGGATTCCACAAATGATAGGTAGGAATCATGCAGGCCACTGTGAATCACAATGTGACCACATGGCCAATTAGACAAAAGCATGGTGTGACTATACACACACGGGCAGAGGAGGATAAAAAGTGTGGGCGTATACAATTTTGAAAATAAATTCAGACATACAGACACAAATGAGACTCCAATTTGGTTCAACACAGCCACTGGCAGGAACAGTAGGCAGGCTTAGCTATATGTTACACAACCACTTCTAATCAAACAGCCCTGGGCACCCATGGGGAGACTTTTCTTCTTTGGTTGGACTATGCTGGACATATGGGCCAGAGGCTCACGCTAGACAAAGTGCTGAGTCATCAGAACATACAGTAACAGCACTGCCAGTGGCCTAATTAAACCCACACTCCTACTGTCTGAGTTTATATTGAGCACACAACACACCGCAAGATCACTGTGGGAACACATGACTTGCAAACACAAGAAGTATTCACTACATGGACAGGAGCCCTCCTGTCCAGAGCCCAAGCAGAGGGTCAGAGGCCTTTTGTAACGGTTCTGGACAACCGCGTGTCCGACGGACTCGGCACCTGCCACTGAGGTGGGTGGGTCCAACGGTTCTTGAGGTGCGGCAGACACGTACCCTACGTCAGGGGTGCTCAACAAGATCTACACATAAAAAAAGAAAACTTCAAGGCCCCCAAGAAAGTTTGACTTTGAAATAGTAGTGATGGTGTTACTTACTGTTATAGTGTTTAAGAATAATGCACTTATGATGAAAAATAGAGTGGGAGAATTGGAAGGTTTTCTTGTATATGGTACTACTGATGTTTAAAAACAGTATTTGAGGGTTGAGTTGACAATTCGTGATGTTGAATTTAGTCTCTTGCACACAGAGTTAATAACTTTCAACGTTTTTGTCCACAATTGGTAGAGAACTGGCAAAACGTTGGTCAGAATAACAATTATTCTCCATTTTCTAATAGTGTGGACTCTTGAAATTACATAATTCAAATGTTTAAATATAATTTAGCGTTAAAATGAAACCAAATGGACCCTTTGGTTTCATTTTACCGCTCTCAAGAGTTACAGTTCTATACATTTTAGGGGACTGTCATGTGATCTACCTGGTAGATCACCATCTACCTTTTGGGCATCCCTAAAGAGAGAGAGAGGCGGACAGAGACGTGGTGCATGCAAAAACATAGATATAATAGTGACTCAAGCTTCTCATATCTGGCCGGGTGGGTGGGTTGTTTTGTGTAGGTCGAGATAATCATGGATTCCAGCAGTTGGGGATATGAAGAAGGAAAGAGGATCAGATGGTACATGTTAATGAAAGCATGCACGCTCGCATGGACACACACACAGGCACACACACACACATACAAGTGCGCGAACACCAGTGTTGTGAATAACGCCCTTACAAGTAACGCCCTTACAGTAAGGGATTACTTTTTTCAGTAACTTCTAACGTAACTCCTTACATTTCTCAAATTCATAACGGCATTATGATAAGTGTACCATCATTACTATCATTACTTCCGGCGGCGGCGGCAGAACTCGCTGCACTGTGTGCTGCCTGTCTTCTTCAGCTCGCTTCTTCACAGACTAACAGAGTATATTGAATAGAGAAGGCACCGAAGGAAAGTTCCCCTCTCGTCCACTTGCATTGTTTCCTCCGGATGCCTGATCTAGTTTTAATATATCTATGTGTGTAACGTGACAAGTATAAGCCAATCAGAGCCAGTCTTATTCGTCGAGCAGAGCAGAGCCATCTAGTAGAACAGCTGCGACATTGAGGGGGCAGAAAAAATGCTTATGATCCCATAGACTTAAATGCATCCGGTAACCTCGGTTGTCCCAATTCAATAGAAGTGTATATAGATGAGCCGCCATTGAAGTGGCCCCATGAAGTGAACAGAGTTTTCCGCGTAACTAAAGGCTCTGGCCTCTAGCACATAGACACAACCAGCTGTGTTGTTGTTGCTGCGCACACACTAGCATTTGAGCTGCGGTAAAATACGCTCTCAGACGCAATGACACGAGGACGACAGCGTGACTGGAGCCTTTGCAGCGTGGAAATATAAACACTATTTTACATTCTTGCTGGTAAAGCAGGGTTTTTCAACAGGTGGTCCGGGGAGGATTCCAGGTGGTCCTCACACTAAATGATGGAAAGTTGGTTAACCAGATGCAATACTTGTAGTGTAAACATGAAACCAAACGGACCCTTGCGGGTCCATTTGGTTTCCATTTCTAGTAAACACAGAATGGGGAGATCTTTATCTTGTCCACACAACATCTCTAAGGCATATTAATGTCAGTAAAATGTTGAAAATGGGAAGAATTTCACTTTAAACTTGTAAGCACGAAAACACCCCTTTTTTGTATGTTTAAAAAAAAAAGTAAAGTAAAGTAAAGTAACGCCCTTACTTTCATAATTTAGTAAGGAAGTAACTATAACTATAATTCCCTTACTTTTTAAAAGTAACTTCCCCAACACTGCGCGAACACACAGGCGCACACACACTCACCTGCTGCTTCTGTCCGTGCTGCGTGACTAACACAGGGAGCTTAGACACGATGTCACATACACCGACATAATAACAGCACATCACATGCAGCCGATAGACACGAGGTGTTATGCCGTTATGTGTGGTATATATAATAATGACTCAGGAGGATGCAGCTGACATCAGAGAAAGAGAGAGAGACTGAAATGCTGCTGAAACGATTATGATATCTCCCACTCTCCCTTTTCATGTCAGCTCTGTCTGTGGAAAACCAACATGCGTAGCCACAGTGCTATCAGGAGCGGCACCGCTCGCTGTCAGGGCGTAGCTAGCAATTCTGGCCCCCTGCAAAGCTTTTCCACATGGGCCCCCCCTTTCCCGGCGGCGAATTTCACCCATTTTCAACATTTTTCTGAGAGTGTACAAATGCAACCAAATGAACCCTAACGGGTTCATTTGGTTCCATTTGTACGCTCTCAAAAAAAAAGAAGTGTCTATAGAAATCCATTAACATGATGGCATACATCTTGATGATGCCATCAAGATGTGTTTCATCATGTTTTTGTGTTTTTTCTTCAGACCTCCATTTCCAGGAAACACAGAATGGGGGGAAACGTTTTTATCATGTCCACCCAGCACCTCTAGGGGATACTAATGACATATTAGAATGTTGAAAATGGGTGGAATTCCCCTTTAAAATGCTTCAATCTGGTGCACTTTGAGATCAAATATTTTTCATAATATAATCAATACAAATAAAACCTTATTAATGCAAGCTTTCAGTGGCCCCCCCCTGACTTTGGGCCCCCCTACAATTGTCCCCCTTTTCCCCACCAGTCTACGCCCGTGCTCACTGTTATTATACGGTAGTTGGAAAAAGGAAATACGGGGTGGAATACAGAGCATAGCCGCGAGAAGGCAGCGACGCCACATGCAGCGAGGAGAGGAGAGGGATAAGCAAAAACGATAAACTCTATAGTCTTGCATTTGCTTTGAGTTTTTAGTTGTTAGCTTAGAGTTTTCAGTGAATTCAACAAATAATAATTAATAATGGAACAAGACAACTTTTTTTGGGTGTAATTGAACCTAAAAACACAAACGAAAAACCGAAAAACACAAGGGGCTCCATTTTCGTTACCATCTAAACCCCTTATCCTAAACCCCTTATCATTTTTTTTTACTATTTTGAAAAACTTTTTGGAATAGTGTGCCAATCTATTGGCACATGGTGAGCTTGTAGACTGGCCATTTAAACTATTGAAAAATGTTCTTTTTTTAATAGTTTAAAAACGAAAAGAAGTTAAGGGATAAGGGGTTTAGCGGTGACGAAAATGGAGCCCAAGAAGTCAAAGTCACAAAACCTTTAATGATAATGACATGCTTGACAAAAAGAAGAGAAAAAAAACTGATAAACCTGTGCATGTGCTCTGCCTGGCAAACCTAGAATATCCTGGGAGCGGTTGGTTATAACGTGGCCAGGTGGATGTCTCACCCGGAAGGTGAAAGGAACCCCCCTAGTCCTTCCCCAGATGGAAGGATGCCCTCATTTCCTTGGCTTTATCAGGGTCATGTTGTCCTCCCTGGGTTATCATCTTAATTATGCATGCATCTGGTCCACAGTGTTCACATGTACAGGTATAGTGGAGTAATGGACATGATGGATAATGATGTGATGGTCCAGAAGCAGGGATAGAAACATCATTATTATGCCCAACATGCCGTGACAGAAGCCGGGAGTTGATATCAAAACCAGCAGCATGGAATTCAGCCACGCGCACGCACTCACACACCCACCCACACACACATACAAACACACACACACACACACACACACACATAACACAGCAAATCGAAGCCTGCCGATAAACCAAGCGCACCATCCCCAGTAATCCTTTATCAATCATAGTAATCTGTTGCTCCACTGTGCCGATACAAAATGTTTTACAGCTAGGAGGTGTGGAGTGCCAGGGCAGAAACAAGGGCTGTTGCTGTAAAGATATGAGGTATATCCATGACAGTCGTCCTAATAATAAAGCCTCCCAGATGTACTGTACCTTAGATAGATACCCGATGAGTTGAACTGAGCGTTTAAAAGATGTATAATCATTTCTCAAACGCGGCCGTTGGGCCAACGGGGAGGTAAGTTTAGTGTTCCGCATAGGTTTTATATATTTAGTGTTTTGGGTTAGTGTTAGGTTTTAGTGACCAGTGAAGAACGGTCATGACCATTGGGTCGTAGTCGACTGAAAAAATTAGAGCTCCATTGTTCTCACACACTAAACCCCTTATCCCTATAAGTTATTCCCTATATAACTTATTAGATTACTAGATTGGCTAGATCAACTGAACTAAACAAAGGGTGTTGTTCAAAACGCAACGTGTGATTTCACATCAAAATATTTGCTTGATTACAACACAGTTCATGTTCAAAATAGTCTACTGTACAAAGAAGCCGTATAATGTATAGACAGCTTATAGCTTGTGGCAGGCTTAGTAAAAAGCGATTAAATTGACTTCCCAAAATGCTGTTCAATTTGATACTATACATGCACCTCATTACAGGGGCAGGGAGTGAGTTTTTTTGGGAAAATAGCAGAAATAGCTTGTATATATTTTTGGGGTGCAACCCAGCACCCCCAACCCAGGCTAGTGGAATGTGTAAATTTCTAAACAAATTATTCAATGCAAAATACTGTTTTTTTTTTTTTTTTTTTTTTTTTTTCCATAATAGTGAATGATGTGTTAAGGTCTGGAAAGGGCAGTTGTTTTACAGATGAGTTGAAGGGGCTGCAGAGACAAAGCAGCAAAGGAAATACAGTATGTTGCAGGTCTGTTCCGGCCGTACAACTGTATGAACTGTATGAATGGGATAAGGTGTTGCTTATTCGACCCAAACTACATGGAGGGTCCATTTAGCAGCGATGGAGGCAGTGGATTTCTCCTCTTGTTAGAGGAATTAGCGTAGCTCCTGCTGCTACTGCCAAATGGGACAGCCAGCTAGAGACTGGCAGACATTCGGCTGTTTATTCAGCTCTCAGACTAATAGTTGCTCTTGGAAAGTGAAACAATGGCATTTTCTTTCTTCTCATCTACAAGCCCTCGTCGATAAAGCAATTTGCATGATATATGCGCCCCGGCAAGTGGTGCATAATTAACGAGGGCCTATACGGCTGTATGGCGTACGACAGGACTGACTGGACAACGGGAGAGAGAGAGAGCAGGAAATTAAGTGGAGGTAAAAGTGAGTAGACAGTGTGAAAGTGTCTGCACAAGACAGAAAGGTAGAGATACCTTTTTTAATGAATTTGCTCCTTTTTTTGCTACCGGTCCGATATCGTCCACCTAAAATGGTGGAAATCCTCACGTGCACTCTTACGTGCACGCACCCTTTATGGTACTAGATAAAACAAAAACTATAATCTCGATAGATGGCTAGGGTACTCCAGTGACAAAAATAAATGTTGAACTGGAATCATCCAAGACTGAGCAGCATGCAGTCGGTTGATGTCACCAAGTGATCAATAACACTGAATGTGTGATTTCACATCAAAACATTTTCTATGCTCGATTACAACAACAAAGTTCATGTTCAAAATACTGTAGTGTACTGTACAAAGACGCCGTCTTATATGTAGACAGCGGACAGCCTATAGCTTGTGGCAGGCTTAAAAAGCGATTAAATTGACATCCCAAAATGCTGTTGAATTTGATACTATACATGCACCTCATTACAGGGTCAGGGAGTGAAATCCTGTGAGAAGGCATTTTTGGGAGGAAAGGGCAAAACATAGCAGAAATAGCTTGTATATATTTTTGAGCTGCAACCCAGCACCCAGCAACCCCAACCCAGGCTAGTAGAATATGTAGATTTCTAAACAAATTAATCAATGCAAAATACTGCATTCAAGATCGGGAGAGTAAACGATTTCCAGCATGCCATTTTCTTCATAATAATGAATGATGTGTTAAGGTCTGGAAAGGGCAGTTGTTTTACAGATGAGTTGAAGGGGCTGCAGAGACAAAGCAGCAAAGGAAATATGTCGCAGGTTTGTTCCGGCCTTTATACAGCTGTATGAATGTGAACTACTCAGTGAATGCATTATAATTAGTTCATTCGGCTCTGCTCCATCCCAACATGAAAGTAAAATGGAAGTACAATAGAAAGGCCACGGAACCACGTCTCAGGGCTTTTGGGGGGCAGCCCAGAATACAAACGTTGGGGCAGGGGCGGATGTAACATGTCCCATTTGGGGGGGGGGGGCACGGGCGATGAAGCCGCACGCATACCATTTTCAGTTACAGGACTTTTATTAGTCAAGTAAAGCGTCAATAATAACATCAGTTGTTGTTGAAGTCGCAACAGACACACATGGGGGCAGGGGCGGATGTAACATGTCCCATTTGTTGGGGGCAAGAGAACATGTTGGAGGGGCAAGAGAAAATGGTATGCTTGCGGCTTCATCGCCCGTGGCGCGAAGCGACAGAACAGGACTTTTATTAGTCAAGTAAAGCATCAATAATAACATCAGTTGTTGTTGAAGTTGCAACAGACACGCAGCATGCATAAAGCTAAAGGTCTGACTCTGAGAGTTTTCTGTTTTCAATGATGAAATGCTGTTGGTTTAGTGGTGCCAAAATTGTAGTTAGTGAGTTAGTAGCAGTAGTAGTGTTTCAAGTCATTTTAAATGTAAGCACTTTAATTTGAAATATCTTGGGTTGTTTTGCATGGCATCGTGTTTGGGGGGGGGTAGACGGGTATTTAGGGGGCCCAATGCCAATGCCTAGATCCGCCCCTGCGTGGGAGCAGTGTGTGTGTGTGTGTGTGTGTGTGGGGGGGGGGGGGGGTTGGGGGGGGGTACTGTTACTGTCAGTGGGGATTGTGCTTCATCTGACAAAAGAACAGAACTTTCCTTTTGCAGAGAGAAAAGGCCTGGCTCGGCTCGGCTCAGCACAAACACTGTTTGATGTGGTCTGGCTCTGAAGCCACACTGATGCACTATAACAACAGCCTAGAAAGACTGCAGGAGTGGTGGATCCAATTAGATATGATGTTTTAAAATGCATGATGGAACATCAAGTAACGCATATTAAAAACAAAACACCCGTCGCATCACAGCACACACAGATCATACGTATACACCACAGAATCACAGGCTCCTAAAGCAAAAAAAAAAAAAACACTCCACTGGGTCAGCAACCAAAATTCAATTACAATTCAGCCTTAATCCAGAGTGACTTACATAAAGCAAGAGCAAAATAAACAACTGCAATACATACCTGCAGTAGTATAGTAGTTATAAATCATAAAGTGCTAACAGCAGGGGCGCCCACACTTTTTTGACTTGAGAGCTACTTTCAAAATGACCGTCTCAACAAGATCTACACATCAAAAATGTGATTGTTTCATTACTGAAAAAAAATATCAAGGCCCCCTAGAAAGTTGGAGCTTTGAAATAGTGGTGATGGTGTTACCTACTGTTAGTGTTTAAGAATAAAGCACGTATAATGAATGCATTTGAGTTGACAGTTTGTCAACGTGAACAGTTGTTCACGTTTTGTCCAAAATTGCGAAAGAGAACTGGCAAAATGTTGGTCAAAATAACAATTATTTTCCATTTTCTAATTGTGTGGACTCTTGAAGATTACATAATTCAGATGTTTAAATATAATTTAACTCTTGAGAGTGTAAAATGAAACCAAATGGACCTGTCCATTTGGTTTAATTTTAACACTCTCAAGAGTTACAGATCTATAAGGGTTCAAGTGCTGGGGGGACTGTCATGTGATCTACCTGCATGGCCTGTGTGATCTACTGGTAGATCATGATCTACCTTATGGGCACCCCTGGCTAACAGCATGAATATTTAAGTTAACACAAAATTACAATTATTATACTGTAGATGTTTTTATTTAAGCAACCCTGTGGTGAAGCTGCATTTAAGTTTCAACACTGTAATCTTTTATTTAGCAACGCTGCTATTTGATGTTAGCTTGCGCTGTTCGTGGCCTGTGCATGTAATCCTAACAATCGCTATAAAAAACATTTTATAGCATATAATTAAATGTGTGATGCAACATGGCAGTATAATCCTGTTTAACTGCCCTATGAATATAATAGAATATCAATAAGATTTAAAAGCTACAACACGGTGAAATTATAGAAGTCCCCAAATGGAGCTCAAGGTCTGTTAGGTAATCGTGTAATAATAATATTGGCTATAATACAGCAGATGATGATACAGTATATCATTAGAGAGACAGCGAAATCATTTTGCAGCCGTTGGTTGTGATCGCTATAAAACGGTCACGACCTCAGCAAACCTCAATGAAACCCATACCTAAACCTAACCTTAACAGTTTTCGTGCCTCACACTTATCATTATCAAATAATAGTTATGACCGATGCCATTTGGGTTGATCTACGTCACGCTACGTGGCTCACCGTCGTCGGTTTGATACAATCCCAATGATAACGGCAGCGAGCAGCGATCGCATCCTCCCATCAGAACGGACCAAAATAAGGGACGGAGCAACCTGGAACCGGGACGTGTGTCGCCAACTAACTTGTCCGACACGAATCATGGACCGAAATATGAAATTTGACTTTTAGAAAAAATCGCTGGAACTAGCTACCTAAAGAAATATGGAAAAGTGCTGGCACTGAGAGTATTAACCCCCTGACTGTTGGCCAAATGATAACTGCCGCGACCGCTATCATTTGGCCAATGGTCGCAGCAGTTGAAAATAACATTGAACAGTGGCATGGGGCCAACAGTCACGACTAACGGTTACAGTCTCAAAATGATTTCGCCACTCCTGTATCATTATGATATCATGGCTTAAGGGCGTTTAACAGCACCCAGTGCTGTGATTATACCCATGATATACTGTGCCCACAGCCTCTCATCTATTATTGCAGTAGCTGTATAAATGCACCATGGATGGAAGCTGGAAAAAACACACCATTGTTTCTCTACCTCATCAGCTTGGCACTGCAGAGCGACTACATCTCTCTAAACCAATAGAAACAATCAACCAGTGCTGAGGCCTCGACATGCCAGCCAATCAGTGAATATGATGCTGCACTGATTTCCTTGTTAACCGCTTGCCCTCTGTACTTATAGTTGACGGCACGGATTCCCAGGGGCTCTAGTCTACACTGTAGTGTAGGTCCACCTACTCTTTGTCACTCAAACTCTCTTTGCAGATAATGGATCTATACCAGGATGCCCAACCTTTTTTGACCCAAGATCTACTTTTCAGCAGCCAACCCCTCCGGGATCTACCAGTCCAATATCAACATTTCAAACCACACGCACCGTTGCCGGCCTGCAGTAACTTCACAACAACACAACACTACGTTGTTTTACCACTTTACTTTATGTCCATATAAGCATAAAGTACAACGGACTTGTCATAAATAGGCCTACAACAGACTTGGGCAAACACTGCCATTGCAAATGCAATCATAATAAGAACAGTCCAGAATAGTCCATTATAAGTTGCAGAACAGTCCATTACACGTTGAACAATACTGTTGGCATAATTCACAGACAGCAGACAACAATCCTCCAAATGAGCCGCTTCGTAGACAGACAGACACGCAGACACGCACACACACACATACACACACAAATATTGCTCTTTTTTCATTTCCACCTCATTTTTTTTCTTTCCTCCCCACATCTCCCAAGATCTACTCATGATCAGGCCAAGATCTACTGGTAGATCCCGATCTACTGGTTGGGCTCCCCTGCTATATAACATAGAACAGCACAGGGAGCTGTCTGTGGTGCTGAAGTGTTTCTATATAACATAGAACAGCACAGGGAGCTGTCTGTGGTGCTGAAATGTTTCTATAGAACATAGAACAGCACAGGGAGCTGTCTGTGGTGCTGAAGTGTATCTATAGAAAAGCACATGGAGCTGTCTGTGGTGCTGAAATGTTTCTATACGCTTTCAAATAGTCACAGCAGTTGTGAGCTTGTAGATCTGCTATGTTTTGCCAAATGTATCCGCAGAATATGAATAGCATGTGAAATTGGACATGAAACCTGACCAGCGATTTGACATGGTCTTACAGAGCTCTATTGCAAGGCAGAATTATAGAAGCATTGAAGTTATCGACTGGATCTAGGATTCTACAATTCGAGCAGATATTGGGGCTCCATTTTCGTTACATGCTAAACCCCTTATCCCAAATCCCTTATTTTGTTTTTACTATTTTGAAAAACTTTTTGGAATATTTCAACGTGTCAATCTATTAAAGAGGGGGTGCCGTGATTTTTGTATTTTTTCAAATTTTGTACATGT
>CM076973.1:47585343-47686621 GCA_039105355.1 Benthosema pterotum
TGTCTACAACACTAAACCAACAGCATTTCATCGTTCAAAACAGAAAACTCTCTGAGTCAGACCTTTAGCTTTATGCATGCTGCGTGTCTGTTGCAACTTCAACAACAACTGATGTTATTATTGATCCTTTACTTGTCTAATAAAAGTCTTGTAACCGAAAATGGTTACAAGACGCTTCGCGCCACGAGCGATGAAGCCGCACCCTTACCATTTTCTCTTGCCCCCCCCCCCCCCCCCCCTTACATCCGCCCCTGCCAATACAATGTACTGAGGTGGGATTCATCCGATTTGATGCATGAGGTTTGAACTCGAACCTTTACCTTGTTATGACATTCCATATGTTGGTCCTTCCCCTCCCATCGTCTTTCCCCTTCGACGTCTCCCCCTTATTGACTGATATAGACGTCCGTCCAAACTCGAGAAGAGCCTGCCGTGCCAATCAATAGTTGTATGTCATCCGGCATCAGCCTGCCTCTCTGCAAAGCAACACGACTGTTCGTTCGTTTGTTCGTTCGCGCTATGGCCGTGCACACGGTTGCTTGGCAACGAGGCAATTATTTTTGTGTTCTGTGTGGTATCTCTTTGACAGAATCCCTCCGTCTTGTACAAGGCAGTGTGTTGATCATTTTTGCGAAGTCAAGGATTTGTATTTTTGTTCCTTTGTTCTTCATTGGCAAAGGCTTGCGATAGCAGAAACCTCTGACAGACGAAAGTACTGTGTATCTCTTTATAGACTCGCGACATGCGACAAATCTGATGCAAGGACAGGTCCCCTGAGGACGTGTTCTCTTGGCTACAGTACATACAGTATCAAATAATGATGTTGAGGTTGCAGATTGACCCTGACCAGGCCTCACTGCATGTAGAGACACCCTTGGATACACACTGCAAGAAACTAGAAGCCTAATTACTTTTAATCATCTGTTCAAAGGCTCGATACGCCTCACAAATGATACCGTCTCCAAACTGTAGACTCTATTATGAAGGTTATCACTTTTATCACAATGAGCTGCAAAAAAATGAGAGGTGGCACACTTTAATGAGTCACTTGGTGAAAATAAAGAGCGCACACATGCAGGGGGACTCAAAAGCACCTTAGCTGTCCAAGGTGGTATTAAAACAAGACCGGCATCCGGGCGTAGAGCACCCATTCAGGAATGATAGAAGTTGGAGATCAACGCCCCACCCGGCCATGTTGTCCACATATCTGTCTGTGCCCATTTTATGCTCAAGCTCCATAAAGTACACACTATAGGGAGGGGCTCTTTCCATCGCCTGTTCCTTCTTTGTGGCGGTTCTGGATAGCCATAGGTCCAACCAACTCGACACCTGGCACCACACGCCCTGTGGGGCCGTGGAACTCGCGTGTCAAATTTGAAGTTGGTGGGGCAAATGGTTCTCAAGGTATATGCACATTACAGCCGCAATGTGCACATCTGTTTGTACACTGACAGACATACAGAGACCTGCTGCATTTATTGATTGATTGATTGATTGATTGATTGATTGATTGATTGATTGATTGATTGATTGATTGATTGATTGATTGATTGATTGATTGATTGGGGGCAGGAGAAAATGGTATGTGGGCGGCTTCATCACCCGTGGCGCGAAGCGACACGGGCGATGAAGCTGCACCCATACCATTTTCTGTTACAGGATTTATATTAGGCAAGTGTAACATCAATAATAACATCAATGGTCGTAGAAGTTGCAACAGACACGCAGCATGCATAAAGCTAAAGGTCTGACTCAGAGTTTTCTGTTTTCAATGATGAAATGTTGTTGGTTTAGTGGTGACACAGTTGTAGTTAGTAGCGATAGTAATGTTTCACACCATTTTAAATTTAAGCGCTTTAATTTGAAATATCTTGGGTTGTTTTGCATGCCATCGTGTTTGGTGGGGCAGACTGGGCATTTACGGGGGCATTGCCCCCCCCCATGCCCATGTCTAGATCCACCCCTGATTGATTTTATAGTATGCCTTTACATTTTGAATGGTTCTTGAGGCAGGCGTTGCTCAGTCAAAAGCATCCCAGGTGTCTCCTGTGTCTCTCTGAGTGAAGGGAGCAGATCAGTCCAGTGTTCAGGGAAGCATCCTTAATGATGCTGAAGGCCTTGTGAGGTGGAGAGGCTCGATTGATGGACGTGGTGAGGCTGACACTTCACCACCCTCTGAGTCTGCAGTGGTTTACACATTACAGCTCAGCTTTAGACTGCATACCAATTTACAATTTAGGCATTTAGAAAGACGCAAGTAGTTATCATGAATCCCAAGTAAGCTGAACGTAGAGCACTATGGCTAGTCATCATAAGATGCTATGTAGTTGAGCCGGTATATCAGTACAAAGTTAATTACAAAGTGAGAATCTGACCCTGTAGGTGAGCTTTCACGGCCTCAAAAAGAACAGACATGGGGTTGGCCTTCTTCTATCACAGACCCATCAGAGGCTTTTTGATGTGAACAAGAATGAATCCAATATGGATTATCGTCAGGTGAAGAAAATGCTTTCTTCAACACCACACATTGTTATTATTCATCTTATAGCCTATCTACAAGGCATCACATACGTTTGAGCCTGGCATTTTGATGCTTTGATGTTTTTTTTTGCGTTTTTTATTTAACAGGGTAACATGTGTCGCTGAATCGCTAAGAGGCAGCAACTCTGTTTCCATGGACGAGCGGCCAATCAGCAATTTGGGCGACCTTTTGGACGATGGGTTATGGAAACCAGAGAAACAGTTCTCAAGGGTGATTGTAGACCATGTTCACCTGACAAAAAGTGAAGATGGCAAAATGGCCTTTTCTGTGTGTCTGAGTTTGCCATGTTCTAGTCGTTTCCCCTATATATAGGGCAGATATACCCTCACAATAAAACATGCTGTAACTTTGGTCTCTAGACTGCCTCCCCCTGGCCGGCCAGGGTGCCTGATGGAATATAAGGAACTACAACATGTATATTTAAATGCATATTTTGCCCTGGCTTTCAAAGCCTGATTGTTCAAAATTTCATATTTGTGGGCGATGGAGAGGGGAGTGTAAAAAAAAAAGTTAAATTTCATGTTGCACCGTCGGCCATCTGCTCTGCGTCCGGTTGCCTGCTTTAATTCCTCCTACAATTCCTGACACATTTGCAGATGACACCACGGTGTCCTTCACACTTATGGGACGGAGAGCGTGTATATCAATGAGAGAAGGCAGAAGGGTTATTGCTGTTTAAGTATGGGCCGTTGTTGACACTTGTGACTGCCAGCAGCTGTGGAGTCGTCTGACAAAGCCAGCCTGGGGGAGACATAGAGCAGCGCTCGGTCAACACGGCACGATGTTTAATTATTTCCTATGTAAACAATTAAAAAAGGCCCTCTTGTTCTCCCTGAAGGGTTAGGGGGGTCAGGGCTATTACACTCTTGGGTGAAGTTGGTTTTGAAAGTGGGTGTTACCAGATGGCTGTTTTCGCTCCCTCTAGTATTATCGTTGTGGGTGTGTGTGTGTGTGTGTGTGTGTGTGTGTGTGTGTGTGTGTGTGTGTGTGTGTGTGTGTGTGTGTGTGTGTGTGTGTGTGTGTGTGTGTGTGTGTGTGTGTGTGTGTGTGTGTGTAGTCTTAGTTGACGAAATGTCAAAAATTATTTAGTCTTAGTCTTGGCAGTTTAGTTTACGTTTTATTTAGGAAAAAATAAGATAAAAATGGATATTTCCATTTGTCTTAGGTTATGATTTAGTCTTGTCTTAGTCTTTTGCAAATCATTTTTGTTGGTCTAGTCTAGTCTGGTCTAGTCGACTAAATATTAAAAACCTTAGTCGACTTTAGTGTTAGTCTTAGTCGACTAAATATCAAAAACAACACTGGTGTGATAATATCAAACGTGTAACCCGATCTTTGGCTTTGCTTCCACAGACTGGCAGGAAGGAGAAAGGTGACCCTCTGAACTCCGCTATCGACAAGATGACCAAGAAGACCCGCGACCTCCGTAGACAGGTGAGACCATGTGGACTACCTGTTTATGTTTCATTATTCATTGGCACACTTGCTTCTGTTGTCACAACAACACGCACACATCCGAACCAAGTGGATCGTTCTGTGGGGTTTGTTCCAAGCCAAATTCTCTGTCGCTGCATTCACTCCCGTACATTCGGGATTATAAGCCGCTACTTTTTTTTCACATGCTTTTGACCCTGCGGCTTATACAACGGTGCGGCCAATCTATGGATTTTACAGGTAGCTCGGGTTTTCAACAGGTGGTCTGGGAACCACCAGTGGTCCCTGAGAAGGTTCCAGGTGGGCCCCCCAGACTAAATGATGGAAAGTTGGTTAACCAGATGTAACTCTATGAGAGCGTAAACATGAAACCAAATGGACCCTTGCGGGTCCATTTGGTTTCATTTTTACACTCTCAAGAGTTATGATATTCACCATCTAAATTAGCACCACTTAATTAATAAGTCTGTGGGGTGAAGATGTTGTTAAATGGTGGTCTCTGGCTCAAATGCTGAATAGTGGGCCCTGGGATCAAAAAGGTTGAAAACCACTGCTCTAACATGAAGCCTATTGCCAGGTGCGGTTTATAATCCAGAAATTATGGTAATTCACCCCATCAATCCCAGGGGAATGTATGTGTGTGTGGAGGAGGATTTCAAACCACTGCGGGGCATTGGGAGCGAGTATAGTTCTCATTTTAATGTGAGGAGAGCGGCTAGTGAGCGTGAGGCTGTAAATAAGAGTCAGCCTCTCTCCAGTGGCACACGAGGCTCTACTTATTCATTCTGGCCTGTTAATGCACTTATGCAGAACACCACACTGGCTAGATAAGCAGCCCAGCTCACTGTAGCTCATGCAGACCCCTCTGGGGGATTGCAATGCATGCGCGACACCGCGGATAATGCTGAAGAACGGAGGAAATGGTGGGAGAGAGAGAGCCTGATCAGGCGTATATACTGCCAGAATAATATACAGTACAGCTGGGTGTGTAAGCAGCACCACGCTTCAGCAGAATATGGTCTACTTACAGTAGAGAATGGCCGAGAGCTTCCAACACCAATTACCCAAAGGTTTTCCCAATTCCCAAACAGATGAGACGAAATGATGAGACGAGACGAAATGATAGGGCTATAAGCATCTGAATCTCATAAAATCACACATGTGTGAACTGAGGCACGCTCTTATACATGTGTATGGTGCTGGCAGAAAATGCCTCAGAAAATCTGAGGAAAAGGATTTTTTTCCCACATTATTGCAGTTCAAATGTTGAAGGAATCTCGTCTCGATCAAGTCTGTGGTTGTCTTGGTCTCGTCTTGGTCTTGACCCTCTAGGTGCTAGTCTCGTCTTGGTCTCGTCTCGATCAAGTCGTGGTTGTCTTGGTCTCGATTTAAGTGGTCTCGACTACAACACTAGTTATAACTGCTCCAAATGTGCTCCAATTTTATTGAATGATGCATCGTATGAAATCTTACATTGTGTACTTTAATAATCTGAAAAAAAAAAATAAAATAAAATTGACCCTGGCCCTCGTCACATACAGTATCATCATCATACATCACAGCCGTCCTATGAGACCCAAACTGAGTAGGAAAAAACATTAGACATTTGACATGACTAGTAGCTCAGACCTATGTTATATGAAAAGTGGTGAAGTGGTCCCTTACAGGGGAATTCCACCCATTTCCAACATTTTACTATGTCATTAATATACTCTAGAGATGTTGTGTGGAAATAATAAAAGAGTCCCAACATTCTGCGTTAGGGTTAAGGTCTCCTAGAAATGGAGACCTGAAAAAAACATTATTAACACGGTGAAACGCAACTTGATGATCAAGTTGTGTTTCACTATGATAAAGATTTTCTTCAGTGCAAAATAGTAATAGTATTACACGTTATATTAATGACATAGTAAAATCATGTTGAAAATGGTGAGAATTGCCCTTTATTCTGTTATTATAAACTGTAACCAAATGAGAACAAATGGCGTGTCGTTAATATAGATTATGAACGCGCGGCTCGCGGCAATGTGGTTACCAAGGTCAACATAATGGGGTCATGTTATGATCCATTTGTATGGTAACAATAACAAGCTGGTGTTAACGATGACCACCTGCATACTAATTAACATTAAACGTGACTTGACTTGAATTAAAGGTGACTGTTAAAAATCATCCTATGAAATTAATTTGCGCTGCTTCGTCCGTTGACTCACTTCCTGGACTGTTAAACAACACGTTTCATTTCTCTTAAAACACTTTTTACTGTGCCATAAAATCCAAAAAGCCACACAGTAAACATCTTGCTTTTATATACCGTAGCCGCGGTAGATAATGAAATAAATATCTTTAAGGAGATTAAAAACAAAATCTCTCCCCACCCACCCGGTCGGTTGGTCTGTTGGGAAATCAGTGTAAAGCCATCGCCATGTTGTCTTTTCTATATGTGTTTGTGCGTGCATGCGTGCGTGCATGCGAGTGCTCAATACATTCACATCGTAATGCATTCATCAAACACTTCTCCAAATATACGCGCCAATCAATGGCAGGCTGAGTAATGTGAGAAAATGCACATTATCAGCAGTTGGCCAGACATGGGATTGTTTCAGGTTAAATAAACCACAGCAGAGTCACGGTGATATTATTTACGGCCAAATTCCCCCAAAGCATGAGCAAACAGATTTTAGAAAGCAGATTTCAATTATACTGTTGCACATATCAGCAGAATGAGAGAGAGAGAGAGAGAGAGAGAGAGAGAGAGAGAGAGAGAGAGAGAGAGAGAGAGAGAGAGAGAGAGAGAGAGAGAGAGAGAGAGAGAGAGAAGAGAGAGAGAGAGAGAGAGAGGCGGATCTAGGTATGGGCACGGGGGGTGCAATGCCCCCGCTAAATGCCCTGACTGCCCCACAAAACATGATGGCATGCAAAACAACCCAAGATATTTCAAATTAAATCGCCTATAGTTAAAATGATTTGAAACACTACTACTGCTACTAACTATAACTACAGCTGTGGCACCACTAAACCAACAGCATTTCATCATTGAAAACAGAAAACTCTCTGAGTCAGACCTTTAGCTTCATGCATGCTGCGTGTCTGTTGCAACTTCAACAACTGATGTTATTATTGATGCTGCTTAATTGCCTAATAAAAGTCCTGTAGCCAAAACTGGTATGGCGCAAAGCGGCACGGGCGATGAAGCCGCCCCCATACCATTTTTCTCCTGCCCCCCCCCCCTCCCCCCAATTGGGAAATGTTACATCCGCCCCTGGAGGGAGAGAGAGAAGCACTGATAGTGATTTACACCAATTGTAAATCCGGTGCAGCTCTGTGTGATTAACATGAGGGTGAGCTAAGGAGACCCGGAGTGTAATTTCCGGACGGCTCCCTGAGCTAGATTGCAGTCAGAGCAGTTTGCACACACCTGTGATTTACTCTGCCGGGGAAGTTCATATTTTCTTCTCCGGTTGGGAATCAGACACTGCAGCAGTATTATATAGAAGGACTGACTGTCTCATCTGGGCGGCAAGGATGGTTCGCTGTGTGTCTCACCCCGCACAAAACAATAGCAGATCTTCAAGCTCAAAACGCATAACGGACAAAATCGAGCTGTGAAGCGTACAGATTTGCTATTTTGCAGACAAGACTCTGTTGTTTCCAATCCTTGTTTTGATGAAGGGAAAGCATATTGTAATGGTGCTGCACGTCATCATGCTTATTGCTTATTGTTTTTTTTTTTTTTTTTTTTTTTAAGAGAGGGTGCCGTGATTTTTGTATTTTTTCCAATGTTGTACATGTTTAAGAGGTGAAAGTATGTAAATAGACCCCTTGGCAGTGTTGGGAAAGTTCTCTTTTTTCCTGAAATAGTTCAGTTCATAGTTCCTACACTTAAAAACGAACTAGTTCCGTTCATAGTTCATTGCTGAACTTTTAGAACTAAAGTTCATGGTTCCAAAAAAAGAACTATTATAGTTCTTTTTCGTTCTTTTTTTTCCCTCCCTCTTTTTTTGTTCAAAATGATTGCAGCCCATAGCCATATACATACAACTGAAGATGTCCTTAATTGATCCTCTTTATTATGGGTCAATCTGTCAAAGATTTTGTTTGTGAAGATTTTATTATGAAGGCGCTCAGTTCAGTCCAGCCCTCTGCATCTCTGTGTGCTGAAAATAGAGCAGAAAATATCAGCAGAAATAGAGATCAACAAGCTCAAAGTGCGTCACTGAGTTTATAGATCTGCTCTATTTTCAGCTCATTCTAGTCTCACTCTTGAACAGGGCTCAATGCTTAGGATTTTTCCAAGTAGGCTACTATTTTACAATATCAATATATTCACATAGCCAGGTCGACTGAAAGCCCGACCATCAATTATGCAAATGAGCCCGGGCCGTCGCGGGTATTGTTTTGGTCGGGTATTGCAACTCTATACAATAGCCCACATTGTTATATTAATGACAATGTGAAAGGGCCCCCCAAACCTTAAGGCCGCCTCTGCTTGTAGCAGGCGAATTGTAGCCTAATAGAAATGAAAATGATCCGACGGCAAATCAGTCAATGATGGTAAGAATACACAATTGTTGTGCGTCCGAGCGCGCACATGCGACGTGCGCGCTATTTATGATTAATCACGGGATAGCGGCACACGTGCCGTGACGTGCGTGAGGCAAAAGGTTGCTTCGCAGACAGTATATGATTCAAATACACGCATAGCGCAGGAAGATTATAGGTACATTTCCCCAACATGAACAGCTTTAGTAGCTCATTCAACGTGTTGGAGAGAAGCGCAGCGTGTTGGCTGTCTGATGCTGTGTGCTGCTGCCAGAGGGAGGGGCGGGGCGGTGGGCAAGGAGAACAGATCTCCAAGCTAAGGATACCTCGAGCCTCAACACGTTGTTAGCTTGTATATCTGCTCTATTTTAGCGAACAACACCGCCGTACTACAGTAATATAAATTTAGGTAGAGAACTGCAACTTTTTAGTCACAAATGCGAGCCTGTCGAGCCCTGCTCTTGAACGAAATAGAACGCAAGAAAAGTGACGTTCACTCACACCAGAAATGAACGAGTTCACATCGCCGTTCTTCAAGCAGATATAGGGTCCGTTCGGTTCAAGTTCCTTAAAAATATGAACGGTTCAAAGAACTTTCGTTCTTTGAACGCGTTCGGGTACAACTCTGCCCCTTGGTGTGTTTTTTATGTGCAATGATGTCTTCCCTTTGTATTTAGGGTTTCTTCCTGGAGGCTGAACCTTTCCAGTCAAACGTGCCAATGAAAAAAACTTCAATATAGTGACATCACGTGTTCAGCCCCTTCCCTAACTCCTCCCCCTTTATCATGCAACTAAAGCTGTGGGCGTGGCTTCAGTTCAGGTGGATCTCCACCCATCACCACCCACCAGGCAAACCAGGCATACTTAATGAACTGGTAGGGTGGAATCATAAAAATGACCCACTGTACACTATTTGGGGGAAAATCTTACTTTTCATATAACATTAATACCTGATGATCATGTTTTAGGGTAGAAAAAAATCATGGCACTCTATCTTTAACACTTAATTTGATTATGTAGTCATGTGTGAGAACTCTTTACCAAATGAGGAATCAAACAGATTCTATTCCTCTTGAACCAGATATTTAATGAGCAGCTCCTCGTTCCGCAGTTTGTTTCAGATGCTCTCCCCTCCGTTTAGGACTCATCGATCATCTCCATCCTCCTCCTCCTCCTCCTCGTTTCTTTTGATACAGACCCAGTGTAATACAAGCTTCTCCCATTACACTTCATTTTCGTTTAGCGCAGGCTGTTTACTCTCTCAGCCAGTCGTTTATTAGCTGATTGCTTTTGACACTTTAATAATAAACATTCCTCGCTCGACTCCAAGATAAGGTAGCTGCTCTCTCTTCTCTCTTCTGAATCACAAGTAAGTGAGGTACAACAACCGACAAGGGGAACACAAGTCTTAATTGTTCAGTCGATAAATAAATGGTACAACGTTTAAATGTGTAAGAGTTTCGTTGTTGGAATGTTTTGTAAACCTGAGCGGTCTACAGCTGGCCAACTAGGAACGATGTGAGATGGGAATGCCCAGCTGCGCCCAGTTATTATGGGATCAAGCAGTCCACGAAGTGGACTTGATCCCTTCTTGTTTCTGTCTCTTTTTTCCTTCTCCTTCTCCTTCTTCCGCCAGAAATAGCTGTTCTGGCTGAACCGTGCAGTCGGTTTTCGCGAAAATTGGTAATCTGGTAGAGGGTGATGCCAAACGGTGATGATGCGAAGCCTGTGACCACTGGTCAAATGGTGGCGCTATAGCACTCAACTGAAATTGCAAACTTTAAACACTCATAACTCATGAACTGCTCGACTCTCAGAAATGTAACTTATATTCACTTATGCGTCTGCTTATGTCAAACAACTTTTGTATTCTGACTTTTGACCTCTGACCTTTAGATGAGCCGCCATCTTTAATCATATGTAAAACAGTTAAAATGTCTCTTCTCCTACAATCTTTGATCAAAATGCATAACAATGACCTACATATGAACTTTGAAGCCATACAAACATGAAATGAGTGTGAATTTTGTTTTCAGTGAAAAAAATGATGTTTTTACGAGCCAATGAAAATTGCTTGTTTGTGAAAATTCTTCTATTATCCCTAATCTACACATGCAAAGTAATCTGTTTATGAGATTTTACAGTTTGGTAGAGGGGGATGCCAAATAACACTAAAACCAGTCTTGCTCCAATCGCTCAAATGGGGGCGCTATAGCAATTCTTTGAAACTGAAACATTTGAACAAGCATAACTCAGGCTTCGTTTGGCTTAAAATCATGGGACTTGTTTCTACACGTTCCTTGATTCATGTGGAACACATCTGTAATTTCGACTGGTAAGCTCCACCCCCAGAGTGTCTGCCATTTTAAGCAGTTTGAAAAATGCTCATGCCTGATTTTATGCCTGGATTTTTGATCAATTTGCATGACACCTGCTACATGAGAACTTTGGCCCCATCCGGACAAAACTTCAGAAGCAAATTTGTTTTCATCAAAAAATGACGTTTTTATAAGCCAATGAAAGTTGCTCGTTTGTGAAGAGTCTTCTTCTGCTTGTTTCTCTCTGGCAACACTGGAGCAAGTACATTGTGCCAGATTGTGTGAGAGGAATAAGCATGTGGAACTTGTTTCCATTTGTCACTTTGACCACTAAGCTCCACCCTCGGACTGCTGAATTGTGCATATTGTTCATATTGCTTACTGCTTGGTGGCGTGTTGTTGGGTTGTTTCATTGATGACAACAACTAAGCAAATCATTGTGCCTGGATAGCTCAGTCGGTAGGGTGCCTGACTTCGGAACACAAGATTGAGGGTTCAAGTCCCACTGCTGACAATACAAAGTCTGAGTCTCCAAAAACCCTGCTGTGTTTCCACAATCACATGATGTATTTCTTCCATGTTTCTATGGCTTATTTGTGCATATTTAAGGAGCGGTAGTGGCTCAGAGGTAGAGTAACCGGATGGTAACCACAAGGTTGCCGGTTCGATCCCGGGCTCCTGCAGAGTTAGTGTCGATGTGTCCCTGTCCCACTGCCATCAGTGTATGAATGTGTGTGTGAATGGGTGAATGTGATGCACAATCTATGTAAAGCGCCTTGGATAAAGGCGCTATATAAATGCACCATTTACCATTTACCAAGCAGTCCACTGAATGTGTGTGTTGTTTCCAGTACGTCTTGTGTCTGTTGGGTAGCCTCATTGGTAGAGCGCATGACTTGGAAATGAGAGTTCCTGGGTTCAAATCCCGGCACGGACACCTAGTAATATGAGTCAATCATGCACAATCTCATGTGGTCTTCTACATCTAAGTTCATGGTTCTATGTGTAACCCAGGGTAAAACTCAATGTAATGGTGGTTGTCACCATTCGGCCATGTTGTGTTTTGTCACTATTCGGCCATGTTGTCACTAATGACAGTTCACAGCTCAGTTCACCACTCACTCACAGCTCACCAATCATTTACTCATTCAGCAACTCAGTGGCCTTGTGGTTAGAGTGTCCGCCCTGAGACTGGGAGGCCGGGGTTCGATTCCCGGCCGGGTCATACCAAAGGCTCTAAAAACGGGTGGCGTGTTGTTGGGTTGTTTCATTGATGACAACAACTAAGCAAATCATTGTGCCTGGATAGCTCAGTCGGTAGGGTGCCTGACTTCGGAACACAAGATTGAGGGTTCAAGTCCCACTGCTGACAATACAAAGTCTGAGTCTCCAAAAACCCTGCTGTGTTTCCACAATCACATGATGTATTTCTTCCATGTTTCTATGGCTTATTTGTGCATATTTAAGGAGCGGTAGTGGCTCAGAGGTAGAGTAACCGGATGGTAACCACAAGGTTGCCGGTTCGATCCCGGGCTCCTGCAGAGTTAGTGTCGATGTGTCCCTGTCCCACTGCCATCAGTGTATGAATGTGTGTGTGAATGGGTGAATGTGATGCACAATCTATGTAAAGCGCCTTGGATAAAGGCGCTATATAAATGCACCATTTACCATTTACCAAGCAGTCCACTGAATGTGTGTGTTGTTTCCAGTACGTCTTGTGTCTGTTGGGTAGCCTCATTGGTAGAGCGCATGACTTGGAAATGAGAGTTCCTGGGTTCAAATCCCGGCACGGACACCTAGTAATATGAGTCAATCATGCACAATCTCATGTGGTCTTCTACATCTAAGTTCATGGTTCTATGTGTAACCCAGGGTAAAACTCAATGTAATGGTGGTTGTCACCATTCGGCCATGTTGTGTTTTGTCACTATTCGGCCATGTTGTCACTAATGACAGTTCACAGCTCAGTTCACCACTCACTCACAGCTCACCAATCATTTACTCATTCAGCAACTCAGTGGCCTTGTGGTTAGAGTGTCCGCCCTGAGACTGGGAGGCCGGGGTTCGATTCCCGGCCGGGTCATACCAAAGGCTCTAAAAAACGGGTGGCGTGTTGTTGGGTTGTTTCATTGATGACAACAACTAAGCAAATCATTGTGCCTGGATAGCTCAGTCGGTAGGGTGCCCGACTTCGGAACACAAGATTGAGGGTTCAAGTCCCACTGCTGACAATACAAAGTCTGAGTCTCCAAAAACCCTGCTGTGTTTCCACAATCACATGATGTATTTCTTCCATGTTTCTATGGCTTATTTTTGCATATTTAAGGAGCGGTAGTGGCTCAGAGGTAGAGTAACCGGATGGTAACCACAAGGTTGCCGGTTCGATCCCGGGCTCCTGCAGAGTTAGTGTCGATGTGTCCCTGTCCCACTGCCATCAGTGTATGAATGTGTGTGTGAATGGGTGAATGTGATGCACAATCTATGTAAAGCGCCTTGGATAAAGGCGCTATATAAATGCACCATTTACCATTTACCAAGCAGTCCACTGAATGTGTGTGTTGTTTCCAGTACGTCTTGTGTCTGTTGGGTAGCCTCATTGGTAGAGCGCATGACTTGGAAATGAGAGTTCCTGGGTTCAAATCCCGGCACGGACACCTAGTAATATGAGTCAATCATGCACAATCTCATGTGGTCTTCTACATCTAAGTTCATGGTTCTATGTGTAACCCAGGGTAAAACTCAATGTAATGGTGGTTGTCACCATTCGGCCATGTTGTGTTTTGTCACTATTCGGCCATGTTGTCACTAATGACAGTTCACAGCTCAGTTCACCACTCACTCACAGCTCACCAATCATTTACTCATTCAGCAACTCAGTGGCCTTGTGGTTAGAGTGTCCGCCCTGAGACTGGGAGGCCGGGGTTCGATTCCCGGCCGGGTCATACCAAAGGCTCTAAAAACGGGATCCAATGCCTCCCTGCTTGGCACTCAGCATCAAGGGTTGGATTGGGGGTAAGACCCTGTGTCATACTAGCGTCATGTCCAGAGGGTGTACTTGTACATCAAGCTGCCTCATGCTACAGAAACAGGAGATAGGCACCTGCCCTATGGGCCTCATGGCTGGGCAAGGCTGTTTGACTGTCACTATTCGGCCATGTTGTCACTAATGACAGTTCATAGCTCAGTTCACCACTCACTCACAGCTCACCAATCATTCACTCAGTCACACCAGATTGTGAGTCAGTCAGGGCAGGAATCAAAAACCCTGCCCTGCTCCCATAATTACCTGATGTATTTCTGAAGTTCAGGCTCCCATGTTTCTATGGCTTATTTGTGCGTATTGTTCTTACTCCTTATTGCTGCTTGCTTGATCCCGTTTTATTGCTGCTTGCAGCTATATTTATGCCTTGTTTTCGTCTCTGCAGTTGACATAATGACGTCAGAACAGGCCAGCTATTACTACCAGTACTACCAGCGCCTATGTTCTACGTGGCAATCAGTGCTGCTCTGATTGGTTAGATTCTAACCAAAAGTAGTTGAAGTCCCATCCCTGGAAAGTTGAAATCCCATCGCTAGCGAATCGTAACCCTGCCCGCATCTCCAGACTCATATACAAGCTTGTAAAGCTTGTATATGAGGGTGGGGAAGCCAGGTTAGGACAACCGCGGGTCCGACGGACTCGACGCCAGGCGCTGTGGTGTTGTGTTGTGTTGGAAGTAAAGCGTGCAGGGGCAGATGTAACATGTCCCATTTTGGGGGGCAAGAGAACATGTTGGAGGGCGGCTTCGCGCCACGGGCGATGAAGTCGCACCCATACCATTTTCGGTTACAGGACTTTTATTAGTCAAGTAAAGCATCAAAAATAACATCAGTTGTTGTTGAAGTTGCAACAGACACGCAGCATGCATAAAGCTAAAGGTCTGACTCAGAGAGTTTTCTGTTTTCAATGATGAAATGCTGTTGGTTTAGTGGTGCCAAAATTGTAGTTAGTAGCAGTCGTAGTGTTTCAAATGATTTTAAATATAAGCACTTTAATTTGAAATATCCACGCCACGCCTAGATCCACCCCTGAAAGCGTGGGTCAAATTTGATTTAGTTCTCCAGCAATGAGGATTTCACACTTTGCGAGTGTATCTTTGTGGCAGTTTCCTTTCTTTCTTTCCCGACATCAGACAGATTGTCTAAACCCCACAAGGAAACACCCCCACCCACCCCCTCCATTAAAAAGCAAACTTAGCAAACGAATGCTAATCTCTTCATCTTTGAAGATCACACAGCGCTGCCCGCCTCAGCACCAAGCTGCACAGATTCTCATCTGTCAAGCTTTGTTAAGGGTGTTGCATCATGTTAATTATTTCACCATGCAGATGGAGAGATTCCCTGGGTGTTATCATCTGTATGGTGGTATCAGGTGTGATGTACAGCAGGGGCGGATGTAACATGTACTATTTGTGTGTGTGTGGGGGGGGGGGGGGGGGGGGGGGGGCAAGATAACATGTTGGAGTGGCAAGAGAAAATAGTATGGGTGCGGCTTCATCGCCCGTGGCGCGAAGCAACACAGGGGTGATGAAGCCGCACCCATACCATTTTTCTCTAATGGTATGGGTGCGGCTTCATTTTCAATTACAGGACTTTTATTAGTCAAGTAAAGCAGAAGTTGCAACAGACACACATCATGCATAAAGCTAAAGGTCTGACTCAGAGAGTTTTCTGTTTTCAACGATGAAATGCTGCTGGTTTAGTGCTGTAGTTAGTCAGTAGCAGTAGTAGTGTATCAAATCATTTTAATTATAAGCACGTTAATTTGAAATACATTTGAAATTTGGGTTGTTTTGCATGCCATCATGTTTGGTGGGGAAATCAGGTCATTTAGCCCCCCCCCACCCCCAGGCCCATGCCTGGATCCGCCCCTGATGTACAGGTATGTGTGCATGTGTGCGTACGTGTGTGCGTGCATTGCACACACATGGAGTGTTAGATTGATTGGTCTCCGGGTGGTGTGTAGGGGTGCAGAGCTAGAGAATTGTTTGATGGATCTCTGTTGGAGTGCGCATACACGCACGCACGCACGCACGCACACACACACACACACACACACACACACACACACACACACACACACACACACACACACTTGGTGGGCAGTGTGGAATGCTGATGGAGCAAGGCTGAGTCTCTCTCTAGCTCGGGGGGATAAGTCACCAGTGTGTGTCATTGCTCCACTCAAAGCCACTCTGTTTGAAGCTGTTTTATTGAGCATGGACTGATGAACACCATTTAGTGGTGTAAATTAAAACCAGTGCATTACCTTGTACATTTACTTAGAGGGCGTCCACCACAAATTTAAAATCAATATATCATATAAATGGTTCTTTTTAATACTTTTGTATAACTGTTCATATTTTCTCAGTGTGCTATTTGGGTGCAGTACTAGGAATGTTCTCACACACACACACACACACACACACACACACACACACACACACACACACACACACACACACACACACACACACACACACCACTCTTCTTAATAACAAGCTGTCAAATGAGAGACTTGCGTTTTTTCAATCAGGCAATTACTGTGTGGTCTCAGTGTTCCTGTCATCCTGCACTTTATCAATATGTATTTTGAGACGCTAATCGTTCCTTATTCTTTCAGATCAGAAAGTGATACTTCAGTTGATATACACCTATTTGGTTAAATTCCTCTCTTTCACAGTTACCAACCCTGCACCTCCTGTCAAAATTGTAGATCCGCTATCTTGCAGGTGGGACTATTTCACTCAATGGGTATGGGCACATACCCATCGAGTGAAAGCTGTCAGTTTTTGGGTATTTGGGATTTTTATACAGCTGGTGGATTCGAGGAAACACCTCCACTGGAAGCTTCACCTTACATCCACAAGTTGTAAAAAAAAAAAGAAAAAAAAAAAGGATAAATTTCATAAAGCATATGCATTCCGACCCACACATACATACATCAACTTGCGACAGGAACGATTCTACTGAATGAAAGATCATCTATTTATGAAAGAAATAGCAGACCAGACAGGCCTGGTGGTTAGAGTGTCCGGCCGGGGTTCGATTCCCGTCCGGGTCATACCAAAGACTGTAAAAATGGTACCCAATGCCTCCCTGCTTGGCACTCAGCATCAAAGGGATGGATTGGGGGTCAAATCAACAAATGATTCCCGAGCGCGGCAACCCGCTGCTCACCGCTCCAAGAGATGGGTCAAAGAACTAATTTCACTGCGGTAACGTGAGTGACTAATGTGACGACTTTGACTTTTTGATAGCCTGAAACATTTAAAGTGTTTTTAATTTGTTTTATTTTTCGTTCTAGAGTTATAATGTATGAAGTATAATGTTTTAAGGCATTTGTGTTATCAGCCAGGGATCCTTTGATGCCTTCAATGTTTGTATTTTCATAAACCCTCAAAGTTCGTCGTAAGATGGGTTTGAATCCCTTAAAAAATAGCTGTTATACATTGATTTTTTTTTATTGTGTAGCCGTTATTGTTCACCCATACAGTTAAACCTCAGTCATGTGCAGGTTTCCAGTGGTCCGCAGCAGAAGTGCCACATTGATTGAACGCCAAACTGCATCTGGTCTCCATTCAACCTTGAACACACTTCACTTCTTTCAGATCTCCTTATACGTGTTGCTTTTTCAATATAAAAATAATATTCACACTCGGTCCTCTCCTTCAGTGCGTGTACCGTACCGTAAACCGCTTTGACAGAACAGCTCGATTCTCCCAAAGTAGAATGTGTTCTTTTCATATTTTCTCGTCGAAATGCTCCACTACATTTTTTGCCCCTTCACACAGCAGAAGAGATTCCACATACTCCACCCAAGGACGTTAAAAATCACACTGTTACCCAGGGGGCAAAGGGGGTGTGCTGCATTTGCCATAACATAAAAGGTTGTCCACCAGAAATATTATCTATGACCCAGTAGGATCACAACCTATATGGACAACCTGGTCAATTTTTTGCTGGAAACCCAATATGGCCGCCGCAATATTAGCCCCTAGTAGATATAATGGGGGGTGAATAGGGCAAAATTTTTAACTGAGAGATATTTCCACGAAACTTAACAGGTTGATCAATTATGTAAAGACAAATTTTTTTTGTATTGGAACTTTTCATGAAATCCAATATGGCCGCCACAATATGGCGACCACAATATTAGCACACAGAAATAAGGTTTTGGCTCTAACCTCTGAACCAAATGAGCTAAAAACACAAACTCGGTGTCTATTGAAGAGTTTCTGGTTGGTCTAAATATTGAAAAGGAGGGGGCAAGCACACTTCCTTGTGGGAGGACATTCTTTTGGGCTTTCCATAGCTCTCATAGAGCTTGTAGGTGATGCAGAGGAGGGAACGACATTGGCCTTTCTCCAGACAGAAGGGATGGTTTTCTGTGCTAAGCATGTGTTCAGCATCTCTAGGAGCCACGACTTTGCGTTAGGTCCGAGGTGCTGTAACATTTTCACCAGTATGTCATCAATCCCTGCTCTTTTCCGGGTTTCAGCTTTCTGATTGCAGTTTCGAGTTCTTCTAAGTCGAAGGGTTTGGTGAGAGGGCTGGCTAATTGTGGTTGGTCTGATATCACTGTACGATGGTGTTCTCCTGTGGGTCGGCAGCGGTGTTGGTTATGACCGCTGGCCATCAGCTGCGTTGCAACAGTTTGCTGTGACCTTTCTGATTATGGGTGGTGTAGTGTGGTCTGCTCAGAGACAACGGATTGTGGCCGATGCCTTCATGCTGCTGTTTGTCATGTTGGTGTTCTCTATCAGCTCATTCCAGACTTTCCTTCGTTCTTCCCCAACTTCACTGATCAGGGTCTCTCCAAGTTCCGTGGTGGTGGGGGAGAAAGGGTCCTTGCTGTACTCTTCATAGTAGCAGGCTGCTGGATATTTCTGATAAGCCAGGGATATACTTTGTCTGACATCATCTGGGTATGTGATGTCTGGCTGACCTTCTTACCAAGTCCTTACCAAGAGTGTACAAAATCTTTCTTTAGAAAAAGTGTACAAATGCCCTGACGGCACTCTCAGAAAAAAAATGTTGAAAATGGGTGGAATTCTCCTTTAAAAGTATAAAATCCAAAGCCCTCTCCTGAATGGAGTCTCTTGGAGAGTCTTAAGGCCTATTCAGAGATGGATTTTCGGTGCCCACCGCGACCACCGTTTCCTATAATATGACGTCATACCACCGTAACCACCGCACCTCCCAGCCCTCCTCTCGGATTTTACTCACCACCGCACCGCACCGCAGCGGTTGCTCGTTTTTAACGGCTGGTTAAAAAAAAGAAAACACAACACACCACAGCGCGGTGCGGTGCTGGTAGTGGACTTTGGAATAGCGGTGGTCGCGGTGGCCACCGAAATTCTAGACTCTGAAAGAGCCTTTACAGCTTCAGCACCCTGGAGAGGGCGAGTTTCAGCACCATGGAGAGCTCTCCTTGGGACAGCTCCCCTGAAGGATTTCAGCACCATGGAGAGCCCCCCTAGGGACAGCTGCCCTAAAAGATTTCAGCACCATGGAGAGATCCCCTTGGGGCAGCTCTCCTGAAGGATTTCAGCACCATGGAGAGCTCCCCTAGGAACAGCCCCCCTAAAGGATTTCAGCACCATGGAGAGCTCCCCTAAAGGATTTCAGCACCATGGAGAGCTCCTCTTGGTGCCATCCATTGTTGTCTTTCATTCATCCGATACTTTTAATTAATTTTTATCCCACGGATTTTGTAACCCATTTTTTTACCCAGTGCCAATTCCTAATGTGATCCTGGGCTCTACACACCCTCCGCCAACCTGAGGAGGCAGCAGACTGGCCCCATGCTTCCTTCAATGCATGAGGAGTCCAAGCTGCCTTCTTTTCACCTGACAGAGGGGAGTTTTCCTGGTTGGACGTAGCGCATTGTAGAAGGAACACGTTATTCCAACCAGTTCCTGTCCCCTCCATCAGGCGCCCCGGCTGACCAGGGGGAGGCAGTTTAGAGCCCAGGATTACTGCATGTTTTTGTGAGGGTATCTACCCTAGGGGACACGGGGAGAACATGCAAACTCCACACAGAAAGGCCCTTTTGCCAACCCCACCTCGGGTATGGGCACTGATGACGCGGGGGAGACACGCCGCCAGCAGTAGTAGCATTAGTAATACAGGGTGGTCTCTCCTAGCCAGACAACTATTCCACAATCTCTGAATGCTATATATAGAAAGAGAGTCTGGAACTACACCTTCCTTAATCTGAATAAGGAAGCTGCCATTTCTGTTCACGTGTGTCTAGGTCCCTACATTAAGTTGAATCCCATTAAATGGTGGTCTGTGGCTCAAATGCTGAATAACTAATAGACCTTGATAAATGTTAAAAGCTACTGCCCTATATACCGTATAACACCTCAACTATCCCAAAGAACTCCTGAAGAACCCTGGCGTACTATAACACTACAGCAGTTGTGTTTAGCTCTTATATAGCACCACAACTATCATTAAGAACCACTGAAGAACCATTAAGGCACCAAAGCCACCAAAAGAACCACTGACGCACTGCTTTTCTATGTACTATACCAAAAATGGTTCCTGTATATGATTGAGCCAAAACACCAACTGTGTTGCTATACCACTTGTTTTTAGAGTGGACGTTTCACTGCTGAAGGAAACTGCAGTCACTCAATGTTATTAGTGTTTTTGAGTGACTGCATGCCGTTTCTCTGGTGAATGTCCCTCTAATACTAACATCAGAGGTTTTCAACCTTTTTGACACCAGGGCCCACTATTTATTCAGAATTCTGTGCCACGGACCACTGTTTGACGACATTTTTGCCCCACACAGACCTATCTACAATTCCAGGTTGGATTTGGGAAACATAACAGGCAAACCTAGATATCTAGTTGTGTAGACTTGGGCTAATTCAGATGATGAATATTTTAACTCTTGAGAGTGTAAAAATGACACAAAATGGGTCCATTTGGTTTCATTTTTATGTTCTCAGGAGTTACATCTGGTTAACCAACTTAGCTGGGGACCACCTGGAACCCTCTCATAGACCACTGGTGGTCCCCGGACCACCTGTTGAAAACCCCTGCTAACATGATTCTGCCCAAAGCTCATGTTACTCTATAGCGACTAATAGTATATATTATTACATGGCATGATGGGGGATGCAGGAGACAGAGCACAGACAAGTGTTACGCCAGAGAGAGCGAAGCTTAATAGCTATAGTAGTTTACACACCGCTCTGCAATGCATCGTTTCCCCCTCGAGGCCTTTTACTGGGACAACCTCTGTGACTTATATATTTGTTTATGGAGTCGTTTTCCTGTAGCAAAAAAGGGACGACTGGGACTTCGTCCCAGACAGTGTGTAAATACACATATATCAGCGATTTCTATTCTCAGAAATATCAAATGAAGAAAGAGTCCAGAGGGAATACAGTGGAGAAATGACAACAACCAGGTGCTTTAACACTGTTATAGAGTTTATATAGCCTAGTCACCTGAGACAACAATGCTAAACCTGACAAATGGAGATTGCACAAATGGAGTGCACATTGGGCCTGTTCTAAAGGGGTTTACAGTTTACTGTACACACACACAAGCTGTGGTGGAAAATACATTCACTTAAACGCTGTACTTAAAGGGGAAGTCCACCCATTTTCAACATTCTAATATATCATTAGTATACCCTAGAGGTGCTGGGTGGAGATGATAAAAACGTTCCTCCGTTCTGTGTTCCCAAGAAATGGAGGTCTGAAGAAAGCCACTAACATGGTGAAACATTTAATGACATCTTGATGACATCATCAAGATGTATTTTCACCATGTTAATGGATTTCTTTAGGCGCTTCTTTTTTTCTGAGAGCGTACAGAAAAAAAAAGAAAATGGGTGGAGAACATGTTTTGAGGTGTTTGCATTGTATTCTACTCCGGTATATCCCACAGAACAGGTTTGTCTGACTGTATAGGAGGACTGTGCTAACCAGTGGTTCCCAACAATGGTCCAGGGACCACCTGCTTGAGAGGGTTCCAATGGACCCTTACTGATCTTTAACTCTTGAGAGTGTAACATTACATGACATCTCTCCTCTCCCGGTACAGTTGACGATAGGACTGACTGTTGGTAAGTTCTAACCATCTCTCTCTCTCTCTCTCTCTCTCTCTCTCTCTCTCTCTCTCTCTCTCTCTCTCTCTCTCTCTCTCTCTCTCTCTCCAGTTGCGTAAGGCAGTGATGGATCACATCTCGGACTCCTTCCTGGAGACCAACGTTCCTCTGCTGGTCCTCATCGAGGCGGCCAAGAGCGGCAACGAGAAGGAGGTGAAGGAGTACGCGCAGGTGTTCCGCGAGCACGCCAACAAGCTGGTGGAGGTCAGAGCACACACACACACACACACACACACACACACACACACACACACACACACACACACACACACACACACACACACACACACACACACACACACAAAGTAGCTTACAGCATGTGTTTTCCCTCATGCGGTGCTCCTTAATGCAGTGTTCCTTTTTCACCAGGCTGACTTCCCCAGGTACCTTTGCTCAACCGTACCCCGATGAGGGTATCATTTTAGGAAGGGTCCTGGATATGAAAAAGATTGAGAACCACTCTGGCAGCGGTTCCAAAACGTTTTACCCTGTGACCCAAAAGAGACATTACCTGTAGATGTTTATTGAGGTTGTCCCAATAATATTTACTGAAGCTTACAGACTGCAAATAAATGATGAATATGTACTGTACAGTGTTACACACATCTTCCAGTACACAATATATCTAGGCTGACATTATTTGTGAAGCAAAATGGAGCACGATCAACTGTTTGCATTTGCAAGAGGTTTTAAAATGTAGTAGACCTGCAGCAACACCTCAGGGATAGACAGTAGTCGTTCTGATTGAGTCTTAGCGACATACTATGTCTTTTCTTATCCCGGAGGCATGGGCGTTTTATATGCTGCAGTAGTCGTCTATCCTCAATGCATGTTCTGAACATGTACATTGATGTTTCATGGTATTAGCTTGTTTGAAACACTTAACCTCTATGTCTCTGCTGTCTCTGTGCTGTACTGTATGTTCAACTGTTTTTAAGAGATCTTTTTAAAATAATCTAAATTAACTAACAAATGTGAGCATGTGCGGTATAGATCTTGACAGATGTTTGTCCCCCAGAATAGCTACTAGGATCCAATAAAGTTGTCCTAGAGGGGATATTGCTGTGCTTTATTTACTGTGGAGATGTCCGTCCTCTTTAGAACTCCCCAGGGAGCAATAGGTCCGGTACTCTTAGTTCCTGCATTGCTTAATTACACCAATCCCAAATTAATTTTGGTCTCATAATTTATAGTTTATCATTGGTAAATAAGAAAAGCATCTATAAAACATTTGGCTCCAAAGGTTTACATTAATTGGCGACCGGGTGCAAAAGCTGGGTCTGCTTGCTTAGGGAAGTAATTAGCTAAAGCCATCACACCGAGAGCCTTTAGCTGATGGCTGTTCTGACTTTGTCTGGACACTGTTCATTCATTACAGTGGAAGATGTCCTCTGGCCAAAGAAAAAGTGACACTGCATTATCTGTTATTTTCCTGCACAGAGACACTCTGGTAAAAGTGACACCTGCCATATAGGACCTAAAAACAACAATACAATACATACAATGTACTGTAACAATACAGTAGGCCCATGTACTGTAGGTGCAGACATTTATATGTATGTGTGTGTGTGTGCAGGGGGGCATCACAGGAAGTGTGACTTTGCCATTGGACACATTCTTGCTTTCAAGAATTGCTTTCAAGTTGGCTTGTCTTAAAGAGGGGGTGCCGTGATTTTTGTATTTTTTCCAATTTTGTACATGTTTAAGAGGTGATGGTACTTCATTAGAACCCTTGGTCTGTTTTTTGTGTAATGATGCCTTCACTTTGTATTTAGGGTTTCTTCCTGGAGGCTAAAACCTTTCCAGTCAAATGTGCCAATGACAAAGGCTGTAATGTAGTGACATCACATCATCAGCCCCTCCCCTAACTCCTCCTCCTTTACCATACAACTACAGCTGTGGGTGTGGCTTTAGTTTAGGTATATCTCCACCATCACCACCCACCAGGCAAACCAGGCATACTTAATGAGCTGGTGGGGGAGTCCACATAAAGACATAATTTTAACAAATACTGTACACCTTTTTGGGAAAATTCTTTCTCTTCATATAACAATAATACCTGATGATCATGATTTAAGTTGGAAAAAAATCATGGTACTCCATCTTTAAGGTTTGGTTGTAGGACAACCGAACTGTGTGGAGTTTGCATGTTCTCCCTGTGCCCCCTAGTGTACTGTAGGTACACTTCACAAAAAAACAAACAAACAAACAAAAAAACAATCTGTGTTGCGGCTAATGGTCACTATCAGTCTGATAGTTAGCTGAATAGCAGTATTTGAAATATTTCTGGAATGTTCCGTTCTACTCCCTGAAAAGTAAGTGTTTCGGACATAGGTTTCCATATGTATGAGTGTGTGTTGTTCAACACCTATACCTACCCCTTAATTATCCCATCTTTCTGTCCCTGTCGCCTAAATGTTGCCTAAAAGGTTGAGACAATAAGAGCTGACAGCGTTGACCTTTAGCTCTGCGTGCATCTGTTGCCTAACACGACTCATCATGTTCTTCTGTAGCATCACCTGCATGCAGCACCATTGAGAAATGTCAAGGTTTACTGTTCTTCACCTTTTACGCTGAGATCGGAATTCATGTTTAATCTATAGTTCCTAGCTTTATTTCACATGTGCGCAATCACACACACCTCTAGTTTGCCACACATTCTGCAAACCGCTGTTTGTGGATTCAATTGATGTTGAATTCACAACACAAGGCCAGTATCCTGTAAGAAAGGCTGTTAAAGCCATGCTGTGGGTGTAATTATTAAATATTATGTGTATGGCATTTATAGCCCTGAAACACTTGAAGCACAAAGGCAGGTTCCGGCACATGGTGGCTGTAATAATAGCTCTTGCATGATGCACAGCGCTGCACACTAGAGGTTAATGGAGAATGGCCGTCATAATGGCTTTCACCGGCCTCTGTAGTTCTATTCACTTTTTGCTATGCTGTTATGTGTTGCTGCTCATTGTGAGGTCCTGGTACACTCTCTCTCTCTGTGCCTCATTTGTATGAATTAAATGAAAGATGTACGCAGTGTCTACTGTACAGCAAATGAAGTATGACTGCCTGAAAAGAAGAGTTTTCTTGATAATTCTGGCCAAAGCTATCACCACCTCCGCCCTCGGCTTTAAAAGTCAACCAGCGTTCTACCGCCGATAAGTAGAACATTCTTTACAGCGCTGGTGGTGGGTTAAAACGTTTCAATTACCCCTGAAACAGTAGTTTGTTTTAACGGTTCCATGCAATGCGGCCAAGGGGCCGAGGGGACCGCATGGAACGTAAGAGACAGATTAAAAGGAAAAGCCGGCAGTCCATTTCCATAATTATGCTTTATGGTGCCAAAGGCTGACTGCTTGGCTAGCACTCTGAGAGGCAGGAGAGATGGACAGAGGAGAGAGAGAGAGAGAGAGAGAGAGAGAGAGAGAGAGAGAGAGAGAGAGAGAGAGAGAGAGAGAGAGAGAGAGAGAGAGAGAGAGAGAGAGAGAGAGAGAGAGAGAGAGAGAGAGAGAGAGAGAGAGAGAGAGAGAGAGAGAGAGAGAGAGAGAGAGAGAGAGAGAGAGAGAGAGAGAGAGAGAGAGAGAGAGAGAGAGAGGGGACCTGTTAGAGGCAGAGCCGAAATCAATACTTCAGCAGAAACAGCCCTTAAAGCTTGGCTGTTTTAGGGCAGTGGGCCGATGGAGAGGGGCACTGTGTTAGAAGTAGTCAGCTAGAGCTGCCATCCTCCTCTTGGACAACACCGTTGTGGTATACCGGATTGGGGTTGAGATGAGTTTGAGATACTAGCCGGCAGGGGCGGATGCAACATGTCCCATTTGGGGGGGCAAGAGAACATGTTGGAGGGGCAAGAGAAAATGAAGCCGCACCCATACCATTTTCAGTTACAGGACTTTTAATAGGCAAGTATAAGCATCCATAACAACATCAGTTGTTGTTGAAGTTGCAACAGACACACAGGGCCCGATTTTCATTCCCCCCGTTGTCCCTAACGTTACCCGATACCCGCAGCGAATTCCCTTATTGCTATTTTGGTTACCTTTTCTCTTCCCTTAGCCACTATTCTTTATGCCGACACCGTTATTCGTGGCTGGAGGTGTGGTCATGGGCGTGTTTGTTGCGCAGTCCCTTAAGTTGCTAATTTCGTCAAATAGATTAGGGAACTAGATAACGCCACATCAGACCACCCCTTAACCGATCCGCGAAGGCAGAGCCACGTGCGCACGATGCGCGTCTGTGCGCCTTTGGAGATGTCCACAACTCCACGTGGAAAGGCGCCAGTTCAATTCATCTCCTTATTTATGCTGGATTGTCCTATGAACAGCTGTAGATTGCCTGCTGTCGGTCACTTCCTTGTGTTTAGGTAATGTACAGTATATAATATAATTAAATACATTCATTAACTTGTGACGCAATGCTGTAAATTGCAAAAAAGTCGGCAATTCGCGGAAAAGAAAATGTTTTTTTGATCATTGATTTCTCGGTCAATTCTGGACCATTTTTTACATTTCAAAGTGCAGCGTGACGGGAAAGACCTTCTCTCTCAGATGCTGTATAGAATATGTGGGTAGGTCTTCTCTACGATGCGGGATCGGGCAAACTATAACTGTCGGGGATTAGGCGGACCGTTTCCGCCTAATCCCCGACAGTTGCAGTTTGCTCGGTCCCGCATCGTAGAGAAGACCTACCCACATATTCTATACAGCATCTGAAAGAGGAGCTTTTTCCCATCATGCTGCATTTTGAAATGTAAAAAATGGTCCAGAATTGACCGAGAAATCAATGATCAAAAAAAACGTTTTTTTGCCGCGAATTCCAGAGTTTTTTGCAATTTACTTTATAACATTTCGCAGACTTGGGATAAATGCACGCCACATACAGCAAAAAAACATGGAACATGTTTTTTCAACATAACATGTTGAATGGTAAGAAATGATTGAGAATTGACTGAGCTATAATTGTTTCAAAATGAGAGCATAATCTTTGAGAATAGGCTACTCATGCATGTGTGTGTCCTAAGCCCGCAGCCAGGCTGCGTGCTTCGGAGGGTCAGACATAGCAGTAGGGATAAGGGAAATAGATAAGGGATGAATTAAAGGGAATGGCAAGACCAACACGGATTGGATGAAAGCTAAAAACGCCCAAACCACACCTATGCATAATTTAACGGGTAAAGGAGGTATTTAAGGGAGATGGCATGGTACGAAATTAGCGACTTTAGTGGGGGAACGCCTCTTCCCCAATGCTATGTGCGTTAATTACGCATAAGGGCTAATGTAACCAAAATCGGGCCCACAGTATGCATAAAGCTAAAGTTCTGACTCAGAGTTTTCTGTTTTCAATGATGAAATGCTGTTGGTTTAGTGGTGACACAGCTGTAGTTAGTTAGTAGTAGTAGTAGTAGTAGTGTTTCAAATCATTTTAAATATAAACACTTTAATTTGAATTATCTTGGGTTGTTTTGTATGGCATCGTGTTTTTTTTGGGTATTTAGGGGGGCATTGCCCCCCCATGCCTAGATCTGCCCCTGGCTGCCACCCTCCCTTGGACGACACCGTTGTAGCGTGAGGTATACCGGATTGGGGTTGAGATGAGTTTGAGATACTAGCCGGAGAGACACAATAATGCAGCCTCCTGGAGGTTCTAAACTAAGCTCCCACTGCGCGAGTGAGTGCTCTGAGCAATACGGAGAGAAATCAATCCGGGACGACCTCTCGCCCCCCCCTGAGAACTGGACCACAGCACGGCACTAACAACAACACGTAATATGGATCAGCGGGGTAGTTGCCCTTTGCACCCATGCACTGAGAGAATAAGATAGTCAGCCTTTTCCTCCTTATTTCATCAGCTTGTTTACTGTGCCCCTGTCAGTCGCAATGATATATACGAACAAGTTAATCCACTATCCAGGGTGGTAGTTCCTCAAAGTGGAGTCCTCCTGGGGACCTCCAAACTGCTAAATACCACACACAAAAAAGTTGTTTTAATACATGTGATTATTTGTTCACACAGTGTACATACACACACCAAGAATCAGCTATGCATGTCCATGTCCAGCCAACTTTATGTCACAACAATGTCAACATCACTGGGCAACATGATGAGACACATGGCAACAGGCAACACCTTCCCATGGAAAATGAAATGTTCTATCCAGTGAGGCATCTGTGGGAGGAGTAAGGATCAGGTGATGCCAAGGAGGGCTGTGATTGGAGGATTCCGGAATGTTGACCAGCAGAGGGCTCTAATGATCTGACTTTTCTGAACAACCAGGAGTTGATCATTTTGTATAGAAAAGTGAAAGGTCAACGTTGATAATTGACGTTGCTTGTTGATATTGATAAAAAACATTGCTAGGTGTATCAGGGCCTTTAGGGCTGGTATTACTCTCTGAGTGACCATTCTCCTTCTCACCTGCTCTGGCCTTATGCTTGACCTAAAACATTAATTTTGTTTTTCCATGTTAAAATAATCACATTTAAAATTGTTTTATTACGTTCATGTATTATTTTTTTCCCCCATTGCTGTTTATGTGCTCATGACGACCCGGGTCATGTCCGAACTTAATAGTTACTTTGTAGATTGTGTTTTTCAGCATATGCATTTCGGCCAGGCTGGCAACTACACTAATATTGAGATGAGGATGTCATCTACATACAGTAGTGTCTACTAAGATGCAGGGTGCACCTCCCTTACCTTAAATGACCCAGTGCAGGCAAAGCACAAGGGACTATTTACCTTAATGTCCCCCTTTAAATACTGACACTATATCTTAATCATCTTAAGAGGAGGACCCCAATTATCCATAGTGCTCTTCGTTAAAACAAGGCCTTTCGCCTGCCAAAATTCCCTCTCCGAGCCCATCTTATCCCCACATTTGACAAGGGACAAATCACTCCCCAGCAATCTGCTCTAAACTTTCTATGATTATTGAGCACAATTATTAAGCCACACACTGTGGATGTATACCGCTGCAATATCACGCCGACTAAGGCGGCGCTTAAAGGGAAACGTCAATGTTTTGCAAAAAATAGCGTAATATGATAATGATGTTTGGAAGATTTAGAACACTTTTCTGGAGGTCTTAGTGTAATATGTACAGCAGATATTTTAGATTTCAGCAGTGAGTCCAGTGTCTCTGATGTCATCAACACGATCTGGACTACATGTTGTCTCAGTAAGACAGCCCCCTATCCACAAGGAGGGGCAGTGCTACAAAGCATTTTGGGAATTGCAGTCCAGGAAGGAAGTGAGCCCAGTGTCAGTGACATCAGAGACAGCAGCCTCACTGTTAACATTGAAAGACTGAGAGGTCATTTTGACCGTTTTTTTTTTTTTTTTTTTTTTTTTTGATATTTTAAAGTTTTGTCTTTGCCCATGAATTAAGCTTTCAGAAGGTTCTCCTTCCATGACGATCTTCATCCATCATCATTCTATCACCTCAGAAAAAAAAAACTCTGAAAAAAATTCTAAATATGAATGCTAATGCTAATTCTGGCCACTTTTTTCAGTCTTTCTAGTGCAAACATCCAAAATGTAAACCACATGTTACACACATAAAGACCTCATAGAATAATAATACAGGAAAGTGTTCTAAATCTTCTAAACATCATTAGGATTTAGAAGACATTTAGTAAGATCGATGGTGATCGATCCAATAGATGCCTTCAAACATCTGTTAAGGATGTCAACAGTTGAATATTAGTTAAAACTGGGCTATATGCATGCACATAAACCATAGACACGAACGAACCAGATGATACGCAATTACTGCCAGCAAAACAAGGTTTTAATAATTAATTTTAATGTTTAGATTAATGGCTATCATTTCCATTGCTGATGGAGAGCAGCTATGCACAATGTGGGCTGAGGGAAAAAAAAGAGAGGGAAAAAAAACAGGGAAAAAGAAGGAGGAAAAGTAGGATATGTTTGTTGTATAGGAGGCCAATCACGTCTCGCACAACAGAGCCCTCATGCGCCACAAATGCTACTAATATTCTCCCAAAGGACTTGACCTCTCATGTTCTACACTTTACATTTAAAGATGCTTATCTAGGGCAAAATTGTGAGGATCCTTAGCTCCGATTCGTTCACCTAATTAATCAGCGGCGGTGGGTGGCGTCTGCCGTTTGCTCGCTCTGTGTTCACTGTATTTGTGCTCCGGTAAAAAAAATCTGCGCCTCTAATTAGGAGAGATGATCTATTTTCCTTAATGAAAATTGTTGGCTTTTCTTCAGCACCACCATAAGCACTTTCTTTCTATCTCCTTTCTCAATATTCTTTCTTCTATTCTTGAAAAACTTTTTGGAATAGTTCAACGTGCCGATCTATTGATACATTGTGAGCTTGTAGACTGGCCACTTAAACTATTGAAAAATGATCTTTTTTTAATAGTTTAAAAAGGCACAGAAGTTAAGGGATAAGGGGTTTAGCGTTGACGAAAGTGGAGCCCCATAATGTACAAGCTCACTGCAAATGATTTCTCATGCCGGTGCCATAGCTGAATCGCGCTCTCTCTCTCTCGCTCTCTCTGCATGTGTGCCAGCTAGTGTGCACACAGACGTCACGAAAATGTTCGTCCTTCTAAACATTTTTCATTCGTAAAATTTGAGTTACCCTCAGTGTACGAGGTAATGTAACACATCGGTCATTTAGCACTCGAGATTTCACAGTGTGACAGTTATCAGCCTGCAATAAAGAACAAATACAATTTAGTTTCTACACCCTAATATCCTACACGGCGGAGCTTCGATCCTGGCGCTTCTCAGATTCTCTTTTCATTTCCTTCCTCTGCTCAGCTCACATGTCTGATGTCTCTGAGGGAAACTCTGGGCTGGTTGGTCAGCAGCCATATATTATTCTTCTTCTGAAGAGATTTACAGACGTGCCCTGAGATACAATCACCCGACAGTATCACCTCCTAGCTGACATATTCGATTCGATTTTTTCTCACTGTCACTGTGCTGAAGACAGACAACAACCCTGGTAGATTAATTGAAATGTTGCTGATGCCGATCCAGTATATGTACAAAGATCAAATAAAACCGTACGCCGTAATCCTTGACGGCTTAAGCCTGATTGAGGCTGCGGTGGCACAGCCGCACGTCACCGACAGAACATATAGTGTATTGTCACTTTTGACTGCTCTAAGCCAAATTGCCCTTGTATAACACACATGGTAGGATCCCTGTCCTGTCAGATATGACACAATGTGGATTACACCAGAAGTATGAGAGAGAAAGCAAGGGGAAAGCAGGCATAATACAACGTAGACACATGATTCACCGGCTGCGTTGAATAAGTAGGCCTAGACTATAATCCCAGGTGTCAATGATATGGGTATTTTGTGCCACATTTCTGTGTTTTTGTTTTTTTATGTGCAGGGATATGTGTGGGTGTAATTGCTTTTTTGACTGTATGACTATATTATTCTTCAGCAGTCTAGGTGCTGTTAAGATAAAAATCATGTTTTTTTTTTGTTTTTGTTTTTTTTTAATCCAGGTGGAAAGGATTTGTTGCAGTTGACATAGAAATTGCAGGTTTCTACTGTTTTTTAAATGCTTTTTTCTTAAGACGTTTTCTTTTTCTTTTCTACATAATGACAAAGAATTGGGCACTTTATAAAACCAAATAGCCAGTAGCCATGCAATGCAATCACAGCTCGGGGACAAACTGTCACAAAGTTTGATATAGGCTTACTGGACGATTTAGAATAACATGAGTGTTCTTAAATTGAGTTCTCTAGAGGCTGATGATAGGCCAGGAGGAAATGTCTCTGTGTAGGGATGCAGTGACACTTGTTTATTCCACCATGCATGACACCACCACAGTGCTGACAGGCCTTACAACATGGGTGCAACATGTGTGCGTGCGCTCTAACATGCGAGTCCCGTTTTTGTCAGGCAGCAGAAATGGATATATCATGTAAACACGTATACACTTCCATGTAGAGGCAGGGGCGGATCTAGGCATGGGCATGGGGGGCAATGCCCCCCTAAATACCCAGTCTGCCCCCCCAAACACAATGCCATGCAAAACAACCCAAAATATTATTAGTGGTTATATTTACAATGATTTGAAACACTACTACTGCTACTAAGTAACTACAGCTGTGTCACCACTAAACCAACAGCATTTCATCATTGAAAACAGAAAACTCTCTGAGTCAGACCTTTAGCTTTATGCATGCTGCGTGTCTGTTGCAACTTCAACAACAACTGATGTTATTATTGGTGCTTTACTTGACTAATAAAAGTCCTGTAACCGAAAATGGTATGGGGGCGGCTTCATCGCCCGTGGCGCGAAGCGACACGGGCGATGAAGCCGCCCCCATACCATTTTCTCTTGCTCCTCCAACATGTTCTCTTGCCCCCCCAAATGGGATTTGTTACATCCGCCCCTGTGTAGAGGCATGCTAGTGTTCTGTGGAGGCAATGTTGGCCATCAAATAAAGACAGAGACGATATGAAACACAAGCGGTGCCTCTGGAGATATTATCCAGGCAGGCAGGCAGCCCACAGGTTTCCTCCCCATCTCTCTGCCTTCTGTCCCTACATCATAAAACTTCAATTAGCTGCGTCTTGGTTCCATCGCGGCTCAGTGAAGGAATTGTAGAGGATCGTTCCCTATAGCACACGTGAGTTTCTGCACATAGGATAGCCTTATATGCATTTGACGCTCTTGCCCACACGTTAAATTCCTGAGCGTTAATTCAATTCCGATTGAGCACAAGACAAGGGTCCATTTGTTTCCGTTTATGCATTCCTTATGACTTGCATGAATTAACATAAGATCGTACTGTGTTCCTATAATGAGCTAACAGACAGGTTTGGCATTACATGATCATGATAGCTTGCAAGCAGCATAAATGATAGGGGAGACATCTGAAGACGAATCAACATACAGTGTTATTTATGGGGTAAAATGTACATAAAACACTAACTCATAATCACAAATACAGTAATTCAATAAGTGTGATTTTGATCTTTGTTGTGAAACTGGCATTCTTATCCGCACATCTCCTGCATGGAAAATCAACATCTTTACTGACAAGAATTCCCTGTAGATTGGGATTATACAGTAATATAGAAGGTGTTATGGTACAATTTGGGAGTTTATGGAAGTTTGCTGGTAAGTTAAACGGGACTTCCCTGTGTAATACACAGCTGTATTCCATGTTTTTTTGCGCAGTCGTAGGTAGTAAAAAAAATGTCATAACTTTTAATTAGACTCACCTCCATTGATGGAGAGCGGTCCCTCTGGCCATTCTTTGTCTATTAAAAGTTGTCATCCATAGAGCCAGTGTAATGGATGGTAAGGAGAGCACAGGCAGCTTTATATCAAAAGGAAAATTGCCTCTTTGTACCCACATGATAGATATTCCTCCAAGAGCCAGATCTTATGGCTCTGGACTCAAAAGGAGGCCTGCAAAGACTGATAGTTGAAAGTGCAGGCATAAAAGGGGGTTTAAAAAAATCTGAGCATTCCTCTCTGACTGTGAGAGACCTGCCCAAACCAAACCTCCACATTATTATGTTTTATGGACTTGGACTGAGAGATGTGGCCTGTATAAGCACAGTGTATAGCATGGGTGTCAAACTCTGGCCCGCGGGCCAAATTTGGCCCGCCGTGTAATTTCATTTGGCCCTTGAGACATTATCAAATTAAAGGGGAAGACCACCCATTTTCAACATTTTAATATGTCATTAATATACCTAGAGATGTTTGTGGACATGATAAAAAAAGTCCCCCCAATTCTGTATTTCCTAAAAATGTAGGTCTGAAGATATCATTAACATGGTGAAATACAGCTGATGACATCACCAAGATGTATTTTACCATGTTAACGATTTTTCTGTCCCATGGCTTTGTTCAGTCTTACATTTTGGTCCACTCTGTATCTGAGTTTGACACCCCTGTCATGGAAGCTTTAGTTTGATCTGGGCAATGGGTATCCACTATACTCATTGTCCATTTCATTTCAAGCTGTTCCCAGACTGTATTGCTAATACAACCCAAACCAAAGGGTGAATTAAACTGTGGCCTGTGACCGCTTATATCTCACCGCCAGCAGGTTAATGGTTCATCAACAGTCTGTTCTGTTCTGCCTCCTGGATCTGTTTCTTGTTGCCTCATTGACCTGACATTGGCTTTGTGAGCGCACTGCGTATGCATGCGTGTGTATATTTGTTATGGTGGTGATTGAAACTATTAAAATACAGAATAATATCAATAATGGCATCAACACTGGTGTTATCGGGCCAGCGGGCACAACTTTGGACATGGAGGAGGAAGGTAAAAAAAGAAAGAAAGAGAGAGTGCTGCATGGTCACAAATAAATAGAGGCAGCTTTGGGTGTTTCTATGGAAAATGTTCGATGACTACCTTTTTTATTTTCATTGACACAAAACTAAACGGAAAACAAATGACTTGTCACAGTGCAATGTGTTGTGAACTTGTACTAACACCAAAAATATTTTCAGATAACTAACATAAATCCTTATCGATATGTCAAACTCAAGGCCCAAATCAGGCCCCTGAAAGAATTATCTTTGGCCCACAGGATGATATTTAATTACTTGGCCTTCTGTTGTATTGCACACACTATGATTAAAAAAATGAATGCAGGTTAATGATTTACTTTTGCAACACATTGATTTACTTTCTCATTTTACTACGAACAAACAGTGAGGAACATTTTTTAAGGATTGTTTTGTGTTTCCTCGTGAACCGGTGTCGAAACTCCGGCCCTCGACTACTAACACCCCTGCCCTATGCAGTGAGCTTGAACAAGCTGTCTTCATGGCCCCAGGCATCGAAAATGCTGCTGTCAATCAGGTAATATTATGTGTTCAGTGCAGGACACGACCCCTATTACATAGTCTTGCCTTGTCTGAGAAAAAAGAGGGTGTCAATAAGGATGAAGCCATCCAGCATTCTTCTCTCCGTCAGACCCATCCAGTCCTGTGTGCTGCCTGCCTGGTAGAGCCAATCTAGTCCTGGGTAGGGTCCATTGAGAGATGACATTCGTTAGCACACACAGCAGGACCAATGACTAATCTAATAAGGACAAGAAGCCAAGACACCTATGGGGGAGTCCACATTGGTTCATGGGAGGAAACAGACATGTGCAGTACATTCCAGGAAGTTTGATGCTTGCAAACCATGTACTGTGCATGTCTGTTTCCTCCCATGAACCAATGTGGACTCCCCCATAGCCCATAGGTGTCTTGGCTTCTTGTCCTTATTAGATAGTCATTGAGCAGGACCAGGCAGCAAAATTCTCGTTTTAGTTTTATTCCCAGTCTTTGGAATGATAAATGCTGCATTGATATAGCACCTCTATCGAAGGTGCTTCACGTAATGCATTTTGGAAATAAATCAACTGGAAGTAAAAAAGTAAGAACGCCTTCTAGCACGGAATTCTCAATGCTGACATCTATTTTTTGCCAGCTCCCTCTAATGCAATCCAAAGCATCTTAAGGCATATCACTGTATTCATCTCAGACCAACGCTTAGTGTTGCCTCTGGGGAGAAAAAAAAAGTAGAACAATCCACCTCGGTTATGTCACTATGGAAGACGTGAACTGCTCACCTTCCTACCAAGCTGTGTGTGGCAAAATGCGGAAGGCAAAGAAAACGATTCCCGGAGGAAATCGAGGAGTGCCACGCAGGAGCACTTCCCCCCGCTACACACACACACACACGCACGCACGCACGCACGCACGCACGCACGCACGCACACACACACACTCTTCCCCTTTCCCCTCCCTGAGGGGCAAAAGGCCTAGTTTAGAGTGCCTCAACTTACATCAAAGACCCCACAGTGCCTCATGCAATATTAACATGTGCTAAATCAGTGGCAAGTACAGTAGCGGCAGTACATGTGTACACAGCATTAGCAGAGAGAGAGAGAGAGAGAGAGAGAGAGAGAGAGAGAGAGAGAGAGAGAGAGAGAGAGAGAGAGAGAGAGAGACCAACCCGATTAGGGGATGTTTGCTGACCCCCACGGGATGTCACTCACAGGATTAATCTCTGCTGGGAGTTTTGGGCATGATGCTGAAGCCTCCAGGGGAGAGATGGACATCTGTGTGTACAGTTAAAAGCTTCTCCAGTGTTAAATGCTCAGATGCGTAAAGTTAATTTGAATTAATATGTTGTTCTAAGCCAATGGGCACCTCGGTAGACAATGTTAATGCAGTGTAACTGTCGCCTATCTCGCTCCAGGGGTCCTTGAGGGAGTTCCAGAGGGTTCCCTGCACCTAAATATGCTGTAGTTGTAGGAACCAAATGGAGGTCTGTGAGATAATTCTACTCTATTTCATTTGTATACCAATCTCAACTAAAGTGTTCAAGGGACCACGTCAGCAGAAAGTAAACGCACGTAGCCTGTGCATGGGGTAGGTTTTACTCAACATGCTATATCTTAGAATAGACCTTGAATCTGACCATGATGAATTAAGCAATTTTGGTAAAGGCTGAACAGCTCTGTATTTGTCAATAAGGAGGTATTTCAGTGTCATATGAACAGACATTTTTGGCTGTATTAGTAGTTTCTCACACCACTCAACGCCCTCGACGGCAATCTATACTAGTCTTGGGCAATATACCGGTATTACCGTTTATCGCGATATTGGAAATCAATACCGAGTAATATCGTTGGGTCTATAAAAAATATCGAATACCGAATATCGTCAAATACCGACATTATACTGTATTCTATTAAAATATGAGCAGTGAGACCTTTAATTGTAACTATACAAACAATTTTCATGTTACACACATGCCTAAAATAGCCCTTATTTAGGCTAGGCTTTTTGGAAACAATGTATTTCCAACTCAGGTTTGTCCCTATTTAGGCTGCTTGAACAGCAGAGCGCTCAGTTTCTGATGCCTCAATGTCGCAATTCTGAGAACTAGGTTACTGGTGGAACGTATCTGACTCTAATTGCACGCCATTGCCGTCTAGTTTTCAATACCGGTAATATCGAATATCGAGCTAATTAACACGTTATCAATACCGATATTAAAAAATCAATACCGCCCAAGACTGCAATCTATACTGTACCTGACCTCTATTTATGCCTCCACATGCCAATCTAACTGTCCCCTAATTATGCCCACCCCAAATATCACTCGACCCGCTGCGTCACAGAACATTCAATCAAAACAAAACAAAAAAATCTCTCCTACTTCTATCTGTCTCTTTTCCATTTCTTCCATATCAGCTGCTGGGGCAAGATAGCAATCTGCCAGTATATATCAGTATACATGCCATCGTAGGATTCCCCCTGAAAATTGACATGCCAAACGTCCCTGTGGCACTATCGACTAGATCTGTCCCTACATCACACACTCGTCAGCCTTAAGGCCGCCGTTAATCCAGTTGCTGTCGCCTGTGACTGCTGAGCGCAGGAGAATTCTGATAGCTATAGATGCTGAATGGATGTATAGTTTGCCTTCAGGTCCCCTGGGGAGGGACCACGACCACGGTGTAGGGAGGGAGGGTGGGTGGGAGAGATATTTTACGTCTCCATAGAACTGTAAGCGCGAGGCAACAAGTGCGATGATGGACTACCTTCTGACTATAATTCCTTTTGGCCTGGAGGAGCTGGTCTAAAAATAACCTATTATGTTATTTTTAGGTCGGATTCTCCAGGCCAATAGAATTTTATATACTGCAGAGGAAGTAGGGAAGGTTGGTGCGTGATGTATCTCCAAACCATCCGTATATATACCTCTGAAAGCAGCCAGATTTCCTCAGAGGCCTGCAATAACTCTAAAGAATAGAGTAGGGGATTATAGCGTGGCCTCAAAGGTCTGGGTCATTGCAAATGGCCTTGTCCCCAACCGTGCAGCAGCAATCTATCCAATGGTTCTTGTAGCTTGATGCCGGTCCAGTCCAGGTCATTCAGTAGAGCTTATTGCACTGCATCACTTCCAGAAAGGTATATTTACTGCCCTGTGCAGGTCCGTCTGGCTTCACCGAGCCCTGAAGGCCAGTTCAGTCCTATAGCGGTTACAACCAACCGATCTGTTATTGATTCATGAATGCAGAATCATTGTTCTCTCTGCTCCTGTGCAGAGTATAAGGTAATCGTTTTAAATCTAGCAAATAGACCAGATGATCTAATGTTGAAATCTTTGCTAGTAGTATAGGGATAAGGCATAGGCATAATATCTGGTGGAAATGTCATGAATCTAACAAACACAATTCAATTATTTTCTTCTAGTAATTTCACAAATAAGGGGCCGTCATTTCAAAAGGCCTCTCTGGGAACCCAATGTATATTGGAGTAAATTTAACTCAGTAACGGGTCGATTTGGTACAGTGCACACACAGTCACATCCCTATAAGGATCCCTTTGGTTTCTAACTGTCATTTAGCTGGCCATTGGAAAAATCCCTCAAGGACATATTGGTCAGTATTGGTCTTAATGTACATCCTGCTTTAAGTACCTAAACATGTGTTTTTTATGAACGTGTGCTTAGAGAACTGCTTGTACGACTGTATGAAAGTTGTGACCTTCAATTTACCTTTTAGCATTGCTCCAGTTTCTGTTGATAGCCTTCAATTCAATTCAAATATTTTGTTGTCCTGTAGAAAGTCGCACAATTGTTTTTGCCGTTAAAGAAGCTTGTGAAATCATTACTATTAAGAGTTAGTAGAATACGTGGATCAATACATTCAGGTCTTTTTGTCAGCTTGGCGAGAGTAAGAGGAACTTAGGATTATTTTTGTTTTCCTCTATTAAGGATGAGTAGTATTTGGTTCTTGTTGGTGTTGTTGAGCGCCTTTTTCCTCACCAGCCATGGGGTTTTTACAGTAAATCCAGGTCCATTGAGCCTCCATGATAAGTATTTCACTCGCATGGCACTATCACCGAAATAAGTGACGTTGGCACTACAGCCTTATGAAACTGTCAATGTGACTTTGTAAAACGCTCTTTAAATCTCGAGCTAAGGTCTCAAGATTTATCACGCAGATTTAAGAATGCAGGAGAGTGACATTGAGCAATTTTAATATAGTATAAATCCATACTGTATAATGGTAATTTATTGGTCTAAAAAAAATAATAAAATGAATACAACAAAATACATTCTAAAATATCGATTGCACTCCGTTATCTTCAGCTGGGCATAATGCATCACATGGACCAAGGTCACGATCACAACAGAGGCACGTGCCCACATGGACGTCAAAGTAGGCTTCAGCCTCTGCCCCTTTTACCTGTCTGTAAAACAACTGCCCTTTCCACTGTTTTCAGACCGCAAATGCAGAATTGACTATGGTGAAAGACATCTGAATGCCCTCCTCGTCTCCTGTGCCATTTTTCTTTGTGGAAACTGAGCCATGAAAACTGCCCTATTACAGGCTTTCAACCCCCCTCCCCATGCCTCTCTGCAAGCCCGGTGTTGCCAACTTGGCGCATTTGTCGCTATATCTAGCTTTTTTTCAGACCTCCCTAGTGCAAAAAATAGTAAAAAAAAAAAAAAAAAAAAAAAAAAAAAAAAAAAAGCTCCTGGCGGAAAATCTTGTGTTTTTGCCTGTTGAGTTGGGGCGAAATTGATTGACAGGCGCCCGAGATAAAACCTACCATTTTTCCTCATATGATCGTATGCTCCTCGTTCAACTAGTGGTCCCCAGGTTAAATGGTGGAAAGTTGGTTAACCAGATGTAAGTCTTTGAAAGCGTAAAAATGAAACCATTTGGTTTTACTCTAGAGTGAAAATATTCATCATATGCAAGCATCTAGCGCATTCTAGTGCATTTTGGATTTTGGCAGTTGGCAACACTGCTGCAGCCACACGTGTAAAAGGTGTGGGGGTTTGGAAGTCAAGGTCAGTGGAATCCTCCTCACACACACTGATGGAGCATAACGCCCTTCTGAAGTCTAATGGCACGTCGTCCAACATAATGTAACGGACGGCCATAAAAAAGAGGCTGGTGGGATCTGCAACATTAGGAGATGGGGTATTCATCTGGTCGTTTCAATTAGTGAGAACACGTCACTTCTGGTCAGCGCTAATGTAACAGATAGCTGGAGCTCCGTTTTGTAATAAGAGAGGAAGAAGTGAGGGAGGAGGAAAACGCTGCTAAATGAGATGAGGGAGAGAGACGTGGGGGCGATCAAAATGAAAAGATGAGAGTTTCATGGCACGTGGGTGTGTGCGCGCGCATGTGTGTGTGTGTGTGTGTGTGTGTGTGTGTGTGTGTGTGTGTGTGTGTGTGTGTGTGTGTGTGTGTGTGTGGGTGTGTGTGTGTGTGTGGGGGGGGGGGGGGGGGGGGGGGGTGTGTGTGTGTGTGTGTGTGTGTGTGTGTGTGTGTGTGTGTGTGTGTGTGTGTGTGTGTGTGTGTGTGTGTGTCACCAAAAATAGAGAGAATGCTCAGCAGAATCAACATCATTCTTAATCGTCACATGACAGGGTTTTGTGTGTAAACAGTGTATGTATCATTGCATTCCTAATATTTACATATTTACCACATTGGGGTTTAGAGATAATAAGGTGAATGAGCATAATACCACTGGTACATTATACTGTTCATGACATAATAGAGATTAGTGCAAGAGAAGTACCATCCTTTATACTGTATTGTGTTGGATGTATTTGAGTTGTATTGGATTTGACTGAATCTTGTGAATTGTAACCTTGGCAACATTGAAAATGATGGCTTGATCTCATCTGTATTTCCAAGTATAAATAAAGGTGATGATTATGATGAGTGTGTTGATGGCAGATATACAGTAGTATGGATATGGAGCTCTGAAACCAGAAGCTTGTTAAGGTCGGTATGGGGCAGCAGCAGGGCCGATGGGGTCAAAGAGAGCTGTATACTGTAGTTCTCATTAGGGCTGCTCCATGAATTATTTAATGCAAGTGTAGAACCCACTAAGCAATGCTCACACTAGAACAGTCCATATTTGGCACAGGGGCTCAACCCTGTACGCCATGACCCCAAAGGAAAACACATTTCCATTTAGCCATGTCCCTGTGTTCTGTCGGTTCAATTTAACCTCTCTCTCTCTCTCTCTCTCTCTCTCTCTCTCTCTCTCTCTCTCTCTCTCTCTCTCTCTCTCTCTCTCTCTCTCTCTCTCTCTCTCTCTCATAAGTTAAAGCATCATAATTAGGGAGAAAGTAAAGCTTGTCAGAACGTTATATATTTGCCAAGAGCATGAGGGAGGCAGGCGACACTAAAATAGAGAGTGCATTCTGTCCTGCTGCCAAGAATCCATCTTGTACTATAAGTGCCATATCTCGGTGTGTGTAAGTGCGCGTGTGCGTGTGCGTGTGCGTGTGTGTGTGTGTGTGTGTGTGTGTGTGTGTGTGTGTGTGTGTGCGTGCGTGCGTGTGTGTATGTGTGTTAGTATGCGTACGGGTGTGTACATATGGGTGTCCTCGTGTGCCATGTACACATGGCCTGTAAATTAGATCCAGGCTAGTGATGAGTTGTGTCTTCCTTAGAAATATGCATGAGGGAACATTCTACTGGCTGTCAGTGGGAGTCACTACACCACCGTTCTTGCCAATCATCTCATCTCCATTCTGTCGCCGTTCTTTATAACCCTGTTGTTTACACATCAGGATTATATCATAGTGGATTAACACGTCGGACAGAATGAATAGTGTCAGTTCTTCTGTCATTACCGGTAATTGCAATTCACGATTTAGGGCAACCTAGCGGCCGCTCTTTAATCCAGAGTGATATACCGTCAGTAAAGCATGAGGTACAGTTCCATCACATGAATCAACATGGTAATCTATGATCATCATATAGGTAAACCAAGACCCAACAGTCATCAGTTGAAACAGTATACCGTCAAGAATGTAGACTTTTTTACCCGTACATACATACTGTACGTACAGTATGATTCCTCCATATCGATGAACAGAAGGCATGAGTTTTTATCTGGCAGTGGGTTAACCGTTAACTAGCCTCGACACCCAGGCTTTCATTTTCGTCCGCCTTGCGCGAAAACGGAAAGCCTGGACTAACGCGCGTTGGAAAGTGGCCTTGAGGGGCGTGTCAACCTTCCGGGGTGGGCGTCGCTCTAAATGATGTGACGTAGAACAGCAGTGGACGGGCGTGGGAGGGGCCGGAGATGACGACACGTTTGTGAGATCAAATCAGAGCGCAGCACTTCCGCCGTGGGTATCCCACGACACCCCCGCCCCCCAAGGCCAAAATCATTGAGGGCTAGACCAGGCTAACCGTTAACTGTAATTTAAATAAGGAGATGATCAAACTGAAGCCACGGAAAGCAAAGTGCTAAATTTGCACGTGCGCACCACCATCATACCAAAAAGTCGTTTTTGGCAGGTTATTCGACTTTCATTCTGCATGCAGTGACAGTAAAAACGTTGTTCTAATCATATAATAAACACAACTAGGCCCATTTGCCTGGGACCAATATAGTTGATTTTCAATGAGACCTATGTGTTTTTGCTCAGAGAGATTCCAGTGTTTTTGCTCCCAGACCCCACCCAAGGCAAGCTAAATAAAATAGAATAATCTAAGTTGCAATGCAATGCATGCTGCCAGGTCTGAACACAGTGTATCAGTATGCATGGAGGGAAGGAGTGGCCCTTTTGATCTACTGGGTGAGAGAGAGAGAGGGCATAGGAGTGGATGGATCTTTCCCTTAGTGAATCTAAGGTGACTTAAACTCATTTCCATTCTGATTTAGGAAGTGAGCAACAAACTCTTTAGTGCATTAAGAGTCAATACCATTTGACACAAAGGTAGATGGTAGGAGGATGCAGCGAAAAGACACTGAAGCTTATTCTTCCAAGTCACCACCTTTTAGCTTGTTAGTGATTGTATATGCTGGGCACGATGGGTAACTATAGCTCCTCATTGTGCTCCAGCCATATAGACCACATTTACAGACATGCCTAAAGGTCCTGCCACTTTACAGACCACACATGAGCCACTAGACTTTATCAACTTCCTTAATAGTAAATATGAAATCGGACGCAAAAGAACCTATGCAGTCAGTATTTGAGAGGAGTGGAACTTACTCTTGCACGTAATTTATTCCTGTCTTCCTCGCTGTGTAACAACACATGCAATCACAGCATCAGAGCCATCTATTTCTGCCCTGTGTAACAAACAACAAGCAATCACAGCACTGATTGTTCTGATGCGCATAAAATAATTGCTTTGCGTACTACGGCCATGACTGTATACAAGTCACATTTTGAAGAAGATAATTGCAGGTTAGGGATGGCAGTGATGGAACCAAATCATCTGTCAGAGGGAAAGAGAGAGATAGAGAATAAATCAGTATAAATCATGTTGGTGCTCAGTGTATCTTGTGGCAGTCAACAACACAGAGAATTAAGTGATTTGATTGCTCAACAAAACTATGATGACATGTCGGCTCACCTTTCATGTCCTGCTCGGCTGCTACACAATAACAAAACTGTTATGTGCTGCACATGTTGTGGCGTAGTGGAGCCTTGTTGTGATCATCTAACAGGATTTATTATTACACGGCTCGGGAGTCTGGTGAATGGCCAAAATCACTAAATTGCATGTGTTATATAACTTATATGTAAGGGATGTAAGAGATGATGTGTTACAAATGTCATGTTACAAAAACATGGTTGAAGCATGTTGTTTTGGTCAATGGCATTGTGTGTCATTGTGTGTCTGTGGCATATCCTTAAGTAGTTTAGAACAATGCTGGGGTATATCCATCAGTAGTTTAGAACAGTGCTGGGGTATATCCATCAGTAGTTTAGAACAGTGTTGTGGTACAGTATATCCATCAGTAGTTTAGAACAGTGCTGGGGTATATCCATCAGTAGTTTAGAACAGTGTTGTGGTACAGTATATCCATCAGTAGTTTAGAACAGGGCTGGGGTATATCCATCAGTAGTTTAAAACCGTGGGACATTCATGGAAGGACAGGAGAGACAAATGCAGATGTTGATGGTGCTGCTAGTGGTAATCTTAGAGGAGCTTATACCCCCAGAGGTACTGTGACAGAATAAAGTGTGTGTGTGTGTGTGTGTGTGTGTGTGTGTGTGTGTGTGTGTGTGTGTGTGTGTGTGTGTGTGTGTGTGTGTGTGTGTGTGTGTGTGTGTGTGTGTGTGTGTGTGTGTCTTTACAAAGCCCTTACTTCTTATATCTCTTCTACCATGCCACCTACCAGTGCCTCCCACTTCATGCCTGTGTAATACTGTTGCTGCAGGAACATATGATCAATGGCCTTCTGGAGGCTGGCACCGTGCCCAATATGTGAGCCCCCTACTCTCCCACCCTCCCTACCCTCCCATCCTCCCCAGCACAGAAGACTGGTCCAAGGCCTAAACCTTTCCAACATGCAGCCAAATGCACTAATTGCAATTATCTAAAGAAACAGATCTCCTTTGAGATCCTCCCACCAAAAAATCTTGATTTTACAGTGATTCTAAGTATGTGTAGGCAGAGAGAGAGAGAGAAGGCTCTGCAGCTTTGCCATTCTTCATTTTAGCGTCCAATAAAGATATATCGATTTGGTCTTTTTCCGCTCTGCCTGGGATAATCACTTCAATTCTAATTTGATGATCAATCCAATCACAGCCGCACAGACAACCAGAATGTGGGCGTTCTACAGTCCTCCTGCAACATGATCTAGATCACTTCATTACAGCTGAGTACCAAGAAAACAAATTATACCATAGAATTATTCATTTTATTATTAATTATACCATGCAGCCTGTACTCTATTATATTAACCAAGGTCTGATTCTGAAAATGCAGCTATGACTTCTGTTATTACCCACAACCATAACCATATATAATGAACATAATATGATCATTATTTGGTGAAGAGGTATAAAGAACATCAGTGCTTCGTCCAATGCATTCTTTCCATTGCTTTCTGCATAAATCCAGTCTGATAGAGCTCTGTTGATCAGGGAGACTTTCTGTGCTGTAAGGAGTATGGAAACTAATTAGGAAGCTGAGCCAGAAGCAGATCAGTCAGTCAGTCAGTCAGTCAGTCAGTCAGTCAGTCAGTCAGTCAGTCAGTCAGTCAGTCAGTCAGTCAGTCAGTCAGTCAGTCAGTCAGTCAGTCAGTCAGTCAGTCAGTCAGTCAGTCAGTCAGTCAGTCAGTCAGTCTGTCAGTTCCACACTGGTAAGACAGATTTGAAAAGCTCTGGAAAGCCATCTCTTCCCTAACGCCCCCCAGTATGTCTCTCCATAAGTGTTATTATTCCAAAACGCGCTGCTTGCTGATGTCAGACATGACCACAGAACATCAGCACTACGATCAAATACCATGGAGAGGCGTCATAGATTTAGGGCTCCATTTTCGTTACATGCTAAACCCCTTATCACAAACCCCTTATCGCTTTTTTACTATTAAAAAAAAAAAAAAAAAAAAAAAAAAAAACTTTGGGGAATAGTTCAATGTGCCAATCTATTTACACATTGTGAGCATGTAGACTGGGCATTTGAACTATTGAAAAATGTTTTTTTTAATGGTTTAAAAAGGCAAAGAAGTTAAGGGATAAGGGGTTTAGCGGTAACAAAAATGGAGCCCTTAGAGTCTTGCCTAAAGGTCTGTTCAGCAGAGTTCAGCAGAGAGTATTCACTGTTCCAGAGGCTGGTTGTCTAAGAAACGTCCACAATCCATTTCTACAAATGCTTTTTAAAATCGTCAAGGTTTTCTGATAAAACAAAGTGTGTTTCCACACCAATGGTTCTCAAACTATTTCATGTCAAGGACATACACACACACACACAAAAAAAAATGTGACATCCTGAACGCCCATCTACAACCATGACGCACACACACACACGCACGCATGCACGCACACATGCACAGTAAATAAATCACGGAGCATGCAGGCAGAAGAAGAGTCCACATGGGATACAGTATATACAGTAGAGGTAAGGCTCCACACCCCCAGGAGGGATCATAGCACTACTGGCTTGTATATTTGTTTAAGTCACAAGATGCTCCAGGGAGTTCTGGAGCAGCACAGGTGAAGGTACGAGAACAGTGGTTAATTTCTTGGTTATTTCTTTGTGGACATTGAAAGCAGTTTTAGCTTTCACTGCTGATGCTATACATACAAGACCTTGTATTCAATTTTATTCGATGCCACCTTGGAAAATCAACAATGGCAGACATCGTAAACAAAGTGGAAATGCAAAATTGGAACTGAAGACGAGAACGAATTATACAAAGCAGGGTGACACTGATAACATCACAAAAACAACAAAATTGGTTAAGTTGTTTCCATTGGAGCACCTACATGTAACATGATGCAGAAGCCTGATTGTTCAAAATGGTTATTTGTGGGTATAGAAAACACAGACAGGGCGCCCCAAAAACACAAAAGACATCTAAAAGTAGAGTTTTCTGCTCTAGTTCCTTTAAGCAATTAAATTGTCCATCAAAGAAGAAAGGCACGGCTGGTGCAACATGCTGCAGTATTCATTTTTTTGCTTTGTTTTGTCTGTTCAGTGCCAGCGACACTCTGTGTGATGACTTGCAGTTCAAGGCACCCAATTAAAACGTCCTGGCCTGTGGGGGAATATGGATGAGCAGGATGTGTATTCGCACAGCAGTGAAATAGGAAGACCTTTAGCTGGTAGACGGTCACTACCTTTGCACGGAGACAAGGATATGAATTAAGCAGAGAGTTGCTCAACAGATACAGACCATCTGGCATCTTAATTATGCGAATGAAGCTCCTCTCTCTTTGCACCAGTAAGTCTCGTAATGATATAGGCTGATAGGTAACAAAAAACAAACAAACACGAATCTCATGTCCGCAAAAAAGTAACTAAGAATTACGAATGCTACTAGTTTTCAGATAATTCTGGAGGTCCTTGACAAGAAACAAGTTTTATCACCGCTGACAAAAACATAAGGCTTTTCTGAAAACTTCGGATTTAGAAGCCTTTTATTTAATCGTCTTGAGATCTAAATTGGTTAATGGAAGTGTAAGTGTTCTGCCACTAATGACCTTTCCTTAATTAGCATGTCTGTGTCATTGTGTTTCTGCTTATCTATTCAGGGCACATCATGCAGGACCTTTCCCACCGGGTTGGAAACCTGCTTCAGTTCTTTTTGGTTCTAATAGTCGATGAGCAAGGCAAAAAAAAAAAAAAACTAAAACAAAACAGGAATGTTAATTGTGGATTGAGTGTGCAAAGTCAAATTAATATAATAATATTAATACTAATATAATCACACAGCAGTATGGGATTGCAGGCATACACACAAACTGAATTTATAGAATTTGACATTTTGTTGTTTTTCTGTTCTAGCGCCTTGACCCATAGAGAAATTGGTCTGTGACTCACAAAAGTCACAGTGTTTAGTTTGGACAACTGTGGTGCTGCATAGAATACAGAGTTTTCTGTATTCTATGATCTGAATTATTCAAGACATATTGGCTATTTTATAAACCAAAAGATGGAGGAAAAGCGTAGCGGGTCTGGTCTGGTGCTGTACGTTGGTTTAAAGGTGGTTGGCAGCACGGAGGGCATGCAGGGGACCTGTGTGTGTGTGTGTGTGTGTGTGTGTGTGTGTGTGTGTGTGTGTGTGTGTGTGTGTGTGTGTGTGTGTGTGTGTGTGTGTGTGTGTGTGTGTGTGTGTGTGTGTGTGTGTGTGTGTGTGGCAACAACAAATACCAATCTAACAGTCGAGCAGGCCCCTAACCCTCTGTACATATTTTACACACCCGACATTGCCTCTGCAAGTCAAGCATTAAATCCCTACCGATGCCTGCACAAATAGCAGGAGGCATGAGTTTGGTGGGTGTGCAGAGAGACAGAGGCTGCTGCAGTATCTGCACCATGTTCACAATGAACAACGCTGTTATGGAATCAATACCTCCACAATGTTCAAAATAAATGCACATTCTGGGCTATGGCCGTTTTCAGCCCAATGAGTGTGTGTTCGTTATTTATTCTTTTGCAAAACTAATGCTTGAAATGGATTCAACATCATGGAACCACACCTAGTTAGACATAAGGCACAGTTGTACATAAAGCATGATAGTTAGGATATTGCAGTCATAAAAAATGTTCTGTTTCAGATTTTGCTTCGGGTGAAAAGAAGCAGCTTGTATAGGCTGGCAGAGGAAATGTAGTGTCCAAGGTTATATTGGACAATTGCCACTGGATATGAATATGGGTAACAAAATCGTGGGATACAACTGTAAAAAAAAAAAATAAATTAAAATAAATGTTACTGTCATAACTGTAATAAAGTTGTTGTTTTTTCTCTGCAGGTTGCCAACCTGGCCTGCTCCATCTCCAACAACGAGGAAGGGGTGAAGTTGGTGCGAATGGCTGCCACCCAGATAGACAGTCTGTGTCCACAGGTGAGTGACTGCAGTACGATTCCTATATTAACCGATAACCTTGCGGTGAAATCTGCTCTGAAGCCAGGGACATGCACAGATTGACATCAAAGGAAGCTTCAGAAAATAGCAGAGGTACAATTTTCCTATGTTTGTTCCAAAAGTTCCCTTTTACGGGAGTCTAGCCCCTGCCCCTCTTACACTCTGCACTTCCCTGCATGTCTGAAGCCATTACTGTTCAGGAAATGAAAAAATAGAAGAGAGAAACAACAAACTTCAATCAAATGAAGACTCGACACATTGTACTGTATGGCTGAGGAGGACCATGATGCAGTGGGAGTACAGAGAAGCGAGAGAGAGGTTAAGAGGTTCAAGAGTAAGAGGTTAAAGAGACATACTGAACACAAAGGACTACAAGGACCACTGCTCTACGAGTCAATCAGTTGCAAATTCACCCCTGAAGAGCCGTATTCTTCTGCAATATGTGGTCCTCATAGAAGAGGGACCAGAGGTCAAATCTAAACATGCGGAACAACTGAAGCGATGGAAAAAAAAATGAAAGTAGCTTATTTATATATCATAATTGCATGGCAAAGATGAATACTAATGCAGCTACTAATGCAACGGTTCGCATTCCAGCTGTCATAATGAGTGCTAATGACTTCCTTGGTGTACGATGTTGTGTTGCCTTCAGCAGCAACAACACGCGGGTTTGATGGATGTGCACAGACACCGGCAGGGGCGGATCTAGGCATGGCCATGGGGGGGGGGGGGGGCAATGCCCCCCTAAATGGCCAGTCTGCCCCACCAGACACAATGGCAAGCAAAACAATCCAAGATATTTCAAATTAAAGTGCTTATATTTAAAAAAAACTCTACTACTGCTACAATCTAGAATTGCGTGCATCACTAAACCAACAGCACTTCATCATTGAAAACATAAAACTCTCTGAGTCAGACCTTTAGCTTTATGCATGCTGCGTGTCTGTTGCAACTTCAACAACCGATGAACTGATGTTATTATTGATGCTTTACTTGACTAATAAAAGTCCTGTTACTGATAATGGTATGGGTGCGGCTTCATCGCCCGTGGTGCGAAGCGACACGGGCGATGAAGCCGCATCCATACCATTTTCTCTTGCCCCTCCAACATGTTTTCTTGTCCCCCCAAATGGGACATGTTACATCCGCCCCTGGACACCGGGCTGGCTGCAGTTACTCTAATGTATGCACAACTTACAAAACAGCCATTACGCAGACGGTATACCGGCAGAACACTATTCATGTTGTACACTGTTTTTGACTCGACGACGGATGCAAAGGTCCTGTTTTGTGTTTAAAGATTAGTCATCGACGTATTATTATTTTTTCTATGTTTAACCTCGCTGACTCTTCGTGTTTAACCTGATTGAACTAACAAAGAGAATGCTAAACTGGGCGGTGCGTGTGCTGCATATCTAGAGCTCAGCCGTGTCACTTTATGGTAAAGAGACTGTAATAAATGTGTGATCTTTTGGCCTGGCTGTTGATCAGGGAGTCATTCAGGATGCTCTTCATCCCACCACGGTCCCCACGCCTCATAGATCATGGTCGCCAGGATGCGACCGACCTCGTATCTCCGCTTGTTCAAATCTTTCCTCCCCCGCAAACCAGTGGTTTTCCAACCCTTTTCATTTCGAGGGTCATTATTTATTATGGCATTTGAGCCACAGAGCAGACCACCATGGTGATGGCATTTAGCCTCTCAGCCCCAACACTAGGATATGTTGTTGTTGTTGTCAGCTAGGAATTTGTCCACAATTTCATGCTGCATTGATGGGGTTCCTATTGGAGAGACAACTGGCACTGACATTACAATTCTTCTACATTCTCTAATTGCATGTACACAGACTTCTTGTAAATTAAGTAATGCAGATATTTAACCATAATGCACTCTCTTGAGAGTGTAAAATGAAACCAAATGGACCACTAAGGTACTAACACATTGTGAAAAGGGGATCTTCTGCAAAAAAAAAAAAAAAAACACTCAGACTTAAGCCTTCAATACATTTGTAGTTCACATGAATACACTTTGAATTTAGGAACTTTTACTTGTAATGGGTATGCGTTTATGTTGCAATATTGATACTTTTACTCAATTTAAAGGTAATAGAGGCAACTTTAGAGTGTACAAACAGGTTTGTTTAAAAACAGATTCTTCACCTCACCTCCACTCAATTGGCTCATTATGAATCTGCATTATGAGTGCTGTGATTGGCTAAAATGCTGCCTCACTCACCCCCTTTAACACAAATTAGCACTGCCTTTCCTGAGCCCAATGAATGCTTTGTTTTCATGATTTGTTGACAGCAACAAAGTTTTGGACCGTCAGCAGGAAGAGGCATGTGTCTGTTTCCAGGGAAACAGCTGCAGCATGAAATTTGAAGCAGTGCACAGGGGAAAAGGCAAAACATATACCGTATTTTCCGGACTATAAGGCGCACTTAAAAGCCTTTCATTCTCTCAAAAATCCACAGTGCGCCTTATAATCCAGTGCGCCTTATATATGGATTGTTTGACTGCAGGTGTTTCTATTCTATGTTAACTATAGTAGATTCTATTCTCTGCGCCTTATAATCCAGTGCGCCTTATATATGAAAACAGTTTTACAAGGTGCGCCTTATAATCCGGTGCGCCTTATAATCCGGTGCGCCTTATAGTGCGGAAAATACGGTAGCTACATATCTATTTTGATTTTTGGCTAAAAAGTTTCCACTATTACCTTAAAGTACTTTCTCCACCACTGTGTAATGTTTAGAGATTTCATGCGGACGTTTGTGGGTTCGAATCCTGTCGGGGCTCGTAATCAGTGAGGGCCCTGCTGTCGTAACATGTTTATCACCAATGCATATGGGTTCAGATCAGATCTGAGGTGTGTGTGAATCTTGTCCTGGACGTATATACCGGACATAAACAAAAAAAAAAAAACACATGGTCCTCTCTCTTTGTGCTGGTCATCAGGTGATCAACGCTGCCCTGACGCTGGCCGCCCGGCCCCAAAGCAAGGTGGCCCAGGACAACATGGATGTGTTCAAGGACCAGTGGGAGAAGCAGGTCCGCATCCTCACCGAGGCCGTGGACGACATCACCTCCGTGGACGACTTCCTGTCTGTGTCAGGTACGACATTATTACTACTTATCTCTGCTTAACCCGAGTTTTTTTGGCCACTAGGGGACGAAGTTTTTTTTCGGGACATTTTTTTTTTTTTTTTTTTAGAATTATTTTTTTAGGCGAGTGCCTACAGCGGTGTAAGTGCTAAGGACTGTTTCACCTCATATGCTTTTAGCCACTTTTAGCCATTCGTTACTTAAATAACCTTAAAGGGGCACTCCACCCATTTTCAACATTTTAGTATGTCATTAATATACCTTAGAGATGTTGTGTGGACATGGTTAAAAAAAGTTCCCCAAATTCTGTATCTCCTAAAAATGGAGGTCTGAAAAAATCGTTAACATGGTGAAATACATCTGATGACATCATCAAGATGTCATCAGATGTATTTTTTCCTGAGAGGGTACAAATGGAAGGATACAAATGCGAACCAAATGGACCCTAACGGGTCCATTTGGTTCGCATTTGTATCCTCTCAGGAAAATTTTGAAAATGCGTGGAATTCCCCTTTAAGTGAAAAATAGTGAAAATATTGATCATTTCATAGCATACTGTATCTTTTCTTCTAGTGCTGTGGGTGGGAGTGCTATAAAGCTATTTATAGTAGTTTATATATTGTTACTCTACCGTTACACCCGTACTATATATTCTTCAGGCTCTTCATGCATTGAATGAATCCACCATCCATTTACCACTGCTCTCTCTATCTCTCTCTGTCTCTTTGTCTTTCAGAGAACCACATCCTGGAGGACGTCAACAAGTGTGTGATCGCCCTGCAGGAGGGAGACGTGGACACCCTGGACAGGACGGCAGGGGCCATCCGGGGCCGAGCTGCCAGGGTGGTCCACATCATCAACGCCGAGATGGAGAACTACGAGCCTGGTGTCTACACGGAGCGCGTGCTGGAGTCCATCAAGCTGCTGTCTGAGACCGGTGAGTACAGTACACTGTCTTTCATATTAAAGACTTGGATGCTTTATCAGTAATCGGGTCTCAGGGGCAACAGTTCCACCAGAGAGCTCCAGACTTCTCCAGCAACATTAGTGACTTCCTCCTGGGGGATCCTAAGACAATCTAAGACCAGTGTGAATCGATGTAATCCCTCCACCCCACCCTTGAACTCTTGCACTGCCTCGAGTCTCCTCCCAGTGGGACATGTCTTAAGGACCTTATAATGAAACGCCTGAGAGGCATCCCAACCAGATGCCCTGAATCACTGTTAGCTGACAAATTTCCAGACAAAGTAGCAGCAACTCTATAATCCGAATCTGATGGATTGTGCAGTCCAAGTAGGAAGCTCTCTCATGGAGCTGTTGCCACCAGGCCCAACTACGGATAAATGTTTGAAGATGGATGAATGGACCACGTATACCCTATTCCAGGCCATATACTGTACGTACAAGCTTGAATTGGAGCTTGGATTTAAAAAAGAAACAAACAAACAAAAAATATAGATTATTGAAGTAAAACTAAAATAAAACTAAATTCATTCAAAAAGACTATGACTGAAAAAAACAAATAAAAATGTGCTGTCAATGACAACACCAAAGGAGAGGCAGATGGCAGAAACAGACAGACATGCAGAGATGTCTTCTGGGAGGATATACATAGGCATCTTCAACAACAGACAGCACCCCACTGGAGGTATATAGGAGAAAGTTGCTGACGAGCAATGGGAGTTTCTGAAAACTGAAATTCTACATATTTTTGAACAGGACTTTCACACTTCCTCTGCTCCTCCTGGGCTGTACTTTGAGTTGCTACATTAATTTAACACATATACCTAACAAGTGGCAACAAAACGCCGATAGTCCTTGCCAGCTTGAGCCCAGTTTGTTACGTCGCGCCCCCCATCGACGTCACATCTGTGTGCTGTGGGTGTTCTGAGACCTCCGCCTCTCTCCAGAGCACTCCACTGCACCTCTCTACACACCTGCCTCCCAGTGACAACTACCTCCCCACCTGCGCATCGTCTGCAATCACCTGATGAGTCTACAAGAGCCAGGCCTGTCTGCAGCTCGGTGCCAGTTCGTCTCCAGTCTATGGTTGGTATAGTTAGACAGCCAGATTAGGCCCCAGTGTTTAGTGTTAGACAGTTTAACGTCACGCCGTTGCTGTGCATTGTTACCTGCTCTGTGGACCTGCCCCTGACTCGCCTTCTCTTCTTCTCTACAGTGTCTACGGGACCCGAGCTCTGTGAAGCAGCCTACGGACCCTGCACGTTCTTTTTCCCCCTGAGTTTGTGAATAAAGTCCGCTCAAACCTGCTATTGCCTCTCCGTGCTGTGCTTTTGGGTCACATCAGAGTCGAGTCATAACAGTACGAACTGGCCACCTGACCCAGCCAGCATGGAAGGAAAACTCAACCCACTCCAGGCCCAGGGACAAGTTTTGGAGCAACACTCTCGCCTGCTGAGGGAGGCATCTACCGCCGTTTCCAGTATACAGCAGGAGCTCCGGGAGGTTTCGGAGCTTCAGCAGTCCCAAGCCGCCCAACAGCATGCTCAGGTTAAACAACTAACGTCATTGGTCCAGGATCTGGCTGACCAGGTCGCCGCGCTCAGAGTGCATCTCACCGCCACTCCTCCTCAGACGGCACCACCGTCTGACCCGGCCCCTGTGCAACCTCCTCCTCCCAGCCGGGAGCCCTACCTCACCGCCCCGGCCACCTTTGACGGTACCTTCTCCCTCTGCCGAGAGTTCCTCATGCAGTGTGAGTACGTGTTTAATCTGCAGCCTAGCATGTATTCCAGTGACCCCGCCCGTATTGCATATATTACCAATTTAACCACCGGAAGGGCGCGCCGGTGGATTAATGCAAGCCTTGAGGGTTCAGCTGCCTACATGCACATCTACAAAGACTTTGTGTTGGAGTTTAAAGCTGTGTTTGACCACGACGTCCCGGGGCAGGACGCCGACACAGCTCTCTCTGCCCTCCAGCAGGGCTCTAGTTCAGTGGCAGATTATGCCACTGAGTTCCGTATCCTCGCCGCCCGCTGTGAGTGGAACGAGCCAGCTCTCCGCAGCGCGTTCATCCAGGGTTTGAGTGAGGTTATGAGAGATGCCCTCGCCGAGAGAGAGAGACCCCCACTCTAACCGAACTCATCTCTCTGTCCATCTCCATTGACGAGCGACGCCGTGCACGTAAGCGTGAGAGGGCTTCCCAGCATCACTCTGCTGTCAAGCAATTTCCCCCCGCCCCCACCAGTCTCACTCGGTCCGATCAAGTTCCATCTGCCTCCTCCATTCCCACATGTGAGGAGGATGCCATGCAACTGGGTCGAATCCGGCTGACTTCCAGGGGCCGCTTATCCGCTGCTGAGCGTGAGCGCCGCCGACTACATGGACTCTGTATGTATTGTGCCAGCTCAGCGCACAGTGTTCGCTCATGTCCCATTCTGCTCTCCAAGGTGTCCACTTCCCAGCCACCCGGGGACGCAGTTTCATCTACTCGGGGTTTTCGGGTAAGCCGTCTCACCACTACGTCCCAGCCCCACACCAGTGTTGCCAGATTCCCTGTCACTCTCGCCTGGCAGGGACAGACTCTCACCGTCCCAGCTCTTATTGACTCCGGGGCCGATGAGAGCTTCATTGACCTTCAGTATGCTCGGAAGATGGGCCTCCCTGTGTCTACTCTCAAGAGACCTCTGCCTGCCTCCGCTCTGAATGGTCATCCCTTGGGCCCCATCACGCACCGGGCTCATCCTATCACCCTCACCGTCTCTGGGAACCACGTGGAGAGCATCTGCCCCTACATTATTCACTCCCCGGGCACTCCGTTCATCCTGGGCAGACCCTGGTTGGAGCGTCACACCCCCCATGTCTGCTGGAGTTCTGGGCGTATTCTCAGCTGGAGCGCCGCCTGCCAGGTCTGTTGCCTTCAGCCCGCCGCCTGCCAGGTCTGTTGCCTTCAGCCCGCCTCGATCTCCGCCCAGCCTGAATGTCCTCTTGCCCGGCTCCCTCCACGGCGAAGGTGTCGTCGACGGCGTCGGTCTCACCCCAACGCTCTCTCCCAGTCGCCAGGTGGCGACTCCTGGAGGGGGGTCCTGTTACGTCGCGCCCCCCATCGACGTCACATCTGTGTGCTGTGGGTGTTCTGAGACCTCCGCCTCTCTCCAGAGCACTCCACAGCACCTCTCTACACACCTGCCTCCCAGTGACAACTACCTCCCCACCTGCGCATCGTCTGCAATCACCTGATGAGTCTACAAGAGCCAGGCCTGTCTGCAGCTCGGTGCCAGTTCGTCTCCAGTCTATGGTTGGTATAGTTAGACAGCCAGATTAGGCCCCAGTGTTTAGTGTTAGACAGTTTAACGTCACGCCGTTGCTGTGCATTGTTACCTGCTCTGTGGACCTGCCCCTGACTCGCTTTCTCTTCTACTCTACAGTGTCTACGGGACCCGAGCTCTGTGAAGAAGCCTACGGACCCTGCATGTTCTTTTTCCCCCTGAGTTTGTGAATAAAGTCCGCTCAAACCTGCTATTGCCTCTCCGTGCTGTGCTTTTGGGTCACATCAGAGTCGAGTCATAACATTGAGCCCAGTTTGTATTGTTTGCGCCGAGCGCCCACGTTGTATAATTACCAGTCACCGTGATCACGCCATCTTCTATTAACTCGATGCAAGTGTTGGTCTTATTAAAATCCTTCTGAATTCACCACAACTGCACACTTTCAATCCCCTCTCCCCAACCTAACCCAGGGTTAGGTTGGGGTCTAAATAAGGCCACATGTCACAATCTGCCTACTTAATATGTTTTAACTCCATTTCGTGGTTCATTCGTCTTCATTTGTACTTGACACGGCAGAAAAAAGAAAGAAAGATTGTTCTTGTAATGTCACTCGACACTCATTAAAGACAGCCTTGACACAACCAGCTGATTAGATTTTAGTCTCCCCCGTGAGATGACTAAACCTTGATATTTCATGCGTAATTTAATATCTGCAAGTCAGAACAGAACAGGCCAGCTCCATATTTAGACACCCATTTATAGGTATGGCAGATAAGCACCTGAAAACTGTGAATCTTTGTTCTACTACTTTATGGACAGACTGAGATCGGAGTTGTTTCATGTCACTTGCTCACCCACCCTTTTTTGCCAAGCAGAGACTTCCATATGGTGGTGACTGACAAATGACAATTATGCTATACAATACAGTGAGTCTTTGGCCAGTGCGTTAAGCTGTTGGCTTACAGGGCACCTCCTGCAAACCATTCCTGCAAACCACCCCCACCCTCTACACCCCCTCCCCTTATGGCCCAACGCCAGATTGCAGAAGTAGCCCATAAGGCATACCTGGGCATTATGCGGCCCGGGGGCAAAATGCAGCCCTTTGGCTGACTCTGACCGGCCCAGGGACCACCAGTGGTCCTTGAGAGAGTTCCAAGTTAAATATGGAAAGTTGGTTAATCAGATGTAACTCTTTGAGAGCGTATAAATGAAACCAAATGGACCCTTGCGGGTCCATTTGGTTTCATATTTTACACTCTCAAGAGTTAAAATATTCATCATCTGAATTAGCCCAACGTCTACAAATTCAATCAGAGAATGTAAGAGAATGGTCATTTTTGTTATCCAGTTTTGTTTCCCAAATCCAGCCTGGAATTGTGGACAAAAACAAAATAAATCTTGAAGAAAGTTTTGGGATCTGTGGGGCTAAAATGTCATCAAATGGTGGTCCGTGGCTCAAATACTGAATAAGTAGAGGGCCCTGGTGTCAAAATGGTTGGTCTTACTCTTACTTTTATCTGAAATCAAATTAATATTACGCAGACTTTAGTCCAGCCTTTAGTCTTGGCCCTCCACAATATTTTATGTCTGGTGTGTGTGTGCGTGTGTGTGCGTGCGTGCGTGCGTGCGTGCGTGTGTGTGTGTGTGTGTGTGTGTGTGTAGACATTAAGGCCTGGCTCCAATAAGACAGATGATATGCCGCTGGCCTGGCAGAGTGCTCCAATAAGGAGCCTGGTATTGTGGACCAAGAAATCTTTAGTTTTGGGGCTAAAAATCTCATCAAATGGTGGTCCGTGGCTCAAATGGCGAATAAATAATTGGCCCCCGGTGTCAAAAAGATTGAAAACCACTGCTACATATAAAAAACTTTGGAGGTGCCCACCCTGCCATTCTTCGTGCCCACCCTAGTAGGGCTGGCTAAATAGGGCCCTGACACACACACACACACACACACACACACACACACACACACACACACACACACACACACACACACACACACACACACACACACACACACACACACACACACACACACACACACACACTCTCTCCAGTAGAGCTCATTTAGTGGGAGGTTGGGATATGTCGGTGGTTATACCCATCATAACTTCCATCCACTGGGCGGTAGGTATGTACTGTAATTGAGAGACACAATCCTCTCTCTCCCCTCCGCTTTCTTCCTCTCCCTCCCTCACACTTGCCAATAATAACTCGCAAACAGCATTAGCGTTGGACGCTGTTGTGTCTTCTGAGCCATCTGTGCACATCAGAACCTCTCCTGGCAACGCTCCTCTGCTTCCCACATAAACAAACTACCTGCTAGTTCTATTCTGTTACCGTGCCTAAATGTACCCAAGTTGTCAAAGAAGTTAAAAGCGCCGTGGTATTATTGTGTCACCGTGCATTTAGTATAGGGGGAGGTACTGCACTAGGGTTGCCACCTTTGAGATCCACGCGGCAAAGTGGGAACCAACAGGTTAGGAAAGTCTGGGGTTCTCCAGTGGAGCTGTTGTCCCTGTGATGCAACTGCAGATAACTGCGGTTAAAGATGGATGATTTGGCACACCATATTACCCTCGGGGCTCAGTTAAGGCTTGTTTACTGTGGCCAATAAGGAAGGGGTAGGCCTATTGCACTGTATTAAATAACTGTTAATCCATTATTAACAAGCAGACCAATGTGTTTAGAACCTTAAAGATGGTGTAGCATGATTTTTGTATTTTTTTTCCAATTTTGTACATGTTTAAAAGGTGACAGTACTCGATTAGACCCGTTGCTGTAGTTTTTATGTGCAATGATGTCTTCCCTTTGTATTTAGGGTTTCTTCCTGAGGGCTGAACCTTTCCTTTCAAACATACCAAAAAACTGTAATATAGTGACATCACGTCATCAGCCCCTCCCCTAACTCCTCCCCCTTTATCATACAACTACAGCTGTGGGTGTGGCTTCAGTTTAGGCACATCTCCACCCATCACCACCCACCAGGCAAACCAGGCATACTCAATGAGCTGGTGAGGCTGACCACATAAAAACGTCATTTTACTGTGATTTCTGCTCGTGAGAAGTGTGATGTCTTTAATATTGTTCCTGTTTTATTTCGTTCATTACTGTTAAATTCAGTGTTGATGTTTGTGGGACAAATCACAGGGGGGAGATTTAGAGAATTACGGAACAAAGCGCGTTCTCTATTGATTTAATACGGAACGCATCATTTAGTTCTCAAATAAAGGACACTTTAAAGGACATTTTACGGAACGGGTGTCAACCCTAGTTCTCCTACTCCCAAATATAGAAGCTCTGCTATGTGCTGTACAGGTCGCAGCCCTACTATATGTTGTACAGGTTTTAGTGGTTTTATGCTCGAGTGAGGCTGTTAATTGAGACGTTAAAGCCGCGGTGGACTGACTGCCTTATAGCTGCTATCGGGGGCAATGCGTTTCATCGGCTCCATATTTCTCTTTGATGAAGAGCAGCTGCTGCTGTTGTTGTTGTCATTCGTGCACAGGCCTGTTTCCCTCCCAAGTGGTGGCGTGGAGGTTTGTAAGAGCTACCAACCATGCACATCTGATCTGGGCCATAAAACAATCCTATTGATCCCCAAGCTGTGAACTTTTGCCTCTCTCTCTCTCTCTCTCTCTCTCTCTCTCTCTCTCTCTCTCTCTCTCTCTCTCTCTCTCCCTCTCTCTCTCTCTCTCTCTCTCCCCCTCTCTCTCTCTCTCTCTCTCAGTGTTGCCAACTTGGTGTATTTTTCGCTACATTTAGCTCTTTTCCAGACCACCCTGGCGCCAAAAGTAGTGAAAAACTCCTAGTGGAAAATCTAGTGCTTTTTTGCTGGTGAGTTGGGGTGAAATTGGTTGACAGGCGCCAGAGATAAAACCCTAATTTTTCACCATTTTTCCTCCTATGATAGAGTCCTCTTTCCTTCCTAGAAAGGACCATTGGTAACCATCTGAATTACCTAATTTTCAAGAATCTACATATTTAGAAAATGTAGAAGAATTGCCATTTTGACATTTTGTCAGTTATTACTCCTAAATTAGCCCGAGAGACTAAACTCAATACTTGCAAACCCACTGCTCTAGCGCATTCTAGTGCATTTTGGAAGTGCCACTAGTGCATTTTGGATTTTGGCAGTTGGCAACACTGCTCTCTCTGTCCACACACATAGACCTGATTACTATAGATAACACAACAAGTACTATACAGAGGAATAATCCATAATCTGATGGGGAAAGATGATTAAGTGTAGCTGAACAAAGAGAAAAGGGTATCAGACCCACATGCCTTTTTTCGTTTTTCTTTGAGGGCTTTGAGTCGAATTGACTAGACGCTACCAGAAAATCTATAGTTCACCGAGGATTTCAGGAAGCGATTTGAGCAGAGATTTTAGTGGAACTCATTGATGTAGTATTGGTTAATAGTCCTAACTGTTTAGTGGTGTGTGTGTGTGTGTGTGTGTGTGTGTGTGTGTGTGTGTGTGTGTGTGTGTGTGTGTGTGTGTGGTGTGTGCGTGCGTGCGTGCGTGCGTGCGTGCGTGCGTGCGTGCGTGCGTGCGTGCGTGCGTGCGTGCGTGCGTGCGTGCGCGCGCGTGCATGTGCGCGTGCATGCATGCGTGCCTGCGTGCTGGCTCTTAGTTGTGTCTGCATTCATGCAATCGTGGCTGCATTTTTACGTCTATAGGGCCATTCATGCCCAGTTGCACTTTGAACCCTGACCCTGACCTCCTCTTCCCACCCATACATCTCTCTTTTCTTCATATTGAACTGTGCTCAGGATTCATGGCTGGGGAACCCAATGCAAGGAAACCCAAAGCACACAGCAGTGGCGTTTCTAAGCAATTTGGAGCCCTAGGCAAGATTTTCCCAGGGAAAATCTCCTGTAAAATGGCACCCCCCAAGGGATAAAATTATGAACTATTTTTTATACTAAATAACATATTATGTGTTTTAAATGTTCAATTCTAGTTATAGAGGATAAGCATAATGTATGTATCCACATTATGCTTATTAACCGGGTATCCTTTTAAAGCATGTCTGGTGGTCGCCCCCTCCCCTCATGGCGCCCTAGACAACTGCCTAGTCTGCCTAATGGCAAAAACGCCCCTGGCACACAGCACTGCAATGCACTGTAACGCTGAGCCATACAGTACTTTGCTGACAGACAGACAGTACTAACACACACACACACGCACACACACACACACACACACACACACACACACACACACACACACACACACACACACAAACACGCACGCACGCACGCACGCACGCACACGCACACACGCACACACACACACACACACACACACACACACACACACACACACACACACTACAAAGACCCCTGGATTGAAGCTTGTCCTTGAGAGAATGAGAAAATCAATAGTCTAATAGGAAAGTGCTTATGGCTCCCTGCTGTTTTTTCTTCTTTCCCTCAGAAGCTCTTCTTGCCTGCAACCACTCTGCGTTTTAAACTAATCTCCTCCCAAGGAAGAAGGACAAGAAAAAGGGGACAAAATTTAAAGTCTATCATTAATGAGCAGGTGTATATTAAAAAAAAAAGATATATGGACTAAGTTATTGTACCATTTAGTAGAGCCTGGGTGGTGCGGCACCTTGTTATTGCACCAGGGCACAGTAAAATGGATTTAGACGCTCTTTGCAGTGAGTAATAACACCATGCGGTAACACACTACGTCAGCATAGCAAGTATATAGAGCTGAGCAGTCCTGCCCCTCTTGTGATATCACCCTTGCTCCAGAAATGGATTCTCCTATCAATTTTCCTCATAGGCTTTTTCCAAAATGATTCATATAAAGACGATTACACCATGCTCAAGCCCAACTTGCGTCATGACAAATCATGAACAACAGGCACAATGTTTGGGATAATCAAATAATTTCCAAGAAGGAAAAAAATGTTGCCGCTTCTTTTTTCTTGCTAATTAGATATTCTATGGTACCATTACATAACAGTGGATTCTACTGTAATGCTCTATGCATTGCAGACAGTGCAAATGCAGTCGACTAAAATCTTGACATGACATTTAGGGCTCCATTTTCGTTACCATTTAAACTCCTTATCCTAAACCCCTTATCGTTTTTTTTTTTTTTTTTTTTTTTTTTTTTTTACTATTTTGAAAAACTTTTTTCTTGTAGACTGGCCATTGAAAAATGTTCTTTTTTTAATAGTTTAAAAGGGCAAAGAAGTTAAAGGATAAGAGGTTTAGCGGTGACGAAAATGTAGCCCTTAGTCTTGGTGACTAAGACGGGACTAAAACAAAACTAAATTCACTCAAAAAAGACCATGACTGAAAAAATAAACAAAAATGTGCTGTCAATGACAACACCGAAGGAGAGGCAGATGGCAGAAACAGACAGACATGCAGAGATGTCTTCTGGGAGGGTATACATCGTCATCTTCAACAACAGACAGCACTCCACTGGAGGTATATAGGAGAAAGCTGCTGACGAGCACATTGCTTGGAGAGTCAGCAATCCAGCGTGCACGGCTGCTGTTAGGTTAAGACAGTTTAGCTGAGGTTAGGCCGTGGGAGAGAAGTGAGTGAGGGAGAGTGGAGTCGAGGCAGAACAGAAGCTATGATGTCAATATTAAATCATACAGCACATGGAGGGACGTATCACAAACAAAAAATGTCTGGTCAAACTAGGCAAAGCCCTTTCATGCCTCTAAGGCCAAATATGAATCAAAAACACCAACATAATAAAACAGAGGAACTTGTGTTCGGGTTTCTAATGCTTTGAGCCAGAATACACTCCTACATGCTTCTTTTGCTGCGAGAAATTGAAGCATTCGCTGTACTTAACCATAAACGTAATCTATAGTTACAGGCCAAAGAGGAAGGGAGAGAGAGAGAGAGAGAGAGAGAGAGAGAGAGAGAGAGAGAGAGAGAGAGAGAGAGAGAGAGAGAGAGAGAGAGAGAGAGAGAGAGAGAGAGAGAGAGAGAGAGACAGAGAGAGAGAGAGAGAGACAGAGAGAGAGTAAAGAAACTATTGCTGTGCAGTCACGTTTAATTCCCTTCATCATTTCTCAACTGGAATGAGAGAAATTGCTCCTTAACCATCAGCAACTTTGCTCATTAAGGGGCTCAGAGAACATTTAAATATTCCTATTTAGGAAAAAAAGCCTCATACCCAGCAAATTCCCAAAAGCCTATTTTACACTTCCCCAGTAAGTGGATTAAACTGAATTAAAAATGAAAAGAAATAACGGAAAGACTTTTTTTGTTAGCACCTTTTTTCCGCTTTGCTGTAATCCAGCCCGATGTTTTTATAATAGTTGTCGTGCTGATTGGGTTTGTGGGCTGCGCCGTTGCACCTTGAAAGGCAACGCGTTGCATAATTCATGTTAACTTCACTTCACAGGTTATCAATGGAATTGTTGAAGATGCCAATTAGAACAGTTTGTTGGAGTTCTGCTTGCATACTCCATCAGCCAAGCTGACAGAATGTTAACTCTGCACTACGGAATGCTAAACTCTTCTAGCCTGGATTTGAACCCGCAACTCTGTACTGAAATTGATTTTCAGCTTATATGTTATATTTCACATGCATTTCATGCACACTTGCACACACAATACATATATAGGCCTAGATTATCATCACCACTAAACCCCTTATCCCCTTTGCTTTTTAAGACTATTTAAAAAATATTTTTTGATAGTTAAAATGGCCAGCCTACAAGCTCACAACGTGCCAATAGATTGGCATGTTGAACTATTAAAAAAAAATACAAAATAAAATAAACAAATGAAAAAGGCAAAGAATTAAGGGATAAGGGGTTTAGCATGGAGACCATACTTTACCAATCATCGTACAACGCGCCATTTCAATCAATCAATCAATCAATCAATCAATCAATCAATCAATCAATCAATCAATCAATCAATCAATCAATCAATCAATCAATCAATCTTTATTTATATAGCACAATTTAAAACAACCGTAGTTGACCAAAGTGCTTTACAATCACATAGGTAAAAAACAATCAAAACAAAACAAACAACAAAACATAAGAACATGAAGAGGATAGAATAAACATGAGCAGAGTTATAGCACGTTGAAGGCAATAGAGAAAAGGTGGGTTTTTAAAAGAGATTTAAAAATGTTGAGGGATTGGGCAGCTTTAATATGGGGGGGGGGGGGGGGGAGGTTGTTCCACAATTTAGGAGCGGCAATAGCAAAAGCACGGTCTCCTTTGCTTTTGTGGGTGCGGGTGGTTGGTGGGGATCGCCGTTGTTGGTCAGTGGATCGGAGGGCTCGGGAGGGATTGTGCCGGTGAATAAGGTCAGCTAAATAGGGGGGAACCAATGCGATTGGCTCAAACAGCCATCTAGCCGTGCTTAAATGGGAATGATGGAACGCCTAATCACAACGTAAAAAAAACAGCTGTGCTGAGTCTCACTGCTCTCCTTGGGCTGGGTGGCGAGTCTAGACGTTTTATTCTCAAAACAATTCCGGACATAGTGGCTACACATGCTTAATTAACAAGAGCTTGTGTTTAAACAATTCATACAAACGTTGGACCTGTTGGAACACTGGATCCACATGTGTAATATTGTTAATTTGCACACAGTTCATTGGTGACACTCACAAATGCACGCTCAAGCATGCGCGCACACACACACACACACACACACACACGCACACGCACACGCACACGCACACACACACACACACACACAAATGACCACACACCACCCCTGGCTCACATGCTGTTTGGTGACAGACAGGCCAATCTCCCTGTAGCATCTGCCAAGGTGAAACAGCTAATAGGCATGCAGTGTTTGGAGTGCAGTCCTGTATTTGGGTGACATCCTGTCTTTTTTTTAAGTGCAGCAAAGACTGAGGGAGGCCCTATAGCTACCATTGATGCAGCCAGAGCGTGTGTGTGTGTGTGTGTGTGTGTGTGTGTGTGTGTGTGTGTGTGTGTGTGTGTGTGTGTGTGTGTGTGTGTGTGTGTGTGTGTGTGTGTGTGTGTGTGTGTGTGATCGTGATCGCGAAGCGTACTGCATTGCTAGACTTTGCGAATTAAGACGGACCCCCCCACACACACACACACATGCGTTCAAACTGGACAGTTGTTTGTTTCCATGTCGCTTTTCACTGGCATGTTCAAGTGGCCAGCAGACCCACCATGGTAACGGAGGGTAACCAACTCCTGCGTCATGGCAACAACAGCAGGCGCATTTCTTTCCCTGGCCGCCTCGCAAACGAAAACGGCCCATCTACAATCTCACGCGACCGCAGTTTTCATATTTGTTGAGTTCTACAACGGCAGGGACATGCATATTTTGCGATGCGTGTGTGCGTGTCTGCCACCAAGTAGCCTACAGTGATTTTCTCCAGCTGCAGGCTGAAGCCTGCAGCTTCCCCCTGCCCGATGCGTTATGCATTAATATACATATGGTTTTCTTATATCTATGAGATATACTGTAACACAAATAAGGTTACACTGTGCGTCTTCTTGATTTGGGCATATATACGCATGCACACGCACGCACACAAACACAGTTATTAAGACCCCCCTTCACTTTCTAAACACCTTGCCACTGGCTTCATATGTCCACAGAAACAGCTACTTTATCCGATTTTTCACCACGTTCCTGCATGGCACCCTTGCTTTGCTACAACTGTTTTCCCTAAAGCAGGGGTTTTCAACAGGTGGTCCGGGGACCACCAGTGGTCCCTGAGAGGGTTCCAGGTGGTCCCCAGCTAAGTTGGTTAACCAGATGTAACTCTTGAGAATGTAAAAATGAAACCAAATGGACCCGCAAGGTCTGTGGGGCTAAAATGTTCTCAAATGGTGGTCCGTGGCTCAAATGCTGAATAAATGGTGGTCCCTGGAGTCAAAAAGGTTGAAAACCCCTGCCCTAAAGTATAGCCTACCCACAACTACACATTAAAGCAGGGGTTTTCAACCAGTGGTCCGGGGACCACCAGTGGTCCTTGAGAGGGTTCCAGGTGGTCCCCAGGCTAAATGATGGAAAGTTGGTTAACCAGATGTAACTCTTGAGAATGTAAAAATTAAACCAAATGGACCCTTGCGGGTCAATTGGGCTTAATTTCACACTCTCAAGAGTTAAAATATTCATCTGAATTAGCACTATTTAAGTCTACACTGTTTGGTTTGCAAAATCCAGCCAGGAATTGTGAACAAAACCAAAAGAATTCTTTAGTTTTAGGACTTTGGGGCTAAAATGTCATCAAATGGTGGTCCGTGGCTCAAATGCTGAATAAATGGTGGGCCCTGGAGTCAAAAAGGTTGAAAACCCCTGCATTAAAGCAATTACATACTTACATGATTGGTATAATCTATTAATTCACTTTAATTCACCCACCCAAGATCTGCTAATTCACTTTACACTGTACATTATTTGTTGCTCATATATTTACACTGTACATTATTTGTTGTTCATATATTCACAACGGGTAAGGTCCTAGTAATAGTTAAACTACTAAAGTAAAACTAAACAAACTAGAGTTGTGCCCCTACGGGGCACAGGTCTCCACCGTCCGGGCTCAAGAATTGATGATATTATTCTAATATATATAAAACACTAATGTCTTTTCTCCGGCTCAGCTATGAGATCTATGACGTCATCATTACATCACAAACGGGACGGAATGACGGGACGGAATGACGGGGTGCGTTCCATAGTCACCACCTTACGGTGGAGACAAAAAACAAAAACTAGAAAGGAAATATCGTCAAAACAAACATGTTTTACCGGATTGACCGAGTGAGGTGAGGTGAGGCGCCCTCCTGTCGTCATTAGCATCGCCCAATCAGTGGTTCCCAAAACCGGGACGCCCAAATATGGGCCCACGAATATTCACAGTCGCATAAGATTCTCGTGCACACTCATTACACCTCAAAAAAACGTCTCATCGCAACAGGGTGGGTAATTCTTGTCAGTGTGGTTTAAGACACAGATACAGGCAAAGAGATATTTTCCCTTCTCTGAAAGATAAAGTTAAAGATGAATCTCTTTTCTCTTCTCAAGTCAAAGATGTCCAGCGTAGACGTTCCCAAATCCCCCAAAGACGTTCCGGAACGGTGTGACCCCTCCGATCCTTCGTCTAACATCCGCCAGGTTCGGCAGTACCTGGAGGCCGGGAATCAGGAGAAGGAGGCCATCCTCCACTGTCTCTGCACCGAAGAGCATGGGCAACTCCGCGACAGCTGGGATTGGACCAGGGAGGTGGTCCGGACGCTGCGGACGCTCCGGAACCCTCCCGCCTCCTCTCTGTTCCGCCCGGACGCTGGGCTGCTGCGACGCATGGAGCGCTGCCTCCTGTTGGCTCAACGCAACCAGCTGAGGCTGGCGCTGGGAAGCGGCCGCAGCCTCGATGTCTGCTGGGAGGCGCTGCACTCCTTCGACCAGCTGGTGCAGAATCTGTTACAGCAAACGCAGGCGGTCGAGGAGGACGACGAGAACAACGTGCTGCTGCGGCTCACCCTGCGAGAAATGAGAGCTCACCTCTACCTGTTCGCCGCCGCGCTCTTGCTCAGGATGGCCTGGGAAAAGGTCAAGAAATGGAAGCAGGTTGCGGAGCCGGCCGCACTCTGTTACCTCCTCGCCTACCAACTGGCCAGGCCGCCTGCCACCACAGGCGTGATAGGATTAGATGTTTCGAAGTCACGGCGGGAGTTGGAGCTCCTGGCCGACTATAGGCAGAGCGAGGCAGGCCACATGTTTTATAACCTCGCCACGGACGGAGTGGCCGTCCTGAAGGAGCGGTTGGTGAAGAGTTTTGAAGGCAAGGATGCCTGGAAGATTCGGTCGCAGCTCTTCGAGAAATTGCTTGACCTCCCTGACCCCAACAGTTCCTTCATCGCCGGCTTCTACCATAAGCTGGACGGAAGTATTCCGGCGCGTTCTCGCCTCGCCGAGGTGGACCGAGGCTCGGCACTGCTCCACGGATGCCAGGACCTGCCGCACTTGAGCTGGTTGGCACTGCAGTGGCTTCTGGAGGACGAAAAGCTGGCATCTATTGGAGGCTGGATGGAAGAACTGCTCCCCCCGCGGACGCGCCTGGAGACTATGAAGACCGGGTACACGGAGTGTATCTGTCGGCTGGACATGGAGGTGTTCCTGTGCGGCGTGGCGTACTACGCCCAGAGCGCGCTGGAGGAGCACCGGAGGGCCGCCGGCCCGCGGCAGACCGGCGAACCTCGCTGCCTGCCGCTCACACTGCTCCGCGCCCCCGCGGCAGCGGCTCCGAAGGGATCCAAGAAGGATCCCTTCAGATCCGTCCTTCCGTCCTCACTGTGCACAGAGTGGTGGAAGGCGGCCAACCGCTTCCTCCGTGCCTCGACCTTCATGTACCCCGGCTTGGGACCTTACTGGGACCTTACAGTGCTGGGATTGACTGATCCGTTGATCACGAGTTATCTGCCCTCGCTGAGGGCCGAGGGCCGGCACGGCCTGCAGCTCGCACTGCTCCTCTACTGGGCGGGTCACCTGGCCCACGACGTCAGGAAGGAGTATCTTGACCGCGCCGAGCACTACAGGAAGGCAGCGCTCCCTCTCCTGAGCCACGTCAAAGAGGGACGCGGCGACCAGGTCCTGAGGGAAACGGTGTCGGACGGCGGGACGCCCCTCTTCAAACACTCCGCCCTGATCGACCGGAGGTTGTCGGACTTGTGCGCCACGATAGGACGACAACCACCTCAGTCCTGCAGACAGCTAGACCGTCCGGCCGGCTGCAAGGTGGACAAGCAGGACTCTCAGAACCGAGCCTCTTCCTCTTCCTCTAACCCGGCGGCGCAGCAACGAACGCAACAATCGCCCACACCACAGAGTGTGGAACCGAAGGTGACAGGAGGAGGAGGGGAAGTCCAGGACTCTGTGAACCCAGCCGGCCCAGCGAGCGGATCCGGCCCGGCGAGCGTGAACCCGGCCGACCCAGCGAGCGTGAACCCGGCCGACCCAGCGAGCGTGAATCCGGCCGACCCAGCGAGCGTGAATCCGGCCGACCCAGCGAGCGCTTCGGACCAGGGTCGTGACGGACCAGGGTGTGATGGTCAGAACCCGAGTCCTAACAGACCAGGACATGAAGGCAACAACGATGAAGGAGGGGCGGCGTCCAGGAACACATCCGAAGAGTCTACAAACCATCAGACGCCAGTGTCCGGGAACGTAGACTCTTCAAACCATCAGGCGCCAGTGTCCGGGAACGCAGCCGAACAGCCGCCAACAGGTCCTCCACCGACGCAAAACAACAGGCCATCTGCTCTCTGGCTCCTGGCAGCAGCCGTACCTGTTGCTATCGGTGTAGGCATGCTCTGCTACCGCTACTGGAAATGATTGACAACTGCTGTGGTCCAATCACAGCTAAGCGCACTGTGATAGGCGACCCTCTCCACCGATAGTTTTCCTTCACGAAGAAACATTCCAATCAAAAAAACATGCCTGGTGCAGGAACTCGGATTATTAAGCAGAATACTGGGAATTATTGCTGGATTTCCGGTAGAATCTGCTGGTTATGAAGGAACCTCAAGAACCTCCCTGTGTCTGCATAGTGTCCAACCCAACATTAAAGACTAAAAAAGAGGGGTTTGCAGAAAGGTCTATTAACTTTGTGCGACAGGCAGGTCAGGACAAAAAACAAAACAAAGACAAAAAACTTAAAACACAAAAAAGGTATTCAATACAATTCAAATATCACCTTTTTCCTCTTTTTTTCATTGAATTATCCCTAAATAAAATATTAATACTAGAATGAATGCAATTGCAAAGTGGGGTTTGCGCCGATAATATTGTAATTATGACGTGGTGACCTAGTAAAGGAAGGTTTTCACTTACAACCACAAAGCAAGCAAGTGATCATTCTACTCTGATTCTCTCTACTTTGGGCTAATACTCATGACATGAGTTGTAAAGTCAAGAGTATAACAGGCCGATGGGAGTGCCCTGACGGACAACAACCGCGCACCGTGCACCACCGCACGATTGCTTAACTTGCGCTGCACAAGTTGGCACTGCACACAAGTAGGCCATACAGTACGTGGCCTACGTGGGTGAGCAGATCTAAACTGTTCATTTGGGGGAGAGCTAAGTATTGCATGTGTGGACCGGGCGGGACCTCCAGCAACGGGAGGACCTGCACTGCAGGAAGTCACAGACTTCAAGTGAGGGAATACCAAAGGTGAGCCATAGAGTAGCAGCCAGGAGAATGACACTGGCAGGCATCAAGAACCGCCAGCCAGCCAGCAAAACTAGTGCTTTGAGAACCAACACACGGGGCTCCGGCTCAAAAGGACGTCCCACATTAATATATGCAGATGTACGTGAGAAGATGCAGGAGTGCAGAGCACCAGAGAGCCGGGCGGATGTATGGAGAACCAGGACGAGTGGAAGCGACGACGGAAGGCTGGTCTGAGGACGACCTAGAGAGAGAGGAATGGGGAGCGACGAAGAACGACGAGGAACGGCGGAGGCCAGACGACGAAGGCCAATACCCGCCCTCTCTTCACCCGCTTCTACTGTTATCAAGCGATAATTCACTGCAGGCTGCTTATCGGCACCATCTTATCGAGGAGGCATGTTGTCTGGGAGCCTACTCACTGATAAGATGACGAGTGCGAGCAAAACCCCTAGACCCCTCCATAACCCTAAGCCTAAATCCCTGACGCTCAAGCACCCCACAGACTGTCAGGTATGTGAGGTTAGGTTGAGGGTCGGGCATTTAGGATTTAGGGGTTTTGCAGATGATAACTGTGATCTTATCCACTGATAACGGTAGAATCCGCTGCTCTCTTACGTCGTCCTCAGACAAGCCTTCCATCGGCGTTTCTATTCATCGCGGGTTTTCCGTACATCCAGGCCAACTCGCTGGTGCTCAGCGCTCCTGCATCTTTCCGGATCACATCCACATGTGTTAGTATTGGGAGGTCGTGGCGACCCGGCGGTGCACGTGTGTTGGTTCCCACAACACCAGTTTGCTTCCTGGCAGCTCTTGATGTCTTTGGATGTGCAGTCCTGCATGATGCGTTCTCCTGGCCAGGGGCGGATTGGCCATCTGGAGTACAGGGAGTTTTCCCGGTGGCCTGCGCCACCTAGTGGCCTGGACAGTTTTTTTTTTTTCTTTTTTTTTAAGTCCAGGGCCCAGGCCAGGCAAACGAGTGTTTCTATCCTTCAAAAATAAAAGGTGCCTAGCCTTTTCCAGAGCCTTCAAGTAGGAGAGTCGTCATATTCCCGTTCACTCCTGTGCGCCAGGGCACTGGCGCTGCTGGAGGCAGTGTTGCCAACTGCCAAGATCCAAAATGCACTAGTGGCACTTCCAAAATGCACTAGAATGCGCTAGATGCTCGCCTGGAACATACAGATCAAAATGACCATTAATCTTCTACATTCTCTAGTTGTGTAGACTAAATTGGGCTAATTCACATGATGAATAACTCTTGAGGGTGTAAAAATGAAACCGCAAATGGACCCGCAAGGGTCCATTTGGTTTCATTTTTACGCTCTCAAAGAGTTACATCTGGTTAACCAGCTGCCACCCCCAGGGTGGCCTGGGAAAGGCAAAATTGTCCCGGTGGGGAAATATGTGCCAATCCGCCCCTGCTCCCGGCTGACATCTTGTCGCTCACCCGGAAACTCCAGCATCCAGATTCCCCTGGTCTACAGGATCGTACCAGACTTCACAAGGGTCGGTTTAACTCCCCAAACTGCTATGGCAGGGGTTTTCAACCTTTTTGACACCAGGGACCCACCATTTATTCAGCATTTGAGCCACGGACCACCATTTAATGATATTGTAGCCCCAAAGACCTAAAACTAAAGAATTCTTTTGTTTTTTGTTCACAATTCAAGGCTGGATTTTGCAAACAAAACAGTATAGACTTCCATATTATAGTGCTAATTCAGATGAATATTTTAACTCTTGAGAATGTAAAAATGAAACCAAGTTACGTCTGGTTAACCAACTTTGCATCATTTAGCCTGTGGACCACCTGGAACCTTCTCAAGGACCACTGCTGGTCCCCGGACCACCTGTTAAAAACCCCTGTGCTTTGGTCCAATCACAGCTAGGCGTAGCACGAGATGGACACGTCGTCTCCATCAATACTTTTCCTTTATGATAAAATATTGTTGAGTCACAGACTCACATTTTTAGGGCAGGCCTAGTTGTTTGAAAGAGATTTTGAAGGTCTGCCTCTAAGCATGAAGGTGTAATGTCCATTACATTTACCTTTTATAAATGACCAAGCCTCTGCTTTTATTTATGATTCTTTATGGTGTGTTGATCTGATTGTTTTTTGTTCACGTACAGCACTTTGGTCGGCAGTCTGCCGTCTTTAAATGTACTTTATAACTAAAGTTTTGATTGATTGAAGCCTTTCTGGATAGTGTCCAACCCAGATAAGGTCTGTTATTGGGGGACAGGACTGACAAAAAAAACCTAAAACACAAAAAGGACAAACTAGATCAACACTCGGCAGAGTGCAAAGAGTATTCAGAGGAGAGATTTTTGTTTTTTTTTCTACTCTTTTCATGTCCTGGTCCATTGTTTATGTACATCATTTATGTAATAGGGGCGAGCTGAAATATATCGAGATAAATATCATGATAAATAATCAATGTGCCGTTGGCAGATATCGATTAAAAAATCTGCGAGGGAAAAACGCGTCGTGGAGCGTCTGTAACGGGGATGATTTTGGCAGGATTGCTGCATTGAACGGAGCAAACACACGTAGCATAGGGGCACCTTAAACCAGGGGTTTTCAACAGGTCCGGGGACCACCAGTGGTCCTTGAGAGGGTTCCAGCTGGTCCCCAGGCTAAATGATGGAAAGTTGGTTAACCAGATGTAACTCTTGAGAGTGTAAAAATGAAACCAAATGGACCCGCAAATCTGGATTAGCACCATTTGGTTTCATTTTTACACTCTCAAGAGTTACATCTGGATTAGCACCACTTAATCTGAATTAGCACCACTTAATTAAGAAGTCTCCACCGTTTTGTTGGCAAAATACAGCCTGGAATTGTGGACAAAATCGAAAGAATTCTTTATTTTTAGGTCTTTGGTGTAAAACCCCTGCCTTAAACGGTGAAGCCGATGTCGCTTCACTCTGGAGTATGATGGAGCCTTTCATCTTTTTTTGGGGGTGCGAGACGAAACGGTTGTGAAACGTTAAAATGGCCATGAACACCTGAATGAATGAATGGATGGATGAATGGATGAATGGATGGATGGATGGATGGATGGATGGATGGATGGATGAATGAATGAATGAATGAATGGATGGATGGATGGATGGATGGATGAATGAATGAATGAATGAATGAATGAATGGATGAATGGATGGATGGATGGATGGACGGACGGACGGACGGACGGACGGACGGACGGATGGATGAATGATTTTTTTATTAACAGAGATGAGAGTTACAGTACAAGTCAAGTCCACACTGCAACAAAACTGATAACAGCTTGGAGAATTACAGTACAATTCAAGTACAACTACATCAAATCTGACAGAGCTGATTGGACACACTAGTTAAGCATACACTTGTTTACGATAGTGTCCAACTTGTTCATTTCATTGAGGCATTCAAATACATACAAAACTACTTCAGTGAAGTCAGAAGCAGCAAATCATGGAGGTAAACTCATAGTGGAGGTAAAAAGGGAAAAGAGAAATGTACAAAGAGAAGAGGAGGGGTGGGGGGGGATTCTATATACGTTATATACCTGCAACTGCACTGTTTAAATGATGAATTAACTTCAACACATGAGCTGATTAAATTTCACTGGGTTCTAAATTACACAAAAATGGGAGTTATGAATTATGATCGGTTTGAAAAGTAGAAATATAGGCTTTCTTCTTATAGCTGCCTATAAGAAGGAAAAAAAAACAAGGTGCCAAAATCAAATAGATCTTGACAGATCATTTCCTCTGGGTTTCCGGAACAACACACTAATAGTTCTGAAAAATCTCAGTTGCGGAAACATGTTTAATTCCATTAATCCAAAATGGTCGCCCATTCGGGTTATGATCAGTCAAACAAACAGTCAGTTCGATCAGTCTATTTCTTTACATTCTTTTCATTCGATTTACATTTCTTTACATTCTTGTGTAAAGAAATGTAAACCAAATGGACCCGTAAGGGTCCAAATGGACCCATACGGGTCCATTTGGTTTCATTCTTACACTCTCAAGAGTTAAAATATCCATCATCTGAATTACCTAAAGTGTACACAAGCAGAGAATGTAAAAGAAGTCATTTTGTGTGTGTGTGTGTGTGTGTGTGTGTGGTGTGTGTGTGTGTGTGTGTGTGTGTGTGTGTGTGTGTGTGTGTGTGTGTGTGTGTGTGTGTGTGTCCTTGACTCCAGACAGTACACACTGATCTAGTGTACTCTGTTGCCACCATTTCTCTTCCTCCTGTTCTGTCTGGTTTTAAAGCTCCTCGGGGAGAACACATGATTTTCTTTTAAACTAGACGCTGTGGTATGTATGCCATTCCTCTACTTTTGTGCCTTGTCATTTTTTTTTTACCTAGTATAGCACCTCCACATCTGGCTTGGCCTGACCTGCACATCTCCTCTCCTTTCTTTCTTTAAGTTTACAGTATACAATCTTGTCTGTCCGCCTTTCTCTAGGTCACACCTGGGCATTATGCGGCCCAGGGGCCAGATGCAGCCCTTTAGCTGACTCTGAAAGGCCTGTGAAAGGATTTTAAACCAGTGGTCCGGGGACCACCAGTGGTCCTTGAGAGAGTTCCAGTTAAATGGAAAGTTGGTTAACCAGATGTAACTCTTTGAGAGCGCAAAAACTGAAACCAAATGGACCCTTGCGGGTCCATTTGGTTTCATTTTTACACTCTCAAGAGTTAAAATATTCATCATGTGAATTAACCCCAAGTCTACACAACTAGAGAATGTAGAATATTAATGGTCATTTTGAGCTGTATGTTTGACTGTTTTGTTTCCCAAATCCAGCCTGGGATTGTGGACAAAAGCAAAATAAATCTTTAGTTTTGGGGTCTTTGGGACTAAAATGTCATCAAATAGTGGTCCTCTGTTGCTCAAATTCTGAATAAATGGGTGTCAAAATGGTTGGTCTGACACTTACTTTTATCTTGAAATTAAATTAATATTACACAGACTTCAGCCTTTAGTCTTGGCCCTCCACAATATTTCATGTATCTCATTTGGCCCCTTGGGAAAAATAATTACCCACCCCTGCTCGAGGTGGTCCTCAGATGGGCCTCCATCGTGGCTTCCATCCAGTTCCTCAGTGCTTTGTTCTCCTGTGTCTTTCTCTTATACATCCGCACGATGTCTCCTCCACAGTGATCTAACCCTCCTCTACTCTCCTCTCCTCCATGCAGTGATGCCTCGCTTCGCCGAGCAGGTGGAGGTGGCCATCGAGGCTCTGAGCACCAACCCGCCACAGGCCTTCGAGGAGAACGAATTCATCGATGCGTCCCGCCTGGTCTACGATGGCGTGCGCGACATCCGGAAGGCTGTCCTCATGATCAGGGTAAGTATACACATACAGTACATCCTATGATCAGCGTACATACCGTTACACCTGTTTTTGTTTTTGCCTGCATGGTTTCCTCCACCTTCGGTGTGTGAATGTGTGTGAATGGGTGAATGTAATGCACTAAATTCGTCTTGGATAAAGGTGATATATAAATGCACCATGTACTGTATGTATTTAAGACATATCCAATTAAGATCAGATAATATTAACATTCAGAAAGGGTGAGTTTTAAGAACAGACAGTGACATTGACCAGTGAAATTCACTGTTCCTCTTTAATATATTGTTCATAACCACTGTCTCTCCTCTCCGGAGCAATCCTTAGCAAACTTACAGTGCTGTGAATAAAAGGAATTCCGTTTTGCAGCACTGGTGATTCATTAACAAAAAATGATTCAAACATAAAAACGTGAACGGTCAGGGTTCTAACTATCAACTGCCCGTGTCCAAAAAACAAACTTATGAGCTGTTCTACTCGAGTGCTAGCGCTTCCCTCTCCAACAGTACTGAGCCTAACCAAAACACCACCCATAATCCTCCTCACTGGCACCCAGCATGCCAACCCTGTTAAAGACACAATCCCCCTGCAGTTATAAGGAACAATCCCCTGTACATACTATAACAATAATACCATATGGTTACAATACCTTTTTGCGTTTGTTTCCTCTTTTTGTTTAAAGGGGAACTCCACCTATTTTCAACATTTTAATATGTCATTAATATACCATAGAGATGCTGTGTGGACATGATAAAAACTGTATTTCCTAAAAATCTGAAAAGTCTGAAAAAATCTTTAACATGGTGAAATACATTTGATGACATCACCAAGATGTATTTCACCATGTTAATGGTTTTTCTTTCAGACCCCTTTTTCCTGAGAGGGTACAAATGGAACCAAATGGACCCGCTAGAGTCCATTTGGTTCACATTTGTATCCTCTCAGGAAATTTTTGAAAATGGGTGGAATTCCCCTTTAAAGCCAGCATGACATTTTCCAAACATGTGGTGATGAAAATACACAACTATTCCGTGGTATAACTTTTATTTTATAAGTAGACTTTAAGGTCTAGGTACTGTACATTGCAGTATCTCCGTCCCTTAATCCGTTTTCATACATAGGGTTAGCTCATGGCAATTCATTTACTCAACTTTGCACAGTCTGGAAAGTTTTCTGGTGCTGTGGACAAACAATGACAACGATAATACAATAATGAAAAGGAAAAGAAAGAAAATCTAATTATGGGCAGAATAATTTGATGCTGGTAAATAAATACCGTAATGTGCAAAAACGGGCAGCTTTGAACTGCCTGTGACCACAACTGGCCTCATAATCTCCTCCAAAAGTTAAATTACTTTCTGAAGCTACAACTTGAAGGATTCCAGCTTTTCCCTGTTGAATAACATCATAATGCATGCTGTGAAAATGCATTTCTGGGTCCTATTTTTTTTTTTTGCTTTCTATCTATTTTATTTATTTTTTTGAGTGTGTGTATGTGTTATGTTGCTCTAATATAACAAGCTGGATTACTGGTCCTTTGGAATTCTGAAGACACTTAGCTAAGGCCCTTATACTCTGTTCTAGTGGATTTATGTAATCCACGTCTCATAACTCCCAACTATACTATACTTTGAACGTCGGATATCGTTTTGAGAGACATTGTGGTACATTTTGTGCCCGCTCTAAAATTAGGTTTTTAACAGCAGGCAACGGAAAGCGGATAACGTGGGTGATGCTTGAATTTCATTGGCTGCTGCCCAAATCGTATCGCCCTGGTCCATATCAGCAGCGTAGAAGCAGAATGAATTTAATCCCTTGTTTGAGCCGAATCTGGGTTTGCATGTGGTTTGTTAACTGAACTCCCTCTGCGGTTTGTTCAACTCCCTCCGGTGTCGTGAGAGTGTCCGCTCTCATAACACCAGAGAGAGTTGAACAAACCGCAACCTTGAACAAACAATGATGTAAGGGACTTGAAACCGTGAGTGAAGGACGGGTCAATGCATTATTCAGGGTTACATCTTTACTGTTTTAATTACAGGAAAATCTGTAGATTTCTGTCATATAAGCCAGAAGTATCAAAATGATGTGTTCACTGAATCTACAGCAGCTACACACAGTAGCTTTGAGGGTGACATTGTGCCATGCACGTGGACGAAGCAAATTGACCCTTTTTGCTCGTCAATTTGTGATTGTTGCATGGATTATAGTTCCCAGTCGCCACGGCATGCCAGATTTCAGTGATTTGTGTTCCACGGCAGTCTTCAATGGAGTCGTGTAGCGCACCAATAACAGCTAATCTATAAAGCTCACAATGCATCTAAAGACGAGCTTATAGAATATTTCACAATCTCTTTAAACAATGTTGTTGTCTCACCCCTCCCTCTCTCTCCCCCTCTATATTTCCTCACCACAGACACCTGAAGAACTGGAGGATGACTCAGACTTCGAGCAGGAGGACTATGACGCTCGCAGCAGGACCAGCGTCCAAACAGAAGACGACCAGCTCATCGCTGGGCAGAGTGCACGGGTGAGTGTGTTGTTTCATTTAATTCGAACAGCTGCAAAGTGGCTGCTTTAAGAATACCCATGGAAACTTTCCGATGGAAGATTGGCTGCCTTGTCTCCAGCAACATCCAGGGCCGCCGACCTCTCTGGGATGTATAGGCCTTCTGCTGCGCACTGAAAAGATCTCCAAGATCAGAAAATGTTGCAGGGTGACGTGTTGTAGATCGGAAATTTTAAGTGACTATTTTTTTTTTTTTTTTTTTTTAAGAATTTGAAGTTGTCACATGAGCAGAAAGCTACAGAATACACAAATCGTCTTAGAAGGAGATGCTAATTAAAGCTTTCATTACAGGAGCCTCCTCTTCACAGACATTTCAAGTGAACACTTCGCAATCTCATAACACTTCGCAATCTAATAGTGAAATCAATTGCACTAAAATAATTAACATTTGCTCCAGGCAAAAAAATAAAGGCCAGATGATTAGTCAACAAAGGGTAGCATTATAGTTATTTCGCGAGCATACCTGAATCAAACTATTAGTCTTCAATCATTCATTAATGCTTACCGTGTCGACTCGATGCACAATTATACTCACCATCGACGATGCAACTAGTTCCACTTAAACCGGCGTGAAAGTCCATTTAAATTATCCCTAACGCTCAACATTAACCCTGTTTGATCGTGACGGCAGGTGTAAAATTACCGGCCACAAACAAAGTAATTACCAATCCCTCTCTCATGGCAGTGAGGAACACAAATACACCACATCCATCCATCCAGCAGCACTGTCTGCCAGCCAGAGCCTCAATCAGTCATTACAGGAGCTGCTCTGGAGCTCTGGGGGCTTTGAGCACATTAACACATTTTACACTTGGGCTCTGGCATAAAGAACATTAAGAGGGTATCAGTGCCTTGCTTTGCCTCCGGTATAACAGCGCCTCCGGCACTGTGTGTGTGTGTGTGTGTGTGTGTGTGTGTGTGTGTGTGTGTGTGTGTGTGTGTGTGTGTGTGTGTGTGTGTGTGCCTCTACCTGTGAGGTACTGCCTATACAGCTGTGGTGTTAATGCATACGGTTGTGAAACAACAAGATAAAAATGGCGAATCAGAACACTTAAAAATACCTTCTGATTTATGTTTACACTATTTCAGAGTTTTTCTGGCCACTAGGGGCGCCAAAGTATTTTTGGGGATTTTTTTTTTTTTTTTTTTTTAGGTGAGTGCCTAAAGCGGTGAAAGTGTTAAGAGTCATTTCCCAACAATGGCCTCTATTCATAGAGCCTCACCTTTTGACCGCAAAGTCATAGGTTCGATTCCGGGCACCGCCAACTCAGCGTATGAGTAGCACGGCTTGGGTGTGGCAAGTCGTGCGGGAAGTACTGGGAGTACTGTGACGCTATCTCAGGGGTCTAGGTCTATCCCAGGGGTCTAGGTCTATCCCAGGGGTCTAGGTCTATCCCAGGGGTCTAGTGCATTGTAACAGGAATAGACTCCTGAGTGTTACCGGCAGTGTTGTAGTGGGACTTTTAGAAGTGGGAGGGACGCCTCTTAAAGGGGAATTCCACCCATTTTCATTTTTTTTCTGAGAGTGTACACATGTGAACCAAATGGACCCTAGCGGGTCCATTTGGTTCCATTTGTACACTCTCAGAAAAAAAGGAAACTCATGAACATGGTGAAACACATCTTGATGATGTCATCAAGATGTATTTCACCATGCTAATGATTTTTTTCAGACCTCCATTTCTAGAAAACACAAAATCTGGGAACTTTTTTAACATGTCCACACAATATATTAATGACCTGCGCAACACACACAGACAAATGACAAATGACAAGACAAAAAAGGCCTACTTTTGCCCCAAAAATATTCTAGATGTGAGAAGTGGGGGGACGCTGTCCTCTTGCGTCCCCCTCCACACCCCTGGCTGTTACCGACTATAAGCCATTCCCAACCTACTGTTCAAAGTATGTTGCATGAAATGCCATAAAACGCATTTTGGTAGGATTATTTGTCGGGCATTAAGGTGTTACAAAAATTACAAAAAAATGCTCAAGAAAGAAAATGCTGTGAAATAAAGTTTTACCGGATGTGTGAAGTGTTGTGTGAACCACCAGACCCTTCATGTGTGGGATATCACATTAGGGTGTGGAGGAACACGGTGGGGGTCCAGAGCCCCCCCACTGTGAGGTCCATCTGAGCTCTGAGAGAATGTCATCAAAACCACCACACCAAAAGGAGACCAAGCAGCTCCTATCTGGATCTTTCCTGGCACTGGCTGTGTTTCTGAGTGGCTGCTCTGTTTGGACAAAGGCTGGATGGAACAACCTGTCCATCTGGCAAGCACTGTTAACACCATCCATGCCAACCTCCAGGTACCCTGTGTAGACCTATTAAAATCAGTTTTAGCCAAACAAGATTTGATAGAAAACATTAATTGAGCTTTTAAAATAACATTCTTTCCAAAAGAGTCCACAGTCAAATTCGGCTAAAAGCCAAAGCTGGCAAAGTGTGTTTATTAGGTAACCTTTATGGTAACTACAGAAAAGAAAGTAGTAATAGTAAACCGATTTTCATTAAAGTATTTGTTTTTGCATATGTGGCAAGAGGTCAGAGGTGACAAAACACAACCAAAAAGTGCTAGGATAGCACTTAAACTATAGCCGTATGAGATTAGACCAACTGCAGTGGCAATCTAAGTGCAACATTTACATGAATTAACACAACACCAATTTCAACTAATTAAGTCAAGCATGAAAAGGTATGCAAACAATTGTGTATCTGAAAAGGCCTTAAGTAGAAAACTACATTGTGTTTTTCACCCTACTAGCAGAGAGCAGAGATCATCAACCCATTTAATAGCATTATTTGTACCCTCATTTGATAACATATATCTCTGGGAATCCCATTTTTATTTTAAAAAATCGATTGGGTCCATTTGTTTCCCAGGTTATCTTTTAGCTGGGCACCCCCTGGTGCTCCCTAACGGGACCGCCGGGGGAGTCGCGCAACCCTGCTTTGGGAACCACTCGCTACACACATCTTGCCCTGTTTTCACAGCCATATGATTGATATTGTTTGTTGCAAAGCAGTACTACTAACATGTAACACACACTGCACCTCATTCACCACATTTATATTTCGGCTCATTTTTCAATGCCTCGGCGCCGCCATTCCCCACAGAGGCTATAGCTTTACACACATACAGCACAGAGGGTGAGACGCGTACTGTACTTTCGCTCGCTGTTAACCAAGCGGTTGATCTGTGCCCAGTCAGCTCCAGGCTGTTACATCAGGATAAAGCTGCCATAGATTCCCTCATGGTCATGCCAAAAACACACAGCGGGACTCTCTGTTTCTATTCAAACAGACAGGAAGAAGTGTAATCCATGTTCTCCCTCTACTTTCTCTGTAGAGCTGACACAAGCACACTGAGGTTTACAGCCCTGATCCTCCAGAGTGCATGATGGGAGAGTGGAGGTTGATGTTATACATACTACTACAGACATTTTTACTCTTTCTCTACATCAGGGCTGCCCAAAAGGTAGATGTGATCTACCAGTAGATCACACAGGCCATGCAGGTAGATCACAGTCTCCTAAAATGTATAGATCTGTAGCTCTTGAGAGTGTTAAAATGAAACCAAATGGTTTCATTTTACGCTCTCAAGAGTTAAATTATATTTAAACATCTGAATTACATACATCAAGAGTCCACACAGTTAGAAAAGTGAGAATAATTGTTATTATGACCAACTTTTTGACAGTTATGTCTCCAAATTGTGGACAAAAACGTGAAGTTTTGGGTGCAAGAGACTAAATTCAAGAATTGTAAGGTCAAACCCCAAATACTGTATTCAAATGTTAGTAGCAGCATAGCCTGGTCTAGCCCTCAATGATTTTGGCCTTGGGGGGCGGGGGTGTCGTGGGATCCACACGGCGGAAGTGCTGCGCTCTGATTTGATCTCACTAACGTGTCGTCATCTCCGGCCCCTCCCACGCCTGTCCACTGCTGTTCACGTCACATCATTTAGAGCGACGCCCACCCTGGAAGGTTGACACGCCCTCAAGGCCACTTTCCAACGCGCGTTAGTCCAGGCTTTCCGTTTTTGCGCAAGGCGAACGAAAATGAAAGCCTGGGTGTCGAGGCTAGTAGTAGCATAGAAAACCTTTCAATTCTCCCCCCTCCATTTTGTACACTTCAAGTGCATTATTCTTAAAAAATAATTATTGCAAGTAACACCTTCACCACTATTTCAAAGCCAACTTTCTTGGGGGCCTAGATTTTTTTATTATTATTATTTATGTTTATTTTTGATGTGTAGATCTTGTTTAGCCGGTCATTTTGAAAGTAGCTCTCAAGCCAAAAAGGTGTGGGCACCCCTGCTCTACATTCTCTCTCTAACGCTAACGTTATGTTATGTTTCATATCCTTCTCCTATCACAGCAGATGACAAATCTCGCTGCTGTGTTTGCACTTCGCCCAGCAGATAAGGGTTTTCCTCATTAGTCATGTTTTTTTTTGCAATCTCTGTGGGCGATTGTAATCTGTGGGAAGTATGCGTCTCTGATGTCTTGGTACAATGGACAGATGGTTGGGAACTTGGAAAGTGTGGCTCAGTTTCTACCTTGTGTTGTGTGCAGTGGGTCTGCTGTCTCCCTCTCTTCTGAACTGTACCTAACGTAGTGCTGTGCCACTACTGGTGTTGCATGCTGACATATGGTTGAAAATAGCCTCTATCTATGAGCTTACAACTCGTAAGCTCTCTCTCTCTCTCTCTCTCTCTCTCTCTCTCTCTCTCTCTCTCTCTCTCTCTCTCTCTCTCTCTCTCTCTCTCTCTCTCTCTCTCTCTGCTTGGCTACAGCTTGCTTGCTTTCCTTGCCATTGTATCATCCTTATGCAAATAAAGCTGCACTTATCAGACTCCAACAACCGTAGCAGTAAAGACGTTGAGGCAAACCTAGCACAAAAGGACAGATACTACCTCCCCCCTCTCTCTCTCTCGCTCCAGATTTGGGGAAAAGTGAACTCTGGAGGAAAGAATAAAATGGATTGTGTTGAGGTTGTATGTTGTTAATACAATTCACAAGGTGCGTTCTCTTCCTACATCCACACATCTTACTTGTATGAATATAATTCTAAATCCTGAAAGCTCCTGTGTTTCTATGTCAGTGGAAACAGAGGCCACCTACCACTCCCGCCACGCCTGACAACATGTTGTTCCAGGGACCTCAATCCTTTTAGGAAAAAAAAAAGAATACATAAATAAATCACTGTGAATGAATGATGATTTCACCATGTTCTTCAACAGCTAAAAGTTTCAAATAACGCTTAAAAGTGGCTTAAACTCTAAAAAGGCGTGTTTCCCATCGTGAGTTGGTTGCTCTTCTGACACCAACCAGCTCGTCTGCGCATACACTGCTGGGTCTAATTAGCACTAAGTGAATAATTGATGCCTCGTGCCAATTGGTCCAGCTGAGGAGGAGATAATATGCTAATGACCACCGGCCCTCTCTCCATCCGCCTGAGTGGCTGTTGCAGTATAAAGCTATGGTGGCATGGCGCCCAATGAGACTGAAACAAGACCTGTATCTCTGCAGGGATATACACCACCATCGTTTGATGGATGTTTGTGCATCCACCAACTCTCTGCTCTCCTCTGGGGGGAAAGGCAAGCAAAAAGCACACACACACATCCACCTGCGTCACCATGGATGAAGGCTATAATCATAGCAGCAGGACGCCTACATGCTCCAGGCGACATGCATCATAAATGTGTAATCAGCAGACAGATTTAGTGCCATTTAGTGCCAGCGTCACTCTTCTGAAGAATTCTGTGCAGTTAGCATATTCAACACAGCCGTCCCCATCTAGCCTAACAAAACAATGTGCATTGTCTGCGATTTGTGTGTCTGCCTGCGCCTGCCTCCTATCAAGTGAACACCTGCTGAAATGATTCACAATTAAAAACAAAGTGGCTTTTCCTGGCAATAAACTTGGGGAAGTAAATAGGTAAATAGGTATTATTTTACCTGGAACGTTACCCAGTCTGTTTAGCTACCACTACCAGTTGTTTAGGGCTAGACCAGGTTGATTATACAGCAGTTAAGTAGCTACATCAGCCTGCATCTTGCTGTCATTTGCGTTACAATGACAGTCTGTTATGAATATGGCCCTAATCTCTCTCAATGACAAGACCATTTCAAGATGAATATTAGGGGCAATGGAATTAAATTCTGTATCAGTTCAGTTCAAATAATAAGCACAAATAAAACCAGTTAAAAATGAAAATGAAAAAAAAAAAAGCACTTTGTGTTTCACTTCCCACCAAACAAATGGAAAACACCTCAAAAGTTCCCTTGCATGGCCTCTCAAAAGGAATAATGAAACTAATAAGCAAAGCTCATTGTAACACATTAACTTCTTTAATGGCCTCTTTCCAAAATAAAGTAGTTATTATTATAATTGACCAATTCACTTCAATCTCAGTCTGTCCAGGTTTGCTTAGCAACATTTGGCAGCAACACACGTTAGGAGCAGAAGCGCACACACACACGCACACACGCACGCACACACACACACACACACACACACACGCACCCACCCACCCACCCACCCACCCACACACACACACACACACACACACACACACACACACACACACACACACACACACACACACACACACACACACACACACACACACAACGTTGCACACAAAGCAACGTTATCGATGGCTGCTGTGTTGCACTTGGAGGACCTCACTGTGCCTCCATTCAAACAGGGGTGCGAGTGTTTGAGTGACAGCTATGGGCTGCTTTTAAAACTTTTGTGGGTCTCGGCGGATTGCCACACTTTTGTCCATAACTCTGGAATGGAACTGCCAATCTGCTCACTTTTAATGGTTGGGCCAGTCAAAATTGCTCTGTGGGCCGGATGTGGCCTGCTGGCCGAAATTTGAGTTATCACTGCCCTAAACCTAAATCATATTTGCCCTCTATATAACCAAAATTGCAAAATACAAACGCCAGCAATGTTTTATTTCTTTCATAAATAGAGAATCTCAATAGAGACTGCTTCTGTTGTGAGTTGATGGTGCCATGTCTGGTCCGGCCCTAGGCAATAATGAAATGGTATGCATTTGCATATACATATCAATTTAATTCTTCCTAAGGTTAACATCAGCATCAAAGCAACATGCTCCTATTTGTTATTAGCTCCATGCATTCCATACATTCCATAGGGACGGATTCTTGGTCTCCAATGTCGACATCAGCATTTGTAACGGTTTTGCTCCTGTATGGATATGCTGGTGCATGTCTTGGATTGCCTGAGTTACAAAATATATTTTAGTTATTTTTTAACCCATTGTGTCCTGACCCTCGATTCGAGTTTCTGACACCAGATTATACAGTAGTTCCTGACACCAGATTATAGCTGCAGCAACATTCTAGCTTTTGACGCTAGATTCTACAGTAGTTTCCGACACTAGATTCTAATTATTGACACTAAATGATAGTTTCTGATGCTAGGATCTCCTTTGTGACACTAGAATCTACTTTCTGATGCTAGAATCGAGTTTTTGACACTAGATTCTATAGTTTCTGACACTAGATTCTAGTTTTTCTGAAAAACCTGTGCTCCTGTGTCAGTGATGCGAACTAATATTTCTAGCCAAGGACCACCAGAATTATCCATATTTGGCTGCAGACCGCCATCTGAAAACATGTTCTCGGGGTTCCCCAGAAGCGAAAAATTGAGATAAAATGTTTGCTTCCAAAATAATGTATTCAGAGATTTGCAGCACATTTTCACAATTTTTCAAAAATAGCAGAACAACAAGCTCATGTCGCGCCACTCGGTGGCGCGACATGAGCTTGTTGATCTGCTATTTTTCAACAGATAAAACACCAAAACGCGTTAAATATGCATCCCTGGTGGCCGTACTGTCTATAGATCGGCATACTGTATATGCTCCTGTATGTTCCCCCAGAGGTCATCCAGAGTGCTGCACGTCTTAGAGCTGAGGTGATCAAAGCTCTGTGAGCTTCACAGTATGGTCTCTAGTCCACACTTCAGGACATATCTGGACTCTATGCTGATCAAACACCATTCTCTCTCTCTCTCTCTCTCTCTCTCTCTCTCTCTCTCTCTCTCTCTCTCTCTCTCTCTCTCTCTCTCTCTCTCTCTCTCTCTCTCTGTGTACTGTACTGTACTGTCTGGCTCATCCACACACCTCTACCGACCCATATAGAAAATATTTTATATGCAAACTCTTGAAGGTGGCACCTTTCAGAGAATAAAGTTAATATAATATCCATAGTATTTCTTTGTAAAAGTGATATATATATATATATATATATATATATATATATATATATATATATATATATATATATATATATATATATATATATATATATATATATATATATATATATATATATATATCTCATTTTGTGATTTATAATAATTATATATGACATTCAAAAAAATATAAGATCCATAGTATTTTTTGTAAAGTGAAACATATATAATTTTGTTAATTATTATTTGTTATTTTTTCCGTATGGCCTTATTTTAACCCGGTGAGACCTGCATGAGATTCTAGAAAATTCTACTGAATATTGTCTACACTATCAGTGGCATCATGTAAGCCTTTTCATTTCAAGCATCCAAAATTATATGTTGTAATGGGCCCGTCAGACACCCCTCTGAAGAAATTTGTTGTTTCAGGGTTAATAATAATACGGTATTCAAAGATTTGCACTTGCATGGAGTCAATAGAATGGACCTGACAGTCGTCCAGGTTACTCCTGCCTCCTCCAAGATATATAACGGCTGATTCCGAATGCATAATTCATTGTCTTGCTTCTAAAGAAGCAAAGCAATTACACATTTATCTTCCAAATAGACTAGATAGTTCTGGGATGTGCATGTCTGTGACCTTGCTGCCGCTGCTGCCCAGAAGATTTATACCATTTTGGGCCCTGCCCCCCGATGGCCTCACTAGCAAATGGATTCTCACTTCTTGGAAGAGAAGATGAAGGAAAGGAAAGAGAGAGAAGATGGGGAGTGGATTTTCTTCTTCGTAAGTGTGAGGTGTCACAGAGGTTTAGGAAAGGTCCTCAGTCATTTGTTGTAAAAAGTTTGGGACTTTATTTTTGAAGCATTTTGTTCAAGAGGAGGACATGAAGGGACCGTACACAGAAAAAAGTTTCTTTTGCACTTGCCCGGATTACCCTATACTGTTGTGTATAGAGGTTCAACTTACGTATATTCCTCCTAGACTTTTCCAAAATGATATATAGGCTATGAAAACAATTAGGCCTACGCCATGGACAAAGCCAACTTGAGTTGTGACAAATCATGACGACAAACACAATGTTTTGGGACAAACAAATAATTCATAAGATGAAAAACAGTGTTTTTCTTTTTGTTGCATCCTGACGTTTTTTTCTTGTTACTTATTACTAATATATTTTGTTTGTTGTCATGAATTGTCACAGCCCGAGTTGGCTTGAGGAATTGAATGGGGAAATGACTTCTGGATTGTGGGCAACGCCATGAAAGGGGCAGGACTGCTCAGCTCTAGTCCTACTTGGCAGACTCCCGGAAAATACACCTGGCCACAAAAAAATCGCATGATGTGAAGGGGAAGGTGCTAGGGGGCTCCCATGTTGTGTGGCATCAGCTCGCACAAACTCGCCAAACTCTCCATGTATTACCATGTTTGCTGTTCTTGCTTGCTGTAAATTGTTTTGGATTAAGATCATAATGAATTAATTACCCCACCCCCCATGCAGGCCATCATGGCTCAGCTGCCCCAGGAGGAGAAGGCCAAGATCGCCGAGCAGGTGGAGAGCTTCCGGCAGGAGAAGTGCAAGTTGGACGCCGAGGTGGCCAAGTGGGACGACAACGGCAACGACATCATCGTGCTGGCCAAGCAGATGTGCATGATCATGATGGAGATGACTGACTTCACCAGGTATGAATGTGTGGAAAACGGTGGTGACCAGGGGCGGATGTAACATTTCCCAATTGGGGGGACAGGACAAAATGGTAGGGGTGGCTTCATCACCCGTGTTGCTTCGCGCCACGGGCGATGAAGTCGCCACCCATACCATTTTCAGTTACAGGACTTTGATTAGTCAAGTAAAGCATCAATAATAACATCAGTTGTTATTGAAGTTGCAACAGACACGCAACATTAAAGCTAAAGGTCTGACTCAGAGAGTTTTCTGTTTTCAATGATGAAATGCTGTTGGTTTAGTGGTGCCACAACTGTAGTTAGTTAGTAGCAGTAGTAGTGTTTCAAATCATTTTAAATATAAGCACTTTAATTTAAATACCTTGGGTTGTTTTGCAATTTGCATTGCATTGTGTTTGGTGGGGCAATCTGGGCATTTAGGGAGGCATCCCCCCCCATGCCCATGCCTAGATCCGCCTCTGGTGGTGACACTGAGTGCCAGCACTCTCTTCTCCTAAAAGCCTTTTATTGTTAGAGATTCAACATTCTCTCTCTCTCTCTCTCTCTCTATGTTGAAACGCTTAATTGTCTCATCATTTTGTCTGGAAGATATTGGGTAAAAGCTATCTGTCTTGTCGTGGAGGATTTGTCCAATCCGACTCAAGAAGTTTCAGCGCCAAGTCTTTTCTTCTTATACTCCTTATTTCCTCCAATTCCGCTAATGGATTTTTTTGTGCAGTAGCCTGTTTATCTAGTTCTACTCCACTACTGCATTTGATTTGAAAACTGTAGTTACTGGTACTTTTATTTTTACAAGACATTCTAATCATGAATGTCTTGTACATATACAAACATTTTGGCCTTTTGCATGTAGCCGATCTAAGACCTCAACCAATGCGTCAAATTTCACAAAAATAGATTATGTATGAGTACTTTTCATGTATCAATAAGAGAAGTCAGCCAGGCCCAGGTGGTTAGCTCAACCGTCTAGGCACCTAGGCTGCCAAGCCAGCCTGACGACGTGCCCCAGGTTCGATTCCTGAGCCCAGCGGACTTTGCCGCATGTCACTCCCCATCTCTCTCCCCCTTTCCTGTCAATATACTGTCCTATCAATAAAGGCATAAAAGCCCAAAAACAAATCTTAAAAAAGAGAAGTCAGCCACATGCACCACCCATGACCAATTCAATTCAATTCTCTCTTTCTATCTTTCTCTCTCTCTCTCTCTCAGAGGTAAAGGTCCCCTGAAGAATTCCTCAGATGTCATCAACGCTGCTAAGAAGATCGCTGAGGCTGGCTCCAGGATGGACAAGTTGGCCCGCGCCGTCGCAGACCAGGTACACACACTAGTAGATCTAATGTCCACAGAAGACATGTAAATATGAAATATAAACGCTTAAATGTGTAGCTATAGGTGCAACTGAACAACCGATAGCAATTTGAAGGTATTCATTCCCTGCTTTCACGTTACATTAAAGAAAATACAAATGTCTATTGTCTTAATGGACACTAATGTGCTCTGATGGCTACCATCCTGCCATCTTGCTGTGTAACTGTGTCTCCTGAAGGGGAAAAAAAAATCACTGATAGAAAAAGCCAAGCGAACGGAACGGAAATGATGTGCTAATGTAATTGTCTACGACCAAAGTGTTGCATTAATTGTCAGTTGACTACTTCCACAATGGCTGCAGAATGATGCACAATTTTATTTTAATTAGGAATCAATCAATGTTGCGCACGAGCAGTGATAGAAGTTGGATAAAATGGAAGTGCGTAAAGTGTGTGTGTGTGTGTGTGTGTGTGTGTGTGTGTGTGTGTGTGTGGTGTGTGTGTGTGTGTGTGTGTGTGTGTGTGTGTGGTGTGTGTGTGTGTGTGTGTGTGTGTGTGTGCGTGCGCGCGTGCACGTCTGGGCTGTACATACAGCATAGCAGATGGACTAGGGAATTTAAAATTGCCAAGAGAACATTGTGTAATGAAGTATGTGCTACTTCATTTGATTCATCTCTAACAGCCGTTGAGAATTAACCAAAACAAACAAACAGAAAAACTGTAGTATTTCATTAAGACTTCTTATAGAAGAAGCAAGCCCAGAACTAGGAATGGCAGTTTGTTTTGCCAGACCCACAAATGATTATTCTCAACGTGTTTCAAGATACGTTTCATCCTTTTCAGTCCACCAGGGTTAGAACAACGGCGAGTGACACTTAAATTTCATTAGCTATCAGCTATAATCGCCCACTATGGTGGGCCGCTTCACAAAAGATGAGTTGTTTTCATCAATTCAGACGACATTCCTTCACAAGCTTTTCGTCCATAATCTGCTATCGCCAGTAGCAGTACTTTCGGAAAGTTCATCTGGCTGTCGCCCGCTGTTAATATTGTTACGGCTCTGTTTGCTTTCATTGTACACTCTCAAGAGTTGCATTATAGTGAGAAGTCTACACTCTTAGAGAATGTGGAATATTTGTCATTTCCTGTTTGTGAGTTTGTGAGGCTGAAATGCAGAATAAATGTTTGAAAACCCTCTGTCAGCCTTTCAGAGACATCAGACCTTGGCTGATGTACATGCACAGTGGAAACATGTTTTTGCTATTAGGTAAAATATAGGTATTTCCCTTGTAGTTCTTTAGGGACATGCATTAGCAAGGACAACCTATTGTATATTGGTTTAATGCAGCGTGGGCATGTTGAAAATGTAAAGCGTCACATATTCATCAAACCCCTTATTGGATTATAAAACCAAATGATGTGCATTTTATTTTTTCAAGTATTGTGCATTTGCACATTGTTGTGTCTGGTTGGTAACCTGCAGTTGACAGACTGGAGCTCTGAGGCTCCAGAGCAGGACAGGTCCCTGAAGTAGCAAAGCTTGTCTCTCTGTGACTCCATGTCAGCTCTATTGATGAACACAATGTGCTGGAAAAATCTACTCACACCTTTTACTGGAGTAAAAGTACCAATACTGCAGTTTACAAAGAAATGCTCAGATGTGACTTGCAGTGTACTGTTTAGCAGGGGTACACCTTTTTTACACCAGACCCCATTTATTCAGCATTTTAGCAGCCACGGACCACCATTTGATTACTTTACTTTTTCACCCCAAAGACGTAAAACTAAAAAAATCTTTTGGTTTAGTCCACAATTCCAGGCTGGATTTTGCAGACAAAACAGTGTAGACTTCTTAATTACCGTAAGTGGTGCTAGTTCAGTTGATGAATATTTTAACTCTTGGGAGTCTAAAAATGAAACCAAATGGACCCGCAAGGGTCCATTTGGTTTCATTTTTACATTCTCAAGAGTTACATCTGGTTGATCAACTTTCCATCATTTAGCCTGGGCACCACCTGGAACCCTCTCAAGGACCTCTGGTGGTCCCCGGACCACCTGTTGAAAACCCCTGCTGTATAGGGTTGAAACAACTTTAATGTTTTAAATCAAATCTTATATCCTACTCAGACAGCCCATATTGTTAAAATTACCTTTCGGAACAAACGCTGAACCATTTGCATCTTTGATCCGTGAAAACTTGCTCATGGTCGTTTGTTGTCCTGCCAGCAAAAAAATGCCACTTCCTTGATCCGGGTCTTAGACAAAGAGCAGAGTCAGCCAAGATATTCCTCACCCCCTCATTTTGCATTGGAGGGAGCTTCCCAGAATAATCATGATATTCAAAATCGTAACAGGCTTTTCAAGGCCTAAAATCAGTGTTGCCAACTTGGCACATTTGTCACTATATTTAGCGCTTTTTCAGACCCCCCCTCCCTAGCGCCAAAATTAGTATAAAACTCCTGGCAGAAAATCTAGTGCTCTTTGGCTGGTGAGTTGGGGTGAAATTGTTTGCCAGGCGCCAGCGATAAAACCCTCATTTTTCACCATTTTTCCTCCTATGACAGTGGTTTTCAACCAGTGGTCCCCAGGCTAAATGATGGATAGTTGATTAACCAGATGTAACTCTTTGAGAGCGTAAAAATGAAACCAAATGGACCCTTGCTCAAGAGTTAAAATATTCATCATGTGAATTAGCCCAAGTCTACACAACCAGAGAATGCAGAAGATTAATGGTCATTTAATGGTCATATACCCTTCCAGACAAGCATCTATCGCATTCTAAGTGCCACTAGTGCATTTTGGATTCTGGCTGTTGGCAACACTGCCTCAAATCCTGATTGTAAGGTTCTGCTAGGGCCTAGGGCCATACATATGGAACGTCAAAACAGGTCAGCTACATACAGTATATGGAGATCTAAGGGTGGCTGTGAGGGCAGTGTCTTGAGTGTATAGGGTTTGATGAGGTCCGATTAGGTTAAAACTGGAAATATGTCAACAAAACTGCTAGTACCTCAACATTTTAAGCACCACTGGCCATCAAAGCTATGGGTTAAATTATGCAAAAGACTGGTTGCGGTTGCGAAATGATTTCGCCCCTCCTGTTACAATTACAACCACCAAGTTTGAAGTTCAACAACAACAACAAAAAAAAAAGCTGTATTGCAAATTATAAAACAGGAATATTCACCCTCTCTTGAGTATTTTCTTATTATGAACTTATGCATATTTCAAAATAGCAGTCTATCTCTAGAGAAGATTATGGCACGTCTGCCTTTTGTTTTTGCAAATTAACTATAACATTGTAACGTTTCAGGCAGATCCAGGCCCCTTGGCTTCCAAATATTAAACGTGGGGAAAATAAGAAGAATAACAAATAAAAAATGATTTTGCTTCTTTGGCTTAACTGGCAATGTTGAACATGAAATATGGTGCTGATCATCTTTGTGCCTATACATTCTCACCTATGGTCATGAAATAAGAGAAGAAATGTCAATTATAGTTGCAAATACAAGCGTCTGAAATTAGTTTTCGATGATGGGTAGCTGCAGCCATCCCCCTTAGAGATTCACTCGAGAGAGACTTAGAGTAGCCTGTTTATCATCCACTCGAGAGAGACTTAGAGTAGCCTGTTTATCAGACTTAAGCTCAGCTTCCTGAAACTTGGAATCAAGCCAAGACTTGGTCTGAACCAGGTTGATGGGTCTGAACCAGGCTATAGAGTTGTTGCTTCTTTGCCTGGAAAGCTAGCTTAAATAGGGGAATCTGGATAGGATGCCGCTCGAGGGTCTTCCTCGAGTTCCCTGTGACACGTCCCACTGGGAGGAGACTCTGTGGAAGACCACAGCAAAGATAGAGGGATTACATCAAATCACTGGCCTTGGAATGTCTCAGAATCTCCGAAGTCACTAATGCTGCTTTAAAGAGGGAAGTTTGGACCTCTCTAGTGGAGCTGTCGTCCCGTGACGCATCTACGTATAATTGGTTGACAATGGATCCATTGACAATGGATCAATGGACGGAGAAGAGTCTGAACCTCTTAAACATGACTAGCCTTCCACTATAGCCACGAGATGAAAAGAACTTGTTTCTCAACCTGAATAATTTAGCATTGAGGGAACACTCAACATTGTCACAGCAGCTCTTCGCTTTTAAGATGCAATCAGCGTCGATTTGTGTGACTCGCTGTGTTGACAGCGTGTTGCCCTCATCACCGCTGCACCACAGACCACGCATGCATGCATGCATTCCGCTCAGTGTGGTTCCAACATGCAAAAATAAAGATCCCCAACTTGTATCATTCACTACACCCAATGAGAGAGCTGTCCCCAAAAGGAGCAGTGAAAGAGTTTTCTGTGATGAGGTTTCTGAAAGGACAAGCAAAGTCAGACAGTTTATTATTGTGGGGGAGTGAATTCTACACCATGAAGGCAAGTTGCTTTTTCTTTTGGAAGTGGAGACAGAGAGAGAGAGAGAGAGAGAGAGAGAGAGAGAGAGAGAGAGAGAGAGAGAGAGAGAGAGAGAGAGAGAGAGAGAGAGAGAGAGAGAGAGAGAGAGAGAGAGAGAGAGAGAGAGAGAGATGCAGTATTGTGGCAGTGTTGGCAAGGTAATGGGCCATGCTGTTTATTTACATCAGGGGGGAATCTGCAGAGGAAATGGACTGTTAGTCAACGCTGCAAACGGGAACAATTGTGTCATCTGCATGGATGCATCAAGCTGGCCAGGGGCAGGGCCGTGTGTGTGTGTGTGTGTGTGTGTGCGCGCGCGCGCGCGTGCGTGCGTGCGTGCGTGCGTGCGTGCGTGTGCTGGAATTAGCAGTGACACTAGCCAGGGATGGCAGTGCTGCTGGGGTAGAGTCCAGGGAGGACCTATAGCGTCTGCCTCGCTGGCTGTCTGCTGTCAGCAAGTGGCTCCCATATGAGTCCGTGTGCAATACAGGCATATATAGTGTGTGTGTGTGTGTGTGGGGGGGGGGGGGGGGGGTGTGTGTGTGCACGTGCGTGCGTGCGCGCATGCGTGTGCGCGCATGCGTGTGCTTGTATTCTTGCACATCAACTGATCTCCGAATTTTGTTTTGATTGTGTCATTCCATGATTCGATTATATCATTTTTGGAGGCCGCATGTGTTTCAATGGATGGATGGAGGATGGATGAATGGATTGAAGTCCAGACGTTGAAGGGTCACTTCACTTCACCTTATTTTGAAGATGTTGATTGATTGATCGATTGATTGAATCTGTTGTGGTCCTTATTGATAATGTTTTTTTATTATTTTTTTTACTTTATTTTATGTCCATTGTTCCATCCAGTGTCCGGACTCGGCCTGTAAGCAGGATCTCCTGGCCTACCTGCAGAGAATCGCCCTGTACTGCCACCAGCTCAACATCTGCAGCAAGGTCAAAGCCGAGGTGCAGAACCTTGGAGGGGAGCTCATCGTGTCTGGGGTGAGTTTACCATCATCTCACTCATGGATCAAAGTATTAGGCAAGTCGACTGTGTCTCAGTTAGAACAGGTCGTCCAATGCTCTGTGGCTCGGTGGTTCGAATCCCGGCTCCTCCTAATGGCTACTCCATTATGAGAAGCTTCGGTGAAATATTACAGAACAAGGTTCTCATTTAGTTGGCACGAAGCTGACTCGTATTCACTTACTTCAGGAGACAGCTCCTGTACTGCTTATTTCTAGGTTAGAGGATTCAACCCAATGCAGACAGCAGGAGGCAGCTCCTATACTGCTTACCATATTTCTAGGATAGAGGTTTCACATCCACAGGTTGTCAGGGCAACAATGCCTTGACAACTAATCTGACCGTAAACACCTGACCCCATTCCACTGCAGAAGCGCTAAAAAGAAAAGGACATGGCAACTGTGACCAGTGTGGGTTTGGTTTAGTTCTGCCTGAGTCATGGAAGATAACCTCCGTGCAGTGCGGGTCACCCACCCATGTAGCGCAGGGAACATTTTACCGAGCGAGGATGTGCCAGGATATTTGGTAGGAGCTGCGGAGGGGAGAGGCCTCGACACCCAGTCCTCCATTTTCAGCCGCAATGCACGAAAACGGAAAGCCTGGACTAATTTCTTACCCACGGTGGCCTGGAAGTGGGAGTCAACCTTTCAGGGTGGGCGTCATTCCAAATGATCCAAAGGGGGTGGGGGTGGGGGGAGGGGGGATGACGACACGTTGGTGAGATCAAATCAGATCAGCTCGATCTAATGTTAGGCTTGGACGGTCCCCGTCCCCCTAGGCCAAAATCATTTCAGGTTAGGCCAGGATGGGGATTTAGGGCGAGGTGTAGTAGCGACTGGTGATCAATAGTGAAATAGTCGCCAGGTTTGCCGACGAATAGTAACGGTTGCGACCGCTACTATCGGTGGGGACTCATCTACCACCAAGCTGCGACTGTCAGACGCAGACGCAAAATGATTCCGCTGTCACTTGGTTTACTCATTGTGTTTTGTTATGGCTTTCCTATAGCTCCAGTTATTGTAGCTCATAATCTTAGCTTTCGATGCGACATCCAGAGTGTGGGTTTTTATGCCATGCAGAATATGGGTTTCATGGGTAAGTCTCCCATTGGCTTAGATGTAGCCTAGAAGCAGCACAAAAATGCTGTCCAAACCATAATCCCTCTCTTCTTTGCCCCTCCCCCTCCCCCTCCTATCAGCTGGACAGCGCCACCTCCCTGATCCAGGCGGCCAAGAACCTGATGAACGCCGTGGTGCTGACGGTCAAGGCGTCCTACGTTGCCTCCACCAAGTACCAGAAGGTGTACGGCACGGCGGCCGTCAACTCGCCCGTGGTGTCGTGGCGAATGAAGGCACCAGAGAAGAAGCCGCTGGTGAAGCGCGAGAAGCCCGAGGAGTGCCAGACGCGCGTCCGCCGCGGCTCCCAGAAGAAGCACATCTCGCCCGTCCAGGCGCTCAGCGAGTTCAAGGCCATGGACTCCTTCTAACGGGGAAATGAACAAAACCAACAATGCAGAGAGAGACGACAAGGTCAAAACGCCTGACCAACATCCCCTGAGAACGACCGACCGACATCCCCTGAGACCAACCGAAATCTGGCGAGACGACCTACATCTTGCGAGGTCGACATCTTGCTAAACCGACCGACATCTTGCGAGACTGACCAACATCTTAAGCGACCGAACGACATTTTAAAGGACCGACAGACATCTAAAGAGACTGAGCGATATCTCAAGAGACCGACCAACGTCTTGCTAGACCGACTGACATCATATGAGACCGATGTCAGTCGGTGTTTGACTTGGCTCTGAGACCATCCAACATCTGACAAGACTGACTCTCAACTCTCAATGTCGGTGGGCACATTTTGACCTTGCACCGAGACCGACCGACCGTTTTTGACCATGGTCCACCTGAAAACGCACCGCGAAACAAAACACCATGACGATGACAAAAATTCAAAGATGTTTTGAAACCTTTCCCCTTTTTACTTTGGGTGAAGCTCGCCCTCCGTCTGCCCTGCGTTGGGCTGGGTGACACCTCAGGAGGAACTCCAGAATACCTGCTAACTGCCACACATATGGAAATATTCTATAAAACGGCTCCCGTTGAACTCTCTGGACCTGACTGACTGGTCTTATAACGGGACAGAGCCACGCAGCAAAACATGCCTGACACTATTTATTTGTTCTTATTGTAGCTTAAAAAAACATGTGAGAGCCAAAATGTGTGACAAACTAAAACATTAAACTACTTTTGGGGATGAGAGAGAGGGAGTGAGATGGGGGAGGGCCGGGGATAAAATAAAATATAAAATAAAATAAATAAAACAACAAAAACAACAAGGAACATATCAGAGGACAGAAGAGTGGCCATCGTGATATAATAATAATTTGTGGCAGTCAATATTCTAGCTATTATCATTACTGTGCTACTGAATGGCTGCTTGTATTATTCCACATCTTAACTGTCTGAGTGAATGGTTACACTGTAGAGGAATTACACTCCAAGGGGACCGTGGCCATTATTGGTATTATGCTCCTTCTTGATATTCTATTTTTCATTTTGTTTGAATGTTAAACCTGTAGTGCTAGGAAATAAGTTATGTTTAAGATACCTGGAAGATATGTGGACATCCAAGTAATAATATGTTTCCCTGTCCCCTATGATGATGATGATAATGATGATAGTAATGAACCCATATATGGTGTTTTCCTCCAAAGCACATATATGGTCTATTGCAGTGGTTTTTGACCGGTGGTCCTTGAGGTGGTTCCAGGTGGTCCCCATCAGTATGATGGAGAGTTGGCAACCTTATATAGCTCTTTACTTTCGAGAGTGTTAAATTAAACCAAATCTTGGTCTGCCTGTTATCTCTCCTAGTGGTACCACATCAATGCTGCATAGAAATGTGGACAATATTATGTCTGAGAACTGAAATGTGTTGAAAACCACTGGTCTATTGTATCGCCTTTAAAAAAACACATTTATTTAAATATTAAAGGCCTGACTAAGTATGGCAACCTTGGTTGAATGTTATGTAGCGTGTAAGTATAGACACGGAGAGGTTTGAGTAGTTTGTGGTTTGCTGAAAGACTAGAATCCCTGCGTACGGTTATCTTTATATTCACCCTTCTCTAATAAATCCCTCAACTTGACCCTCGATGCTCTGTGTGTCTTTCTTAACCCTCTACCCGCCAGGAATGTTGAATTCATTTGTGGATAAATTCATACAGTCGGTGTGATCACTGGGATAATAATGGATTGGATTACATTTTATAGCGCTTTTCCAAGTGCTCAAAGCACTTTACAATGGTCCATTCATTCATACATTGGGAAGTAGAGCGGCGAACAGTCGACGCCAGCGTCCCCACTTCCCACATTCACACACCAATGGTGGCCAGCTCACACCGACCAACTCATTGGAGGCAATTTGGGGTTCAGTGTCTTGCCCAAGGACACTTCGACATGTAGACAGGAGGAGCCGGGATTCGAACCGCCGACCCACGGGTCATTGGACGACCTGCTCTACCTCCTGAGCCACAGCCAGATACAGCGATCAGCAAAGCAAGACACCCAAAGCCACGGAAGCCAACCCAGCAAGACAGACAAAGGCTAGTTTACTTAAAAGAGCAGGTGTACAACCTCAAACCATGACTGCCGCAATGTGTTGTTGTAAGTTGTGTACAGGGCTTGAGTGGTTATGCAGTACTCGATTCCTATATGCACACGCCTGACTCGACTATTAAAAAATATGACAACTCATGATGTACTTCACCTCATCTCTCCCCCAGCTTTTAGCAGTACGTTCCCAGCGGTATATTATACATTCTAGTGAACAGGGTAGCAGTGCCAGCTGCTTGGGTTATGATTTGTCATATCCTTAGGCGTGTTGCAGTGTCAGGTGCCTTTAACCGTTTTGCCCTGACTAGATTCTAGTTTCTGACACTAGATGGCGCCAGATTCTAGTTTGTGGCACTTGTTTCTGATGCTAAATTCTGGTTTCTGACGCTAGATTCTTGTTTTTTTCCTGAAAAATCCATGCTCCCGTGTCAGTGATGCTCAACATATTTCATAGGACCACCAGAGTTATCTATATTTGGCTGCAGACCCCCATCTAAAAAAAAAAAAAAAAAAAAAAAACTTCTAGGGATCACCCCAGAAGCAAAGATTTGAGCTAAAAATGTTTGATTCTGAAATAATATATTCGAAGATTTCTGCCACATTTTCATGATTTTTCAAAAATAGCAGACCTACAAGCTCATAGCGCGCCACCCGGTGGCGCGCTATGAGCTTGTAGATCTGCTATTTTTCAATAGGTAAAGCATAGTGGTTAGAACACCAAAATGCGTTCAATACAGAAAAAGGTTTAAACGCTGAGCCTGCCGGGGAGCGACCCAGCCATCTGTACAGAGGAGGAAGACGACAGCATGAGGACGGCTCCTTTGTAGCTACTGTTGCTTTATTAGCTGCATTTATGACATTGAGGCCGGAGAACGCATCTGTGTTGGCTTCTAACCATTATTCGAAACCTCAGCAGTCGCGCTGCTATGGAATCTTGCAGATGCTGTTTTCTGTTTTTTGGAAAATCATAAAAATGTGCATGCCTGCAAATCTTTTATTATACAGTATATTCTTTAACATGCAGTGAAACATTTTGAACTCAAATATTTGAATCCAGTCCCTGGAACAGACCTTTCCCAGTGCCTGCTTTATAGTTTTTTGTGTCCCTATAGCGTTGACATCAGCTGGGCAACGACAGTTTTCCACGTCTGGCCTGCTTTAAGTTAGGAGTCAGGTCACCATAGGCTGACCGATTCGGTTATTTCACTGTATTTCTCTGAGACCACGTTTCCACTAATACTATCCGCCGTGAAAAAATGAAAACGGTCTCAAAAAGTTTACCGTATTCACTGGCCGAATCAGTTAATCCATATGTCCCCACTGAAACTGTGAAACTGGCAAAACAGTATGAGGAGGCTGCAGTATATATGCCGGGACTGTAGGTGTTGCTGTAGCAACTCTTTGGCACAAATTGCCAAGAAGAGGAAAGATAAGTGGTTGCCATGTTTGCTTATTCTAAGCGACTGTGGGCCTGTTTCTTTGTGTATGTAGTTCATTAGTTGAGCTTGATTCCTTTGATTTGTTTTAATATGTTATAAGAACTAAACAATTAAAGACACAAAAATACAGATATATATTTATTATAAAGTATTTCAGTGCTGCTAGGATAATGCAAAAACCCCAAGGGGATTCACCCATGGGTGATGATTTGTAGCCTGTGAGCTGAGCTGTCTAGTGTTGTGATTTTGTGTTGCCTATTTGAGGATTTGCTGAAAGTATAACCTAACTTAAGATAAATATTCTTATATTCGGGCCAATAGGGTGTATTTTATAGAAGATCAACAAGCTCCCAACAAGCTCCCAACATCATGTCACGAGTCACAAACTTGTTGATTTGCTGTTCTAAACATAACCTGGTCGCGTGTGGGCTAGTTTTTATAGACCCGGGCGCTTATTTCTCTCTCACATTCTGGCAACAATGCCGCTGCCAGACGTAAACAAGAACAGACAGTTGCTACAATCAGCGGTGCATGGGGTTGGTGTTGGAGCAGCAGTAACACTAACTATGAAATATTTTCTACAGCATTAATGCCATGAATGCAAACGCTGGGTGCCGCCATGTTTGTTTATTGTTGTACAGGGGTGCGCATGCATGTTAAGGCACAGATAGGGCTCGGTACAAGTACTAGTCCGATACACCCATATCCAGAGACGCGAAGGGAGCAGTTTCGTTTTTATCCACTCTGGGACCTGGTTTCAAACTTTGGCGGATTGTTTTACGGTTTCAGTGGGAATGAAAGGGTGAATCATAAAAAAAAAAAAAAGTTTTTACTGCAGATTGTATTAGTGGATGGGGTCTGAGATGGGGCTTGGGTTAAGCAGATCACTTAACCCCTGACCGAAAAGAAAGCTGCCGCGACGGATAGGATACCTCCCACGACCGAAAACGGTTGGCAAACCTGGAGACCGTTTTCAGTAAGCATCTGTCGTGGCTGTTACTATTGGTTGGAAGTTTCAGCACCACGGCTCATTAGGGACTTTAAGTTCCCCAGTTTTCACTACGGCAACCCGTACAGGAACTACGTCGGCTATGACGCAATCGCCGTAGCAGCCAAAATCATTAAGCACACAACCGTCGGCGACGGGTCCCCACCTCGTTTTGGTTCCCATGGTGACACCGATGAGGCGTCTATTCAGCACGTGTCAAACATAAACAGTAAACACAGACAACCATTGCTCGTTAGCTAACATGCTGTTACTTGGGCTTGGACATGGGCAAAGAGCTGCTGAAGCTATTTGTGTTATCCTAAAACAGTATATGTTTAATAACATCATGTCAAATGGTATCAATGTTGTTTATTGCTTGCCAAACAACACACACTGCATATACATATATACATAAAGCTGTATAAAGCTCGGGATTCGAACCACTCGCTCGCTAAGGTCGCCACGCGAACGAATATTAATGATCCCGAACCATTTATTTATTTATTTAACTTCCCCCCCCCATCTAGTAGTTCTGCGACATTGAGGGATCAGAAACTCGCTGTGAAACGCGCTGTTACTGCAGTTGGAAATGCATTGTTTTCACTGAAGGTGTCCCATTCTCAGTAGAGGTCTATGTAGGGCGATCCGCCATTGGACTAGCTCTAGGAGTGAACGGAGTTTACGCAACTCCGTCTGTGCGCACTGACTGGTTAGTCTTATGGTTACCCGTCCACCTGAACCAGCAG
>CM076973.1:47687121-47710036 GCA_039105355.1 Benthosema pterotum
TTACCACGCCTTACTATACCTCACTCACTATACCTTACTAATACTTACCTCACGATAACCTTACTATACCTTTACTACTACCTCACTATACCTTACTATACCTCACTATATACCTCACTATACCTTAACTATACCTTACTATACCTCACTATACCTTACTATACCTTACCTCACTATACCTTACTATACTTTACTATCCTCACTATACCTTACTATACCTTACTATACCCACTATATACCTCACTATACCTTACTATACTTTTAACTTTTAACTTTTAACTAAAAAAAAAAAAAAAAAAAAAAATCTGAACTATCCATTTGACTCCTTGCACTCAGTGTTGGGACCCCAGGAGTTGCATGGTGCCTCCTTTGGTTGTTTATAGGTCTTAACACTCTGTGCACGTCCTGCAGCACATCCACACTGTGTGACTAAGTGCCTCCTGGGCCGCGGGGCCTCGGCTGTACGCAGCAGACTGATATGCTGTCCTCTCGCTGTAATGAAAACAGCCGGCCAGCGGGTGCAACGGCAGAAAGGATGGACCGTAAAGGCATACGGACGGATGTCTGTGACCTCTAGCTGTGAAAAGACCTGGCGAAGGGATGGAGCTCATCTGCACCATGGTGACGCTTCGAAAACAGCAATGGATGGAGCTTTGTGGATGGCAATATGTTGTTTGGAAGAAGTTAGCATGCAAGGGAAAACGCACCTGTATAACCGGCCATACAGTGGGGGCAGTGTGTTAGTACATACCGGTAGATTGCACAAGTAAAGAGCAGCTTAAGCAACTGACTAGCAGACTAAGGCCGTCTTTACACGGAAACGAGCTTTATTAGAAACGTTTCATTTATAGCCGTTTGTGGGGTCCATTCAGACGAAGACTAGGAGGAAGTAGAACGGAACTTGTTTCTACGCATGTGTGGCCGCCCTATATGGCGGTGCGGTCACACCGTCATGCGCCACCTAGCGACCGGGCATGCACATAACAGCGTTTACAGCCAGATTGCGTCTTCATCTAAAGAGGCTCTTTGCCGTTTTCGACCGCGACCGTCTCTGTGTGAAAGGGCCTAAAGGGCTTTACAGATGGCGAGTAACAACTCGCGCAAATCTAGTTAATTTTCAACGGGACAAGGCGGTTTGCGCTCCGAAAACGGCGTGTGATAAAGAGAGCGTGTGACGCCGGGCGTTATTGCGCGATTCTCGCCTGTCAGCACTGAGTCCGTCCGTCCGTCCGTCCGTCCGTCTGTCTCTGTCTGTCTATTCTTTTGCTGCATATGTCTTTGTCGAAACACAGTATTTTCAATCGCCCCTGCCTAGGGAACACATGCAAGGGCCAAACAATTTTTTTGTTTTGTTTTGTTTGTTCATTTTTCTTTGTTGTTTTTGTGGAAGCACAGTGATCGTTTAGGGGAATCTATCGGAAACAAGACAAATATTAAAGCGATTAAGGAAAAGCTATTAACCCCGGTGAGCCCCTGGGGTTAAAAAAAAAAAAAGTTTCAGTTCGAGCTTCAGGAGAAAAGCCTTTCGTCCAATCAGGATGAGAGGGGGGCCTTCCTCCGAACAGGATTGAGGGTAGGGTGGGCCTTGATGTGACATCTTGTGGCTTTTTCCGAATCACCCAACCCAAATCACTGGCTTTCCCTTTAAACCTTTTTTGGCAGCGAAGGCAGTTTTTGTTAAAATATTCACGGCAAGTTGAACGAGTTTTTTTAAATGAAAGCAACAACCGGCACGAGCAATCAGCAGCGCCGCAGGCCTAGAGAGAGAGAAATATCTGTGGAAGATTACCCAGGGATCAAGAGGCTCCTCTGCCTCACGCGACTGAATAACAAACAACACTCACTCCCCTTTCGCCCTTCCCATGGAGGACTGTCTGACCCCCTACGGGACGACTGCTGCAGCAAACACCCCCAGCCCCTTATTTCCCCTTCCTCATGGACCCCCAGTGGAAGGCCCTTATGGACCACTGTGACCCAGAAGAGCTTAAATAATGTTAACATTAGTCCATTTATACCTGGAAACAACAACACATCTCTGTTACCTCATGATAATATGTCTAAAGATATTAGCCTAAATAAATAAGCAAACAAACAAATGAATTTGGCATTTAGATGATCTCGAAAAAACACATTTCCAGGGGCCATTTATGTCTGTAATCAGGCTAAAATATTTTTGGGGCAAAAGTAAACCTATGTTTTTTTTGGACTTGTCATTTACTTTTATAGATACAATTAGGCATTGTAAATAATCTTTCTCAATGTGTTATACTTGTTTTAATAGCGTGTCTGTGTGTGTTGCGCAGGTGCACGCAAATTCGTGCACCTGCGCAACACACACTTCTTTGCCTTCGTGAACTATGGACCTCTTGCACAATTTGCTGGAGCGGGCGGGGAACTTCCGGTTCACGTTCGCTCACTTCCGTTTTGAGTCCCCATCCAGTACTGTATTGACTTTACATGGAGCAGAGCCTGGAGTTGGCCGAGTCGTTTTTCTACAGACATACAATTATTTTCGCGTCATATATTTCTATTTTCACCACTTTGTAACATAACTTACATTAGTATGCTTCATTAATTTACCGTTCGTTTTGATTGGAATTCGGTTATTGTGTGTTTATTTACAAAGCAAAACATGTGGATTCTGCCCCCACCACCACACTGGTCTACTCTAGGCTGCTGGCTGCTGTGTAACAGGTAAACGTTCATTATTCTATTATAATCTAACATTTGTTTACTGCTTGTATCAATGTTGTCTTGGCTTTGGTGAGTCATTTAATGTACATAATGACAATAACTATTATAATACACAGACGATTATGCCTACTGTTATGTTGATTTAGAGCTGCTGGCTTTGTGTAGATCATCGCGTTTTCTTAAGACACCTATACAGACTAGCTTGGTAATACAAAAGACAGTGTTGCCTGCCATTGGCCATTATACCGTATATCCCACTTGTGATAATGCATTATTCATATCCCAAGAAGTTACATTAGAGCAGACCAAACGTTTTCATGTCGTGGATAACCCAAACCACCCCAGTTTGAATCCAACCAAATGTAGGGTCCATTTGGTTCCAAGCTATATTTAGCTAGGGACCCATTTAGACCAGGGGTTTTCAACAGGTGGTCCGGGGACCACCAGTGGTCCTTGAGAGGGTTCCAGGTGGTCCCCAGCTAAGTTGGTTAACCAGATGTAACTCTTGAGAACGTAAAAATGAAACCAAATGGACCCTTGCGGGTCCATTTGGTTTCATTTTTACACTCTCAAGAGTTAATAATTAATATTCATCATCTGAATCAGCCATTTTGGAATGTATTGTTTTGTTTCCCAAATCCAGCCTGGAAATGTGGACAAAAGAAAATTAAATATTTAGATTTTGGGGTCTGTGGGGCTAAAATATCCTCATATGGTGTCCGTGGCTCAAATCATGAATAAATGGTGGTCCCTGGGATGAAAAAGGTTGAAAACCCCTGATTTAGACTACTACTATTTACTCAAAGTCTCAAGAGTACCCTGCTTCAATAATAATATTGAATAATAATTTGGTTTTGTCCTCAAAGTAGCAGAGTTTGTATTGACTTCTTTTTCATGTTTAGTAAATTTAAAAAAAGTATTTCAGTATTGAGAATAATATGTAATGTACCCATGTATGGTACATACTAGTTACATGTAAACATCTGCGGTACATTCATTTTCAGACCTATCCACACGTTTTGTAGAAATTACCAATATTGAGGTGCCAACTCTGCTGCCATGACACTGGACAACAGAACATATCAGTCATTTTACCTCAAAGTTCAAAAGTTTTTTCCACATAGGAACAAAAATAACTTTCTTTTGTTTCTTTGTCTTTCAGGTTACCATGGTCTCCAGGAGATGTACATCAATACAAATCAATACAAATCCATTCTGCTCTTCATGGTTTTAACTTTTACATGCACTTGAAGTATATGTTGTAATCCATCATGTCAGTCATTTCAATAAAACACATAGATGTCTGTCAGTGTCAGCTTTATTCAAATACACCTGGACAATACAGATACTACCTCTTGCATCTATAGTTAGCCATGTATTGAGGAAAATAGAATGAATGTTGTATTTTGGGTGGATTTTCTTTGTATAATGTGACTGGAATTGAATACAGAGATGTTCTGAATAATGTAATTATAGTATACACATACAGTAGTTAGGTCAAGTAAAACGTGTGTTGGTGAATCAAATCAATAAGTTAAATGCCACCTCATTGTCTTGGTACATAACTGAGATGAACAAGTATGCTACAGTCCACAACAACCTCCCTCAAAAAGGAACAGAGAAGGGAACAGTTTGATGCTGCATTCTCCAAATCGAACGGCTGCTTCTCCCTGCTGCTGGAATCCAGATCACCGAATGCTGAATGTAGTCATGTCATCACAATTCCTGAAAGATACAAAATACACCCAAAATGATGTATACTGCATTGTATTTTTACTACAGGTACATTGGAAGAACAAATCATTGTACCATCTGTTTGCATTGAATTTAGTCTGTAGTCTACAGCAAATTTAACTCCTATGGTGTATACGTACAGATTTGATTTAAGTATTTGGTTGAAAAAATGTACAGGTATGGGTAGATTTCAAACTAAAGGGTCTCTCAATTTCACTTCCTAAGAACTAACCATTGTGTACACTTCCATCCAACATTGAGTTAGGGGTCCAATCTATAAGTAAATGATAGTTTGGAACCAAATGGACCCTTGTGGTTCTGTAACTCTGAGGGTGTACAAATGGAATTATATAGATTTAGTTGACTTTTTCTCAGAGTTACATTAACATTTAAATGGGTGCTAAATGGTGTCAACTTTTGGAGCTTCTAGGGATATGAATAGGCCTAATGTGTTTTCACAAGTGGGATATTTACGATATAATGGTCAATCTGTTTTGGTAATGTGATGCAAATTTAGGTGTCTAAGAAAACGCGATGGTTAATGTCTACACAAAGCCAGCAGCTCTAAATCAACATAACAGAAGGCATAATCGCCTGTGTATTATAATAGTTATTGTCATTATGTACATTAAATGACTCACCAAAGCCAAGACAACATTGATAAAAGCATTAAATAAACGTTAGATTATAATAGAATAATGCATGTTTACCTGTTACACAGCAGCCAGCAGCCTAGAGTAGACCAGTGTGGTGGTGGGGCAGAATCCACATGTTTTGCTTTGTAAATAAACACACAATAACCGAATTCCAATCAAAACGAACGGTAAATTAATGAAGCATACTAATGTAAGTTATGTTACAAAGTGGTGAAAATAGAAATATATGACGCGAAAATAATTGTATGTCTGTAGAAAAACGACTCGGCCAACTCCAGGCTCTGCTCCATGTAAAGTCAATACAGTACTGGATGGGGACTCAAAACGGAAGTGAGCGAACGTGAACCGGAAGTTCCCCCCCGCCCGCTCCAGCAAATTGTGCAAGAGGTCCATTAAGAGAACATTTTTCAATAGTTTAAATGGCCAGTCTACACGCTCACAATGTGTCAATAGATTGCTACGTTGAACTATTCCAAAAAGCTTTTCAAAATAGTAAAAAAAAATGATAAGGGGTTTAGGATAAGGGGTTTTACAATGGTAACGAAAATGGAGCCCAAAATATCTAAAATCACATATTACACATGCACATGGAGACCAACGTGTTCTAAATCTAAAATGTCTGAAACCACATAATTCACCCCCAGGAATGTTTTTATTTTAGCAAAAAAAAAAAAAAAAAAAAAAAAAAAGATAAAGTGTCCCTCTAATGGGTTTGAAACCGCTACATCCACACACACACATTATTGTCTCATAATTGCAGCATTTGTGGTATAAAACAATGCGATTGGTATAATCACGTTGTCTCGTGATTGCAGCGTCCGCGGTGCAAAACAAAGCGATTGGTATAATCATGTTGTCTCATGATTGCAGTGCGATTGGTATAAACCCAAGGACATATTGTGTCGGCATGCCAGGGGCGGATGTGACATGTCCCATTTGGGGGGGCAAGAGAACATGTCGGAGGGGCAAGAGAAAATGGTAAGGGGCCGGCTTCATCGCCCGTGACGCTTCGCACCACAGGCGATGAAGCCGTTCCCATACCATTTTCGGTTACAGGACTTTTATTAGTCAAGTAAAGCATCAATAATATCTGCTGAAGTTGCAAAAGACACGCAGCATGCATAAAGCTAAAGGTCTGACTCAGAGATTTTTCTGTTTTCAATGATGAAATGCTGTTGGTTTAGTGGTGCCAAAATTGTAGTTAGTAGCAGTAGTAGTGTTTCAAATCATTTTAAATATAAGCACTTTAATTTGAAATATCTTGGGTTGGTTTGCATGCCATCGTGTTTGGTGGGGCAGACTGGGCATTTAGGGGTCTATCCATGATCTATCCATGACCATGCATAGATCCGCCCCTGCGGCATGCTCCTACGTGACTGAATAAACAGTGACGTGCACCGGCTTTTACGGGATGAGATTTTATGAAATCAGATGCTGCATGTTGTTGTTGCTGATGCAGATTAGCTGTACGCTGTGATAATCATCGTCTGTTTGTTCATTTTTCTGTTTGTATTCATGTAGCAGGATCGGGGCATCTGCATGATGATGCATAATGTTGTTATTATGTATTGTCGGTGCAGAAGAGAGCATGCTATTTTGATGGTTTGCCTCTTGTACCGACAACATCAACACAGCATGGCGTTGTGGACAAAATCTTACCCAACGATTACAATTAGCATGAGAGGCTAAATGGCGTCGATGGCTCCGCGGCCCAAATGCAGAATATGTAGTGATGGGCCTATTTAAAGGATTAAAAAGCACTAGTCACCAGCAGGGTTGGTGCTGCGCTAGGGTTAGGGTTGTTTTAGGTGGTTCTAATCCGATCACGTTCGTTTTTTCTGAGTTTTCCAATGGCACGCTTGCTGTTCAACTACTACCAGTAGGCTACTAGTCTTTGGGGCGGCTGTGGCTCAGGAGGTAGAACAGGTCGTCCAATGACCCGTGGGTCTGCGGTTTAAATCCCGGCTCCTCCTGTCTACGTGTCGAAGTGTCCTTGAGTAATTGCCTCCAATGAGTTGGTCGGTGTGAGCTGGCCACCACTGGTGTGTGAATGTGGGGGGCGCTGGTGTCGTGGAGGACGCTGGTGTCGACTGTTCACCGCTCTACTTCCCAATGTATGTATGAATGAATGGACCATTGTAAAGCGCTTTGAGCACTTGGAAAAGCGCTATAAAGATGCAATCCAATATTAAAACTAACCTCCACATCACAAAAACTATACCTAAACCTAACCTCAACATCACAAAAAGTATACTTATACCTAACCTCAACATCACAAAAACTATACCTAAACCTAACCTCAAGATCACAAAAAGTATACTTATACCTAACCTCAACATCACAAAAAGTATACTTATACCTAACCTCAACATCACAAAAAGTATACTTATACGTAACCTCAACATCACAAAAAGTATACTTATACCTAACCTCAACATCACAAAAAGTATACTTATACCTAACCTCAACATCACAAAAACTATACCTAAACCTAACCTCAAGATCACAAAAACTATGCCTATACCTAACCTCAAAATCACACAAACTATGCCTAAACCTAACTCCAGTGTCACCCCCCCCCCCCCCCCCCCCCCCCCCCCCCCCCCTTGACGAACCATTGACATCAAGGCTCTCTTGGGTTGATCTCCATCAGCAGCATGATGAAGTGTTTGTGTGTGTGTGTATGTGTGCTCGCACGTCTCGCGGCGGCGATCGCCTTGACGGATTTCTTCGCGTTCACTCTGAATTGATTACGCCGATTGAATTACAGTTCAATTTAACCAAATGGCTTTCATGATTTGATTTTGAGTCATGCGTGTGTCGGGCCGCCAGAAATATCTGCGGGTGTGCGCCGGCACGACACGTGCACGGCCCGCGCACGTGTGTTTAAAGGAAATGGCCCTATACCGTAGCCATTAAAACGCGTGATTGATCGATGGGGCTCTCCCCTGGATGCGACCTGTACTGTAAGTGGTCCATCCTGTTGCCTCCGTGTATCAGGCATATAGGAGCGCACGTGTGAGTGCGTGCGTACGTGCATGTACGCGAGAAGGAGAGAGTTGAGAGAGGTCGAGCGCTGATTACTTGGCTGGTTTGCTCAACAGAAATGAAAGCACTTTCTCTGGTATATTTATGTCCTTCTCCACTGCGAGCCACGTACGCAGAGGCTGTATAATTCCCTTCATGCGAGGCAGAGCTCCTCCATACACAACCCGAGAGATGAGGAGAGAGACGCACAAAGAAAACGTGACAACACATTGGAGTCGCTGGCTACACAAAGACGAGACTAAAACCGGTACAGACACTCTGGGCAAAAGAGCCTTTTGTGTACGTATAATGCCTATTAAGTTCGCCATAGTCTATAATCGGGAGAGTTTTGCATGCCGGTGAAAAGCTTTTTTCCCCGTGTCTCTCTCTCTCTCTCAGCTGAACATAATAACACGGCTACACACGCAGCCTGTTTGCCCTCCTTCATGCCGTGTGTGTGTATGCTACTGTGTGTGTGTGTGTCCTTTTCGTGGGTATTGTGAGGAGGGGGTTGGAGGAAGGGTTGCCCCAGGCACTGCCTGTTCCGGTGCACCATCTGGTACGATTGGATTTTGGCGTCCGTTGTATCTGTGTCCTCCTAGCATCTCTCTCTCTCTCTCTCTCTCTCTCTCTCTCTCTCTCTCTCTCTCTCTCTCTCTCTCTGTGTTGTTCCTTTCGATCCTTAATGTCAGGTGTTATTGCGATGGAACAGTGTCACCGTGTCTCGTACCTTCTCTGATGTTCCCACGTTGTCCCCGGCCTGCCCTTTAAAGGGATAATAACATGAGATTCAACTTTTTAATTATTTTTGTGGTACCGTGTGTGTTTTTATCCCCACAAATTGTTTTAAAGAGGGGATGCCGTGATTTTTTTTTTTTTTTTCAATTTTGTACATGTTTAAGAGGTGACAGTATGTAAATAGTCCCCTTGGTGTGTTTTTTATGTGCAATGATGTCTTCCCTTTGTATTTAGGGTTTCTTCCTGGGGGCTGAACCTTTCCAGTCAAACGTGCCAATACAAAAAAAATATATATATTGACATCACCTGTTCAGCTCCTCCCCTAACCCCTCCCCCTTCATCATCCAACTAAAGCTGTGGGTGTGGCTTCAGTTCAGGTGGATCTCCAACCATCACCACCCACCAGGCAAACCAGGCATACTTAATGAACTGACAGTTTAACAAACACTGTACACTTTTTGGAAAAAAAATCTTACTTTTCATATAACATTAATACCTGATGATCATGCTCAGCCAGTTTCCCAGGGCAGTTTTGTCTTTGGCACGCAACACGCATCCATTCACTTCCTGGTTTGTGCCCTACAAATGTTTATAACATTCTAAGTCTGTGCCTCCTCCTTGCGGATTGATCATAAAGCCAAAGTGCTCTCCGAATGTATGACTTCATCTTGCATCTTGTTTTTAGAATATTAACACTTTCGCTATGTCAGTAGCACTACTTTAATATATTTAACGTTTTTGTCTCCCTCATCTACCTGTTTAGCGCTCTAGTGTCTTGATTCTGATAAATAAATAAATAAATAAATAAATAAATAAATAAATAAATAAATAAATAAATAAATAAATAAATAAATAAATAAATAAATAAATAAATAAATAAATAAATAAATAAATAAATAAATAAATAAATAAATAATAATAATAGCAACTTCCCCCGGCACCATAAGGAACAATGGCGTTTCACCCTGCCCTTTGATGATACGCCATGTTGGCCGTGGCCTCATGGCCGCTGTCTGCCCTGTCTCAGAGTTGGTCAGGGCAGATGCTCTTCCTAAAAGGCCTCTGCCCTGACCTCTTCGCCCGGTGACCCTTAAAAAGTGAACATGGCCAATTTTCCCCGTCCTTTCACGACTCGCTAGTTTTAGCACCGGCTGGGCCCCGAACAGGCGTCATCCAGGGTGTGTGTGTGTGTGTGAGAGTGTGTGTGTGTGTGTGTGTGTGTGTGTGTGTGTGTGTGTTGTGTGTGTGTGGTGTGTGTGTGTGTGTGTGTGTGTGTGTGTGTGTGTGTGTGTGCATACAGATTTCTATAGCAAGTAAAGAACACGAGCAAACAAAAGACAAAAAAATATATATATTAATGCTTCATATCATTTTATTAAATAGTGGTCTGAAACTAGAGCGGTGACCAGAAGAGGCTTTTTGTGCTTTTTAGAATTACTTATTAATGATGGAGTGTGGTAGGTTTTGATATTTTTTCCAATTGTGTATAATTGAAGTACTGCCAAGAGGTGGCAGTACTTCATTAGACCTCTGGGTTTTATGTGCAGTGACGTCTTCCCTTTGTATTATTGACTAATTGAATTAATAAAAGTCCTGGAACTGAAAATGCGGATGAAGCCGCACCCATACCATTTTCTCTTGCCCCTCCAACATGTTCTCTTGCCCCCACCAAATGGGACATGTTACATCCGCCCCTGGCCCACAGGGATTAAACTGTGAACCTTTACAGTAGCATTACAGCTACATCCATATGTCTACTGTGTGAAAAGTAAACAGGCCTACTTTAGCAACGGTATAATGCTTTTCTCTTTAATATTCTGTTCATCCATTGTGTTTACTGTCCAACTGGCTGCATGGACAGAGTGTCAGGCAGTCTGTCCATGAATGATAATCCATGTAGCCAGCAGCAGCATGCGTGTTTACAACCAACCAAACCAGCGCCCGGCCGCCATTGATTTGGTTAACTTTCCATTGATGTCACATCATAAAAGGCTTTTTTTCCTGTTCCTCGTATCGACTGTAACTCCCCTGGGCTCCTGCCTGGGTGCGGGAGAATTTACGACGCTGTATATAGGCTAATTTAAAAGACTGCACTGATATTTGTATCTTGTGTGATATATGGAGTCTGTGAAGTCAAACCAGCATTGGCGGCCTTTTTTATACGGTTGTGTTTCCACCAAAAAGAAAGGCATGTGTCGACTACCATTTTACACTGACATAAACTAAACGGAAACCAAATGAAAACTGAGTTATGATGACTAAAACTATAACTATTGACGATTTCGTCAACAAATGAAAAATAAACCCGCCCACATAAGTGTTTGCGGGTGCAACTCACACGTTTAGCAGGGTCACTCATTCCAAGTCATTTTACACTTGGGATGCATGCTGAAAATAGCTTATTTACCAGCGCGTGGTCGGCTATTTTCAGCTAGTGTAAAACAGTCATTACGACAGCAACAAGGCCGTTAATTGATACTTCTTTTACCAAACGTACCAACGCCTCACTGCAGCGGGCGGACGCGGCGTACTGTACCAGCTAGAACCGGCGGGGTTGATGTGACACTGTGAAATGTCAGAGTGTCACAGCGAAAGTGAAACGTCACCTCCGTGGCCTTTGATGTTCCCACGCTGTCCCTGACATTATCGCGGTCCGGCGGTATCTCGGAGTTGATCAGCGTCGGATGTGACACCGTTTCACCCTGCGTCTGCTCTCTCTGTCTCTCTCTCTGTCTCTGTCTCTGTCTCTCTCTTCTCTCTCTCTCTCTCTCTCTCTCTCTCTCTCTCTCTCTCTCTCTCTCTCTCTCTCTCTCTCTCTCTCTCTCTCTCTCTCTCTCCGCACTCCATTATTCTTCCTCTTACTCTTGTTCTTATTAGGGATGCACAATTATGAAACAATGGCCGATATCCAATCTCTGATTACTTGCAGTTGCCATATCTGCCGATTCCACAATGAAAACAAGCCTATATACAGTACTGTAGGCCAGGGGTTGGGGACCTTTTTTGGCTGAGAGAGCCATGAACACCACATATTTTTAAATTAAATTCTGTGAGAGCCATGCAATTTTTAAAACAAAAAATTTGTGCATTTTATGTAATTTCAACACTTTTAAAGTACAATAAGTCTGAGTTATTTGTAATAACATTGTTATGCTGTTGCTAATTTTATCATTGCATATTAGACACACTGCAGAAGCTGCTCTCTCCACAAAAGCAAATTCCTCTGTCCATTCCTGCTGAAAAGTACAATACTCCTTGTCCTTTTTGTATCTTTTAGCCATCTTCTCAGAAGGGTTTCTTTTTAGTTAACATGATTAGTTTGTTGTACGGACACCGGCTGCTATTTTTGACAGCAGAGCAAAATACACCAAACAGTGTCTGAGTCTGCCTCATCTGTGCTGCCTCTGCCATTGATAGATAAATAGATTGGATAGACAACAAGTGTATGTTTGACACTTTCCCACTGAAATTACTGCGAACCAGCTTTCTAGTTGCCGGTGACCGGCGCCATTTCGCATGCGCAAACAAGTCTAATGACACGTTTTTTATTTAATTAAAGATTGGTCTGCGAGCCAGATTCAGCCATCAAAAGAGCCACATCTTGCTCCTGAGCCATAGGTTCCAGGGGCGGATTGGCACATTTTCCATTTTCCCGGAAAAATATTATTCATGTGAAATAGCCCAACTTAGTCTACACAACTAGAGAATGTAGAAAATTAATGGTCATTTTGATCTGTATGTTCCAGGCGAGCATCTAGCACATTCTAGTGCATTTTGGAAGTGCCACTAGTGCATTTTGGATCTTGGCAGTTGCCAACACTGCCTCCAGCAGCGCCAGCACCCTGGCGCACAGGAGTGAACGGGAATATGGCAACTCTCCTACTTGCAGGCTCTGGTGATGGACACCTTTTCTTTTTTGAAGGATAGAAACACTAGTTTGCCTGGCCTGGGCCTGGCGCCCTGTCCAGGCCACTAGGTGGCACAGGCCACCGGGAAAACTCCCTGTACTCCAGATGGCCAATCCGCCCCCGATAGGTTCCCTACCCCTGCTGTAGGCCTGGCTAGAATCAATCAATCAATCAATCAATCAATCAATCAATCAATCAATCAATCAATCAATCAATCATATATGATTTGTCTCTTGTCCTATAAACTAGAGGTACTATAGTACTATACTAAAAAAAATCATATTGAGCTCACCAGATAAAATAATTTCCATTATTTTTAGAACATTCTTCTTCTTCTTCTTCTTCTTCTTCTTCTTCTTCTTCTTCTTCTTCTTCTTCTTCTTCTTCTTCTTCTTCTTCTTCTTCTACAATATTAATCACTAGTTACACTCCATCCGGAAATTTGGCGCTTCAAATGAAAATCCCTGGCAGTATCAAACCGCTTTTTTTTTTTATCAAGAAATGCTGGCCAAAAAGTTATTAAACTGTAGGATTCCAACACACCGTTGCCAAATGTATAATCCACAACAAGCTATAGTCGCAACTGGCACAATAAATAGAACCTATAAGCTTATCACGAAAGAAAATCAAATCACAAAACTGAACAACAACAACAACTAAACATTAGAGGTTTTTGTTTTTGGTTGGGTCCTTGGAGGAATCATGATGACTCAGTTTAGTGGATGTGGACAGGATAAAGACGGCGTTTTGTGATGATGATTTTAAGTGGCTCTGAGAGTAGCTTTTCTTTTTTTTTTTTTACTACACTCCAGGCACTTTAGCTGCTTTATAAGTTCCACCTGAACGCAGCTCTCAAGGTTTGTTTTTCTTAAGTCTATAATTAGTGATAGCGTAGTGCCGGTTTACTTTCTGTGGAAAGAAAAAACATCTTTGCTCTCATGTTTATCTCATTATTTCTCCCTGGTAAGGAACACTTTGTCAATGTGTCATAAAACGCTGCTTTGGTTTGGTGGTGCACTGCAGCTGATATGCGCCGCATTCATTTCATCCGGCTGCGCTAGTGGTTCCCAAAACTTTGCAGGTCAATAAAAGCCCTAAAGAGCCCCAAAACAAAGCGTGAAAACGAATCACCTCCTTTTTATGCGTGATATTTAGCCTCGGTTTCTAGTCGTAGCATAGTTTTCACTGAGTTTTCCATATTCAAAGTAGTCAACAAACATGTTTTGTCACAGTGTCATTTGACAAAATTTTTCTTTTCATGTTGTGCGCTGCTAGCTTCACATTATAATATCCCATTGCTGCACAGTAAGTGGCTGTAGTGCTGTTATATTTATTTCGGATCGTTACAGGTGGGGCTTTCTTTCTTTCGCTTTTTTTTTTACGTATTTTCTATATTTTGTCCCATTTCCTACTAAAATCTGTGATTCATCACATACCTATAACCTATGTCATCATAACTAATGTAACTAAATGGCACACATGGGGTTGTTCTTAATCGGGAGCAGGGCCTGCGTGCGCAGACTCCTAAATGAGTACAATTGTTTGTACGTTTACTTTATTTTTACCACCAAGTAGCCCCCAGAGGGGGTGTATGTTGTACTGAGACTCTCACAAAAGCACTTTTGTGTTTCAAGCAATATCACACTTGAGCACGGGCGAGTTCCAAAAGCCAGCTCAGGCAGGCCTGCGATAATGAACACCCTTGAGTATAATATTGCGGTTGTACAACGTACAACACTTACTCTTAAAACTAAGATCCACCAATCAGATTGGTACAGCCTTTTGCAGGCTGTAATATTTCTTTAACTTTGCATTTTGCAATAAACTCAGTGAAACCAAACAGCCAACCTCATAAACACACTGCAGAGCTGCAGAGATATATTGTGATGCCAATTGATGAAAAGTACTGTAAGGTTTACGATGACAGTGACATAGTTTTTATTGCGCCGCATACCGTCGAACTTCTTAAAACCGAACACCTCTGCTAAACACCATCAAAGTAATTGAAAAGTATCGTGCTGATCACGCCACATAAGCGACTGACAGGTTGCTTTTACGGTATATTTAATAGTCATCACTTGTTATAATCGTTACCCACATAACCACATTAAAGTATAGATGTTTTCAAGACATGTGGAAGATCCAATCTGCTCCGTTTAAAGTGTATCGCAGGGGTTTTCAACAGGTGGTCCGGGGACCACCAGTGGTCCCTGAGAGGGTTCCAGTTGGTCCCCAGGCTAAATGATGAAACGCTGATTAACCAGATGTAATGTAAGAATGTAAGAAAAGAAAGGTATATAATTATTAATTATTCGAATTATGATGTGATGTCATCATGACATGATGAAAGGGGCCCCCGATCCATTAACATGCTGCTGTTTTCTGCAAGACATTGCTCTATAAACCATGTCTCTGGTAAGCCAAACTGAACAACACATAACAAGCTATAATTTCCTGTGAAAATGAAAAATTCCACAATCACTAACAGTCACATATTGACAATTATGTCGACTAATAATAGACAAAGTACATGAAAACAGGGGAAAACACTGCACACACACATATAATAATACAGCATAATAACACAGCATCCATACATACCCTACATAATGTACACACACACACACACACACACGCGCACACACACATTCTTACATATGTTAACTACTTAGGACCACTCCAAAAAAATGGACTATTGCTATCCTTTTTAGGACCACCCTTTCTAGACATTGTAGAGACATATGAATTACACTCCTGAACATGAAAAAAAAATCTATTTTAATACAATCACCGCAGATTGTATTAAAATTCATTTTAGAACATTCTAGATATTAACAATTTTACCCTACTTGTTAGGACCAAGAGTGGTCCTAACAAGTATAGTCAAATTGTTAACATTGTAGAAACATTGTAGAAGCTAATACCTTTTGTTAACGTAGATGTATTGGCTCTTATGAGTTTAATCATGTTTGTAAATACATCGAAGATGCAAATATACTCCACTACAAGTGGTTGCCTTGGCCTGGAAGAGAGGTCATCAGGTGGTCTCCAACCTTCGTAGAGTGTTTCGACCCTTGCCCACGACACTCTCCAGTTGGCTGGTCAGCAGTGATTGGCCAGATCACTGCCCCTCTCCTCCAGGCTACATGTTTCTATGTACTAGAAGGTCTTTTTTCCAGGACTTGTGTTCTGCAACGTTAGAGGGACACCCCTTTCCACTAGTGCTACGAAGATGTAATAAACACCAAAAAATATTATTTGAGCTCTACAAGACAAATCTCACTTCAAATGTTGAATACACACAATAGAACTCAAAATATAGCCACCTGACATGATGCTGTATTAGGAGGACAAAAGATAATGAGTTGCTTAGCTCCGCCCATGACACAAATGGTAATTGTCAGGACTATCTTGATTTGTATGGACCATGGCTATACAACACACTTACAAGACATACAGGTGAATTAAGGGTCAAACATGAATAAATGGGACATGCATTCAAAGTGAAATATACTGTAGACACCGTGCTATTCAAAGCTGCTATTCATCCCATGGTTTTGAGGCAGTACATGATGAGCGTTCAGGCAGACTAGTCTGGTCCTGAATGCCCAAAAAATGGTGGCTGATGACATTTAGACCTTAAGCAAGGTCCAATTCTGCCACTGTGACACTGTGGCCAAGTGACACTGTGCTGAATGCATTTTGCCACATGCCAAGTGATACAAGTGACCGTTTTGTCAGAAATTGAGTAATTAGCAAGTAAAACCCCAAATTAACAACAGTTAAAAAAAAGAAAAGAAAAATCAAATAGCTTTAATTTTGATATTTAATGTACATAATGGGTTAACCCCTTGGTTAGTCCTTTAGGAGGGCTGTTTGTCCACCGCTCATGTCTCTTCCATGTCCGGCGTTGGGAGTCTGGTGCAACGCACAGGTCCTGTGCCTCCTGGTGAGACGTAGGAGGGGCACGGACAGGTGTCAAACCACAGAGCCTAGTCCCTCCACGCATCAGAACCTCCCAGTTTTGGCGGAGTATTTCAGGGGCGGTGGATTGGACGGCCTTGGCCTTTCCCTTGTGGGATTGATCAGGGGTAGCTACTGGGACGTGAGTCGGGGTGTCATGAACCCCGGCTGGGTCACCTGAGTGAGGGGTATGATGTTCGAGAGACCCGAAACCCCAATGAGCTTAGGATACATCACTGAAGACACGTCCCAGGTTGCATCCATTCGATGTATTAAAAAAAACCTTTCTATATGATTTTTATGAGCCAAATTCATTTCTGCCATATGCCAAGTGATACAAATCCCCATTTTTAATCTAATAATCTAATCTAATAATTAGGATAATGAATAACTAAAATAGAAATTGGTCTAATTCTGATAAATTGTACTTAAGTTGTTTTAAGTTGTTTCTATATGATTTTGATGTGCTGAAACCACTCTGCCATATGCCAAGTGATATGAGGCAGATTTTTTTTCTGGAAACCAAGCTCACAGGGCTTTTATAAGATGTGCCTGTAGGCCACTAAAAGTATAGACCTATTCCATTTCATGGTGATTATGCAATACAGCAAAAAATCATAAACAACAAAAGTACATCAAAAATTATAGCCAATTTCCAATTTTCGTAATTGCTTATTATAACTACTAAATTTCTAACAAAACCGTCACTTGTATCACTTGACATACGGCAGAAATGGATTCAGGACATCAAAACCGGACACTTTTGCCTGTGACCAAAAAGAGAGATTTAAGACTTACTTATGAGCTTGTAGATTGTTTCTTAGATTTACTTTAACTTATTAATGAAGTTACTTTAGAGAAAATCATTTCATTTTGAATTTGATAAACAATTTTAATAATTGAAAAAACAATTTTAATAACTGAGAAAAACAAATAAAAATAATAAAGGAAACAACAAACACAATAATAATGAGGGTAATAATAATAATAATTAACAATTATAAGGGTAATAATAATAATGGGACCACATTTTTTTATCTTCCCAGGGGAGAAATTTGTCTAGCATTACATGCACATTACAATATGCCTCCAATTTAGGCAAATCAGACGCTCTTAAAGGGGTATTTCACTTTCAAAAAAACGTTTTGTCTTTTTATGGTCTACTCAGTTCCATGCACATTAACCCCTTTATATACTGATCTCCCCCAAATCCAATAAAATACACATTTTGAGAGATAAATGCATTTTCCTCCAGTTTGCTTAACAAAACAGCTATAGTACCTGAATGTTCAGATGGCACTTGCCTGGAAAGCTTCACACAAAAAGGATGAGGAGAGTGTGGTAGTCAGACCTCAAGAGTGAAGTATAGCTACAATGGAGTCAGTGCTGCCATTTGGGGCCAATACATTGACCCTTTGAGATCACAAGCTTCTGGGCTAGAAACATTGTTAATAGGAGGAGATATGTATATGATAGGTTACTTCTTGCTGATCCCTGCTGGCTGACCTGGTATTATAATCAGAGTACCTAGTAGTAAAAGAATAGGTAGACATCAATGGCAATGACAACTGCGTCAGCCGCATCCCTTCCGACCTGGAATGACATTGTCAATGTTGACATGGCTTTTTAAACTTGTATTCCACCCTCTGTGAACATCACAGTTAAGAATGGTGCCATTGCATAGGCCTACACATGACCATTGAATAGATAGAATTTAGTTAATATACTTCTGGCAACTGGTGTGACAACTCGTGTGATGACCACATTCATGAGTTTGATTTAAGCATATTTGCATGAATTGAAATTCCAAAACCAAATAGACAAACGATAGGAAGCGCTTGTTGTCTTTAGACGGACCACCCTGGAGCTATTCAGTCACTGTCCTATGCATGTGGGCGGTGCTTCAAAGCACCCACACGGCTAGGGTTTGTTGGTAAATCAAGCGCTCCCTTCCCCAGGTCATCTTCACAATACAGTGGAAAGAAATAGCGCACCTGGGTTTGTTATTATCTGATTCAAGGTGTGGAGTATTGGGACTAAGAGTTTTAGAATCAATCATACACAGCACTTTGACATACACATGAATTATAAGGACATTTTAAGAATTATCAGGACCTTCTGGCAGTCAAATTTGGGCATGAACGGATGAATATGCATCATCATCATCATCATCATCATCATCAATACTATAATTCAGAAAATGTCTGTCTGAATGTCTGAAACCGCCATTACTCCTCGCTGGCTGCACCAATCGCTCACACGGTTTCACACGGTTGTTAACCATAATATTAGGAAGAGACTGACAAAGCCCTTTTTTCAAAATTAACGCATTATATTGGATCACCACATCATACATATATGGGGATACTCTGACCTCACGCACCATGGTTTGATTATGTTTGAGTCACCACGTCATACCTATATGGGATACTCTGACCTCACGCCCCAGGGTTTCATTATGTCTGAGTCACCACATCATGCCTATTATGGGGATACATGTGACGTAGTGCTTTGTAGACGTAAAGCTTCATAGACGTAATAGGGAAATGTAGCAGTGCTGAAGACGTGTCCCAGATCACAAATACAACGGGCACAAACGGCATGATAGACATTTTAACAGGTAGTTAATTAATAACACATTCCACAAATAAAATGCATAATTGTGCATTAGATACTATACAACTCTATTTCGGGTGGATGTTTTTGTATTTCTGGCATCAGGGGGTTAATAACTACAAAATGTCAAAGGGATATTAGCAGGCACCCTCTTGAATTCTTAAGAGGTTGCCCTAAGCTACAAGACTCGGTTCAGCCCAAAAACAGCGCGCCGGCTCCCAACTAAAGTATATGGGAATGCTAAAGAACATATTAAACCATTGATTAGTGCTAAAATATGAGAAAACAAAGGATTGCTTTCCAGAAAGGCACACTTTTCAATATGTGAAGACACAAATTGTCTACAACATAACATCTGCCCATGATAAACATCTCTCACTCTTCATTGGCAATTTTAGAACCTCATACAGGTTCAGCATAATAGCTTCTTCACTTGGACAGGATACCACCAAATATGACTAAATTCAATAGACTATGCTGAGCTAATATTGTTCTGCTAAAGACATGGAGAAGTTGGAAGAGTTACACAACAACACTGCTCTAACAGGGAGACAGCATATGTTAGGATGTTGATATTTGCCTTATAATTTACTAATAGACATAGATACTAGAAATTGAGATTGATACTGGGGCAATGTAAGATTACCAAAAAACACACATTAATGCACCTGCATGGGTTTTGTCCAGACTGCTTCAACCAACCAAAAGATTTAGGCAGTTTGCCTGTAGAGTGCAGGGTCGTTAATTAGGCTGCATTGCTTAATTAACGACCCAACCATTGCAGTATGGGGGAAGGGCAGCAGTTGAACTGAGCTTACAGAACTACAGCAGTGAATTGTTCTTACAGGTGAAAGACAAAATCAGAGTATCCTGTTATTGCATCATACTGATTTTTGCCTCACACAAACATCTATTCTAATCACATAGTATACGTGTATTTAAACTGGCTAAAATAAACATTGATATGAACTGTTTTGGATATGTGATATAGTAGTGATTCTTGTAGCTGGGAGTCACTTCTTAAGAAATCAAGAGGGTGCCCACTGATATGCCTCGGGCATTTTTAATTATTAACCCCTTAATGTCCAAAATATAAAAAAAAAATCCATACAAAATACAGTTGTATGGTATTTAATGCAAATTACTTGGTCTAAATGCATCAAATTTATCATTATATAGTGTTTGTGAATATGGATATGCACAAAGTATATGATTATTAATTATTGAATTGTTAATTAATGCACATTAACCCCTTTATGTACCGATCTCCCGCAAATCCAGTAAAGACTCGGTTCAGCCCAAAAACAGCGCGCGGGCTCCCAACTAAAGTATATGGGAATGCTAAAGAACATATTAAACTAGTGATTAGTGCTAAAATATGAGAAAACAAAGGATTGCTATCCCGAAAGGCATACTTTTCAATATGTGAAGACACACATTGTCTACAACATAACATCTGCCCATGATAAACATCTCTCACTCTTCATTGGCAATTTTAGAACCTCATACAGGTTCAGCATAATAGCTTTTTCACTTGGACAGGATACCACCAAATATGACTAAATTCAATAGACTATGCTGAGCTAATATTGTTCTGCTAAAGACATGGGGAAGTTGGAAGAGTTACACAACAACACTGCTCTAACAGGGAGACAGCATATGTTAGGATGTTGATATTTGACTTATAATTTACAAATAGACATAGATACTAGAAATTGAGATTGATACTAGGGCATTGTAAGATTACCAAAAAACACACATTAATGCACCTGCATGGGTTTTGTCCAGACTGCTTCAACCAACCAAAAGATTTAGGCAGTTTGCCTGTAGAGTGCAGGGTCGTTAATTAGGCTGCATTGCTTAATTAACGACCCAACCATTGCAGTATGGGGGAAGGGCAGCAGTTGAACTGAGCTTACAGAACTACAGCAGTGAATTGTTCTTACAGGTGAAAGACAAAATCAGAGTATCCTGTTATTGCATCATACTGATTTTTGCCTCACACAAACATCTATTCTAATCACATAGTATACGTGTATTTAAACTGGCTAAAATAAACATTGATATGAACTGTTTTGGATATGTGATATAGTAGTGATTCTTGTAGCTGGGAGTCACTTCTTAAGAAATCAAGAGGGTGCCCACTGATATGCCTCGGGCATTTTTAATTATTAACCCCTTAATGTCCAAAATATAAAAAAAAAATCCATACAAAATACAGTTGTATGGTATTTAATGCAAATTACTTGGTCTAAATGCATCAAATTTATCATTATATAGTGTTTGTGAATATGGATATGCACAAAGTATATGATTATTAATTATTGAATTGTTAATTAATGCACATTAACCCCTTTATGTACCGATCTCCCGCAAATCCAGTAAAGACTCGGTTCAGCCCAAAAACAGCGCGCGGGCTCCCAACTAAAGTATATGGGAATGCTAAAGAACATATTAAACTAGTGATTAGTGCTAAAATATGAGAAAACAAAGGATTGCTATCCCGAAAGGCATACTTTTCAATATGTGAAGACACACATTGTCTGACTGCAGCCAAGTTGAAAGGTCATAGAGGTAGTAAGTAAAAGAAAGACAAGAGCGGTAATAATTCAGTAATACGCCTGAGTGAAAAGGTAGGTTTTAAGCCGGGCTTTAAAGTATAGGACATAAAAGGGGACAGGCTTGAGACAAAAAATTACAGAGTGATGTCAGAGGGGTCACAGAGTGATGTCAGAGGGGTCATGTCTATGTTCCCTCAGCTCTTAAAGTCAGGTTAGGATTAGGGGTAGGGATAGTAATAGATTAACCCTAACCCAAACGCCCAAACCTAACCCTAAACGAAGGCATGTCAAATGTCGCGAAGTAACGTTTGACATGCTTTCGGTTAGGGTTATGGTTTGTGCGTTTGGGTTGGGGTTAGTCAGCGAGGGAACATAGACCTGAGGGAACATAGAAATGGTCCCATGTCAGACACGTGTCACCATGATGATGCGGGCTGCCAGACACTTGTTACGATGAGTGAACATGATTATGTCATCAGTGTGACCCGCCCCAGAGTTTTCTAAACTCTGACCCGCCCGCCCACCCTCGGACAAAGTTCCCCGAGTTCTACAGTTACATGCGACCTGCGGCCTATATGAGCTATATATAGTAATTTATTGTATAATTAGTGTGGTTGCCTTAAAGGCAACACACTATTGTTATTAGTGTGGTTGCCTTTGGGCGACCACACTCTGCAATTCCCTCTGGAATTGCTCCTTTCTAGTTAAAATATTAAGTTTGCCAGATGGTCCTAAGTAGGACACACACACACACACACACCCCACACACACCTGATACACACCAAATGTAAAAATGCCTCCTTTTTAGGGCCATATGTAAAAACGCCTCCTTTTTAGGACCATGCCAATTTCAACACCAGGCATGGCTTATGACATTCTCTATCTGTTTTAAGTGGTCTTACTTCTTAGGACCGGGTTTTTGGTCCTAACTTGTCCACCGGTCCTAAGTTGGAAGGTGTTTTTCTTCGAAACGGTCCTAAGTAGATAACATATGTGAGAACACACACACACACACACA